>JAKWBJ010000496.1:1747500-2397500 GCA_023159175.1 Wohlfahrtia magnifica | reverse complement strand
TTATTATTATTATTATTATTATTATTATTATTATTATTATTATTATTATTATTATTATTATTATTATTATTATTATTATTATTATTATTATTATTATTATTATTATTATTATTATTATTATTATTATTATTATTATTATTATTATTATTATTATTATTATTATTATTATTATTATTATTATTATTATTATTATATTATTATTATTATTATTATTTATTATTATTATTATTATTATTATTATTATTATTATTATTATTATTATTATTATTATTATTATTATTATTATTATTATTATTATTATTATTATTATTATTATTATTATTATTATTATTATTATTATTATTATTATTATTATTATTATTATTATTATTATTATTATTATTATTATTATTATTATATTATTATTATTATTATTATTATTATTATTATTATTATTATTATTATTATTATTATTATTATTATTATTATTATTATTATTATTATTATTATTATTATTATTATTATTATTATTATTATTATTATTATTATTATTATTATTATTATTATTATTATTATTATTATTATTATTATTATTATTATTATTATTATTATTATTATTATTATTATTATTATTATTATTATTATTATTATTATTATTATTATTATTATTATTATTATTATTATTATTATTATTATTATTATTATTATTATTATTATTCATTATTATTATTATTATTATTATTATTATTATTATTATTATTATTATTATTATTATTATTATTATTATTATTATTATTATTATTATTATTATTATTATTATTATTATTATTATTATTATTATTATTATTATTATTATTATTATTATTATTATTATTATTATTATTATTATTATTATTATTATTATTATTATTATTATTATTATTATTATTATTATTATTATTATTATTATTATTATTATTATTATTATTATTATTATTATTATTATTATTATTATTATTATTATTATTATTATTATTATATTATTATTATTATTATTATTATTATTATTATTATTATTATTATTATTATTATTATTATTATTATTATTATTATTATTATTATTATTATTATTATTATTATTATTATTATTATTATTATTATTATTATTATTATTATTATTATTATTATTATTATTATTATTATTATTATTATTATTATTATTATTATTATTATTATTATTATTATTATTATTATTATTATTATATTATTATTATTATTATTATTATTATTATTATTATTATTATTATTATTATTATTATTATTATTATTATTATTATTATTATTATTATTATTATTATTATTATTATTATTATTATTATTATTATTATTATTATTATTATTATTATTATTATTATTATTATTATTATTATTATTATTATTATTATTATTATTATTATTATTATTATTATTATTATTATTATTATTATTATTATTATTATTATTATTATTATTATTATTATTATTATTATTATTATTTATGTATTATTATTATTATTATTATTATTATTATTATTATTATTATTATTATTATTATTATTATTATTATTATTATTATTATTATTATTATTATTATTATTATTATTATTATTATTATTATTATTATTATTATTATTATTATTATTATTATTATTATTATTATTATTATTATTATTATTATTATTATTATTATTATTATTATTATTATTATTATTATTATTATTATTATTATTATTATTATTATTATTATTATTATTATTATTATTATTATTATTATTATTATTATTATTATTATTATTATTATTATTATTATTATTATTATTATTATTATTATTATTATTATTATTATTATTATTATTATTATTATTATTATTATTATATTATTATTATTATTATTATTATTATTATTATTATTATTATTATGTATTATTATTATTATTATTATTATTATTATTATTATTATTATTATTATTATTATTATTATTATTATTATTATTATTATTATTATTATTATTATTATTATTATTATTATTATTATTATTATTATTATTATTATTATTATTATTATTATTATTATTATTATTATTATTATTATTATTATTATTATTATTATTATTATTATTATTATTATTATTATTATTATTATTATTATTATTATTATTATTATTATTATTATTATTATTATTATTATTATTATTATTATTATTATTATTATTATTATTATTATTATTATTATTATTATTATTATTATTATTATTATTATTATTATTATTATTATTATTATTATATTATTATTATTATTATTATTATATTATTATTATTATTATTATTATTATTATTATTATTATTATTATTATTATTATTATTATTATTATTATTATTATATATTATTATTATTATTATTATTATTATTATTATTATTATTATTATTATTATTATTATTATTATTATTATTATTATTATTATTATTATTATTATTATTATTATTATTATTATTATTATTATTATTATTATTATTATTATTATTATTATTATTATTATTATTATTATTATTATTATTATTATTATTATTATTATTATTATTATTATTATTATTATTATTATTATTATTATTATTATTATTATTATTATTATTATTATTATTATTATTATTATTATTATTATTATTATTATTATTATTATTATTATTATTATTATTATTATTATTATTATTATTATTATTATTATTATTATTATTATTATTATTATTATTATTATTATTATTATTATTATTATTATTATTATTATTATTATTATTATTATTATTATTATTATTATTATTATTATTATTATTATTATTATTATTATTATTATTATTATTATTATTATTATTATTATTATTATTATTATTATTATTATTATTATTATTATTATTATTATTATTATTATTATTATTATTATTATTATTATTATTATTATTATTATTATTATTATTATTATTATTATTATTATTATTATTATTATTATTATTATTATTATTATTATTATTATTATTATTATTATTATTATTATTATTATTATTATTATTATTATTATTATTATTATTATTATTATTATTATTATTATTATTATTATTATTATTATTATTATTATTATTATTATTATTATTATTATTATTATTATTATTATTATTATTATTATTTATTATTATTATTATTATTATTATTATTATTATTATTATTATTATTATTATTATTATTATTATTTATTATTATTATTATTATTATTATTATTATTATTATTATTATTATTATTATTATTATTATTATTATTATTATTATTATTATTATTATTATTATTATTATTATTATTATTATTATTATTATTATTATTATTATTATTATTATTATTATTATTATTATTATTATTATTATTATTATTATTATTATTATTATTATTATTATTATTATTATTATTATTATTATTATTATTATTATTATTAATTATTATATTATTATTATTATATTATTATTATTATTATTATACTATTGATCCAATAGTGCACGTTAATAGTCTCCTGTGATTGTGGATCCCTTTTCAAGATAATCGATGAGCAATATTCTGTGTGCATCCTAAAATACAGTGGCCATAACCTTGCCAGCCGATATCGCTGTCTTCACCTTCTTCGGAGCACTTCCACCAGCTTCCACCCATTGCTTCGATTGATTTTTGGTTTCAGGTGTGTAGTGGTGGAACCACGTTTCATCAACAGTTATTAATCTACGCCAAAAATCAGCAAGATTATGCTTTATCATGTCCAGACACCGCTGTG
Organism: Wohlfahrtia magnifica; assembly: GCA_023159175.1. Lineage (NCBI taxonomy): Eukaryota > Metazoa > Arthropoda > Insecta > Diptera > Sarcophagidae > Wohlfahrtia > Wohlfahrtia magnifica. The sequence goes on along the minus strand of JAKWBJ010000496.1, from coordinate 2,393,695 downwards.
AAGTGATCTGTCGAACTGGTTTTTGTTCAACACTGAGCAAACGCGGCACCCATCTTGTCGATAGCTTTTTCATATGCAAATGTTCATGCAAAATGTTCAACACACGTTCATATATGTTTACCATTTCAGCAATCTCACAGCCTTCCTGTTGATGTTATTATTGCAGTGCTTGTTCGGCCCCGGTTAAATTCAGCAATCCAATATTTTCCCACATAATCTGACGGAGCAGATTCGCCGTAATATCTATCAAGCTCTTCTTTTGTCTCTTTCGCCGTTTTGCCTTTCAAATAATAGTGTTTAATCACTACACGAAATTCACTTTTTTCCATTTTCCAAGAAACACAAAAGTTGCTTACTTCAAACGACTACAACAAATAAACTAACCGATGAATTTGGCTAAAATTTTAACAGCTGACGTCTGAAAGATCGTAATTTCTAAGAAAGAGAAAGCTTTTGGTTTGTGCTGCCATCTAGCGCTAGGTAGATTCAATGTCAATCCACCCTCGTACATGTCTACCATTCTGTACCCTGCGAAGTAAAACTGCTCTGATTCATTTGTTTTTTATAGCCGCGTAGGATGTGAGAAAACGTTAAGCTTATCAAATTTTATTTGCATGCGTTGCAAACATCAATGAAAACCCATTATAACCTAACTTTCTATTACGGAAGTGTAGAGTATAGGAGTATAACCCTTTATGTTATTTTTACTTATGGGAATTTTATTATAGCCTCCCTCGTTTGCATAATTAAACAAACTCAATCCAATAGTGAAAATGTCTGTCATAACATGATTTTAATTGCCTGCATTAATTTTAATAATTTCTTAATAAAAGCCTACAATCGGACATATATACATATGTAATTTTCCTACCAATTCAATTCAATCAGGAGAATAACATTCATCTTCAGCATAAATTATTCAAGCAGACACGTACTTTTTTATATATGTAATTCATTAAATGACATTAAATTGGGTTTTAATTACAAATTTAATTAAAATTTGCACTTTTTACAATTTTAAATAAAAAATACATAATAAATTTTAAAGAACAGACTTTTAAAAAGGGAAATTAATGCTGTTACATCCACTGATGCATGTGAAAATTTATGTTTTTTATTATATTTAAAAAGAAATAATTTAATATTTAAAGCAATGCAATGTGGACGTTTGAGGATGACTGAGGATAGTATGTGTGTTGGGGCCAGAACTAGAGCATCCCGAATAGCACATCTTGCTGTTTGAAGCAGACTGTGACAACCCAAAACCACATTATACCGCATAATCATAATTTTGGAGTGGTAGCAATTACAAACCGGAAAACCAGTTCCTTATATATTTCTCCGGATTACTATAAAGTAATTCGAAATTATCGAAAATATTATCAATTTTTAGCTGTTAAAATGATACTCGACAATTTTTATTAACTTAACTTCTGGAGAAAGCGGTTACTAATTGGTTAAGTATATCGACCGTTTCGCACAAAATTATCGTATGTTACAAAAACTAAATTTTACAGGAGAGGGTTTATTCCAAATATCTTTGCTTTCAATACCAAGTTTCCAATGTGCTACAATAACCGATATGTTAACATAAGTTGACAAATTTTTTGTGGAAAAGCTTGCATATTCAGAAATATTCAGGCTTTTTGGCCCATACGATATTTTTGCCCACAAAGATTTATGAATGTTTTTGTTAAAAGAATGAATGTTTTTGTTAAATTTAACAAAAGCTTACCTATGATAGAAATTTGATTTGATTTTAGTATTTAGAAATTTTATTTTTGTAAATATCTTTGATTAAAAACCAAAACAACAAAACCTAACAAACATAAAATAAATTGGAGGTTTTGACACAAACATTTTGTAAATCTTTAATTTTTGTTGTTGAAATATATAAACTATTGTGGCATAATGATTTAAGTTTATAACTAAAATTAAGGTTGCTTTTATTTTTACTCATAGAGCTATCGAAGTATCCATACAGAGTAGTTCAATCAAAGCTGAACTTTTTTTAAATTTGACGATGCAAAGTTTATATTAAAGTTTAATTTAATTTAGTTAGGTAGTAAAGATTTTCCAAACGATTTGCAATTTTAAAATCGGAATGTTTCGTTTCGATGCACTTATAACCTGATGAATTTGTTTGTGCACAACGAATAATTGTAGGCCATACACTAGGCGCCCAAACTGTTCTATTTTGTACAAAAAATTAAATCGTTCTATGCAAGGAATTTACTGGCACAGCAGAGACTCTTAGTTCATTAGCTGTTTCTCTACGATCTATGATTGGGAAACGCCTATAAAGGGCTGAGCATACTTCATTAGAGCAACGCTTAACCGTCGCTCTCACCCCACAAAAAACAGAAATCATTTCTTGTGCCATTTTCGTAAACGCTAAAACTGAATATGCAATTTCGAAAAGGACACATCTCGCACATATTGGCAAATACGTTTTTTCATATCAATGAGTCCCAAATACTTTCATGCGCCTACTACGCTTGAAAAACTAACATCCCTAGCATTCGTTCTACTTTAGACGTCTTGGCAGATACAGAAAAAATTTCTAAAAAGTCACAACTCTTAGAAATGTGCCCTTTTCGGATTAATTGTTTAAACAAAGAGTACAAAAATGCAAAGCAGCACACTATTTTTGTTTAAAGTGCAAAGCCGTTATTTTTTCTTCTTCTTTTTCTTTTAAAAAATACATTCCATCGTCCATAAGTCATTACGTTTTTTCATGCCAATAGTGTCGTTGCGACTAAATAATGAGTTCCAATGATACTGAAAATTTTATACCCGAATAGAGAAAGGAGGCGGTAAGAAATACCGTGAAATATAAGCACGTTGTAATAGAAGCCGCTAAAGTAAAGGGTCAAGCAATATACACCCGCAGAATTTACAATATTTAATGATGAAATACTGCAATGGCCAACTACAAATGAAAAAGTGCTTCCTGAAGAAGATTTTTTATAAAAGTATTTTATTTAACTTTAGTAGAATTACTGCCTTTGATATCTGCAAATTAATATGTTTTTTTTTTTCGTTAAGTGTTGTATACTCAATATCATAAATTTCGAAAAGGGCACATCTCATTAATTTTATATATATAAACTAATAATAATATAATAAAGTCAATATCCAAATATTTCTGTAATTTACGGTTACAAATTAGCCCCAGAGTATAAAGCAATGTAATATTTTTTGCGCACGTGGTATTCAAGACCTTTTGCATATAAAAACTAGCACATAAAAAGCAGGTTTTTCTGACCATTTTTTTTTCCTAATGTGCGTCTTAAATTTGTGAATTATGTTTTTTTTTTTTTCTAAATAATACCAGTCTGCCGCTGTGGTATGGTAGGTAAGACACCCGCCTACCAACCAGAAGATCGTCGGTTCAATACCAGGCCAGACCATCTTAAAACAAGAAAAAAATTTTCGACAGCGGTATCACCTCATAACGTTAGCTAGCAACTGGTTATGAGTATAAATACTATTGAAAACTTCTCTAAATGCATTTGCCGTTCGAAGCCGGCGTTAAACTGTAGGTCCCTTTCAATGAATTGTATGGGAATTAATAATAAATTAATAATACCTAGTAGTTGATTTTTGATATATTATACTTTGAGTAAGAGTTTTTAGAAGCTTCAACGAGTTTACAGAACCAAAAATCAATTTCCTAGTATAGAGAACATTACTGCAGTTAGTAGAAAATGCTTAACGGAGATTTTGAAACCACCTTTAGGACAGGCAGAAGATGATTTCCTATTAACATGTCTATTTCATAAATTTTCAATTAAAATAAATTATTTAAACAATTACTGCTTTATTTTAATACGCAACAAGTTACTCGTTCTCATAATTGAAAACGAGAGAATTTCCAAATAACGAAAAAGGCGTGCCCAAAAGAATCATAAAAACAAAACTTTAAATTTTTAATTGCACGATATTTTATTTGTAAGTAAGTATTTGTATGACAATACGATAACATCGTTCACAGGAAAATCAAAATACTACATACGATAAAATGAATTCAGTAATATCTCTATAAGAATAGCGAATATCGAAATAATGTTTTATTATGTGGTGGGTATTTGCCTTTAGAATACATTTCCATCAAAAACTCAATTTTCAATTTCAAATGTAAAATACGATAACTTCGCGCAAAGGGATCGATATGCCAGATCAGATTTATAAAAGATGTGACTGAAAAAATTACAAATTAAATGAACAATTACAATAATAAATGAATTTTGAAAGTGAGGCTAGTCCATTTAGTTATAGGCAAACACTTACCCTTTAAGTCAGCATTGTAAACACTATTGGATTATAAACTTGAATTGTTCGTGACCAGAAAATATTGCAAATATACCACAACCGATTTTTACACGGTTTTCTAATAACACGGTCTAGAAAACAAATGTGATTGTTTTTAAAAGATTTTTTTAAATAACATAGTCTAGTAAAAAATCTGAATCCGTTTTTACACGATTTTCTTGAAATAACACGGTCGAGAAAAAATCTGGGGTCTAATCGCAGCTTTCGATAACGAGTCATTTTGATTGAATAATTTCATTGTGGGTTTACGGCATTCGATATCGAACAAAAAAAACACAGAGTTTGAGATGATGTCTTTCGATAGCGAGTCTTCGATCGAGGGTAATCTTTCTAAACGTCGTTCGGAAGCAAAATAGCTGTCGTAAACAATACAAAACATTTTTTTTAATAACAAGTCAACGAAAAATAGTGGGTAATTTATGTTTTATTTATATTTAAATTGTTTTATTGATTATTATAAAGTTTTTAGGATAAGTTTGAAATATATGATCTTAAAGCAAAAACAAAAAAATCATACTCGTCTTTTGATTCAGATGAATAAAATAAATTCAAATAAATAATTATTGATTTATATTCTATTAAGTACAAAATTATTAATTAATGCTATAAACACATTCAAGCCTACCGACCATCGGCCACACGACTACGAAAGACGCTGGCTACAAAAGTAACCAAGTATCCAGCTACTTAATTATTTTAACGACTACAGCTGCAAACCAATGTTAACAAAAATACATATGATTGTTCTTTTTCAGTGGTGTCACGTAAACTTTTTTCGCGTTTTTAATGTATATGTTTCATGTACTGCGTTTTTAAAACGCCTATTCATGCATATTATTGTATTGACAGCACTAAACTGTTTGTTGTTGCCAAGAAAAATAGAAATTGGCCTAAGTTGGCTACGGGCTACAAGGGTAGTCGTATAGTCGGTAGCCGTATTGGCGATAAAATAATTAATCTCATATGCACACATGTATTCTATTTTTGACAGCTTGTAGTCGATGGTCGGCAGCCTTGAATGTGTTTATTTTTCGATAAAAGTATAAAATCCTACACATGTTGATAGTATGCTTTTTCCTTTCATTTTACATATATTTAGCCTCAAGATATGTTATGATTTTTTTAAAAGTTGAATAATTTATTTACAATAACAATGAAAATACGATTCGATAGCAATCGAATGCCATAATTAGACAATTTGCTACGTGTAAAAAACTATTTTCGCACATTAGACCTACCATCCGATATCGAAAGCGGCGATTAGATACCTGATTATTTTTTAACGATTTTATTTGATTTAGACCGGTTTGAAAAAAACTATTTGAAAAAAAAAATAATTTTTACTGAACGTAATTTTAGAACTACTCACTTTGGTGGTTTCTAAAATCTTGTTTATAAATGGTTGATGATCTGTCGCAGTCCAGAAACTTAAAATTCATATAAGAAAACTAAAAAATTAATGAACAAACGGCATATAAGCCAACTCATAAAGCAAATTAAAAATCATCACCAATTTATAAAAAAAAAAAATTTAGAAACCACAAAGGTGAGTAAAAATATTTTTTTTTTCAAATATAACGGGTACGCCATTTAACGTTTTTTTTTCAACAGATGCCGATTTTGCCAAAAAAAAAAAAAAAAAAAAAAAAAAAATCTTTTCAGATGAAGCTCATTTTGATCTTGGCGGGTATGCAAACAAGCAAAGCTGTCGCATTTGGGGCGCAGAAAACCCGCACGCATACATTGAAAAGCCGATATACCCAAGACGAGTCACTATTTGGTGCGGATTTTGGTCCAGAGGCATAATTGGGCCATTTTTCTTCGAAAATGAGCAAGGAGTGGCCGTTACAGTCAATGGCGATCGTTATCGGGCCATGTTGAACGAATTTTTGTTCACAAAAATTGAAGAGGAGGATATTAGCAACATTTGGTTTCAACAGGACGGCGCTACGTGCCACACAGCCGAAGCTACACTCGATGTTTTGCGCCCTGTTTTTGAAGATCGCATTATCAGCCGCAGAGCTGATGTCGTTTGGCCACCTCGGAGCTGCAATTTGACACCGTTGAACTATTATTTGTGGGGTACCGTCAAAGATAAGTGTAACGCCAACAAGCCAGAGACAATTGACGCTTTAAAGGACAATATTCATGAAGCCATTGGTGAAATACAGCTGCACACAATCGATAATGTGCTTTAAAATTGGACTGATCGTGTAGGCTACTGCATGGCCAGCCGAGGCAGCAATTTGAATCAAATTATTTTCTATTATTAACAGGATTGTACTTTCAAATAAAAAAAGAAGTTTGAGAAAATATTCAGTAGTTTTTTTATAGTATTTTCAAAAAAAAAATTTATTTGGCGGAACCCTTATATACATATGTATATATATGACATAGATTTGAATTGTCATTTGTTTTTATAAAATAAACCAAATCTATATACAAACTTAATTTGGTTTTTATATATAACAGCTGAAATAAAAGTAATTAATTTTTGATGACTTATTTGGTTTCAAGTACATATTTTCTAAAAAGTTTAAGAATATGGAACCAATCCCCTTCTTTTCTGTGTACTTAATGTCTTTCTTTACACGGTTTTTCTGCACGGTTTTTTCTGGAACGTATATACCATGTAAAACCAATATTCTTATATACGAGTATCTCGAAATAAGAAAATAGACTTGCCTTACCTTCAAAACAAACAAACCCATATTTACTATATCATAGCGCACATATAAACTGTAGAGAGTGGCCGGGTGTCAATAAAGAAGATAGCGAGACATTCTGGCATGACAGATAAACGTGTACTAAAAATACCAATCTTAAATCAATACGTAGAATAAGCAACTGATATCGCACGAATTTCATTACGAATAAATGAACAATGGGCGCTAGAACCCATCTGCTACAACACCAGAATGTAGAGTTGGACAAAATCTTTCATTTGAGTGAATCTTTCATTCTCTTTCAGAAAGATTAAGTGAATTATTTCATTCTTTTCTTTCTTTCAACTTTCTGAATGAATTGTCTCATTTTGAAAAATGTTTCTTTTTGCGTAAATGTTATTTTAAAAACAAAAACATTATTGATATTATTTAAAGTAAAATTTTGTTTTCTTTTAGTACAGTTTAGAAAATATTGAATTGCTTGTATGCCTATCTCAAAGTGGTTTTAAAATAGTAATTCTTAACAAAAGGAAATAATTTTTTTTAAATAGGCAAACAAAGGAAGCATAATAAATTTGACAAAACATTGAAAATTTATTATTGAAATTAAATTATATATTGAAATTATTAAAGAGTTGGGAACACAAGTTATTTGAAAATAGTTAATAAAGCAGTACGTTATTTAGTATTGGAGAGTATAGTATTGGAGATTTTAGTATATCTTTGCAATATTGGAAAAAAAATTTTTTTTTTTTCTGTATCACTAAAACTTATCAAAGAAGAAATATTGAAATTATTCCTTATAAATAGTTTTCCTTTGACTGTAAATAGGTTTTATAAGATTGACACAAATGAAACAAGACATCTTTTTGTTTTGTACGTACAAATTTAAGTAAATATTTTGATTAAAAGCAATAAGTATTAAACTCAGGTAGAATTACATTTAAAAGGCATATACATTAAATAAAAGATAACAATTAAATGACAAAATCGAATTACCATATTGCTATGTAAAAACATCAGCTCCAAAAGTATACGTCTGTCACTAATAACCTGACCCGTTGCCGAAAATATTCGTTCGCAGGGAACAGATGTTGCCATTATAGATAAACGCTTCAGAGCATATGAGTATACTCTTGGATATACGTGGCTTTCTTTCTTTTCACCATAGTAGTGGGTCCTGTGTTCTCTGCAAATGCTCCTCATTTAGGTACTTGTCGAATTCACGGATGCAAGTAGCTAAACTGAATAAATAGGTATTTTTTCGCCATTTTAAAACACTTTGGTAGTTTGATTTGCAACGGAATCAAATACAAATTTTTGAGCTTAGTTCGTAAAAAACTATATTTATTAACATATATACATAACTGAAAAACTTGCGATCAGAATAAAAATATGTATTTCTTTCACTTGAAAGAATGAAGTAAATCATTCATGCACGACACAAGCCTACCAGAATGATTAGGACAAATTTGGATGAGTACAAAACAAGGAATTTGAGGATTACTTTGTTGAGGACTTTTCATTGGATCCAAGTGATTTGTGTAGCGAGCGGCTGACAATAGAATATAATTTTAACCACAAGGTTATCTTTCCTAAAAATCTCAAATTTTTATCGATTTTCAACCTGGGGCCAACAGTCGCTTGATAACTTCCAAACGGCTTCACCAATTTTAATACTTTTAACCCTGTGCCGTAGGGTCTTAACGAAAATCATAAGGTTTTTCTATCCTTTTATAGTTTATTCAGTTCGTTTCAGAATTTCTTTATCTGAACTAGCTCGGCATTGGCTGTTACGCCGCCATAATATCTTTGGTCGACCTTGGTTTCTGGATCTTTGGGAATCAAGAAGAGTGCTTCTGGATAGGTTTCCTTTACGCCTTTTCTAAAGATATAACCTATCATCCATCGCCACTTTCGCCATACGATTTCAAGATCTATCGGAATTTCATTTATTTGGACAAGTAGTTGTTGATTGGATATTATTTGGGGTCATCAAATTTTTAGAGATTTCTGATGGCAACGCTTCGGTCTGTAGTTTTCCGGCTAAGGCCATTATCAATACCCAGTATTAATAACATCCGTAAAGCAGAACCAAATTTACGGTGGAACTGTATGTCCTTAGTTCAAAAGGTTTCCCTGTATGTCACCACTTGATGTAATCATACTCTTCAAATACCAAAACTGATTTATTTGCTTTATGGGTTCATTGTATATGCAGAAGGTGGGAACATTTTGTGATGTGAGAAACTCAGTTTTTTTGACATTGGTCTGTAGACCGCAGTCTTTGGCACTTCGGCTAAAGCGGACCAGCTTTGTTTTCATATTCCATTGTCCTATCAACAGAAATACGATATCGTCTGCATAGGTTAGTCCCTAAAGATGTTCGAACATGTTACAGGAAATACCATGATTATCTGTGAGTGACCTATTGAGTATGTCAGTCAGCATCACTAGAAACAGAAGCAGAGATATTAAATACACCTGCTTTACAACAGTCTAAGGATCCATGTCTAATGATAGCATGTTGTGAAGTAGCTTTATTTTGTTCTTTTTAAGGATCCGAACAGATCGATTGGGACCATTGGTGCTCCTCTTAGACAGAATAGACGGCTGGTGTCATCGAAATTTCTCCAAACAGCGATCACACAATGGAAAAATGAAACAACCTACTATGAGACCAGAAGGATCTGGCCACATTTGGGTTGGCAGCTCTTGAGGCTGCCTAGAGCATATACGAGAAACCTTATATGGGTTATTGCTGGCCGTCGGGCTGTTGGCGGACATGCTCAAAAGATGGGAACCCCATATAATCATCTAAGCAGAAGTAGCGATGATGCAGAGTAGGAGGAGTCCACGGTATACCAATTTGAGGCTTTCAGTTCATGTTAGGAGGAGATACGACGAATTGAAATTCTTGCCTTCATTAGGGCGACTAAATGGCTAACTATTGCCAGACAGAAGCTGCGAGGACCATAGTACGGTAATGGACACACGGTAACACAACGGGACCTTCAATTTTGACCTAAGTGTGCCGATGGTAGCTAAAAAATTTACCTAACCTAACCTATATTTAGTTCAAAATAAAATTATATTTTGCTTTTGAAAATCCTTTAAAAATTTTCAAAATTATTATGTATTTTATTAAATCACTTTATGAAAAAATCTTTTTGTTTTATTAAATTTGTTTCTTATAACTCTCAAAAAATTTTTTGATACCCGAAATTAGATTTAAATGACACCTTCATATTTCAACAGATTAATGAACCATACGGTTCTTATCGTCACGGAATGGCTGCTGTATTACACTATACAACTAAAAACTCATATTGACCTGGTCTTAACCCAATAAACCACTTTTAGGATGATCGAGGTGGCCAAATACGAAAACGGGAGGTGAAATAAATTGAAAAAAATGTCTAATTTTGCAGATAAAAACCATAAAATTGTTACGTTTTAACCCTGTTTTAAAATGTTTAAGTTCTTTTTTAATGCGTTAAATAAAATATGCGAAGCGAATTTGTTATTTTTATATAGACTTTAATTCCAAATTAACTTTATATACAGTGACCAACTTATTTTACTTCCACATAATACACACATTTATTTAACACTTATTAAACTCAACTCTTAGCACGACTTTATGACTGCTAAATTATGTATATATGACTGATCGAGAACAATTTCGCGGCGTATATAGTTCACTGCCATTATTTTCGAATGTTCTAGTACACTCCACAACTTACTATTCAGTTGCCGTTAATTAAAATGTAAAGATTTAATACTCATAGTTGAATTGGCAGCACAACCGTGGCAGGGTGATTGTAGCATTGACATCAACTAATAGAATAATTTCCGTAATAAAGTTTATAGCTTTAAATGTTGGTGTATCTTTTTAGGCGTTTTCATTTCCGTGGCAATATGTTATCTACTGTATACTAACTTTTGTGATGTTATTTAGTTAATTTTATTGTTTTCATTGTGGCCAGGCCTGATCTTTATGTTCCAATCCTTTAAAAAAGAATACAAAAAATATTTATTTTTTTTTGTGGCATCTCATCTCTCAATTGCCATAATTATGAACTCTGGCTATACATAAAGCCTTAAAATGATCATTATTTTGTTTCTTTCTAAAGACTCTTAACGTTACTTTCCCACAAAAAAACCTGTCATGGTTTTTAATTCCATAAAAGGAGTAAATGTCTGACCGTCTGACCATTTTTCATATTTTTCTGTCCAATACAATTGGTTTGTGTGGTGGTATTATCTCAAGTGAAAGATTGCTGCAGTTAGTCTGCAAATTATTTTCTCTTTTGAAGCAGAAATCTGTTTATTATGGAAAAGGTAAAGGAAATTTTGGGTACAAATTATTTAAATTTTGTTTAAAAGCCTTAGGGAAGAAAAATAAGTTTTAAATGTACTTCAGAATTTATTACTCAAAAAGCTTAAATAATAAAAATTAGTACCTGTGGTAAGTATTTACAATCTTAATAAGTCAAGCGGTATTGTATTGGGTTCAAGATAACAAATTTAATACCCAAGCCAATAGTTAAACGATTTCAAATCTGTCCATACCTAAGCAACACGTCATAACCACTTTATTAAAATATCACTTTAATTCTTAGTTTGGTAATCTGTACTATTTTTAGAATAAAATCTTTTTAAAATATACATATTGTTACGTCTTACCTTTTTTCGTAGATTGTAGTTAAAATAAAATAAATCTTGTGTTTAGTTTATAATTAAAAATCGTTTATTCAACACAGTTTTGTGCACCACTGCTTGTAATCTTTTTACAAGCAATAACAATTTTCTGTTCTTAATTACTCCATCTGTTTACAACTTTGTATGCAACAACAATTAACCGACAGATCTTTCTAATCAAAGATCTCCCAATCCGATTGTAGTTATAACTTAGGTTCGATCACAACCTTTTTAACCAGAGGTTATCCACACTTAATTCTCTTTACTGAGTTAGCTCCAACTAAATTGGTTTTTTACTTCACGATTCACTTCACGAGCTTACTCGTTAAAAACTCTCTTCGCACAAACTGTACTCGATTTTGTTCGCATCGATGTGCCTTTTATATGGCTGAGTAAACAACACATCGAAAGTTCTGGAACCTCTCGATATTTGAGGTAGATTCCATTTCTTTCTTTTAATTTCTTTTTAGTTCTTTTATAGCCATGCAAATGTAAATATCTATTTCTTTTAGCTCTTAGTATTTGTTGTTGCTTGTTATTGTCTGTTACTTGTTTTCTTTGCTATTAGTTTTTGTTTTTGCTGTGTTATTTTTATTTACTTTGTCTCTTCTAATGCTTGTTGTTGTCGATTCTGGTTATTTATAAACAGCACGTATAGTTGTTCTTGCAGCTTTGTTTATTTATTTTAGCGATGTAATAAACGCAGAGGTGTCCAATCTTATTTCGTAACAATATCTGGCATTGCACGTTGGATTGGAATTTTTGGAAAAAAGTCCATTTAAAAAAATAAAAATTTAAGAATTTATAGTGGTTTTTTCAATTATATCCTGTTTGAAGAAGGACGCGCTTTCAAAGTACAAAATTCAAATACAAAAAAATATATATATTTTTTTAAAATTTAGCTTTTATACCAACAAATTTAAACAGTTACAAAATATGAATGCCATCAATTTAACTACAATATTATTTTTTTTACGTTTAGACACATATGCATGTCGTTATACTATAAGCGTTAGTTAACTCTACATGAATTCAAATAATACGACGGCTATAGGGACCAATTTATAATATCGAATTTTTTCCTAACGAAAAAATCAAAATTTTAATTTTTCAAGGCTTGGATCTTTTCCCAGCAAAGACTGGCAAGTATGTTTTTATATACTATAGTCCAAAGTGTCTAGTTTCGAGTGATAGTAATTTTGTTCTGCCCACGGTTGCCCATCAGATGGCCTTGAATTCGATTGATTTACACGAATTTTTATAGCTTGTCTAGAATCAAGAAAAAAATGATTTGTAAAGATTTTTCTTTTTTTAGGACTTCAAAACGAAAAGCTGATCCAGTTCCGATTTGCGTGCGTCAACGGAACTTAAATTTATATCATTATGAGAGTTCTGCAGAGATCAATACAAATGATAATCTGAAAGTGCAATGTCGGGGCTATATGTTTCATGCATCAAAACTTCTTACCCATGCATCTCTCTCAATTTCTGTCGGATCATTAAAAATGTGTGTTTTGTCTAGCGTTGTCTTGATGAACCACCACCTTTTCTGTTGATCAATTCTGATCGTTTAACAGAATCGAATCGATCATTTGACCAGGTTATAGAAGCTCATAATTAATAATTCCCTTCCAATTCCTTTGCCACCGCCTGCGACGCACATTATTGCCCTGCCTGATTCATTTTTCATCATTTGTATCCACTTTTTTAATCATTCGGTCCTATCCACTTTTTTAATCATTCGGTCCTACCAAGTTAAAAAATATTTTTAAAAATCAAGATATTTTTTTATATGACGATTTTTTCTTAATTAAGATTTTTTATAAATGTCAAGAATTTGCAATGTTGAATCTGGCAACCCTACCACCAGAACACTTTTTTTGAAATTTCAGACCTGATTTATTCCAATTTTTGTTTTATTTTATTTTATAAAATATACAAGTAAATAACACGGTGCGACAAATCAACACCTGTAGTGCGATTCAGTAACTTTTAACGATACGACAATCGCAAAAGAAGTCGATATTTTTTGTCGTTTGCAGTAATGATTATGTGATTCACTACGTATACTTCAGCGATAGTCGACAACTCTCTCTTTCGACTGGCAACTCCGTCAAAAAAGCGAGAAACACAAAGAAGAATTGAAAAAAAAAATTTTTAAGTAAAGAAGCATGTTTTAGCAATAGTGCACAAGATATGTTGAATAAAATGTTTATTTATTAATTTATTTGTAAATACAATTTCTTTTATTCATAACTTTACGACAAATTTTACGATTTGTCGATCAAATACACCAAAATTTTTGTCGTTAGTTTGCGACAAACCAATTTGATTATGTAAAAAGAAAGTTACTGATTTAGGCTACTGGGATGTAATACCATTTTGCTGATAGGCACTGTCGAGTACAATAAGAAACTGTTTTTGAAGTTGTTGAAACCCCTCCAAAATCTTGAGATACGGATAAAAAAAAAAACGGTTTTTCGTACCTTCATGAAATTATGAGCTTATAGATTATTTTAAAAAATATTATCCATTTTTAAGTTTTCTGCGGATTTGAAAAGAAGAGAAAAATACATCTTAGTTTGTACATACCACGTTTAAGTACCACTGAGAAATATGTCTGTGTAGTTTTCATGCACTTGGTAGAAGATAATAAGAAAATAATTCAGGAAGAATTTAAAACAGCTTATGGACTACGTATAGACCAGTCAAAGCCTGGTGGTGATAATTACAATGATGAAAATACTTTAAGAGTAATTTTTAGTCAGTATAAAATTTCAGCAAAAATATCGAAGATAAATAGTACGTTTCCTATACAAAATAGCGCAAAAACACATCTAAACATGAAAAATTTGCAAAAATTGGATGAGAAATGTGTTTGTTTGAGAAATACACCCATATTCTTCAAATCTACTGATATATGAAAGGTCTGTTGCACTTCTTTCCAGATCCGAAAAGAGACCTAAAATCGGATAATATTTAGCTAAGTTATTAGCTGTAACTCAAAATTTTGGTGCTTCGAAAATTCTAAAAACAGATCCTTGTTCTACTCGATAGTGCCCATCAGAAAAATAGTATCACTTACCAGGTATTTCAATATCGTTCTTTTTTGTCGCACTATATTATTGATTCAAATTGTTGTAATTTAAAATTACTTGTTGGTTCCTTGTCTAAAGAAGCGCAAGAATTTATTAAAAAAAATTCAGAAAGTTAGAAAGTATAACACAAGAGAACGTTGTGGAATTATTAGTTTATAAGAAATCTTTAACTACTACTTGTAAGACTCACATGACAAACGAAAATTTATTCATCATTATTTCATTCATCATTATTTTATTTATTTCATCATCTTATAAGGCAGAATGTACAGAAAATCTTGCTATTCAATTGTGATGTAGGGCAACAAATAGTCAGGTATAATCGACTAAAATTTCATTGCATGTTGTTAATTTGAGGAATCATTTTAAAGATTTACATATAAAACTCTTTAACTACTTGGCTCAACACATTTTGCATAATTCAAGAAAAATAAGTTTGACCAATAAAAAGGTATTGAGATATTAAATTTATAATTCATGCAATTAAAAGTACAGATTTTTATACTTTATTTACTTATACTTATTTATTTTTACTTTATGGTTTCAAAACCATGTACATGTGTATTTGCGAAATAAAAAAAAGAAACATTAAAAGTACTTTTAACTCTTGGCATTGTATTATACTTGTATTTCAATGACCTAAATCTGTAACAAACGAAAGTACATGAACATCCCAAGTGACGAGTCAAGCAGTCGAATGAAATGAATTTCGAATACATACAATAATAATCAAAAGTTTCTTTTCGAATGTTCCTTTTAATTTTTATTTATTTGCTTTTCACCATAATTATCATGTTAAAATGCATAATAATAAGGAATAAATTAGACACACACAGTAGTAGGTAAACCCAACAAACAATTTTGTACGTTAACTTTTGTTTGTTTAAGTCTATAGTTTAAGGACCCTTAAGGACTATTAAAAGTACTATTCTATTTATAACAGGTTAAATGACTTCCATTGTAGTTTCTAAAGAGAAATGCTATCGATATAAGCTTTGTACATTCGGATCCCAATTAAGTCAGAATTTAGAATATGTCTGACGAGATGTGTACAAATTGTTAAATTACATATGGTGGGACAACAAACTCTTTTGCGCAGTGTTTTATTATTATTCGAAATGATTGCAGAATGAATTAGTTTAAAGGAATGCACTTGTACAATTTTGTAAGGAAGCGACATTAAGAGTGAAAGCTGAAAGGAATTACATTTGTTATTTTACAAGCGAAAGGAAAATTCTAAAATGATTTATTTTTTATTCCACTGTTTACTAAGTGATCTATATTCGTAAGTAAAACCGATATTTTTTTCCATTACTTATTTTGGGAGCATAGCGCTTCCACAAAGTATTCCCATCTTATACGGTTTGCTGCTCTTGTCTTTGACTCTTCTCATGTAATATTGTTTGCCTTTTGTTCAGGTCTAGGCAGCTTCCATTTGTTTGGAAGCCTGCCTGTTCGTCTCGCAATATGTTCTCTATTTTACTCTGACGCCTTTCCTGTATTATTAGTGCTAGTATTTTGCAAATGGTGTAAATAGAGTAATTCCTCTCCAGTTATTACAATCTTTCAAGTCGCCACTTTTTGGTAGTGGTGACATAAGGCCGTAGTAATACAGATGCAGCTGTAATGTCTGCTGGTAAGGTTTCCGCTAGTAAGCCATTACGCCCACTTCTTTATTATTCTTCAATTTCACTATTACCGCTTTTATTTCATTCAAACTGGAAGGGGTACATGCTATGTCAATGTATTATATATAGGGTTGTTATGGTATATTTTGGTGTCTGTAACGTTGCTAATTTCCTCGAAATGTTTGCTCTATCTTTCAATCTATGCTTCACTTTTCGATATCAATGATCACATGTAGAAAGGCCCTAACTCACAGTTTTTGTGAAATTAGGTTTTTTATTGATTCCATCACGTCTTTTAAAAGTACATCTTATATCAAAAATTTATTGCAAGAGTTCAACACAAACGGATTTATAAGTCATTATACAAAAAGCCCTAATTAATTTAAAAGATCTATTCTTGCAAAAAGCCCTAAGTCGCCAAATGTACGTGTAATTAAATTATTAAATTTTTGGACAACGAATTGAAATTTATTTATCGAAGTTATTTAAGAATTCATTAAAATTAAAAAAAAAAATAAGTAGTCTTTGAATTGAACGTAAGAAAATTATACGCATAAAACTTTTTCACTAGAGACCTTTGTTCGATTGAAAGTGGCAAGCGACTTGGATATGTGAAAAAAAACATTGTGAAAACTAGAGTTTTAAAGAAGTAGAAGGATGACTTGGAGATCACTCGGAAGGCAAGTGGTTCTGGCAGAAAAATTGGTATTTATGACCAGAATAAAGCAAATAAAATCATTGGTATGTTGAAAAAGAATCCCAACATTTCAGGAAGAAAAGTTGCTCAAAAGATGGATGATTCGAATTCTTTTTTTCCGCAACCAGGAACACTACAAAGAATACTGAAGCAAAATAACATACGAAAGAATTAAAAACTATATATATATTTTTTTTTTTTTTTGACTAATTTAATTGCTGCATTATGGACGACGAGACATATGTTTTAGCCGACTTCTCACAGCCTTCACGGCAGGAATTATACATTGCTAACACACGGAGGAATGAGAACGACAAATTAAAGCCAAAAGACGATCGAAATTCCTTCGAAAATTCATGGTATGGCAACCTATCTACACTTGTGGCGAGAGAAGCAACTCTTTGATGACCACAGGCACAATAAATTCGGAAATTTACATCACAGAATATTTGGAGAAGCGAGGTAAGCCTTTTGTTCGACAGCGTAAAGTTTCTACTTTCGTTTGGCCCGACATAACCTCTTGCCAATACAGCAAAGCGGCCTTGGATTCGTACGCAAATGATAATATTCTTTTGGTGCCTTGGGAAGCAAAACCACTAAATTGTTCAGAACACACGCCAATTGAAAGCTACTGGACTTTGGTCAAAAAGGAAATGAAGGCAACAAAAATGTCGCCAAATTAGCCAAAGAGTTCCTAAGAAAGTGGTATTTGACAGTTCAAAAGATATATAATAATACCATGAAGGCTTTAATGAAAGGGGTACCAGAAAAATAAAAAAATTTGTAAAATAAAATTGGTCAAAATTTGGAATAAGTTTAACAACAATTTTAATAAAAACATGGTTATAATAAGGCTTTTATTTCAAAAATTGAATGCCTGGTTCAGAAGATTTTTAGAATTATGTGAAAGACAATTTTTCAAACACAGTCCTTAATAAAACTCAGGGTGGACATTACAACTAGACAAGGTGGCTACAAAGAGCAACAAATACTATAATTCCACAAAAAAAAGAGGATGCTTGTTAGGCAAGTACACGTTTCTGGCATTAGGTGTACATAAAACTAATCAGCTGTTGTAACGCTTTCAATTATAAATTTGTCACACCATGATAATAATTTCTATTTGAAACAACATGCATTATAAAGCACTTGACAAATTTTCTGGTGCGATCTCCCGAAGTTCACTACATTATCATATATTCAGACGGCTGCCTTTACCAGAATCATAATACCATGTTACCCAATGTCATAACTAATTTTTGTGAAGAAACGAACAAACTTAAAATATTTAGTGGTTGTACTTACACAAATGGAGTACAATGTAACTCAATCTCTCATTGAGAGAAAAATAAAAACTTACCTCCAAATAAAAACAGTAAATACTTGTGGTTCTTACCTAAAATGAAAAACAAAACAAAAAGTATATTAAAAATAGTTAAATATTAGATTTATTGCAAAATCTTAATACTGTTTTTACTTTTTAAGTTTCAAAATTATAAAACTTTAGCTCTTAACCTAAAAGAATATTAAGTACATATTACTAAAAAATATTTTTTTTTTCAAAATGCATTTAATCATCTTCATTAGCCATTAGCAGATAATAAATTATTAAAAAAAAAATTAATTAACAGGAGTAAGACTACCTTCAAACAGAAAATAAAATGTACTCTTTACTTTACGACCTTACAAAGGGACTTATTAAAAAAAAAAGAGAGAGAAAGGTGTGTCCTAAAATGAATGCAATATTTGAATTATGCAAAAACGCATTCATTGGGCACTTAAAATAGGCTTATCTATTGGATAACGCATAGAGCAAATGACCTCCATCTCTGAGCTCGCATTTACGAAATCTTCTATTGAATGTATATTTTTCATATTTATGGTTAAGTTTTCTAAATTCAGTGTTTAATTTTCTCCTCTAATGTAAGGGTAATTAAAAACTTGACATTGACATTGGCCCTTGACTTCAAATAACTACCAAAACAAGTTATCTCATGTAGTAATTGAATTATTTCAGGGAAGTTATGAAACCCTACGGCGGAAATTCTACGTGTTGACATCCGAACCAGAGCTGATCTCTTACGGCCTCACATCACATCAGTATGGGAGCACGATAGGCTGCCTCCTACGTTGAAGAAGAGCATCATTGTAAAGTTACCAAAAAGCGGAGACTTGAAAAACTGTAATAATTGGAGAGAAATAACTCTGCTTAACACCATATATAAGATACTTGCAGTCAAGGCGAAATAGACAACAGTCTATAGAATGGCGTATCTTGCTGTATCTACTATTCGTCGATTCCAAGAAAGCGTTTGATATCATCAGACGATTGGCAATATGGAAAGCACTAAAAACAAAAGGAGTACCTCAAATAATAATTTGAATAATCACAGCGATGTATGAGGATGCATAACTTTCAGTTCTTCATAATGGGAACATCAGCCAACCATTTTACACCAATGCTGGATTCACACAAGGATGCCCATTTCACCTCAGCTATTTACCATCGTGCTGGATGTCATAATGAGCAAAGTCTGTTCAAAGAAAATGGGCGAAACAACGAGTATAGAGATTTTCCAACTTTTCGATACTTTTCGATTTCTCTTTCTCATCAAAATATGCTTCAGTTTCAGTGATTACTTCATAATTGTACTTAAATTTTTGAAAACAGGAAATAGCTGGGGTCTAAATCTAGAAAATACGGTACGAACCAATAGTCAGATTGCTGTCAAATCTATATACATATCGTTTGAAGGTTAGTACTAAATGAAAATCGTATGGACAAAATTCTACGCCATCTATGTGTCATCCTACGTACTTATTGAGTGACGTGATAGAAAGATCGGCTTGCTGCAATGTTGGACTTGAGATAAATATCAAGAAAACCAAGGCCATGAGAATAAACAATACTAACACGGAAAACATCATGCTACAAGGTTAACCAGTCGAGTATGTAGTTTTCGTCTGCTATCTAGAAAATACAGTAACTACAAACAGCGGCGTAGAAACAGACGTAGATAACAGGCTCAATAAAGCGAGAGCGGATGACTGGAGAAGCTCACATACATCTAGAGAATATTCAACTAATGTGTTAAATCAGTACTGTTGTATGACAGTGAAACCTGGCTTGTATCGAATAACATCATGCAAAAACTCCAGGTATTCATTAACAAGTGCCGCAGAATCATATGCTGAATATTCTGGTCTAACACCTTAAGTTACACAGAACTGTGTAACATGACGAATGCTGAAACTGATAAGGAGAACGAAATAGAGACGGATCGGTCACATCACCCAAAAAAGTCTAGATAGTATCACCAGAATGTCACTCGAGTGGAAATCTCAAAACTCAAGAAATTATGGTCGACCAAAAAACATCTGGAGACGCACAAAGACAGAAGATGGAGAAGCTCTGTGGAAGCCATATGCTTCCAAGAGGAATAGCGAGAAATAAAAAAAAAATTGAATTGTATGATGAATCTCATTTTTATTTTAATGTGAATTGTGAAAAGTGAAAGAAGTATACTCAACGAATTTAATAATATTTTAAAATTATTTTTTAAACTTATTCTTATTGGTGATGTTTAATATAAGTTACAGTCCAATAAAAATAAATATATAAAAATTGAACCTATTATTTTGAAGTATGAAATTGTAGACCCACATTCAATGGTTGGTTTTTATTAAAAAATTTAATATTTGACATACTTTTCCAAAACGAACACAAAAACTACAAAACAATGTCATTAAATGAATTGCAAAACCCACTCACATTGGGATTGAAATGAGAAATATTTTCAGAAACATAAAAACAGTATGTGTTCATTCTAAAAAATACAATTTGAGGGCAGCAAACTTAAAACGAAGTAAATGGATATTTAACCAAAGAGTGAAGAGTTGTGAATTCACAAAAATCAAAGAACCTTTCATATGTAGTTTTAAAAAATTTTTTCTTTGTTTTCTTAATATTAAAAGTGTTGAGAATTTGTAATTTTATTGATTGTTTTCCAACACAACTCGTATTATTACAAATCTCTCAGTACGAGTTCATATGTTTGTTATGCGTTAAATGAAAAGGGAAAAGGAAAAGCGAAAGTGAAAGTTAAATGTAATAAGCAGTATTGTGCGAAATTAAGAGCTACTATATTTTAAATTATAAACATACGAGTATTCCAATACATTCAACATTTAGCTATTACTTTTGTCCTTACATATATACATATATATGGCCTTGCCAGATGGTCTTGATTTCGCTTGACTTACAAAAGTTTTTACACATACATATTCTTAAAGTTTTCCTTACACAAAGTTTTATAAAAAGCTATTAAACATTCTAGTGAATTAATAACGTAAAGCGTTTGTTGTTTGTTTGAAAAATCTTGTTGTTATATTTGAAACGAGCTTTATTAAACCAGATATGTGCCGTTTTGATTGATAATATTTGTCATTTTTGTTTTGTGGAAGCATTAAAACTTTCCAGCCAAGCTCTCTAAGTTACTGCCGGGTCATCAAAGATGTGTGTTATCTTGAAATGTTTGCTTCAATTGAAATGTTTGCTTCAATTTTGTTATTGTAGTCAGTAGAAGTCAGAATCAATCGTTTGACTAGATTGTAAAAGATTATAATAAACAATTTCCTTCCAAATATACCAATCCTGGCTTTGCCTGTGAAGCTTCACTTTGATTTCTCCACAATCTTTTTCGCACATTTTGTCGTACGTGATGCAATTTACATCGCTCGTTATCATTCGTACCTATCAAACAAGCTAAAGTGTTATCTGATACAATTGATATTACCATTTAGAGCCATCTACCGCCAAATTGTAACCTAAGCTTTTTTGAACATCAATATTTTTGACTGTCAAGATTTTTTTTTCAAAATCAATATTCTTTCCTATAAATGTCAAGAATTTTGTAATTTTTAATCTGACAACCCTATTGCATGTGTGTTTGTATGCGATTGAGATAATCCTCTAACTTTTTGATGTACCAGTGGAATAACCTTTAGTACTGCCGCATTATGAGTAAACTGTTTTTTGTTTTTTCTATTGACAGATAATCTCGTCATTATTTTTTATTAAAAATACCAGCACTAAACTTCACAAATGCATTTATTGTTCGTTGCCGACGTTAAACTTTAGGTTTCTTTTAATGAGTGAATATAGAGTCGGGTGCAGCTTATGGACTAAGAAAAGTCCCTGTGTTCCTTCATGGGAACGTTATGAAAATCATTACTATTATTATACCCACACTAAAACTTAAACAAGTCTTAAGATGTATTATGTCAAGCCGGTAATTTCAATAGCTTAAAAATAGTTTACTAAGTTTCATGGTGGTCGTGAAAGCACAAACGGACATGCAAGCTCAAAGAGTTCGCCACGCCCGATATAGGCTATAAAATGAAAATACGTAAGGTGACTGAAGGTGTAGGCATTTAAACCGAACATGAAGATTTGCATATAGAAAAGCAATTTAAGCGATAAATACCTTGATTGCTCAAACTCGATCATAATGTTTGGTAATACTTAGGCACCTAGTCCTTCATTTTTGAGCCATCGATATACCAGTTCAGATCAAAATCACCCTGAACTAAAGCCCCATTATACCCGGCCTGGGAATCCAACCCAAAATATCCCGCTAAAGCACAGATCCAAAGGCATGGTATCCAGGACCAAAGATGGTATTCAGATCACCCTGCGAAGAATGGACAGATTACCCGACATATTCAGGGAAATATAGTATTGGCTAAAATTTTGTTGCCCAAAATACCGCCATCTTCATTACATAGATGTGAAGCGGTGTCAAACCAATCAGGGCTTACAAAGCCATTGTTGGACATGCTTTCATTGTCATAATTATACTAAGACAAGCGAATCTCTGTACCCTGCCTAGTTGGTGGTAGCTCTTTAGCCTTTCTCCACCAAGCTAATGCCGCATAAGTCATAATGGGCGAAGTGATATCTGTGAAAGACCCC
Organism: Wohlfahrtia magnifica; assembly: GCA_023159175.1. Taxonomy (NCBI): domain Eukaryota; kingdom Metazoa; phylum Arthropoda; class Insecta; order Diptera; family Sarcophagidae; genus Wohlfahrtia; species Wohlfahrtia magnifica. Next base: position 2,370,593 of record JAKWBJ010000496.1, on the reverse strand, counting down.
GTGTCCTACCGTAGGTCCCAAAGGACCATTATCGCCTAGTTCTTAAGAAGGGATATAAAATGCTCAGCTTTTGAACAGACCCAAGATAGATTTAAGGCATAAATGACTTTAGGTAGCAAATATGCACGAATGCACACTGGTGAAGCCCTGTAGCAATAAACTTTATTTTGTGGGCAAACAAAGAGGTCATCATATCAACTATTTGTGGGAGTTTTTGGGAAAGTTTGAAAAATATAAATTGCGGTAATTTCCATTGCAAAAAGGTTTTCGAGTGTTTCACTGTTTAAATTCCGTCTCAGCAGATAACGGGATTATGTAATATTGAACAAAAAAGGTTGCAAGTTCCACAGATTGTATGGAACGAGTATACTCGTGGTTGGCAGAGAATGCGTTAATTTTGTGCAAAATAAATTTCTGTTTACTAACACATTGGTTAAGAGCTTTTTAAGTGCATTTCAGTCCTTAAAGACAAGCACACAGTCCATCTATTTCCAATTACAGTAATTTGGAGAAAGCCTATAAGCAATGTCCGCAACATTTTTGAAATTCTGAATCGGCTTATCATCAACATGTTTTATATTTAAAAATATAAATATAAAAATATAATGACATTGGACTCTAAACAAACCATAATATGCGCTTACTGCACCTTAGCACAAAAAAGTCATATTACACCACAGATAATTATACGTACGACGTAAAAAATTACTAAATTTTTTAAGTTTTACGAAATCATTTCTATATTGATCTGGTGCATGACAAATTTGTATATTAGTTATAGCCTGTTTGCACCTGAACGAAATCTACTACTTACGAGATTTTGATCAAAATTTACTAATTTCAACTAGATTTTCCATATAAAACAAAATCGTCACAAGATTTTGTCGAAATCTAGTAAATTTATTGATGCAACTCTGTTTTTTGTATTTTATGTATTTTTTTTTTTGAACAGAGTTGTATTTTATAGTATTTTTAGTACAAAAAACAGAGTTGCATCAATAAATTTACTAGATTTTAACTAGATTTCGACAATATCTTGTGACGAAGTAGATTTTGTTTTATATGGAAAATCTAGTTGAAATTAGTAGATTTTGATCAAAATCTCGTAAGTAGTAGATTTCGTTCAGGTGCAAACAGGCTATAACTAATATACAAATTTGTCATATATATATAATAAAGCTATGTTTTCGATAAATCAATCACCCAATCATGATTGATTTTTTTTGCAAAAAGAGAAGAAAAGAACAACGCAATAATGATTAAACTTTCACACTCAGCGGGTTTTGAACCCCTGGAAAAATATTTATATTTTCGTTGTCGTTTCCTACATCACAATTTAAATTTTGTAATTTTCGAATATTTTAAGCATTTTTTTCTCTCTCTCATTTTTGATTCCATATGGTCGTAATGACATAACAACTTACGATATATATATATATATATATATATATATATATATATATATATATATATATATATATATATATATATATATATATATATATATATTGAAATTTATTGAAGAAAATATGTTTTTTAGCATAACAACTTACGAATATTATTTGAGCAACAGGTAAGTATCAAAGGCAATCAGAAAATGTAATTTCTTTATCTTGTATTTCAGCCATGTAAAAACGAAACCACGTTTAATAACAATAAGGTCTAATGTAAACGCATTAGAATTTGTACAAAATTGCAAATCCAATTGACGAGATTTCGTTCAGGTGTAAACCCCTTATTAAGAAATCTTCTTGTAATCGGTAATAAAAATATACTATTTTGTTCGAAAATAAAAACAAAATCGAAGAATGTTTGTATTAAAATTCATGGGCAAATAATAAACTTAAGAAAAGCTTGTAATTTATTAAATGCTATTGCTACAATGCCAATCTCAATCTAAATCTTTAGTAAGCAAGCCCAAAACAGTTTGTTGTTCACCCAAAATTTTTCGTAGTGTTTACTGATAAATAGTGTTGTGGAGACATTTTATAAGTGAACTCAATAAAAGAAAGCGACTGGATTTTGCACTGCAGCATGCGGACAAAAAACCACATTTTTGGGACAATGTGATACTGCGTTGTGAAATTAGTTGTGACGCCGGGCATAAAATTTATGTGTCTAAAATCATAATATTTTTAAGGGGCACGTAATATTATCTGTGTGACTGTATGTATATTCAAATAAAATACGAGTATAATAAATATGTAAAAATATTTTAAAATTGGTATTCAGTATTTATATTATGGAAACTACGTAACAAAACGTCAATAGTCAGACAAGTGTGTTATACAAATTAATTTGCCAAAATACTTATTTGTGTAATACTTGTAACTTGGAATCGCAGATTATGCTGAGAAATGAAACGCTTTAAAAAACATGATTTCTCCAAAAAGTCACAGAATTATCCAATTATGCTTTTCTGTGAATATTCGTTTTTTTGTTTTTTTTTTTTTTTTTTGTTTTTGAGGCCCTCTTTCGCTAAGTGAAAAGTACTATCTTCAAATAAAGCTATGTTTTCGATAAATCAATCACCCAATCATGATTGATTTTTTTTGTAAAAAGAGAAGAAAAGAACAACGCAATAATGATTAAACTTTCACACTCAGCGGGTTTTGAACCCCTGGAAAAATATTTATATTTTCGTTGTCGTTTCCTACATCACAATTTAAATTTTGTAATTTTCGAATATTTTAAGCATTTTTTTTCTCTCTCTCCTTTTTGATTCCATATGGTCGTAATGACTTTTCCAAAGAATATGTCATCATATTCGTAAAACCTCCCTTGTTTCAACAACTCTTTTCAGTAGCCAAATACTAAAAAAAATCATATTTAATTTATTCATAAACTATATGTATGTATGGTATATAGGGAGATCAATTATTCGACTTTTTCCAAAAACCGGTTTTCGAATAACTCGAAAAATTGCAATTAAAAACCGGTTTTCAGTTATAAATTTATCAAATAGCCGGCTAACCGGTTCTGTTATTAAAATAAAATTCTTCTCAATTCAAGTTGCATTAGCAAATAAAATTGATAAATTTTTGTCACACGTCGTAGTTTCTAGCAAGTAAGAATGCTGTAACAACGTTTGGCTTTTTTAGGGCCTTAACGGACATTTCTTCCTCGATACCGCAACGTCCCAATATTTTATTTAGTGATTCACTTTTTACAGCTTGTTTTGTAAGAGTTCTACTTGCCAGTGCCTATAGACTACTTGGTGTAGAATCAAGATTTCCTTGCTTTTTCAGCTTAGTATTTAAGGACAATCAAAGTATCCATATTTATCCTTTTAATCCATTTCCAAATAATTTCATACTTCAGAGGACATGTGTAGAAACATAAATGCATGCATTACCAATTTAGGTAAGCCACCCGCCTACTAACCATGATGTTTTAAGTTAAATTATAGGCCACACCATCTGACAATTTTCAACAGCGGCTAACGGCTGGTTTTGACTACTTACGTTTGAAAAATTTTTTAACTATAACATCTGCTATTCGGAGCTAGCGTTTGTAGGTCCCTTTCAATGAGTCTAGTTGATCATCATTCTCCATAAATAAAAAATTAATATTTATTTTCAGAAAATGACAAAAAGTTATTGTTGCTCGAAAAAGGACATTTAAAAAAATCGGTTAAAATCGGTCGAATAAAAACCGTTCGATCTCCCTAATGGTATATGAAAGTGACCGTATGGTCAGTTTTTAATTTACATTTACTTCAAATTTCTGTGGAAAAATTAAATTATTTTTTTTAATTATTTCGAGCATATTTTTAATCTTAATAAATAATAAAGTCGTATTTTACCAAATAATTTATTCCAAGCGGTGTGTATGTATTGCATATACATAAATACATATAAGTATCAAAGAAAATAAATTTATAAAATTTGTTTAATGAAGACTTTATTGAAAAAAATTTTGTTTTTGTTAAATAGTCAGTAAATATTTAAAACTTTTTCTCACTCTTTTATACCTTTATAGACTCAGTCATCGACGAATGAGAAGACAACCGTCGTGCTGCAGTATATTTTTCAATTATTATTCATAACGAATTTTGGTATTAATTTTGTCTTGTACTGTGTTAGTGGACAAAATTTTCGGTAAGTTAGTGTTTTTAAAGAATTTTTTTTTTTATTTTTTCTATTAGTTTTACATTAAATTTAAATTAAATTGAATTAAATTTTTATATAAAAACAAGAATACATGAGCCGTTTATTTTGAAAGTGGGGTAAGTCCATTTGTTTATTTCGAGATAATTTAAGGTTGGCATTTTATAAAATTTCAAAATATTGGTAAGTATTAGTAGATATATTTTCAATATATTGTGGTGCCACAGAATACAATTTTATATTCCGATAGTGTTTACATTTCTGACTAAAAAAATACGATTTTACTTATGTCTAAATTGACTTTGCCTCACTTTTAAAATTAACAGCTTAAGTTTAAATCTCTCAAATGCCTGAATCTAATTTGTATAACTTAAAATTCTTTTCAACAAGTTTTATCTATAAATGCCATTATCTCAATTTTCTGCAAAAATTGATTTGCCCCACTTTCAAAATAAACGGCTCATATGTTGTACAGAAGTTTAAAAAACTACATGGTCATACAGCAAAAAAAAAAAAAAAAATTGGGAAGTAGTACGATTTTTCTGATAGCCGCTGTTATTGAAATTTTCAAAATAAATTCAAAATTTGAATTACCAGTAAAAAACCGTTTTTTAAACCTTCATGCATTTATAAACAGATAACTTAGCTAAATCTCGTCTAATTTTAAGTTTTCGAGTGGATTTAAAAATAATAATAACAGACCTTTCAAATGATATACATATATGTACAGTCGGAGTCAAAAAATGGTATACATCCTCAAGTGCTTTTTTAAATAAGTGCTTTAAATCCCTGAATTTTCAACAAATTTCGAAAAATGAAGTATCATTTTATTCATAACTAAACATACTATTTCAAAAAAATCCAAAAATAGTACGGTTCCTATATAAAATAGCGTGTAAAAACGTCTATAAACTTGGCAAATGTAAAATGAATTGCATAAAAATATTTTTGCTCAGTAAACATAGATTCCTCTCTTAAGTTTACTTAAGTAAAGTATACACCATTTAAGAGGTCTGTTTCACTTCGTTCCAAATTCACCAAGAGTCTTAAACTTTTGTACCATATGGCACCTACCAGAAAAATGGTATCAGTTCCAGATATTTTTACTTCATTCTTTCTTGTCGTATAGGTTTTTGTCTTGTATACTTTTTTTGACGCGTAAAAAATAGTTTTTTTTTTTTGTTGTATAACTTAAGTTGTAAGCATTTTGTTGTTGTTTTTTATGGATTTTTTAAAGCATTAAATACTGTTTTAAATAAACATAAGTGTTTTTAATTTATCGCATTTAGAAAGGCTGAAATAGACAATGAGGCTGTATGCCATTTTTTTACTCTGAGGAATCTGTACTAAACACTTTTTATCCATTTTTCCCACATTTTGCAAGTTTAGATGAGTTTTTGCAAACTAATTTATTTATGAATTAATCAACAAACTGTGTTTAGTTATGAACAAAATAAGTCTTACGTTTTAGAAATCAGATGAAAATTGACGGAAATATTAATCTTTTTAGTAGATAAACTTATAAAAATCATTCAATTGTAAGCAAATTGGCATTTTTTATCACTTTGAAACAGTATGCTTTTAAAAAAAGTTAGCAATTTTGGTAAAAACAATATAATTTATTCATGAGTTGAATTACTAATAACTTTTGCAAATTGAAACCGATTTTAACAATTAACGATATATATATATATATATATATATATATATATATATATATATATATATATATATATATATAAACTAATTCAACTAATTTCTTAGAGTATACATTTTATGCATACATTTTGTGAAAGCTTTAAATATTTAAAATATCAAAATCGGTCTAAAAATGTGTGAATTAGAGATACTAAAGCACTACGACAGTTAACAGTTTTAACGACTAAAACAGTTTTTACAAGATACCGTAACTCAAAATTATGAGGGTGTTACAAAATCTTGGCAAACGGTTATTGTATGTCTTCACCTAGGCTTACAACCCCTACTAGGTCACATTTCAAGTGTTATTTTGTAGCATCATTTACTATTTATTTTTTATTTGACAATAGAAAGAGGGATATTATAAATATAATTCTCTTTTATTACGCCTTAACCCTTTATTGCCCAAGACCCTTTATCGTGAAAAACTATTACTTTTCTTTATAGAATCTTTGCTTTTAACATAATTTAAATTCAAAAAGGTTTCATATTTTTGCCAAGCTGAGTAGAATATAAAATAGTTCTGCTACTCAGAATTATCGAGGGCCAATACATCTTAATTTTGTTTAACTACTTTAGAAACGAAATGTTTTTATTACCGTTTGTATATGTAGTGTTTGTATATGTATTAAAATAAAAAATTTAAATCCAGACCTTTTTAAGTTTAAACAATATTTAAATTTAAGAGAAAACTCGCAATTCAAAAGCACCTCTAAACACTAGATCTGTTGAAGGATAACTGATCTTATGAGCAACAGGAGTAAAAAAAGCAAAAAGTTTTTATTGTTATTGGAAGAAAATACGGTACTTTATAGAACTGATGTTCATACATCGAAAAACTTCACCTATATAATACTATATATATAATAGTATATATATATATATATATACTATATACTATATATATGGTACTTGTAAGAACCGTCGGGCAATAAAGAGTTAAAATTAGTTGAAAAAAATTATATAAAAATCAAATAATTTTCTTCTCTACATTTATAATTTATGTTGATTGATTTCTCTTATTCATGTTTACAGAAAAGCTGTTCTAAGCATGTTTCGAAAAGCATCAACTAAGCAAAGGGATGGAACAACGCAATTAACAGGTAAAGTCAAAAGTCAGATAATGTAATCGCTTACGCTTTTAACAATCCAATCGTAACACACCACAGAGTACACAGATTAGGCGTTAAAGTGAAATTTCAATCAAACTCTTCACTGCTGTAATTAAATTTCATTTAAAATGAAATAAAAAAACGACTACAAGTAAGCATTTATTTCCAATATGAATGCCATACAAATAACGAATGATTTTTTTAACCATTTGGGTTTTGAAAATAAAAAAATAACAAATTTGCAAAAGTGAATTTAATATTTATTTGGGGCAATAAATAAATGCTTACAATTTACTTTTTAAAGTTTATTTCATGTGTGGCATCACCATCCCACATATTTTAAAATCCAGGGAAACCTGTTTTTGTGCGGTGGATAGTGACCGCATAACACAAATCACATTAAAAAATTACACAAAACTTCACAATACGCTATAAAAATAGTTTTCGCAACATAAAAAGAAATTATTTTAAAAATCATCAGACTGCATAAAAAAAATTTCGCGTCGAATAAAACTCAAAGCTTTTTAATTTATTTAATTATAGCATTTTCAGTTTAAATTAAATATTTTTCAAAATAAATGAAACCTTTTTCAAAATGAACGAAACTCTTTTTAAATTAAACGAAACCTTTTTCAAAATAAATGAAACTCTTTTCAGAATTAATTAAACTTTATTCAAATTCAAAAAAAAAAAAAAAAAAACATTTTTCAAATTAAATTAAACAAGTTGTAGAATGTGTTATATTTTTGTTGTTATTATTGTGTTATATTTTTTTTCTCTTGATTTGCAATTTTTTTAACCGATTACTCTAAACGACCTTTTGTTTTTGGTGTCTGATAACGGTTGGATTAATTTCTTTACTTGATAATTGCACATTCAAAGTCAAAAGTTGAGTAGCGATCCACTCGACAAATTGGCTATAATTGAAGTAAGTGACTCACTGAACCTCTAGGCAATTTCTGTGCCACAACTCGCATCTTCAGTACAATCAACGCTGGAACAACAGATCAGCTTGCTGGTAAAAGAGGTAGCTGAATTGAAAACAAAATTTTCCCAACGTTCACGAAGTAGAGACAAGTGTAGACAAGTATCGTCCGCCCTGCTGCAACGCAAAAAAAATGCAATAGAGCCCACTGATTTTCATGATTTATAGCTTTTTTTATTCTCAACATTTTAAGCCTTAATTTAAGTGCTTAACATGTAAAATGTTCATTTTGAAAAATTTTTACGACTTTTTGCAAAAAATAAAAAAAAATGTTCTAATTTTCTGCGATAAAATGGTTTTTCGCAACTAAGTAATGAATAACTGCGAAACTGTCGAAAATACAAAAAAGGTTATTTACGTGATTTATAGGAAACTTTGTTGCTAAATATTTGCTGGTAATTGCGTTAAAATCGGTCAAATCGTTTTCAAGTTATGATGAAATGCATTGACATAACTACCATATTTTGGGCGAAAAATTTGCTACGTCCATAAAAGAATTTGAGCCCGATGGAAAAAAACTAAAAACGGATCTGAATTCAGCGCATCAAAGTCATTATATACCGTATAGTTTTATTTAAAGACTTTTTTTGCTGTAGAACAGTTTTATCAAAACTTTAAAATAATTGTGGAAATTACGTTTTATTTGTCTTTGAAAATTTATTCATTATTAAAAATAAAAACCATCATTCAGGGCAAAAAATCACCAAATCAATCAAATATGAATAAATCATCATTCTGGCAACGCTGCTAGCTAACACCATATGTGGTATCTTAATTATTATCTTAATTGACACACATTTTGGCAAATGCGTTTTTCTGTATCAATGTGTTACAAATGCTTCCCTGCACCTACTACGCTTGAAAAACTGACATCCCTAGCATTCTTTCTAAATTATGTTATGGAATATAGGTCACAAATCTTAGAGATGTGCCCTTTTCGAAATTACTGTTTAAGCAAAGAGTACAAAAAATGCAATGCAGCACCGCTTTTTTCGATTAACGCGCAAATCCGTCTTCCTTGTCGAGCTTATAGAGACAAAGTATCTATTAATTATCTGAAAATTGCAGATATTCTAAAACTCAACCAATATATACCGGCAATTTTACAGAATTTTATGATGAAATACTGCAATGGCCAACTACAAATGAAAAAGAGCTTCCTGCAGAAGATTTTTGATAAAAGTATATTATTTATTTTTGATAGAAGTATTTTCTGCAAATTTAATATTGTTTTTTTCTTTAAGTTTTGTATACTCGATATCATAAATTTCGAAAAGGGCACATCTCATTAATTTTAAATATATAAACAAACATATATAATAAACTCAATATCCAAATATTTCTGTAATTTTCGGTGAAAAATTAGCCTCAAAATATAATCCGTATAAAATGTTTTAAGCTATTATACATCATTAAAAACTAATTCTTTTTTTTCATTTCCTGTAAACTTTAAATATTCTGACATGTGCCCTTTTCGAAATTGAACATTTAATTGTTAGCTTGGTTACATTTTTTACCCTTTTTCCCATTTCATTCTCTTCCGGTTCCAAACCAAACATTTAACATTTGGGATAGTTTCTTTTAGAAAGACACTGTAGGTTCTGCTTTTTAGCTGTATACAATCTTTAAACAAACAAACATTCATTCTTATATATTATATATGTATAGACAGCTGTGTGCTTTGTGCAAAAACCTTTTTTTGGCTGATGTACATAGGTACTTAGTATATATATAATGAAGCTTTAATTATTACCGTTCACACACATAAAATTCCATACTTATGCAATCTCGCCCAGTTATTGACAGATGATATGTGTTGTTCACAACGTTGTTTAAACCAAATTTAGAAACTTCTACAATGCATTACCGTTTTCAAGATATACAAAAATCAATATTTATTTTGTATGGGAGGTACTATGCCCACTTATCCAATTCCGCCTACTTTCAAACTGATGATTTGTACTGACTGCCAAGTCAAAAACTTCTTCTTTTACCGTTCTCAAGATATACAAAACTCAGTATCTACTTTGTATGGGAGGTAGCATGCCCAATTATCCGATTCCGCTCACTTTTTGACTACGAAAATATACGTTGATGCTGCCGATGCCAAATACAGTTGAATTGTTAATATTTAAGAATTGCACAAAAAGTACCTTTTTACATATATTTTATGCTAACGATCTATCCAGCCATCGAAGCATTTTTTGCTACATACTTGAACTTTCTCATCGAATGTAAAGGGTGGTCAAACCAAAACGCACGATTTTAATTGTAAATAAAACAACAAGCTTTCAGAGAATTATATTACCATTTGTTTTTTTTTTTTTATTATGATAGAAGGATCTATGACAATTATGTGTGAAACAAACTATCCGTCGGTTCATATTTTCAATGACTCTGAGACATAACTGAGGTTCAATGTTGTTAATATGCCAAATTATTGAATTGTTCTTGGCTTATTGACGTACACTTTTTCTTTTAAATATTCCCAAAGAAAGAAGTTCAACGGTGTCAAATCACATGATCGTGGCATCCAATTAATATTGTCACGACATGAGATGACACGTCCGTTGAATTTGTCGCACAAAATAGCCATTGTTTCGTTGGCTGTGTGGCAAGTGGCACTATCCTATTGGAACCACTTATAGTCCAGGTCTACATTCTTAATTTCTGGTCATAAAAAGTCTGTTATCATCTCGCGATAGTGAACACCATTCACTGTAACTCATTTTCGAAGAAAAACGGTACGATGACGCCGCCAGCCCATAAACCGCACCAAACAGTCACTCTTTGTGGATGAATGAGCTTTTCGACACTCTTTTTTTAACACTCGAGGATTCTCATTTGCCCAAATGCGGCAATTTTGCTTGTTAACTAATCCACTGTGATCGATTATGCTGAGCAAAAAAATCACGAAGCGCACGGGATGCATTTTGATTTGAACACCCATTTTCGTAAAAAGCTTCAATTGTGTACCTCTGCATGGTTGAATTTACCAAACACTTAAACAAAGAAATGTCAAATTAAGTTGGGAAAAAAAATTGACATTAAGGTGTGCCTCACAATTAAGATCGTATATTATGGTTGGACCACCTTTTACATAGTCAGGATTGAGCATATTTGTCGTATTAAAACTGAAAAAATGGTTCACAGTTTCAGAGTACTTGAAGAAATGTTCTTCTTAAAATAGTTAATAACACTTAAAAACTATTTTTTAACTGTGACTAGAGTCATTGTGTATCACTATCAATTTGGAGTAACTTATTTAATTCTTTTAACTAAATTTGAAGCACATTTTGAACGCCTTTTCTATCACGGCAAAGATTCAAAAAAAAAAAAAAAAACAAACTGAACAATATCAAACATAAAGTGGGGACGAATAAAAAAATCTACTGAAGGTATTCCTGGAATTCTAAAGGAAATTTTTCTTTTTAACGAAACTTGCAAATAATTAAAAAAAAAAACAATTCCTTGAAATTACTTGCTGTAATCAAAAGGATTTTCAATATTCTTTCAAAACCTTCCGTTAAATGGAATTCACTGACTGTCTGTCGCTTTTTTTCTTTATTTTTCTCTTGTTAACAAAATAACATTTCTCAATTAAATGTGAGTAAAAGTGATGACAACTTAGCTCTTTTTGAGTTAGATTTAATTTCAACAAAGTTAGTTAAATACTCTTAGTTTGAGATAAAACTTTATGACCGAATTTAGAGTCACTAGTTAGCCAATAACAACAGTTCAATTAAAAAAAAAATTATTCACGGTACTATAGTTAGTTAAACCCTCCAATTGAATTGCTTAACAATGAGTTAGACAACAGCTGATTATTTAAAAAAATGAAACCAATATTATGGTTCTCTTTGTAAATTTTTGCAATCTGGACATCGTGGATAAATGCGTTATCCTCTTGAGAAATCCACAGAGCTTTGTGAAAGTCAAGAAAGTCGTTCTTTGTTACTCAATGTAGGATATAGCTTTTATCGCCGTGTTAAAAAAAAAGAATATCGTTAATATCGTAATATGAAATATCTCCCCATACCATAATGTGGGTAGATGATACATATCATGCGGTTCCTTTCGAAAATCATAAAGATCGTAATATGGTGTTACTCAGTAATTTAGGTTATATGACTGCATCAAAAGTTTTGCTTTTTTCGTTGCGGGATCTATTAAAGGGTGGTTTTTCTTAGTTTAATTCTTCTTATATTCTCAGCTCATAAGATAATATGCCGTATGGTATTAAGCCTGCTTTCACTCTTATTTTTTGTGTTATTTTCGCTATTGAGCTCAGTGAATTAAAATCTTCTCTTAAAAAATATCTCTTGTCTGCATTGAACAACACACTATGTATCTGCTCTTCATGTTTTTTTTTTTTTTCTTTTAATATGTGGACTCACTGTATAACAATGATGTGTTTACATTCCGGTTTCTTTCAATATTTTCCGATATATTAGCAACAGATAAACCCATATCCTTGTTTTTTCCCCATTTTAACCTTCGGCAGTACTTTGCCACGTCTCATTTTTTACTACACTCTGCTACAAAAGGGAACAATTTTGAAAAACTGGGAATAGCAGCTATCGAGTACAACAAGAATCTATTTTTGGAATTTTCGAAACACCCTCAAAATCGTGCGTTATGGGTAAAAACCCGGTTTTTTGTAACTTCATGCACTTTGAAGCTGATAACATAGCTAAATATTAGCCGACTTTTAAGTATCGGAAAAGAAGAGAAACAAACCTTTTAAATGATATATGTATATATGTACATACATATATGTATATTATTTAAGTAACATTGAGGAATCTGTGTGTATTTCTCACGCGAATGCGTTTTTCATCGAATTTTTTCACATTTTTCAAGTTTGGATGCGTTTTTTCGCACTAATTTATATTTATGAATTAAATAAAGAATTATATTAAATTATGAATAAAATGGGACTTACGTTTTAGTATAAAAATATTAAAAATGATTAAATGATTAACACAAAGTGTTTACAAACCCGAAAAAGTGAAATAATTTCAACGCTGTTATCATCCGAAAAGTTTGCATCTCTGAATGTGACCGACCGAAAATAAATCAACAACAAGTGCCAAGCGTTGAACAAGCATCAGTCCATAAGATAAACTATAATTTAAATTGTAATTAACTTGATTGATTATTGTTTTTCCCCCTTTTTTTTGTCCTAAAAAATATTAACTTTTAATGCATGACCTGACATCATTATCATGTTTAAATTTAGTAAGAAATTCAAAATAAATAAAGACAGATATGGTTTAATATTTAGTATAGAAAGTATAAGCAATCATGGACGGATTGAATACACTGCACTTATTGTACTGTATTGTATGTATTGATGGAAACAAATTTCATTCTTGGGGCGAAGGTCAAGTTGCGAGTCTCTTTTTTCCATTTTGTTATTGTAATGTATTAATGCAATATTGAAATTTGTTGGTTATATGTACTAACAAATTTCTTTCTTAATTGCAGTTACTAAGGAAATAACATGAGAATTTATTTTATTTTAACGATTTTTGGGTAAACAAAGTATTGGCTCAGTTTGAAAAACTTATCTACATCAAATTTGATCTAAATTTTTAAACTAGCTTTTAACAAAAAAAAAGAGAGAGGACGTTATACAAAGTTTCATGTAGATAATAGCTCTGTTTTTGTAGGAATTCAAATCACTTACCGAATAATTATCGAACAACGTTTTTAATTGCGACATGCATGTAAAATTTCACATAGAAAGACAAAATATCATGTTACTTGATGAACCGATAGGCTATTAAGTTGGGACTATGACTATGATTACGCCGAGCTTTTGATCTTAATTGCCTGTTTGTAATAGTGAGTATATGATTTCAAAATGTATTTTAATTTGAATAGATGAAATAAATAAACATGTCTTTCTCTCGACTTATATAGTTATTCCAGATCGACAGGTTTACTTGGGGATGGGTCCAGGCATGTAAGGTGTTTGCACACATTAACCAATCCAATATTTCTGCACAAATTTTAATAACGTAGGTTTAAAAAAATATAATTTTTCGAATACCATATGTTAAGTATGGGATTTCTTTAATTTACATATCTAGATATATAAAAATAAGTTGTCCTATGTTCGCCATTGAATAACTCAAGTACCACTTAACCAATTTATAAACGAATACACTCATATTTGTTTTTACGGCAATTCGCTATAACGGCCTCTTTGAATCATGGAACGCCTTCGCTTTACGGCACAAATTAACTCATTATACGGTCAAAAAATCGGGCATTTCGATTTAAAAACAGGCGCTGTCACGTCCATAGAAATATTTAATTGTAACATCTTCCATACATAGTAACTATTAAATTTAGTTTATCTTCAGGTCGGTAATAGCAAAAGTTTCTAAATTTGTTTTAATCAACTTCTTGGATACTACACATCATCAGTCAATAACTGGCCAAAATTTAAAAGGTAAGCGTGGCTTGTGAGGAGAACGGTAACAGAGAAAACATCGTTTTCTATTCGCATCAGCCAAAAGCGGGAGATAATGGAAAAGCAGGTATTTCACAAAACACATCGTGTAAAAGCAATTTATATGTGTATTTTTATCCATATCTTTATATATATAAAAGTTTTTGTTAATCCATCGGTGAGAGCAGACCATTTCATGGTTTGTAAACTTCAAAAAATATCTACGGATATATGTGCACTTTTCTTATGAGAATTGCATTTTATAGGTATACAACACAATGGCTTCCAGCATCGCGAAAAGGGTTAAATATGTATGGAAAAAATTTATAAAAATTAACAAAAGCAATTAACATAAATACTTTATAAGCAAATACCGGTGTCATATTTTTTATGTCATATCTTATTATTAATGAGTTGGAAGAAAATCACAACATCGAGATTGTAGTATAGTAGAATCTCACAAATTTGAACGACTTTGTTCCTCGGGTTGTTTCAATTTCTGAAAAGTTCTATCTTCTGGACATTTTTTTTAACAAAAATAGATAATGCACCGATCTACGTGGCGTAGAAAACAAAGGCGTTCTTTTACTTTCGACAAATTGAGCTGATAGAGTGGCCTGCCCTTAAGCCCAGATCTCAATCCCATCGATGATTTATGGGGAATACTTTCTGCCGAAATATATGCTTCTTCTGAGCAATTTGACAACCTTAAGGAGCTGAGAAATGCCATTTGGCTGAACGGGACAAAATTCATTTGTAAGTCCTGAAAAAACTGGTGGAGTCGTATTCAATTGATGAAGATACATAAGAGTAACATAATCCATTGGTATTATATTTTTACTTTACAACTAAAAGGATGCCTACCATAAACACATATGCATACATATGCATGTATTAAAGACGATTTGTGCATAAGTATTTTATATGGAGATTTAAAGAATAATTTTGTTATATTAAAAGAAAATATTTAAAATTAATTTTGTTATCTAAGTTTTAGTTCTCCTAATTAAAGAATAAAAAAAAATTCGCTGTTTTTCTCTTGTTTCTGTTAATTATATATAATAAGAGTTGAAGTCTTGCACATTTAATTATTTGACTGGGGTACATACATATGTATTTTAAATGTTTAGCAATATATTTCATTTATTTGCACAATATAAAACAAACATTTAATATAATATTTTATATTTCCTGCTCTACACCTGGCCTTAGAGCAGTGCATTGGTTTTGAAGTAAGGTTTGTAAAACCTTAAAAGTCCTTAACTCAATCACACTGATTTTGGTTTCTCCTTCGAATGCTATTGTGTAACTAAAAAACAGCAATTCTTTTGCAAAATATGTAGTGTTCGCCTTTAGGAGGTCAACACCAAAGCGATCTACCAGCATCTCTCGAAAAAAAAAAAACAAACAAAAACATTTAAAATGTTCCGTTTTCCTTGTCAGAAACGACCATAAAATTATTATTATCCAGAAAATTTATATACGTTGTTAAAAATACTTCTGTCTGTATTTCAGGGCGACCCTGTGGTTTTTTAAGGGCAAAAAACGATACATTTTGCTCTTTATAAGGGTAAGAAAACAACTTCTAAACTTAGTTTTTTTTTAGCTTTTACCACTGCAGAGGACTTGATGAAACTTCCAGAGCAATCGAGTTAAAAAAACTAATGAGAAGAATTCAGCTGTTATACAGGCAACTTTTTTTACTAAAAAAGGACATAATGGTGTAGGATATCAATAAGTAAGATTAGCCGACTTTGATGTTTTTACATGATTCCACTTTCCTTGAACACTGAATATGCACTCAATTTTCTTTTCAAGTTTTCTCTTCATTTTGATTGAACTTTAAAAGAATAAATACTTATTTTCAAGTCTTTACTTACACAAACTTTGTCCAATATTGCAATTTTATTTGTTTATGCAACTTAAGTGTCTATTAGACGCTGTGTAAATAAACCTTAAAGTATCCGTTTGATATTCTTTTCTGCTTTTTTAAAAGGACAAAATTTTTTTGTGATTGCTTTAAAGAAAATGTTATTTTCGATATCGCATAAATATGTCAAGTCAATTGAACTTGAAGGAAAAAGAAACATAATTTTCAATCTACAAAGTTTTTTTTTTAAATACTGTTGACTTTTTTTTCCATTGCATTAGTACTTTTGCATTTTTACTTTACTTTTCGGTGTAACAGGATAGAACCACTTTCACTATTTATTAAAATCAGTCTTCCGTCGGAAGCCATAATATGGTAATGAATTCTCTAAAAACAAAATCGTGAAATGCTTTAAAGGCACAGGGCAAAGGAAGAATTCAGCGAACTGCTTCAAATTCAGCCCACTCAATCTTTAAAATTAAGCATTTAGGTGGAGTAAATGCAAGTAAATCAACTTGGAAAGCCACGATGTCTACCACTTATATTTTCATGATATACATATGTAAAGAGGAACATTTTAAAGCCGTCGTTTTATGCAAAAAAAAATCATGTAATATGATCTTTTATAAATTGAAGACGTTGTTGTCTCTATCTGACTACTTTTAATCCTGACAAATCGCCTGGAAGAGAAAGTGGAAGGCCAGAGCAGATGTGTCCAGGTCAGCTCTTAATGCCTCTTCGGGTATGTTATCAATTCCCTTTGTCTTACCACCCTTGAGTTGTGTTATAGCTTACACAGTTTCTCCAGTGTTTGATGAGCCCATACAAATGATCGTTCCGTTATACATACTTCCGCAATGAAAATATTTGGGCCTATGATTAAATTAACATAAATTAGATATATGTTGGAATAATATGCGAAGAAAAGAAACTGAGATTCTATAAGAAATAAAATTGCAAAGAAAAGACATAACATTAATGCATTTTACAATTGTGGTAATAATTTGAGAGTCGCATATTCAGGACACTTTGCGTTGTATTTTACCATTTGTTTTATCTTTACATCTCTTTGTTTATTTTTTGTCTATGCGTGTGAGTATGTACGCGTCAAAGCAGAAGAGAAGAGCAGCTCATTGCCTGAATTTGATTTAGACCATCGTCATGCATAACATGACCATGTTAGACCATGTTCGCACATGTAAGATAATAGCTTTTCGATTCCGGTTTATGAAAAGTTGATATTGGAAACAGATAGGGTAAAGTCTTTATAAATTATACTGCAGAGTAATATGGCATGGAATCTGCATATTAATGAAGTAAAATCAAAAATTGCACCAGTGATCGGGGTTTAATTTAAAATAAAAAGTAAACTGAATCTTAAGACGAAATTGTTGATTTACCAGTCCTTGATACTTGATACACATAAACTGTATGGCAATAGTCTATGAGTTTAGGAATACGAATGAATAAAGTCTCTGCAAGTGATGCAGAATAAAGCATTGATATAGATATCAGCTGTTAATATATATGTTTAAATCCATACGGAACATAGGATATAGATCAGTTACGTCTTCTCAGAATCAAACGCTATTCAATACAAGGAACCAAGGTAATTCACATACTGCTAGATGCTGGTTGGAAACAACAAAGCAGCGTATCGAAGGCATTGGTAGTCTTGAATATAACAAATTACCTTTTAAGTTAAAATCAATTAGCAGGTTTTCAACCTTTAAAAGAGAAATTAAAAAATATATATGTATTTGAAGACTTGGAAAGCCTGCTATGTAGCTAATTAGTAATTACCCCAGAGAATATTTTATATTCAAATATATATGTATGTATATATGTACATTAGGGCGGGTCGATTTAAAAATCATCCAAGTGACAAGGAAAATCGTATTCTAGGGATCAAAATAAGAAACTTTGGCCAAGGAACCATATCATTAAAATGAATTCTGATGCTCCTTATTTTGACTCAAAAGTCAAATTTTGAAAAATTCCACTTTGACCCATTTAAAGTGCCCCAATCGAGTCTAAATGTATAACCGACCCCCACTCACTTTGGAGGGCCGGCACACCCATGCTAGTGGCCCACCCCCTGCAAACTTCCCGTGGTGGTCCCCATACAAAAACTTAAAAAAATCACCATTTTTGGCAATTTACATGAAACAATGAACGAAATGGCTACGTTTGTTTTGTTTTGGAGCTTTTTTTAATACAACTTAATAATAGAAAAGAAATATAAAAAAAATATTGTTTGAAATCTTTTTTGCTCTCAAGTCTGGGCAATTTCGCACTGCACTCTGATGTCGTCGCCATAACAGCGTCTACATTTTCTGGTAAAACTCGTTTGGAAACGCTAGCTGGCAATTGAACATGTCGTTCCGTTCCTTGTATATGTGGCGGAATGTTCAGATCATTAAACGGTGGATCATCTTAATTTAAATACTCTTTCAATGTATCGTAAGGAATGCTTCGCGTGAATGGTGGTTCAGTTACGTTATTTATATCATTCAAATTGATCATTTCCGAGTAATTTGTGCAATGAAAGTTTATATCTGGTTTTTTATAAACACTAAGTTCCGTTGCATCTTCAACCTCGGTTCGATAGCGTAAAATTTTCTTTGTAGCACAGTCTCGCTTTTCTTTGCTATCATCAAACAACATTGATAGCAAGATTTTTGCCGAATGCGCATAATATGAATTATCTTTAATTACTTGATTGATAACACTGCATAAAGGAGGTTGTAGAAACCGTGACCAACTAATGAACTTGGAAAATAATGCACTACCGTACACGACAGAGCTGTAATACTTGATATTGAAGTACATTGGCACATAACAATTAATTATAAATTCAAACAGAATTTAAAAATTTTCGGATGGATTTTCAGTTGTCACATATAATCGTAATAATCTAGCGGCCTTGGTAAGCCAGCGAGAATCTACAATTTTCCCTTTTATATTACCCAGATCTACCGAAACCACGGCGCTAGAAATTGCATGGGCAACGTCATATAAAATTCAATTTTTTCTAAAGCAGGAGGCATATTTTTCAACACAATTTTCTCAAAGCCGTCCACCACCTGAAAATAGTAAAATAAAGTAGTCAAATAATTAAAAACGGTTGATAATTATAGTAGATGAGTGACAGCAATTACTTCCGGAAGAATTTCACAAGTTTCGATTTGATTGCTCAGTTTTCCGATTGCCGATCTTGGTCCAGTGCTGGTTGATTTATCCAAAGCTTGAAACAAATGCCGAAACGGAAGTTCGTCGCAGTGTATAAGGCAAACGAGCCAATGCAATGGTCTTTTTAACAGCAATTCAAATTGTCGTATAATTCTACCGTGTGGTCAAGTGTTTGTTGGCTCACCATCAGTGCATATCCCAATTAATGCATCCAGTGATATATTTTTATCATTTAATTTTGTTGTTTTGTACTCAGCCGTTTCATGTTCCAGTCTTATGTAAACAATCAATTGAGAACTTGGTTCTCTCAAAATAACAAGATGCGGTTCTTCTACCATCCTAGTATGATACTTTCCATCAATTTTATTTTTCGTTACAGTATCATCTTTTCTACCATCGAATGAACACGCTAACAAATTGGTATCATCTAACCGTTTGCGAAGCATTTCTCGTTTGCATTTGTCTTTTTATCTGCGAACTTTTGATTTATCCATGATGAGAGGTTCGCCATGCCGATTTTTCATTTTTAAATTTTAGAAAAGAGCGGTTCCCATTGCTGTTGCTACTCTATCAGGCACACCAAATCTGTCAACATCAAGGCAAAGTGAAAACAGTCGTATCTTTCTGTGTATTGTGAACGATTGCTTCTATTCATATCTTGTTCAACCGATGGCGATAAGTAAGTTGAATCATCGGGATGCATTGTTGGCATTGATGACATAACCGTTGCTCCTTGCTCTTCATTTTCTGCCACAAATACATCGACTGTTAGTTTTCTTTGATTATGTTGATCGTGCATAACTTTTTGAGGCGTTCTGGAACCAATGCGCATGTTCATACAAATGCCTTCAAATCGCATTTACATTTTCCAATGTAAAAAATTTTTTCCTGAGATTTGACAAACTCTGGAAATGGGTTATAGTATCTTTGCTTGCCTTCGGCTTGATATTTGTTGTGTAATCTATTCAATTTAATCAATGCACTATTTTTCGCCATTTTTTTCATACCAAGTTTTTCCCAAATTCCAATCAACTTATTTACTACTCGAGTAGTGAATTATTTAAAGAAAAACTTTTTTTGTTATTTTTTAGCATGTTCGCTTAAGTAAAAATAATATCTCCGTTGGTATGATCAGTCTGTATTATGATCAGTCAAATCAGAACACGCAACAAAAAAAGTCACATTATGCTTGGTTTTCGATAGTTTTTGATGTTGCTGTTGCTTCATTTTGCGGTGTAGAGGATGGTGGATTCATTTCGCTAAAAAAATAAAAAAAACAATACTTAAAATTAAATATAACTTAAAACAAAGACCATAATCAAGGGTTTTAAGAATTTTTTAGTTGGCACTCACCTTGGAAAAATATTCAAAACACCAGCATAGCACAACCAAAGATGTCACAAAATATATTAAATACATATATATTTTAAATATGTTGGAATGTTTAAAAATTTTTTAAATGTTTTTTAACTTTTTAAACTTTATTTTTTCAAAATTCTTTCTTTTTTTATTGTTTTTTTTTCTTGCACTTCACTTCTTTACATTTATGTTGAGTATTTTGAAATACCGAAAAATCTCAGCAACACAATATAACACATTGGGTTTTTCAAATTCCTTTTTGCCTGAATATGGGTGTCGGACATACATTTAGACTCGATTGGGGCACTTTAAATGGGTCAAAGTGTGATTTTTCAAAATTTGACCTTTGGGTCAAAATAAGAAACATCAGAATTCACTTCAGAGGTATGGTTCCTTGGGCAAAGTTTCTTACTTTGATCCATAGAATACGATTTTCCTTGTCACTTGGGCGAATTTTTTGCGTTCCTACGTATCGACCCACCCTAATGTACATACAATAAAAACATCATTAAACATAATTGTTAATATTGTTATATAATATATATATATATATATATATATATATATATATATATATATATATATATATATATATTAAACATTATTAAAAACATCATTAAACATAATTGTTAATATTGTTATATAATATATAATAACAATAACAATATTAACAATTATGTCATTAAACATGGAAAAAAAACTTAAAACGGATTTGAATTCATCGCATCAAAATCATTATATTCCATAGTTTTATTCAAAGGCTTTTTTGCTACAGACCAGTGTAATTTAACGAAGTTCTTACGCTGTGCTTTTAGTTGTCACTGAAACAGCGATATATGTTGATATATGTTGATTTTTTCAATTTTTTTTTAAATAAACTTTACTTTCTCTGAGGGAGTAATTACCATGTTCTCACTAACACTGCCGCATTTTTACTGCATTCGTCGCTGTCTCATTGACGAATAAAAGTAAGAGCGTAAGAATACGTATGGGTTGATCGGGGACAAAAGTGTTGTGAAAATCTCATGACTCGTTTAGATCAAAAGCAATACGCATTGTCCTTGAGCCATTAGCAGACGTTCATTTTCGATGAAAGTCGATCATTATATTTTATTACATTTTTTATTTAGGGTATAAAACTGAGCTACAAAAATTTCTATTCTACATATTCGTTGAAATAATATGAGCGAATATCTAAAAACTAAGCAAATAAATTACAGACCCAATTCACCGCAATAACTACAAATAAAATAAAAACGAATAAAAGTAAATCAAAACTGGAATGAGTGAATAATGAACGTATATGTGAGAGATTTAATAAAAAAAAATTATAAATTACAGTACATTGCGCTACCTTAAATACAAAATAGCTTAAAGTAAGTCTAATATAACATTTCTATGATTTGTAAGCCATTTTAATTGTTAACCCTCAAATGCACAAGGAAAAAACACGTGTTTTTCCAATTTTAACTTTACTGCAGTAAATTTGGTTCACAAAAATTAATATAAAGGAAATCTGTTAAATATATGGCTTCGAAAAAGATCACACTCTTACATTTAAGAGAAAGTGTAAAAAGCTAAGGCAGCTAAAAGTGGTGTTCTCTATTAGAAGGTTAACAAGTGACTTAATTTTTTCCGGAAATTCCCTAAATTTATGAGACATCTGTGCTGTTTTTAAATAAAATGCTTTTGTTTTAGAAATGTAATTATTTTGTAATTTAATATTACACTTCTACTGCATTTCAGATGATTTATTCGTTTCGTTGTAATTTAAGAATAAAAGAATCATATTTCAAATCAACCAAGTTGATTAATTAGAAAATATTTGTTTAATTAAAACATACAAAAAAAAAAAAAAAAAAAAACATTTAAGAGCTAAATAATATGAAAACGAAAAACATTTTAATTAAAAAGACTCTATTTTTATAAAATTAATTTAATGGGAATTAATCAAATAAAACTAATAAAGGATGCGAAATAAGGATGTGAATAAAATCTGTTTCTCCGTCTGTTTATGACAGATCTAAAGAGGATTGAAATAAACCTTTAAATTGAAACAATATTAAAAAATATTATAAAAATAATTCAAAGGATTACTGTTATACAATTTAAGAAATCTTAAGAGTAAAAATATTTTCAGTTTTATAATTCTTTGTTGCACATTTAAAGAAATTCGAAAATTATATTCGAAAGATTATGGCTCAGTTTTAAATATGAAACACAATTAAAACCAAAAACAAAATATATCTTTTTAAACGAGGCAAATTTTGACTTCAGCAACGTGGTCAACAAGCATAATTGCAGTTATTGAAGCAACAACCCAAGCCACAATAGTGTGGTTTATGTTTTGGTGGCAACAAAAGACCGTATTTCTAACGGTGTAGAGTGGAGATAACCAACTTCCAGTGGTCAGGGCCTGATAAATTTAATATAAAGAATGATTTTTTTTTTTTGTTATTTGGTTTTTCAGTGTAGATAACAAAAATTCGTAAAATGTGACAATGCCAAAATTGCTTAGTAAGGTTTGCCATTTCACTATGAATAGGCTAACAAATGAACAACGCTTGCAAATCACTGAATTTGATCATGAAAATATGTGCTGTGTAAAAATTACGAAGTTCGTTTTTGGCTCAATGGATGCATCAACAAAAAGAATTGCCGAAATTGGTGTGAAGAAGAGCGAAAGGGAGTTCAAGAGCTACCAATCCAATCTTAAAGATGAACCGTTTGATGCGGTTTGTGGGCTGACTTTATCATTGGATCGTAATTCTTAAAAAATTATGAAAATCGTAATGTTACAGTTAATATACCCAGGTACCGTGCAGTGATTAAAGACTTCCTTTGCCCAAAATGAATGAATTGGATTTAGTTGACACGGCACGCAATACAATAAACCTATAGAAGCAAGTTTGCTGAGCAATTACTTTCTAAGATCATGCGACTGACACTAGACAATTTTTTGTGGGCATAAGTGAAGTCTCTCGTGTACAGGGACAATCCAACCCAGTCACAATTTCAGTCCTGGAAGACAACATTACAATTGCCATTGGAGCTGACGTACAAACCACGTACGGCATAGCCATGGCCAGCATTTACATGAAACAATCTTTGAAAAGTAATTGTCAGGCATGTATTTATCGCCCCAACTAAATATTTTATTCACTTTTGAAAATTTTCTGTGCTTTTTTCAAATGTAAAAACCCAAACGTTTAAAAAATCACTCGTTACATATATCCATAAGGCAGTATTATGTGACATTTAAGTAATACAAAGTCAATTCTTTTAATTTTACTTTAAGTGAAGAAAACATAATTTTATGACGTATGAAGATATGTAAGTCACTTGTATTAAAATACAACTCAGCTGATTGCTGCTAAGTCAAGAATCAAATCTATTTCATTGAATTAAGTAGTCAAACTTGCAACACCTTTTATTAAAACTTCTATGCGAACTTTTGTTATCAATATAGTAAGGAAAACACAGCCAAGCTGCCTTAAGGGCACTCCACTCGAAACATCTAACATCTAGGCTGGTCAAATATTGCTACGTTACGTTGATAGGCTCAAATTGTTTAGTGGAATAAGTGGAATAAGTGGAAACGAAACAACGGATGCACTGGCTAGACACCCTATATTGGTCCGACATCCTACTGTGCGGTACCGCTTATTACTATCTTCAATTTAAGGGGACTTAGGTGGCTATGAGGTTTTCAAGTATGGTACGCCGGACTTCAAACTCCTTAAAAAAATTTTTTAAGGTCCATTGTGGGTGGGTCATCTATCGGTTTAAGTTTGAACCAGTGGATATTTCCAATCTGTCAATACTTATGTCATTCTATTCTGTCACAAAATTCAGTATATTAAACGAAATTAATCGATATGCGCTTGAGCAACGTTGGGATTTATTGGAAATTTATTTTCAAAACAAAGACAATTGGCCGAAAAATGCACGAAAATGTCGTACAAAATTTGGTCGCAGAGAAGGACCCACACTGCCTGGTATACGTAAGTTTCTTGCTAAAGTTCGTGAAACAGGTTTCATTGTTGAAAATATCGAAGCTGTGGCTGAGAGTATGCGTGAGAATCCATCAACATAAACTCGTCATCGTTCTCAAGAATTGAACATTTCACGCAACAGTTTACGTCGAATTTTGCGAATAGATATCGGTATGACGCCTTACAAAGTTCAACTGCTTCAAGATAGCTGCATGACCAGCCGCTTCGTTTTCGCTTCGCTAGATGGGCCATAAAGAGACTGCACGATGATGTTGATTTTGCCAAAAAAAATCATCTTTCGGATGAAGCTCATTTTCATCTTGGTGGGTACGTTAATAAGAAAAATTGCCGTATTTCGAGCTCAGATAACCCAAACGTCGTCGCACAGAAGTCAATGCACTCATTATGAGAACAGCGCAACTATTACAGTCAATGGAGACACTATCGCACCAAGATAACTGATTTTTTGTGCCCGCTGTTCATGGTATTGATGTGAACGTATTTTGGTTTCGATTTATTGCATAAAACGTTTGATGGCCGTTTAATTAGTTGAAATGGTGATGTCAGTTGGCCGCCAAGAAGCTGCGATTTGACACCGTTAGACTATTTTCTATGGAGCGCCGTTAGAAAAAAATGTTATGCCGACAAACCAGAGACAATTTAGTATTTGGAGGCCAACATTCGTGATGCCATTGCCGAGATACGATACACTCGAAAATGTTCTCCAAAATTGGTCCGATCGAATGCGGTACTGTGAGGTACTGTGCCAGCTGCGGCAGCCATATAAATGAAATAATATTTCATTTCTAACTGGAACAATCGTACTTCACAACAAAAAAATAAATTTGGCAAAATTTCAAACCGTTTTTGTTTTATTGCATTTTTAAATGTAAACTTTTAAATGGCTCACTCGATACCATTTGGGTTTCAGATCTGTTGGTGTTCATTAGGAAGACAACAGATCTGCTAAACAAACTGTAGACCGGAAGGAGCACAATAGATCCCGTGGATCGCAGCGTGCTTGTTCAGAATGATAGCAATACTACAAGACAGTTTTTAGCTTACACTGTTTCAGGTGGACACCAAGACTACTATTTTACGTATTGTAAAGTCGTACCCAAGTACTTAATTTCTGATCGATATATTATTGTTGAAATATTTTCCACAACTTTTGAGTGTTTCTATAAAATTAGATGAATCCATCATAATATTTACTTCACTGTAGAACAGCTCAAGTATTTAGTAATAAAAATATAATTTAATTTAATCACCCATAGCAGCTCTCAAAAAAAAGAGACAAGTCGTAAATTTGACAATTCAGGGTCAATTTACTCACTGATTCTGAAATAATAAAAACATCTTTTCAAATTCACAGCATTTAATCGAATGGAAATCCAACAACATTCTTCTCTATGTACAGTAGAATCTCGAAAAAGTTAACGTAAGTGCTTCAAGTGCAACCAACTTTTCCAGACTGTTAACTTTTCTAAACATTTTTAAAAATTGAATAAAGACAGAAAAAAAATAAGAAACTATTTTTTTTTTTTTTTTTTTTTTTTTTTTTTTTTTTTTTTTGATAAAACATGTTAAATTTTTTTTCATTGAATTATTTTTAATCGCTGCAAAAAAGAAAATTCGATTTAATTTGTACCGGCTTGTTTTAAAGTTCAAAGTCACCACTGAATATTTTTGCGCGTAAGAAATATTAATTTGCACGAAGTGACTTAAAGAAGCAGTCCATACTCGTTTGTTTTATTTTTCTCTTATGCAATAGGTCTTGCTAGTCGGAGATGTTAATTTCTTTAATTTTTGCTCGTAAATTATGAATGAAGGATGTAATACCCGACGTTTCGCTTGAAAGCATTTCCTTACAAATTTTAAGATGGCAAATACCGTGTCTTCTCTTAAAATTTGATAGCCATCCAGCAGGGCGCATTATGGCGAATTCGTGCTTAGCTCTGGGTTTCAAAATTGGACGAGTTACTGCACAATTACAAGCTTGCCTCAAGATCAGCTTGTGAAGTGTTTTCTGGTTTGCATTTTCATAAGTGTTCGACACAGATTCTGAGATTTCGTGACGTTTTATTTCTTTATTTCTAAATTGGCTGCTTCAGATACACCATAATCTAACACCAATCGCTTTCCTTGAATACCTTGATCAAAACGTTTTAAAATCTATTTGACATTTTTTAAATAAACAATACACAACTCACAAACTCAACGATAACGACTAAACTAATGTTGTTTGTTGAAGATGATCATACGTTTTTTGCAGATCAAAATAAAAATGAAGTTCAGGGTACACCCTTATTCAACAAACAAAATTTAAGATCAGCGTTGTCAGTGAGAATATTTTAAAAGCATCAAAATTGCCACATTTATGACTGGAAAAATTGTGGTTAAAAAACAATTATACGCTCAGAAAAGTTAGCTGAAAGATTAACTTTTTAGAATATCACGTTGATGCTGAAATACTGTTAACTTATCCGAGAGTTTAACTTTTACGCGAATTAACTTTTTCGCAATTCTACTGTATATACTTTTGCTTCTGCTACACCTCAAGCAAGCAACCAATTTATCTTATCGCAATGCCTCAGACGTTAACAGAGAGGAGGAGTATGTATTAAATATAAATAAATATTTTTTGAATTTAATTCTATAGAAATGTAGCAAAAAAAATAATAAAAATATGAAAAAAGAGAAAACTTTCTGAGAAACAATATTTTATTTTCCTTATCCTGTTTACCACATGCCAGTATTTCATCCATAAAATTTCCAATAATGTAACGAAACAAAATTCTGATAAAGGAAACAACATATAGCAGATATTGTAATTCAATGAATAACATGCAGTTTGTGATAGACTTTTGGAACTGATTAAATGTCAATAAAAGGTAAGGGGTTTCAGCATGAATAAACCGTAATTGATCAACACAAATCTTTATGCAATTTGCTAACTTCCCCACGTCTCGTGAAATTCCATGTTTTGATACACAAATTTAGCTTTTATATCAAAAAGACAGCAAGTAACGAAATAATAGTCATTCAGTTTAGATTTTAATTTAATTGTTTTTTATGTTGGCAATGACATGTGTCAAACATATTCAGTATACCTGAAATCAATAAAGAAAACATCATATTTTTTCATCGTGTTTAAGATGGCGAATTTTGTATCAGAAAATGTTGATTTGCGGAAAGCATTAATTTTTTGTATTCATTTGAAGAAAAGTGCTGCAGAGTGGTGATCATGTTCTAAAGAAACAAAAAATTAGGGGTTAATCCGGTTTAACCATCAACTTCGGCTCTCAGAACCAGATCGATATTAAGAAAGATAATGCTGTGTGTTTGCTGTAATCAGAAAGGTGTGGTGTATTACAAACTCCTAAACCCTGGTGAAACCGTTAATACAGATCGCTACCCACAACAAATGATCAATCTGAACCATGCATTGATCGAATATCGACCAAAACTGGCCACAAGACACAGTAAAGTAATTTATTAACATGTGCACATAAACAAAACCGGTTCAGGATACAATCAAAGCATTAGGCTGGGAGCCGCTATCCCTCCCGCTGTAGTCACCAAACTTGGTTGCTTCCGACTATTATTTGTTTTCATCGATGGGACACGCATTGACTAAGCAGCACTTCGATTCCTACAAGGAAGTCGAAAATTGGGTGACTAATTGGTTTGCTTCAAAAGACAAACCGTTTTATTGCCGTGGAATCCACAAATTACCTGAGGGATGGGGAAAATGTGTAGCCAGCAATGACCAATACTTTGAATAAAATGTTTTACTTTTTTTCATTCACATTAAAAATTAGTGTTTTATTTTCACAAAAAACGCTCATTTCATACCGGTACATCTGGTATGGTATACCAAAATTTGTGAAAGATATTACTATAACGTTTAAGTTAGAGGGGTTTAAATTGAACGTTAACCAATGATTTGCATTTTGGATTTTTTAATAGTTGGCAAAGCAAATATCTTACGATGACTTACTGAAGAAATACTTTCAGAAATAAACGAAATTATTAATTGTTATAAGATTTGTTGCTTTTGTTTTGCACGATACTGTATGTTGGTGGAGAGAACACAGTCTGCTGGATCCCGGGTCATGTGATAACTTGGGGGAATGAAGAGGCAGAAAGGGAGCCTGCCAGAAAGAGAGCCGGCCAGAAAGGGAGCTTCCACACCACTAATGGAACCTCTTAATGCATTCCCTGGAATTAACATTGTATACTATAAGGAAGATATTATAAGGAAGCCGAGCGCTCTACAATAGATCAAAAGGTCACAGCAGTCAAAATACTTCTTTACAATAATAATAATAATTTTTATAAATACATATTTTTGGCTACTTTAACCGTTTATAACTCTTGCATTAACATTTACTTTCATTGATATCAATGCGCAAACTTTTCACAACTTTTACTTTTCACAGCGTTGACAGCAATTTATTTATCAATTTGTATTTCCAGAGAAAACGATGTATTTGACAATAAAAACATGAAAGTGGCAAAAAGTTAGGAAAACAAATTAAGAAAAGAAACAGACACAGACACAGACACATTTTGCCAAAACAATTTTTCGCGCAAAACTTCGAATACTTTAATAATTTGCCATAAAAATGCTTTTTTGCCTTTCAATAAAACTAAATTGATGGAAAAATTTTATGTAAAATAGGGCGAAAAGAAAATCCCTAAAATTTCTTTTTTCTTTCGCTACAATCAAATTGTAGTGGGTAAGTGAGTGAGTGAGTGAGTGAGTGGAAAACAGAAAGTGAATTTCCAATAGCCATAAATGGTAGGAAAGCATTTTCAGTATTTTCAGGGATATTGCAATTGTTGAGGACCATTAATCATAACAAGTGCGAGAATACTTAAAGTGTGTTGAAATACACGTGCATATGTATGTATGTATAAAAAATAATAAAAGAAATAAAAGAAAATAAAAAAGCATATATACTTTGGATTAAGTAGCCTTAAAAATAGGAAAAAGGAAAATTATTTTAAAAATTAAAATATTTGCAAGATATTAAGTACTGTAAAGGCTGAAGTGAACATTTTATACATACATATCTTTCAAATATTCAGAGGCATAATCGTAATACTAGTGATCAAATAAAGTTTCTTATCGAAAATGTAAAATCATTCGATCCCGATCAAGCATTACAATGTGAAGCCAAATTAGGCAACGATTGAGAGTCAACCCGTATTATTTTGTAGTTAAATTTTTACATTTTTTTTTCTCCATTACTCTTCTAGGGTGCACATTGGCTTTCAACAAAGTAACCATTGCTTTGTTTCAGTTTAATTAATCAAGTTGATATTCAAGCTAAGTAGCTTGCATACGTACGCTTGTGTAGTGGTGAAAACTCTTGCTAAATGGAGGTGCTGATTCTTATTCTAGCATTTTAATTCTTTGTCAGTAGGTGGCACTTACTCCTGATCATTCGACTGATTTTTGTCATCATCGCTAGAGGCAAGTTGGAAGATCACCTTTTTTTCGGCTTGTCCTCTGCTGGAGATTCGTACCTGGGCCGCTTGTGTTTTATGCAAGCGCTCTAATCACTACACTTTACAAACATTTATAAACTTTTGTTGGTCCAATCGGACCAAAACTAGTAGTTTTTCCTTGTTTTAAAACTGTTTGGTAGTTTGGTTGGTTTGTTGCAATTTTCTTATATTTTTGGTAGAATTTCTTCTTCTTGAAATTTTCATACATTTTTGCTAGATTTTTCCTCCAAACACCCTACATAAGTAAAAAAAATTAACTTTCATTCGAATTAACAACAATTTTCACTAGTATTTCGTCATTAAAAATTGTCATTTGAGTAAATATATTAATAAAAATTTGTTATTAGTAGACATAACCGAATAAATTTTGGATTTTAATTAAGAAATTAATTTTTAAATTTTTTGGTTGAGAATTTGGTAGGCAGCCGTCGATTTTGGTAGAATTTTAAAAAATTTTTGGTAGGAAATCAATTTCTTGCGTGGCAACGCTGGATAGAAAACAAGTCCATATGGTTCCATATTGATGTCTTTAAAAACAATATTTAATGGCAGTTTGGCGCATTCCGTGCTCCCTATAGAACGGCTAGAGTTCGAACACATTTACATAAGTATAGACATATTTAATCATATAAAAAGTATCTGCAATTTTTTGTCACCAGATGATGTTAATGCTCAAATATCAGACAAAGTTATCTCGATTGTGTCAAAAGAAACCGAGCTTGAAAGGTGACAGCTCAAATTAATTTTTAACAAAGAAACATAATAACTTTGCCACTGGTGTGAAAACTTGTATTGATTTAAAAAATTAGTGAAACAAAAATTGTTTAAAGTGTACTGTGAGAATTATGCGAGTGAACGTTGGATCCAAATGCGGATTGCTAAATTTTATTCTGCAAATTTCAAAGTTTATAACCTTTGATAAGCAATTGTCCACTATGAACTGCTACAACTCAAACGTCTGAACGAAAAAAATTTAGGAAAGCGACCAGAAGATCAGGTCATACACATCTTTTATAAGTCGCCAAAATTAACAAAATTAACTACAGCTTCAAACTATCTTTTGTTGCACTGTCTGTAACTCTATTGATGATAAAAAAAAAAAATGGCCAACTGAAGAGCTGCCGAAAATCACTTTGTCAAGTTAAATCACCGAAGTTTTACACATAGAATTATGAAGCTACTCGAAAATATGTGCTTGATTATAACAGATTTTCAATAAATTTTAGTTCAAGTATTGACCAAAAAATTCAGACACTTCTTATATGACAAAATATATGCATATGTACATATTTACATACATATTGTATATATATATATATATGGTTTCTCAAATATTTTATTCTCCTCAGACGTGATGACGTAACTTCGACTAACTCATTACCTCTATATGTAGAAATTAATAATTTCAATATGCAATTTCTGGGAAATATGAGTTTAATAGTTGATGTTCCGAAAAAATGAATATGCACAACACAAAGAACTCTGATGATGACTTCCGTAGCTGCGGTCGAAAACATGTTCAGTTATGCTGGTGTTGTTGTTGCATAATCCTTCCCGGTTGCCAATTCTCTAGAATAAAAATCATTGGATAAAACAATTTTCTGTTTATTTGAAAGAGAATTGATTTGAAGAAAATTGATCTCAAAGTAAATAATTTAATAAAATAAAAATTCTCTTCAGACTTAAAATTTTACTCCCATTAATCTTATATATAAAAATTAATGAATGTTTGTATGTATGTTTGTTTTTTGTTTGTGCCTTAAAGAGAGCTGAACGACTGAACCGATTTTCTTGAAATTTTTGCAGTATCTCTCAGTATGTCTGAAAGGAGCTATAGGCTCGATAAATTTCAAAAATTTAACTTGGCGTTGCCACGCACATACAAAGTAAATATTTATTTTTCTATATAATTCAAAATGGTAACAGTAAGAGTCTCCAAATTTAGTCCAGAAAGCTTTATAGTCAATACAAATTATCATTAAAAAAATTTACGGAGTTGGGCATTCCTTCCATATAAACTAAGTATTGATTTTTGTATATCATGACAACGGTTTAAGTGACACTTTCTGAATTTGGTATAAATAACTTCGTGGTTAATACAAGTCATCAGTCCAAAAGTAGGCGGAGTATGACAAGTGAACATATAAACTTAATATTGATTTTTACATATCTTGAGTACAGTTAAAGCTAAGGCTTCAGAATTTGGTTTGAATGACCTCATAATCTATAGGAGTGGTACCTCCCATCCGAATTAAATTTGATTATAGTATATCTTGCGAACGGTTTAAACGGGTTTCTAAATTTAGATCAAAGGACTCCGTAGTCAATACAAATCATCAGACAAAAAGAGAGCGGAATAAAAAATGGGGTAAAAGGGTAAAACATTAAAACTTAGATAATAGTTAATAACTAAGATAGGGCGTGCTTTGCTAGCCAGGATTTAGCTCGTTACTAGGTAGGTCGAACGGTTATTATTCGACAGGTTTTAACCGGTTTTTTGTTTTGTCGAATACGGGTTTCTTAAAATGTTCATTTTTGAAATACCGAATAAACCGGTTATTTTAACACAAATTACCGGTTAATTTAAATATGTATAATTTTTATACGTTTTAAAATTTTTATTGCAAATATGCTCATCGTATTTTTCAAAATTTAATATATAAAGTCTTATTTTCAGACCATGACTACCTTGAACGTCTCACAAAGAACGTAAAAACCATGGTAGATACACTTGAACAACAATAATTTTTTCTCAGTTTCTGTAAATTAATATTAATATTTTATATTTAGAGAATGATGATAAATAGACTCATTGAAAAATTTCTACAAACCCCGAACAACAGACGTATTAGTTAGTGAAGTTTTTCACAGCGTAAGTACTCATAACCAGTCATTAGCAATGTTGTAAGGTGATACTGCTGTTAAAAATTGTTAGATGGTGTGGCCTGGGATTGAAACAAGGACTTCTTGGTTGGTAGGCGGTTGTCTTACCTAACATACCATAGTGGCAAACACTATTAAATACGTGGTGCATGCGTTTATGTTTCTATAGATGTCCTCTGAAGAGTGGAAATATGTGGAAACCGTTGGAAAGAAAGGTTAGGTTAGGTTAGGTAAGGTTAAATGGGTCGCTAGCATTTCGCGAGTTCACTCGGAGGTGAGTTCACTATACCCCAACAAGGACAGACCCATTAAAGAGATCAAAAGGGCGGATATGGGAAAGCAACAGAAGAAAGATCCCCACATAAAGGCCAAAAAATTCAGTTACCTCATTTGAGCAAACCGGTACCTATGACGAAGTTAATCAATTTCGAAAGTAACACATCCCTAAGACAGTCGATATCATGGAAGCGTCTTGAAGGTTGTACCGATTCCTCCTCCTCTTTATCCCTACAGCTTCCACGGTAGCCATGACCAGGGCATCCCATGCGCTATAACATGAGGCCCATAATACAATGCCCGGTAATTTTGCCCGAAAAAAGCTGGATCAACCCCCATCCAAACTTAAAAAAGACCTAGTATTTTTCCATGGAAATAGAAGGCCAAAGCATTCTGGATATTTCAAGTGGTGATATTGGTCCACTTGTGTTCCATCCTGCTCAGTGACTATTTATCCAACAAAACCGACGACGCACATTGAGGAGCATACACGTCCCCCTGTACGAGCATACTTACTTGCTAGACGCTACGGCATGGTACAAAAATTTAAAAAACTTTATTTGCTAATGCAACAAGAATTGAAAATTTTATTTTAAGAAAAGAACCGGTTAACCGGTTATATGATCAATTCTAAATCGAAAACCGGTTATTTTAAAATTCCAAATTTTCGAATCATTCGAAAACAGGTTTTTGAAAAAAGTCGAATAATCGATCTCCCTACTAGCTACATAAATGCTCGTAAGGGTGGCTTGGTGTAGTAGTAAGAGCGCAGAGATAACAACACAAACGGCCCAAGTTCGAGCCACAACAGAGGACATGATCAACAAAATTTAAATGTAGTTTCAAGAGGCTATAAGTTCCCTCTAGACAACTCCATCTGAAAGATAAAGAAAAAGCCCCCCTGACGTTCCAGCTTACCTCTGGTGATGTTGACAAATATCAGACGAATGATCAGAAGAAAACGCCACCTACTAGGAATTGATGCTTTGTGGAAAGCCAATATGCTTCCTAGAGGAGTGACGGAGAAAACAAAAAAAAACAAAAAACAAAAAAAAAATATCTCAGTCTACGTTTATAATGCAAAAACATTTAATTTGTTTAGCCGTAATAATACAGCACGTAATCAATAGTCACTTAAAGTTCAACAGAGTACAGGCATTAAAACGATTTCCCATTTCTTACAAATGCTCATTAAAAATTAAGAAGAGTATCATATATGCTTAAGAATTCAAATAAACAATAATTATTATAATTATTCTTCTTTTAGGCACGTCCACTTGAATTTATTAAAACCAAACCTTCAAAAAAAAAAAAACCAAAAAAATTAAGCCGACACTACTTGGAATACTTCATTCAACTAAATTATGGCACACGAGTACATTCAATGAACTATATCTGATTGAAGTGTGCTTTTTGATTTTTTTTTTTCGATATGGAAAGGAAAGGAACCCCACTTATATTCTAATTATTTTAAAATGGAACCTCAAACATCATCATTTTTATTGTCGTCATAATATTTGACATAACACATGTGGGTGCAGGTTATTGATTCGCAGTCGCATTGCCAATAATCCAATAGCCCAGCGTACAACAGCGAGATTTTTTTGTAATTTTTTTTTAATACATTTTTTAATTTTTAATAAATTATTATTATTATTTTTTTAATAAATTTTTCATATGTAAAACGAACATATGAGTACATAAATATTCCATTTCATATTATGTTCCAATGATCGATATCAATGTGTTGTATAGTTACATCATACACAAAATATACTCGTATATTTGCTTGTTGGTGTGTCTGAAATGTATCTGGTCCCGGAGAGTATGGGTGACAAAGTGTTCAAACAAATTATGAACACAAATAAATAAACCATCAATCATATTATTATATATTTGAATGAGAGGTGGGTGTGTATTAGAAAAAAAATTTTTAAAAAAGTAAACAAAATTTGTTCGTTAAGCATGATTTCATAGAGAAACCGCTTATTTTTAATATTTATTTGCCAGCCAGCAATTTTGGTTGCTGGCTGAGTTCGAAAACTTTTTGAAAAAAATTAAAACAGCTGGGTGTTGCTTTTTAATATCAATAATCGTTGTTGTCTATGGGAATGAAATACATTGGTGTAATGGTAATAGCAACAATATTGCTTATACTCAGTAGGGACATATGTAAATGCTGTTACACAAAACTTTGGCTATAAAATAGAAAATATATTGTCTACAAAATGAATATGTTCGCCTTTGGGCTTAACGCACACCTTAAGTCGCGCTGGCAATCAGCCATAGATACACTCACCCCATCCATTACTAAACTTGTCACAGCACTAATAAACGCAGTCTTAAGAGATGCAATGCTGAGATAACTTTTGCGGCAGGTCTACCAGAAAGCCATTCTTTAAACAAATGAAAGTTTTGCGTTGTTTTAGCCTTAGAGTCTGCGAGAAGTCCTGCTGGATAGTACACGGCTGGTTTTGGAACAAGGAATGCTTAAGTGGGTTATAGCAATTTCCAAACCGGTTTTTGGTAAACTTTGGCCGATATTTTGACCCCACATCCCATCAAACTTAAGTGCAGCTGAATGATGGACACTTTCGACCTGTGGGATGAGTTCTGATGTTTCTTTAGATGACTGTGCATACACCCTATCATTTTGTTTGTTAAATTTTCCCTGAACAGTAAAAATTTTTTTATTCGAAAACAAAATTAAAATTCAACAAATGTCCAGTACAATGTTTGAAGGTCCTAAATCTCGTTAATAAGTAATTTGATTTATATAATTTTACGTGATATTCATCCCATGTGCCATGATTTTTTATTTTCAAAAAGGATCTCGCTAAAACCTTGATTTGGAGGCTTTGATAACTTGCTGCGGTCGAACAGCACCTGGGCGGCCCAGTGGCGGTTTTCAAAGATTTTCGTCTCCTCAGAAAACTATATCGATCCATTTGCGCAAAATGTTATGTTGGTTTGGCTGGTAACATCAACACCAACTATTAAATGTTATGTCGCCCTAATTATTGTGAATATCGATATTATGTTTTACTGTGTGTTGAGTTTGTGACTTTAAAATACAATACATTTGCATTAAAAAGTCAATTTCGTAAAAAATATAACATACGATAATTTCGGGCAAAGGGATCAATATGTACCTAATCACGGTCCAAGGTAAAAGTGGGCAAATTTTAATATAAACCGTATGTAAATAAAAAGGGTATGTTAAATGCTACTACCCTAATGGGTGTGTTAAAAGTTGTATTAGTACTTATGTCCCTACTAAATATAATCGTATAAACAATATTTTTTCATTAAGAAAAACCTTTAAATTGAAAACGAAAATGAAAAAAAAAAGTATTAAATAAAATATCTTAAATATAAAATCTATACAAGTTTATTGATTTCATATACAGACAAACCTATGTACATATGCGCTAACGAATGGAATGGCAATAAAAAAAAGTAATTTCTATTTTTATAATCTACTAGCTGAAACCCGGCGTGCTTCGCCAACTGTATATTAATTATTATCTTAGTTATCATTTTTTTACCCATTCTCACAATTGTTGTTCCCTTCCGGTTCAAACTCAAACCTTTCCTTCCAGAAAGACATTGTAGAATCAGTTTTTTAGCCATATACAATCGCTAAAAAACAGATTCTAGCTTACTTTTTTTGGATTTCGGAGGGTAAACAAAATTTAACTAAGATATTAGTTAATATATAAATTAATATAGGGGTGGCGAAGAACGCCGGATTTTAGATAGTTTATAATAATGCAATGTGTGACAATGCATAAAGGTATTTGGGTACCTTGTCTTACAGTTAAGGAGGTGTTGGATTAAAGTTTATCTGAATATACATATTAATTTTTTTTAAGCTGTGAAAACTAATAAAATAAAGGGTCCGCCAAATAATTTTTTTTTTTTTTTTTTGAAAATGCTAAAAAAAAACACCTGAATATTTTCTCCAATTTCTTTTTTTTTATTTGAAAGTACAATCCTTCCGGTTAATAATGGAAAATAATTTCATTCAAATGGCTGCCTCGGCTGGCCATGCAGTAGCCTACACGATCGGTCCAATTTTAAAGCACATTACCGATTATGTGCAGCTGTATTTCACCAATGCCTTCACGAATATTGTCCTTTAAAGCGTCAATTGTCTCTGGCTTGTTGGCGTAACACTTTGACGCACCCCACAAATAATAGTCCAACGGTGTCAAATCGCAGCTCCGAGATGGCCAAACGACATCAGCACTGCGGCTGATAATGCGATCTTCAAAAACAGGGCGCAAAACGTCGAGTGTAGCTTCGGCTGTGTGGCACGTAGCGCCGTCCTGTTGAAACCAAATGTTGCTAATATCCTCCTCTTCAATTTTTGTGAACAAAAATTCGTTCAACATGGCCCGATAACGATCGCCATTGACTGTAACGGCCACTCCTTGCTCATTTTCGAAGAAAAATGGCCCAATTATGCCTCTGGACCAAAATCCGCACCAAACAGTCACTCGTCTCGTGTGTATCGGCTTTTCAATGTATGCGTGCGGGTTTTCTGTGCCCCAAATGCGACAATTTTGCTTGTTCACATACCCGCCATGATCAAAATGAGCTTCATCTGAAAAGATAACTTTTTTTGACAAAATCGGCATCTTCTGTAAGTCGATCGCAGACCCAGATTCCCAGCGTTGTTCAAGCGTATACACAGCCATATTCATTCAGCGGAAGGATAAAACTAATTATCTATCAAATCAGACATAAGCTAAGTGTTTGTTACCATTCACGACATAAGCACTAGTTGAAAAAAAAAACTTTAGATGGCGGACACTTTATTAAAAATTAAGAAGAAATCTCAAGTACAACATTAATTACTTTTACAAAAAAAGTGCAGTTTCAAAAAAGGCAATAGCTACTCGGGTACGTTGTCACTTACATAAGGGTTAAGCTTTCACAAAAAAACACAATTCACAAAATCAAGAATAAAAATAATATCATATAACAACCTTTTTTTATAGACAAAAAATAAATAATTTATTTACGCGTAAACAAAATATATGTTAAAGACAATCAACATACATGCATACATACGCAAGTACATACTAAAATGTTGTTGTAAATGCAATCTTCTATTCTACTTTTCTTCAAACGTATTAGGACGCTTCTTATTAATCGTAAAACGATTGCACAACAAAATCCCTTAATAATATTGCTTCTAAGTCATGAATACCAAAAGTCTTTTCTATGTGCCGAGTTTAATTAAATTTATTTTATTTTTTGAATACAATACGTACATATGTGTGTGTATTTAGAAATGATTGTTACAGTAATTTTGTATTTCGCAATAAATGCATTGTATAATGTTATAATTACATACGTAATCGGTATTTATAAAATCATATTCACATAAATAGTTAATGCTTTAAAACATATAAAATAATAATAATAATAATAATAATAATAATAATAATAATAATAATAATAATAATAATAATAAATAAATAAACTGAATTCCACTGAATTCAAAAAATCATAATAAAAATGAGGGAGATTTTAACGCTTTTTTTTTTTTTTTTTTTTTTAATAAATTAGTAATGTGTAAGCCTAAGCAAAAAAATCGTATCTAAAAATGTGTTATATTTGACCCATGAAATGAGGAGCACATTCTATATTACTATTTTTCTTGTCTTTTTGTTGTCCAGTGTAATGAATCACATACCTGTAGTAATTTATATATAGGATTTCCATTCGAAATGATAATATAAATTTACATAATTAGCTTAATAACTATTATGTATGGCACATTTATATTAATTTAATTAGAATCAAGTTGAAACATTTTTGGACATTCATTACAAAAAACTTTATTCTATTGATAGTACATGTTAATAAATTAAACATAAATTTACACAAGTACCCCATATCTCTTGGAGTACAATAAGTACATATATTTTGACAATATATAGTGGTGGAACAGGAGTAAACAGAAAAAGTTTTAAAGTCACTTAATGTAGGAATTCCGAAACAAAAATTAATAAATTTTGATATGAGTAGCAAACGTGTCCAAGCATCTAAAGAAGTTAAAATGGTCAGTATGGGTGGTGGGAAATTGGTGCTGCTGGTAATAGAAGGCATTCCACGGTTCACGACATCATTAAGCGAGTTGAATCAACCACATCAGTTAAATTAGCCTAAATCTAGACAAGCAAACGATAGATTGCAAGTCAAATTAAACAAAATTCAGATGGGCAGTCATATATTTGGAATAAGCCGAATGAATAAAAATCGTGCAATCTTCGCAGTACAACAAAACACGGTGCTGGAAGTGTAATAATTTGCGTCTGAATGTCTGCAGCAGAACCTGGTCAGCTGGTTTTTAGTAATGGAATAATAGATCAGTATAAGTATAAAATCATCTTGAAAGAAAATTTGGCAGTCAGTGTACAAAAATTGGGTATTTCGGAAAATTTTAAATGTTACCAAGACAACGGCCAGAAGCACAAAGCAATGTGTTTACTGTGTAACTGGCTCCACTATAGTCTCTTGATATCAACGTTATAGAGAATTTGTGGGCATATCTTGAAAATAAATTAAAATCTCGGTCGGTATCTAAGATCACTTAGTTAAAAATCGCTCTTAAAGAAGAATGGGAACGAATTGATCTTTCTTATTGCAAAAAGTTAATGGAATCTGTTCCAGAGAAGCTAGAGGCTATTCTCAAGATTAAAGACCGCCTACAAAATACTAAGCTGATTTAACCTTAAAACAAAACTGATTTAACCTTAAAAATTTCGCAGTTTCCGTTTAGTAATTTGATCCTGCTTTTTGTTAGAGAATTTTTGAATTCCTTGTCTACATCTTTATAATCAGTCCCATGTATATAAATAAAATACTTAACATTTTTTAGTTTAGTGGAAAAATTGTGTTTGTTTTGGTAGAAAATTTGAATTATTTTGCTGTCCGGTTATTAAATTAAGCCACTGTATCTGGGTATATATAAAAATTGTTTTAACTCTTTTGCCTATTTAAGAAATACGGATTTTTTTCGATTTTTAATTGAAGTATAGATCGATATTTGAATCACTTACTCTCCCTGTATCTATACAAGCGAAAAATACTTTCTTATAATTTTTGATGATATATTTTTATGACCGCTAGTGTTTATTATTTTTCCCTTTGAAGAAAATTTGACATAATAAAATAGGATATTTATCTTTACGAAATTTCGTCCTAAAACAATTTATCCCTGGTACCTACAAAATTACTAATTTTTATGTTGGGTAGCCATTTTTAATTCGGAAGAAATCAAAAAATACAAATACTTAATCAAACTTAACACAATTTTAAAAATGTACAAAAAGCTTTAACTATCAACTCCAGAAGATTTATTAAAGTTGAATAGTGGTAACCAAAATGCTTGAATTGCAGTGAATGCTTTGCGCATTCATAAGAATAAAAATGTTTGTTTAAAATATTCATACATACATACATACATATATACATACATACATACATACATACATACATACTTAAATTGGCTCACAGTCAAAGTCAGCCAAGCTATATTTTTTTAGTAAAATTACTGATAGTTTATAAAAACCAAATCTGATTTGGCAAAAGTATTAATTATTTTAAATAATTAGCTTCAAAGCTAGGAAAAACACTACAGTTATTCCGAATACCTAGATTATGTACTTAATATATTGTACAAAAACAACAAAAACTCAAAAAAGTATAAAAATGCAACTCACAGTGAAAGTAAGCCACTAAGAGTATATCTATTTAATACTTAATATTTTATTGGGTTACTTTTTGCTGAAATAACAAATTACAGGCGTCTAGACATCGATCCAATAAATTTTAAGTGTATGAAGAAGTTCCTGCGCCCCACTTTGACTGTAGAACATCGACAAAGCGTTTTTGTGATTTAATGGCATGTTTTCTGATATTTTGATCAATATGGGTCGATCAATTTACAATAATATTTAAGTCCCAAGATGGTACTAGAACTTGGAAGGGAAATGAATAAGTTTAGGAACGTTGAATGATAAACCCTCTTTTACAATGCTTGTTGTATAGTTCGGGTTGTCGCGTCAGCTTTTAAAAAGACCTATTTTATTTACTGATTACATCGAATTATCTTCGAATAGGTTCAAATAATCATACAACACAACTTTACTCAAAAATTCTCCAATATAAAATATCCGATCGATTATTTGATTTTTTTCAAAACCCAGTTTTCAAATCGTTCGAATAGTTACAATTTTGAAACAATCGGTTTTAGGTTAAAAATTAAAAAACAAGCAGTTAACCGGTTATTTTCTTAACCCTTTCGGTTTTAAGTTCAAGTTTTAAACAGATGGTTCAAATCTTCAGATTTTTTATATTTCGACACCTATTGGCTACAGAAATAATAATCAATGACTTTAAAATAAAAAATCTAATCCTAAATAGGGTTTTTGGAAAGCCTCCTGCAGGCACAAGGCAAGTCTGTACGGCTTTTTAAATCCAATAAAGCAAAAACTTTTAATACAGTATATTTGATTAAAAGGTATTCTAAGTTTTAATGATGATTTTTGTAGACAATAATCCTTAAAGGCTCAAATAATAAGAGTTTTTAACGAAGTATTATTCTCGAAAAATTCATACATGTATACATATATACATATGGGTTTATTCGTAGTCTCTTATTTCGTACAAAAAGTAGACGATGCCATATGGTATCAAAATACCAAAAGGGTTAAAATAAAATTTTTAATTCAAAAAATTGATAAATTTTCGGTCATATACATTGTTGATTCCGCGGGCATATTGAAGTTTCTAGCAAGTAAATATATCAAAGTAACTTTCAGCTTTCCTCTAACAAATAATGTGCTAATATTTCACTTAGTGACTTATTTTTGACATATTATGGATATATTTAAGGTAGTAAGCAAGTCCTGGTGAGGAATATCCTTTACAGCTTAGTATTTGAAAACACTTAATACACTTGGCCTTGTTCTTTCTATCGCGTTCAAAATATTTTCATTTCAACTTTAAACTCAACACTTTCTAGTGGTATGTGGTGTTTTTTTCAGCTGCATGAGAATAATCGATATCGATAACTATGTTTTGATACCTGAAAAAATCAAACTGTATTGACATTTCTGTTCAGTAATTTTGGCAAATAATCTCGAAAAGCTTAACGCCAGAACAACGCTTCCAAATTATGAAAGTTTACTTTGAAAAAAATAAATAAATCTGTTCGCGAAGTTCATAGACTACATAGAGCACGTAATTATGTTTAGTGATGGAGCTCATTTCATTTGGGTAATTGACTACGTCAATAAGCACAATTGCCATATTTGGAGCGAACACATGCCTTAAGCAATTTAAGAATCACCATTACATCCATTAAAATTGCCTGTTTGGTGATATTAACACTCTGGCGGCATCATCTTTCTTATTTCTTTTAGCAATATTTCTGACTTGTATTATCCTTTTAAGTTTTCAAGATTTGAAAAAAAAACACCCTATAATTGCAATTGTAATTTTTCCTATTTTACAATTTTTCTTTTTTAACAAGAACGTTTTAATCTTTTATATTCATAGTTCCAAGGCCCAATCATACAGCTGATCATCAGCTGCTTCTCATCTTCTCTATACCTAAACATTCACAGAATATGAAAAAATAAATGTTGTATGAACATATTTGCAATAAGAATAATAAAAACATACAGTGTATACACGTTTGTTTAGAAAGATTTAAAACCGGAATAAAATACATAAAATAAAGGAAAGCTATTTCAAATTTTTATTTAAACTATTCAATAAAATAATAATTAAAATAATAATTGTATAAAATAATTAAATAAATAAATAAATTTAATAATATTTAAGGAAAAACTAAAGATTAATGCATTTTTATGAATAGGTCCCAGGTATCCGCTTCCGAACATCTAAAAATAAAACATTTTTCTTTAAATTTTCAATATTTTGTCCAGAGCATTTTTGCTTTTATCTCGCTTCTGATACGTTTTGGCATACTTTCGACCAAGTTTTCAATGGTATGCTTTGGAATAATTGACCACTTACTTTGAACTCGTGACTAAAGTTCATTAAAATTTGTTGGCACATTATCGTATCGTGAAAGACATTTTTTTAGCAAAGCCCATAAGTTTTTGATCGGGTTAAGATTTGAACTTTGCGCTGACCATTGCATTGTTTGAAAAATATGATTTAACAGCCAATCCTTAACGATTTTGACCGTATGTTTGGGATCCTCATTCTGTTGAAAAATAACCTCTCCCGAGTAAGCACTTTATCACCTAAGACACGAAGATGATTTATTTCGAGGTCATCTGACCATATTAGCCGCTTCCAGTTTTCCACACTCCAGTTTTTGTGCTCTTTGCGGAACTTTAGCCGGGCTTTTAAATTTGTTTCCGACAGTGCTAGTTTTTTTTTCAGCTGAAGCTCCCTGTGCCCTGTGTACTCACTAACGTTTATGGCAGTTGCTGTCTATTTAGATGTTTTTTCGGTAAACTAACTTCGTAGCGTCTTGTCCGATAATAGCGTCTGGTTTTTCAAGTCAGGACCTACCGTTTGCTATCTATGATATTTGTGTTCCACAACCGGAATTGTATTACTCATACTTTCTTTTATATCAACATCTGGATAATCTTAATTGACATCAGATTTATACCATGGATAGCGTAAATCATCAGATTGGTTTTCTACAGAGCAAAATAAGTGTTCCATTGAGGAGCAAACGTGTAAAGAACACTCCAGAATCATGGTTCACTACGGAAATTGCGACATTAATCAGAAAGCGTAATGCAGCTCAATCTAAATGGAAGATATTTAAGACTCCTGAGCTAAAGAAGATATTTCAGGCGTTACGAAAAGAAGTGGTTAAGAATATCAAAGAACGCAGTTTCTATCAAAGAAAATTTTGCTCAGCGATTGACAGCAGATCCAAATGGAACGAAATTCGGAAAATAGGTATAGGAAGCCAAAGTAGCACCAACCGAGAGATCGATGTGAATATTAATGATTTGAATAGAAGATTTGTGAATATTAAAATCCCGAAATCCTCGCACAATTTATATGCTGACCTGTGTTCGCCTCCCATAGAGAACACATTTAGCTTCCGTTGCGTTAGCCAATGTGAAGTTTTAAGTTTTTCCGCAGTTAAATCGAAGGCTGTT
Organism: Wohlfahrtia magnifica; assembly: GCA_023159175.1. Classification (NCBI taxonomy): domain Eukaryota; kingdom Metazoa; phylum Arthropoda; class Insecta; order Diptera; family Sarcophagidae; genus Wohlfahrtia; species Wohlfahrtia magnifica. Next base: position 2,325,954 of record JAKWBJ010000496.1, on the reverse strand, counting down.
GGCGTCGATCGAATTAATCCTTCGTTTTTAGAGGTCATAATACCAAAACTCCTGCCATTTGTTACACACCTTTTAACACGACGGATGAAAACTATCCGAAATCATACCCATTCCTAAGCAAAACAATGACTATAGACCAATCGCTATTCTGCCATTTCTATCGAAAGTAATGGAAAATATTATGTGCTAGCAAATTAACGATTATCTTGGAAAATCGAATTTTTTATCAGATAGATGATCTGGCTTTGTGAAAGGGAGGAGCTGCATAACAGTCTCATAGACGTGATTGAAAATCTGAGAACTAATCCTGATAAAGGCATGGTGTCCTTTCTAGTACTGCTTGACCACAGTAAAGCTTTCGATACAGTCGACCGTGAAATTCTATTGATGAAGTTGGAATTTTTTTTTTTTACTTTTCATCAACCTCCTGTAAACTTTTGCACAGCTAACTTACCGGACGATTTCAGTCAGTGAACAGAGGTGTCCCTTAGGGTTCAATATTTGACCCTCTATTATTCTACCTATTTATTAATAATTTACCTGATATTGATATACACTGTAATGTGCAACTATATACCGATGCTGTCCAAATTTACAATAGCAGTAGAGCAAATAATATTCATTAATGTGTCGACAGAATAAACAGCGATTTAGTGGTAATTAATAATTGGGCTTCGACCAATGCAGTGTATTTTCATAACAGTTATATGATTCTTCATATTGATATTCGAATAAAATAAGGCAATGATGTGATTGAGTTTGTAAATACATGCAAAAACTTATAGCTTATATTTAACGATAGGCTGTCTTGGTCTAATCATATATAGGCTGTTGTTGGTCTAATCATATATAGCATGTTCAGAAATCTTTGGGCTGTAAAGTATTTAACCCTACTTGGAATACGGATCCTGCTTGCGAAAACGTACCTGTTACCCGTCCTTCTGTACGGATGTGAGATATATCCCAAATGTTCCAGCAGCGACTTCAACAAACTCAAGTTTGCGTACAATAACATAGATAGATACATTTACAACAAGGGCCCTCGGAAAACAATTTCCTACTATTCTTATCAGATCTATCAAATGAGCTTTGAAAATCTTCTGAAATTTAGGAGTATCATTTTTCTGCATAAAATTTTAATTACTCGGCAACCAAATTATCTTTTTGAAGTCGTATTGGTATACGAGGGAGAAAATTAATTCAAATAAAACATAAGAGCCTTCTCAGAGCGCCAGTTCTTTATATTCACCACTTATCTTTGGAACCAACTACCGATCAGATCCAGACAATTAGCAACGCATACGGGTTAAAAATTAAGCTTATAAAGTACTTTAGCGAGCGTTTAGTATAATGTTTAATATAATTTTCAATATATTTTTTGCGAAATTGAACAAATTTTCTATTAACTTTGTGATACATAATTCTTTCTAAATTTTTTCCTTTTTTATTTAAAATTTTGTTAACTTTTTCCAATTAATTATCCTGATATTCAGTTTGACTTTTATTGTTATAGTTCTTTATCTTTCACCTTTATAATTTTTGTATCTAAAACTACTCTCATATTATATGTTGTTCTTTTCTATAATATTGTTTAATACTTGTTTCCGCTGAATAAATCTTGTAGTGCTAAATTCGTTAAATAAATAAATAATTTTTCTTTTTCTTGCTTGAAGAACTCTACGGTGGCAAATTCCCAATGTCTTCCAATTTTCGCGTGCTGACTGTGATTGCATTTTTTTAAAACAGAGAAAATCTTTTGCATTTTTATTAAAAGTTGAAATTTTTTGAAAAAATTAATGACACTTAAAAAAATGTGCTGCTAGCTTTAAGTATATGTTTAATTTATCTGACAATAAACTCAAATAATGGTATTTTCATATTTATTGTGCTGCCAGATAACAAAAACTTTGACGACAAAATTGGACAAAACTTCGGTTTAGCTTAAATTAAAAAATTAATTAAATGGTTTTAGTAGAAAAGCAGGTTGACTTCTACATATTTTGCAGGATTTAATTCATTTTGAAGCAATACCTTAGCTGATACAAGTACTCGCCACTCTATATAAATATTATACATATAGAATATAACTGGTTATTCGTAATAAAATGTTCGGTTTATTCGATATTCGAGAAATGTACATTTTGAAAACCTCGTGAAAAAAAAGGGTCAAAAACCGGGCGAATAATAACCGTTCGATCTCTCTAGTATGTATACAGATTAGATATTTTTTGCCGTTGAACATGGGCTGCTAGGATTGCCATTACATTTATGAAATAATTTTGTCTATTCAGTTTGTTCACGTGTCAACCAAGTAAAAAATGCAGTGTGAACAAGAAGAAACAACCGCCTGAATATAAACGTGTGTACTCTAATTTTAACAACTAGCAGTCGGTAGCTGGATGTGGTGTGTTTTACGATTAAGACACTTTCTTTTCCATTTTTTACATACATAATTTATATACATACTACTAAAACTATTTTCATTTTTTAATTCACAATATATTTTCGATTTTTCCTATTTCTTTTTAGTATCTGAATATTGGCGCAATAGTGGTGGGGGCATGGGTGGAGCCTGCAGTGCGAGCACTTCATCACCTCGCAAACGTATGATGAACCAAAATTGTTGGAATGAAATTCATGAGTTGCAGCGTTTAAAATAAAATATCTAAATTAAGTTCTTAAGACATTAAGATTAAAATAGGATTAAAAAAGTAAAATAAAATGGTGACCACTTTTAAATTTTTGAAATCAAAATGCTAATCACAAGCAAATTTATAAACGAATTTTATTTAATGCACTTTTTATTAATAAATAAATATTTATTGTAGGTATGTTTGCAAGTGTACTTGTATATATGGATGTATGTATGTCATGTATATAAAAATATGTTTTTATATATAATTTTATACATTTGTAATTATGTATTACTCTTAAAGATGGAAAAACACAATGGTTTCATTAACGTTATTAAAAAAAGTTTTATATTACCTCAACACTTGTAGTAAAATTAATGTAGAAACAAGTAAGAAAGTTTTTGTCGGTCAAGTCCATCTACATACGTTACCCTGCAACTTAATTTACATTCTTAAATTATAATTGTATTTCTTTAATAGTAATAATTAGCCGATAATATTTAAAATAACAATTAGAGGCTTCATAAGGTTTTTTCAAGTAAAATTTAATCTCTAATCGCTCCGGCGCTCGCCTAACCAATTTCTAATTTGATCAAAAAAATTGTAGGACATTCCGCTTATATGTATATGAACGGGATGTTTACTGTATTCAGCATCGTAAGACAAAGCACTGTGGAGTAGGATTGCACCATTTTATTGAATCAATTAAACCGCTGAGTTTAGGTATATGATATTGGTATCTTTGGAAAGGTCGTGGTCTCGATATTATGAATCAATCAAAAAAAGCTAATGAAGCTAATTAAGCTAACGCAAATAATCATATATATTTCGAAGGTTAAAATACACATTTTCAATTTAAGGATACATTATTTTGTATTTATTCACTATTACTTTTGGTTTCATCAGTTTCTTCGCCACTGCTTACGTTAAAATCCACCTTATCAGATGATGAAAGTAACAGACATTATGGTTCCTTAGGCACAACCACTTGTATTGCCTTGAGAGTCGTGGGTGTCGCCGTGACCACCGATTCTGAATTTATTAAAAGAAAGTTAAACATATCTCCTAAATTATTAATCATACTACATTTTCATGTGCTATGCTCTCTATGTTAACTTTTTTAAATAATTTATTATTTAGATTCTTGCGCTTACTCAGACAAAAAACCAACAGGTAATTTTGAATTTTAAACTACTTCCCAACTGCGAATCGACAAATTGGTGACATCTATTATTAGACTTGGGCTCTTCAGCTTTTTTCAGTGATCGCTCTTTTCAGTTCAGCTCATTTAAATGAACTAGATCGTTCACTTCGTTCAGTAGTTCAGTACATTCAGTTGATTTCACATAAATTATTATTATTTTGTTGAAATTTTTAATTTTCAAATACTTCGCTTTGTGGACGTTTTTCAATTATAAACATCGTATATTTAGACATATGTAATTATAAATATATTATTTTTTAATGCGTTTTGCAGCATGTTTTTTTGCAATAAGATATAATTAACCGATATCCTTAAATTATTTTTTTAATAAGTCTCTGCTGCGTAAGAAAAACTACCGACAGCATTTGAACGCAAAAAAGTAATCAGTCGGACAAACAACTTCATCTTCTATAATTTCACCATGGCCGCAACCGTTGCCACAACCTACTTTGACTCATCGTTGATTTTTCAAAAATTATACACATATAGTGCATATGTATTTTTTTTTTGCAGAAAATTTTTAAAATAACATTTTATTCCGGTTATTTTTAAGGGTATTTTTTTAATTTTAATAATTACGCATCTGCAATAACATGTTATTGCATGTACATTTTAAAAGGTTATTTGTCGCAACATTTGCATTTCAGGCAGTTTTTATTATTTTGTTACCGGGGTTTTAACTGATTTTTACATAAGTGTCATTGAATTAATTATTATTTTTTAAGTGAGGCTCAAAATTAATGTGAAATTATTCTCTACACGAATTCGTTTTTCCATTTTTTATATTCTCTTGAATGAATTAGACCGTTAGAAAAATTTAAGTCAGCGAGACAAAAGACATATTTTAAATAAAAAAAGAGAGAACAGAGCAAAATCAATTGTGTTCGTTTTATAACTTTTTCATACGAGTTTTCAATTGTTTATTCATTTATAAAAGGAAAAATGTGATAATATATTTTTCAACACAATATATTCATATTTCTTTTGCTTAATTTGCATATTAAGATTGTGGCAACAACACTTATATATATTATTTGCAAATTATTTATTTTTCAAATTCAGTGCCAAACATATCAATGAAACAAATATGAACGAAGAAGAACAGAAACAAACGAAAAGAAACATGAACTACGGAGCCAATGGAACTCATTGTCTGGCAGTACTGATTGTACATGTTATTTTCATATAACAAAAAGACATACGAACTAAAGAGAATCATGAACAAAAAAGAATCATGTACGAAAAAGAAACATGAAAGAACAAACGACCGAACGAACTACGGAGCTAAAAAGACTCACTGTAATGACCGACTCTCTTAGCTCACTCGTGTGAGTAGTTTAATTGTACTAGGTCGTTCGCTAACTACCCAAGTCTCTCTAATATCACTGATATTTTTTTTTCGAACTACATATAACATATATAATATACCATATATAGAATGTATAAAATATATATTTTTGCTAAAATTTTGCACTGCATAAAAAATACCACCACCAGCCTTTGGCCGAGCTATTTATGTTGTCTAAAAAAAACTGTCTGAATTCTTTTTTATTAATCTTTTATCAAGCGCTTGAAAAAAACACAGATATTCCTCAAGGCTACTTAAACGAAATATATGTCAACTAAAAGGTCTATTTATCTTCTTTCTAAATAGGCTGAGAAACTTAAAAATGATTAATTATATCTCAAGATTTCGGAGGTGTTTCAAATATTTCAACACAGATTCTTGTTGTACTCGATAGCGCCTATCAGAAAAATAGCATCACATATCAGATGTTCTTGTAATTCATACAAAAATACGGTTGCGAGCCCTTGCATGAAATAGATGCAAACCTTGGAAAATGAAACTTTAATTCTTCGATAAGAAAAAATTCGATTTTTTTAAATTGGTTCTATACAAATTAGTGGAATCAAAATTAAATTTTATATTTATATTATTTTATATTTTTTGTTTTTTTTTCAAGTTTGTGCTTTGAGGGCGCGCTCTTTGTTAAACACTAAGAAAAGTGTAAGCTATTAAAACCCCAAAAAAAATTTTAAATAATTCTCATTTTTAAAAATGGTTTTTTTTTCAAAAATTTATTCGGGCTGACCAAACATGTAATGTTGCAAAAAACTTATTTGGCCTAAACTTTCTCTACTGACTACTCTATATCGTTTAGCTCTTTTGATCATAAGCTAAACGACCCTATTTACTTTGAACTTCAATGAGTGGTAAGAGCAAGATTTTTTAATTTGAATTTTTGTCCAAGAATGCTGGACTCATTTTAATAAGTTTGATCTTATCTGATCATTGCCTACTTGAGACGCATGCAAGACGAATAGATCAAAAATATTTAATAAGAAATGAATGAAGAGATAGAAGAAAGGTTTCTTTGTCCACCCTTTTAAAACTTGTTTCGATATAGATAGAACTTAGTTATTGGAATTATTTCTGACAACTTTTGATTACGATTTTGTTCTCATCTCACGCAGGAATCATAGTAGGACCATACTTTGAACGCAAGCAAAAAAAATTTTTGTCCTTCTAAACCAACTCCAGTCTATGATCAATTTTGTATACCGAATTAATGTATGACTTTATAGTCTTTTATTTTATTTCCACACTTTATTTTTATACAGAAACTTCTTTTAACTTCTTATAAAACTTTACACAATGACTGCCAAACTATAACTGACTCACGTAGGCAAAGCAGCGTCTCTTATATAGTTAAAGTTTTGGAAGAGTCTTAAACCATCTCATATCTTCTATTCGTTCGTTAATTTTAAAATATATAAGATCGTGTTAAGCAAAGATGGCAATGCTGCCCAATACGCAAATAAGTACGGCATAATTAGGGTGACACATTGGTAGCCTTGACAAAAACCAATAGACTGTGGTGCCACTTCTTTTTAGGCATTTTTATTTTCGTATTTAAACAACATTTTAAAAGGGCAGTTTGTAACTTCGTGACTGATTTTCCATGTTTTTGTGAATGGTCATAATGAAGCTATCGTTAGTAATTGTACCAACAGCACCATTTTCGTTTATAGGTATATGATCTTGTACACGGCCCTGAAAACAATGCACGTTTGTCAAATTTTTTATTGCCAAACACTATGTGACGTCTTTACATACGATATCACTCATAAAAACCACAAAACTTTTTCATGATAGAACCAAATTCCAAGAAATTCTATTCATTTCTTATTTTTGAAAACACTTATTTTACAGCAAAGAAAACGGTTAAAGATATTTTTTTTTTGTTATTAGTGTTGTAAAGTGTGGTTCTATTTTTAAAGGTATGACAGTCTCGAAGCTGTTAAGAGGTACGGTAACGGGATGTGTACAAAAAAAAAAAAAAACATGTTAAGAATTTGTTGTTAGAATTCTCAAATGAAAATAAGATTTTAACTTTTTTTTGAAGACTTTTTTTTACAAACTGTATATACAAATATTATGTGCCGCTGTGGTATGGTTGGTAAGACACCCACCACTAACCAATCCTTGGTTCAATTCCAGGCCAAACCATCTAAGAATTGTCAGCAGCGGTATCACCTCATAACATTGCTAGCGACTGGTTATGAGCATTTACGCTATGAAAAACTTCTATAACTAATCCATCTGCCGTTCGGAGCTGGCGTAAAAATGTAGGTCTCTTTCAATGAGTCTAAAAATAGAATTAGGTGCAGTTCATTGATTGAGAGAAGCCTCCTTGTTCCACTTGGAATGTCGCGAGAATTATATATGTATGTATATACATATATCAAAAAATATAAAATATGTTTCACAATTCTTCCTTGGGACACGCCTGAGCTTATTGCGTACAAACTAGAGTATTGATCATAGTGCTTAACTCCGAAGAATCTGTCTAAAAGGGAAAATTTTGAAATTTGACAACATTGACTAAGTGAGAGGTTATTTAACTGCAAATCCTTTGCGCCATATATTGTCAAAGACTTCTGAAACGTCCAAAAATACTGCAGAGCATAAGTATTTCTTTATCTTTCAATGCAATTTTTTATGATCACCTTCGTCGGTGTTAATTTTTTCTCCGAGGCCATGATTATGGTTTATAGTAAATTGCAACTGAAATATTGTTGGCAAAAATGCCAATACATTAAAGATACCCGAACTCAAAAACCGGTTTAACCAGAAATAATAGGATTTTTTGACAAATTTCATTAAATTGTCATAAAAATTTTGAATCTGGGTAAAGATGGGTAAAGTGTCCTGTCAAAATTCTTGCAAACATCAGCACCAACATAATATACTTTTTTAATTTTTTAGGGGGTTGTATGGTAACGAAAAGTCTTAAAAGTTATTAAAGAGGTCTTTACCAAAACGAGAATCGTTCTTTATAATTATATATAAAAAAAATAAAACAATAACTCATTTATTAAATATGCATTGCAAATAACTTTATAAGACATGTTTTTCATTTAATTAGATATGTAATTTATGAGAATTGTTTTAGTAGAATAACAATAAAAGTTTTATGTAAAAACTAATTTGTTATGTTTTTTGAAACCCATAATCAGACAACATTTGATGAAATTTTATTTAGAAATATTTTCAAAGCTAAAAATAAACGAGAAAATTTTATGAAAATTGTTTTTTTTTTACATTTTATTTCAGTGTTTGATGAAAAGCTGATTTAAAACAATACGCATAAAACGAATTGTGTGAAAAACTAACAAACAACAAAAAATGTTATGTCGTTCGTGCCATTAATACGTGTTTCTGATGTCCGTCCACAGTGTTTCAGTGTCTTTTTTTATTAAATTACAGACAAGAAAAAGAAAATTAAAAATTAATATCTAAAAAACAAATAACAAAATATCAATGTTGGGACAAACAACAAAACAGAAAAAAAACAATATCAACATTAAAACAAACACAACAAAAATATCACAATATCAATACTAAACAAATAACAAAAAGATAATAAGGTGAAACAAACAAACAAATATAGGGGCCAATATGTGATGGACTGTTCGAAGTGGAAAATTTGGGAAAAAGGACTATTATATCCCACCATCGGTGTTTTTGTTTTTCCCTCCTTGTTTTTTCCTCTTCCGTATTCCCTACTAAGCCTTTAGGTGCGTACTGCTTGGAGGGGTTGGTGTTATATTATTCAGTAGAAGGTATAACACTGGTTACTGAATAATCAATCAGCAGCAACCCACTTCCTTGTCGTCCGCATCTGAAGAACGGCACATCTTTTGCATTTCGGGTTCCTGTATAGAAGACCAAACGCGGAAAGAGAGGTTTCCATATCTGGCTTTGACTCTCTTTCCGATTCCATATCGAGTATCCTTGCGAATTACCCGAACAGTGAAATTGTTGTTGCTGGTGATTTCAATGCTCATAATTCGTCTTGGCTACGCCATTCAGGCCGCACAACTCCAGAAGGCCAAAAGTAGTGCAATTTGCCGCGCACAACTGTGTGTAGATGGGCACCAAAATAACACCCTTGACCTCCTCCTTACTACACACCCTGAAAAGTATGTAGTTGAGGTTTTTGCACCTCTCGGAAATTCAGATTACTGTACCATTTCTGCCTCTTTCCCATTCTCCACCCTTCACAACGCTCCACATACAGCTACGAAGTGCTTGGTCGTCAATTATGGGAAAGCTCGTTGGCTTTCCGATTTCTATGGGCATTTCAATTGGAAACTTTGTTTCCTTGATTCAAACGTGAATGACATGCCCGAAATGGTTGTCAACATAATAAAGCTAGTGATGGATAATTGCATCCTATCCAGAAAGCTTCCGATTAAATCAAGAAATAAATCTTGGTTTAATCAGACGTGCAAGCTTACAGTTACAGCCAGAGAGGAAGCATTCAGAAATTGGCGTAATAACAAATGCGATCATACTGATTCGCTACGCAAACAGGCGAGATCTTCGTGTGCCGCAGTACTTAAGCGCGAAAAGACTCTATACGAACAGCGCCTACGTGCTAAAGTTCTTACTTTTCTGCGGGGAAGTAAGAGCTTCTCATCAAAGAAGCCATCGGAATAGAATAAAGTTGCGAATACATACATACATATTTTAGTTTTTTTTATTTATATCTACACTAACTAAGACTCGCCGTGCTTCTCTGCCCCCATATTAATCCATTATCCTAAACGTTATTTTAGTTATACGGTTTACCTTTTTTTCACTTTTTGTCCGCTTTCGATTCAAATTCAAACACTTGAGACAGCCTATGGTTTCTTCCAGAAAAACACTGTAGAATCTATTTAATTCCTCAATTAAAATTTGTTTGAGTATGTTCTAGTTAAATATTTGCTTCATTCAGCTTCATGCATCTGTCGACCACTGTATTCTCCTAGCTGTTGATACCATCAACTTCAGTAAACAGCTTAAGCTATGTTCACACTTGCCAAATATTCGACGAAAAAACTCAACCACTATTTTGTGGAAACATTTTATGGAAACATTTCCTTTTGTGCCAGTGTTTCTTAAATTATTGAAAAACAAATAATAGTACAAAATATATTTCGATTTTTAGATTTACTTAATTTAAAAAAATTTAAATAAATGATAAAAGAAGAAATATTTCAATAAAATAGTGGTCACGTTTTTTCTATAAAAAACATTAAAAATTTGAATAAATTATTTTATTCTGAAAGATAAAGTTAGCTGCTAGCTAACTAAACAATAGCTAGTTTGCAGCTAACGAAAAAAAATTAGTTTTCGCCTAACATGCAAACAACTAACTTTTAGCTGATTTAAATGCAACCTACAAACCTACTTATAATCAATGGAAAAGCGGTTGGCTTATATTTAGCCACAAAAAGTCAACTAAAAGCTAACGTTTAGAAAGTCAACTTTAAGTTAGTTGGAAAGTAATGCAGAGTTGGGCAATTGACTGTCGCCTAGGACATCGTAATGTTAAAATAGTTAGTTGCTGCCTTTAAAAAGTAATCCAAGTGTCAGTCAGCACTAGTTGTGAAATTGTTTTAAGTAGGGAGATCGGACGGTTATTATTCGACCGGTTTTAACCGATTTTTTTTGGTTCTGTCGAATACGGTATTTTACAAAATCTTAATTTTTGGAATACCAAATAAGCCGCTTAATTTAAATAAGTACAATGTTTATACGTTTGTATATTTTTTATTGAAAGTATGCTTATCGTTTAACTATTTGTATAAATTTAATTATTTTTGCATATGTGACAACCTTGAACTTCACATAAAGAACATGAAAACCAAGGTAAATCGAAACCGATAAGCGCTCTTGAGTAAAAATAACCTTTTCTCATCTGTAAATTGAAAGCCCACAAACTCGAAAACGTCGGTTCCGAACGGAAGATATATTATTAAACGAGTCGCTAGTAATGTTGTGAGGTGATATCGTTGTTGAAAATTGTCAGATGGTGTGGCCTGGCATTGAACCGACGACTTCTTGGTTGAAAGGTAGGTTCTTACCTAGCAGTGACCACAGTGACACACACACTATTAAATACGTGGTGCATAAATTTACGTACAGTGCTGCTCGAAATGTAAGCAAATTTTCTTGTCGAGGCAATTATGGACTCGTATATTACTAATAGATTTATTCAGAGTAAAACATTTAAATTTTGTTATCTTAGGCACCTAAATTATAACTATAATAACAAACCTTTAACTTCATTCTCTACCAAGTAATACAACTAAAACGAAATTAGCTCCTTGAGTAGCTGTTCGAAACTTAAGCGTTCTTCAGTACTTTGTGTAATATATATATACTTCCCATAACATTCCATGAAGGAACACGAGGACTTCTCTCAGTCAATGAGCTGATTCGATTCTATTTTTAGACTAATTGAAAGGGACCTATAGTTTAACACCGGCTCCGAACGGCAAATGCATTTAAAGAAGTTTTCAATGGTAGTAGTACTCATAACCAGTTACTAGCTAATGTTATGAGGTGATACCGCTGATGAAAAACTTTTTTCAGATGGTCTGGCCTGGTATTGAACCGATGACTTCTGGTTGGTAGTAGGGTGTCTTACCTAGATTTGTTAGAATTATTGTTAGTATTGATTGCCACTTTAATTTTAAGCTCTCCATCATCTTCTGTTTATTTTTAAAAAGACGTGGTTCAGATCTGCGCTTCGAGGATTAAGAAAAATTTTATTTATATAAAAGAACCGGTTAACCGGTTATTTGAATTATTATTAACCGAAAATCGGTTTTTAAGTGCTACCTTTCGAATTATTTGAAAATCGGTTTTTAAAAAAGTCGAATGATCGATCCCCCTAGTTTTAAGTTAACTCAGCTTCCGACACGGATATATCATCACCCGAAATTCAAAAGGGTTTAACAACCAACAACAAATCAACATTTAGTTTTTGATTGATAATGCTACAGCGCATTAAAGCACACATACTTACAAGTTTTTATTTTTCTATTTGCGAAAAAAGAAATTTTGTAGAGAAATTCAAAAGGGCATAACATGAAATGATATTTTTTTTATAAGTCAAAAAAGTTTAACAACATACATATTAGTAGGATATTATTATTATTTTAATCATAATTTTTCTAGTTAATCGCAATATTTTTCAATTTACTAAGTTATTTATCTCTTCTGTAAATTTATTATATAAAAAGCAATGATTAAGCCTTTAGCATTTCAGGGGACGAAAATTAAATGCTAAAGGGAAAATTCACCACATCGGGGACTAATTTTTACGAAAATGAAAATGCTGAGGAGGAAACTGACCGCATCAGAGACTTTTTGTGAGATTTTAGCTATAAACTTTATTGCTTTGTGTCAAGGTTTGCCATTATTGCCATAATTGTCTGTACTATTTAGGAGTACTGCCGTCTGCATGTGTAACGGTGTTGCCAGTTCGATTCTTCTTGGTCTATTGTGGTTTTCGCCATTTAAATTTACCGTATATACATCGAAATTTGTAGCAACTACAATAACATTCGAAATTAATAATGAAATGCTATAAAAGATGGCACATTGATTTTGGAGTTAGTTAGTTATCATTTGGCTGTCATAAAGTTAAATCTGTTTAGGCTCAAATAAAGGTCTTGTATAAGCTTGATATTCACTTCACTTATTGCTGTATTAAGACAAAGTGTATAAAAGTTATAGTGCAGTAAATAAAAGCAAACTGTAAAACAACAATAAAAGTGGAGTTTACTTTATTTTAATATAATTAAAATGAACTCAAACGTTTTAAAAAGGTTAAAACGTAACAGTATATACACTCTGTTTCATCATGATCGAACCACATCATTTTTAAATACAAAAGACCGTAAATTGCGAATACAGAAATAATAAATGAAAATTTTTTCAGACAAATAGCAGACCGTTTGAATCAAAAATCAACCACAAATTCTTTGCATTAGTACTCTCCCTTAATGCTTACAGTCAGGCAACCTTAACTTTAAAGGATTTCATCGAATTTTTCATTTGTTCTGTGCCGTTAAAGCTCCAGGTGTCTGTGCTGTTAAAGCTAAAGGTTTCACGAGTTTTTAGAAAATTTACGATTTTTTTTTTATAGCGATTATTCGAAAAAAGTATTTTTCAGAGTGGTGAACATCTATTTATTTTTAATGAATACTGAAAGTGGTTCTATCCTGTTTAATTAAAAAACAAAGTAAGAATTGTGCGCTCCAATGCAAACATAAAAGGAAAGGATTTTTGAGATTAAATTATCATTTTGTCTATTTTTTGCTTAACCGTTAGAATGCTACACGGTGCAAAGGCGCTGCGATTATTTATATCGAGAATAGCGATGCAACGCAAAATTGCTGCGAATTTCAGAGTGTTTTTGGTGCTCCGTGGTAGTGAACATACTCTAACTTCACGCGTAATTTGTAGCGAGAGTAGATTCTTATCAAGGTTGCTAACCCACTGGGTAACGCAATTAAACCCGGGTGGGTATTATATTAAAAAAAAACCTTGTAAGTTTTTTTTTTATTTAAAGAAGTTCCTTGTTTATTTACAACAAAAATAATTTGTTGCCATCTTTTTCTACTTTTAATTTTTATTCTAAATTTTTCAGATTCTAAATACATTCCGGTTAGTTAATATGGAACGTTACACGAAGGAACAACGTGTTCTTATTATTAAAACATTTTTTGGAAATGGTAAAAGTTTTCAAGACGTAATTAGGAGATTTAGAACAAAATAGTCTTCACCGACGAAGCCCATTTCCAGCTCAATGGCTACGTCAACAAGCAGAATTGCTGCATTTGTGGTAAAGAGAATACAAGAGTTATCTTAGAACAACCATTACATCCACAAAAAGTTACCGTTTGATGTGGTTTGTGGTCCAGAATGTCATGGAAATCGCTACAGGGAGATGATACGAAGCTTTTTGTGGCGGAAAACTGTTGACTTAGACGTAGAGAATATGTGGTTTCAACAGTATGGTACCACTTGTCACGCGGCAAGAGAAACAATGGATCTATTGAAAGAAAAGTTCGAAAATCGCATTATTTCTCGTAGAGGAGGAGTAAATTGGACGCCAAGTTCGTGCGATTTGACACCTTAGATTTTTTGTGGAGTTTTTTGAAATCGAAAGAGTACAGCAATAATCCCTCAACACTTCAAGAGCTTCAAACCAATATTATCGAGCAGATATCAACTATTAACAATAGTTTATTGAAAAACGTGATTGATATTTTCGTAAAATATTGGGAGCCTGCCGAGTCGGTAAGGAGGGTCACTTGAACGACATAATTTTTCATTTTTAACCGGAACCTATTTGTAATAAACTAAAATAAAAATATTTTTAATATCTGAAAAAAGTCTTTTTTATTAATATTAAAATGACACCCTTTATAATTTACGTATTGGGAGTACAAATTAATATAGTCCTTTCTTAGCTAAGAGAAGATAATGAATTTACAATTTAACAAAATAACATTGTATGAAATCACTTTTTCCCACATCTGAAATAATTACCGAATTCCGTTTCAAAAAAATTTCTTGTCTTTTGAGGTGATCAAATTTTGAAGCCGATTTTATATTTTTGAAAAGAAGTGACATGTAACATTCGGTGGCATGCTTTAAGATATTGTATCCGTCGAAGCAAATATTCAGAGGAACCAATGTCCGGAGAATACAGCGGGTGCGGCCTTTGATCGTTTCTGTCAATCGTTTGGCAACTTATTCAACGTGAAGCTGTGCGTTGCCTGTCATTATATTCCGGCCGCTTTCTTCATAATGCACGATTAAAACGAAGTAAGTGTAGTCTGCATAACGGTGCTTTAATTCGACCAGGAGTGCAAAATTGCATTATAAATCTAAATCACCATAATTTTACTAAACAGTTAAAAAATATTGTCGAATTGAATAAAATTAGGAAGCAGTTACATATAAATCTCATTAAAACCAAAAAGAAGACATCAAAAGAACCAATAACACCCGGTGGTTCTGATTCTTATATGTACATTATAAAATAACTTTACCGTTTTTATAAATTATTAAAAAAAAAAGAAATAAACATGTTACGTGCTATTATTTCGGATGTTGATTCGATTCCTAGTGATTCTGACAATAGTGAAACAACAGATGCAAGTAATGATGATAGCAGTATTATAAAGAACCAAAGAAAAGAAAAGGATTAAAAGTGAGGCTTCTATCAGAAGAAACAACAGAAGGCTCGCTGTAGGAAATTCTTTCACGATATTTGTGCGCAAAACATAGTTATTTTTCCATCAATTTTAATTTAAAAAAACAATATTAATATTTTATGCATAACTCTTACATTATTATTATTATTATTTTACTATTAACTAGAGTTTACAGTAATTCTCATTTTGGTCTAGCCAGACCAAGAGGTTATCTTAGTGGTTTAGTGTTTACAGGATATCCTATCCTTTGAAATGGAATCCCCAGGGAAGAAGATACTCAAAACGCCCACATGTGGCATGAAAAAATAATTGAAAGAAAAATATTGAAGAAAATTATGAGGTACAATTCAGTTTCCTACCTTTCTTAATGCCTAGCCCTATCTAACATCTAATTCTATTTAAAAGTTAGCAAGCATTTTATTTTATTTTTATATTTATTTATTTAAAGTTTGCTTTTTTTAACTTTTTTAAACAACAATAAGAATGAATATTGCCAGAAGCAAATTTGGAACAAAGTTTCTTGCAGATATAGCTAAATTATTTGAAAAATATTATTAACTGCAGTCATTTTTTAATCTTTTTTTTCCCAATTAAGCGTAGTACTCTGTTTAAATTTGAGAAAAATGTTGTGCAACAGTAATTTTTTTGTACGAAAAAATTGACATGCAACCATGTAGTCATCTAGCAATTTTTCAGAATTTGTCGCTTTTTTACCTTAAAATATGCTACATGGCTTAACATTTGTAAAGAAAACTATATGTTTAATCCAACAACATAACAAATAATATTCCGTAGGGACATAAATATTTTTACACATATAAAAATAATGAATATATTTAGAACAGTATTTTTATTTATCTATTGATATACGTTCTATAAAAAAAACTAAAAACATTTTGAATTGTTTTCGGAGCAGTTTCGATTCTGTCATAAAATTCTGCTCGAAAGTATAGGGTGAGCAATTTAAAAGTTTAAATTTAAACCAGCGGTTATTTCGAATCTGGCAATACTTATGTCATTCTATTCTGTCACAAAATTGCGTATATTATCTCCAGTGAACGAAATGAATCGATTTACGCTTGAGAAACGTTGGGATTTATTGGAAATATATGATGATTTCAAATCATTTTTTCGGATGAAGCCCATTTTCATCTTGGTGGGTACGTTAATAATCAAAATTGCCGTATTAGGAGCTTAGAAAACCCAAACGTGGTCTTACCGAAGCCAATTCACTCATTACGAGTGACTGCTTGGTACGGCTTGTGGAGCGAAAGCATCATTGGCTCATATATTTTTTTAAATGAGGACGGTGCAACCATTACGGTTCATGGAGACACCTATCGCACCATGATAACCAATTTTTTTGTGCCCGCTCTTCATGGTATTGATGAGAACGACGTTTTGTTTCAACAGGATGGTGCAACTTGCCACACATCTCATGCCACATTCGATTTATTGTGTTAAACGTTTGTTGGCCGTTTAATTAGCATAAATAGATATTTCATTTCTAACCGGAACAATTGTAATTCACAACAAAAAAATAAATTTGGCAAAATTTCAAACCGTTTTTGTTTTATTGCATTTTTAAATTTAAACTTTTCAATGGCCCACCCGATACATCTTAAGAGATCCACCAAATCATGACTGCAGCTAAATGATGACCATATTCGACCAATGGGATAAACTCTGCAGATGCTTCTTAAGATGACCTTACACACTGTTTTCTACACTAAAATAACGATACAATTCATATTTTCTGACCACTCCATGGTGAACATTGATATAATTTGGAATTGGCGTTGTAGACTAACGTTATAGGGGTAAGCTTTCATTAGCCATATAATAAAGGACTATATTCTATGTTGTAATAGTATTAATATCCCTACTGCTGCTTAAAATTTCGCACGAAAGAAGTGAGTCTCATGTTATTTCGTAGTTGAAAAAAATGTTGCTGGAAATTTGTTGCAGTTAGAAAACAATGTTGATATATACATACTACATGTTTTTCGTAAAAACTACGGAGTACTGCTTTCTCAACGTTAATTCACAATTATTTCGTAACAGATATAATTTTATACATATTTAATTTGACAGCATTTCGTACGAAATTTTGAACACAATAACAGGCTTTATATTGAATTTATTTTTATACACATTTGAATTTAATTTAATTAATATTTGTCAAATTTTTTATTTTTTTTTTTTTATTAATTATTTTTTTTTTTTTTTAATATGTATTTTTAATTTTGTATATTTTAGTTATTCTGACAGTTTTTTTTTTTTTTTTAATTATTATTGAAGAGTCTTAATATGGCTGTAGAAACATACCTTTTTCATTTTCTGCATGCAAAGGACCAACACTGCCAAAGAAACGTTTGTCCAATATTTGTAACAAAAGTAAAGCTGTGGAATGAACTTCAACGCGTGGGCAACCAGTCATTAAGAGAGTAACAGTGATAACAGAAGGATAGTGATCGCAGGGATATTCTCTAAAAATAAGAGACAAATTAAATTTATATTTTTAGTATAATAAGTATACAAAACAGTATATATGTGTATATGTACTTATATAACGAATATGAATCTTTAAATAAATCCGTTTATGATTCTCGAATTTTCTTATTTTGTAATGTTTGAAGTACTATTCGCTTAAGTTTTTTAATCGCAGTCCCTAAACACATAGGCCACAGCGAGCTACCGACTGCAGCCTGACAAAATTAAGATGCACATATTTATACGAAGAAGATTATTGTAATGACATCACAGCTATAAGGCTGCACAGCCGCCATTTTAGCCGTCATCAAACTTAGGCTAATTTCCTTTTTTTAAGCTTCAATAAGCAAATTAGTGAAGCCTATACAATATGAAATGTTAAAAAAAAAAACTTACTTTTACGTTTACTTTTTTTATTTAACAGAAAAGAACAGTAGAAAATAACAAGCTATTTGGACAATAACAACATTAACAATTCGGAAAATTGTTAACACAGTTCAGAGCATGCTTCCTAATTACCTTAATTATAATGCTAGCTAATGTTTTGTCAGAAATAATGTGTCAAAAAATTTACGAGGGTAAGAATAAAATATTGGCAAAATAAAAATTATAAAATTTATTGCATTTGCGCTACTTATGTGATTACATATCACGTGTTGTTGTTTAATGTGAAATAGTGAATTAGTGATGGGTTCAATAATCAAGGGTAAGTAGTTTTTTTTATACTATTACATTTAATTAAGAAAAGTTAAGTAATTAAAAAAAATACACAAAGCTATTAAACTTGGAATTCAAAACGCTATAAGTAAAATTACCCCCCATTTCTCTGGGCTAATGTTTTTATAAAGCGTAATATACACCTCTGTAGTCAAAAATAAATTTATAATTTCTTCACGTGTTGATGATTTGGATCAATTCCGATGTTCTGAATATTATATGTGTAGATGTCTGTCAAACATGGTCCAATTTTGACTATGATTGACAGTGAAGTTTTTAATGCTTTGACTGAAACTTCTTCATCAAAAAAGTGCAACATTTGTGGAACAACATTAAAACTAATGAATGATGAGTCTAGGAAATATATGGTTAACAAATAGAACCTTAGTTTTGATTTATCCACATTACACGCCTGTATGTAAATGTTTTGAATGTCTGCTTCACATTAGCTGTCGCTTCGAAATTTAAAAAAAAAATGGCAATTAAGAGATTCGTCCGGCAAACATAATGTGAATCAGTGTTCTTTAAGCATTCGAAAATATTTCTACGAAAAAATTGGATTATTTGTAGACAAACCAAAACCATGATTCGGAAACTCTATCGACGAAAATACTGTTCGTAACTTTTTTAGAATTTCTGGACTTAGTGCTGAAATTACAGGATTACACGTGGCGTTGATAAAAAAAAATCGGTATTATGCTTAGAGCGTTGTTTGGGACATTAACATTAATTTAGAAAAGTTTAGGAATTTTGCTCAAGGTAGCAGGTCATTGTATTGTTATGTTTTCACTTTTTCAAAACGTTTGAGTTCTTTTAAATTGCGTTTAATAAAATAAATGACACGAATTTGTTGTTTTACTTTATACAGTCTTTTTAACTTATTGAACTTCCGCTTAATAACCAAATTTATTCAATACTCAACTCTTGGTAGGAATTTACTATATAACTGTTTAATAATAACTGCTTCACTAAGCAGAATGTGGCGCCCTTTTATAGTAAGTTAATATTAGTTTCGAATGTTCTTGTATGTACCTACTATTCAACTATGTCAATTCAAATTTAAAGTCCTAAATAAATACAGCCTTTTCTGGGTGATCGTATCCTTGACACAAACCAATAGAATAACTTCCATCATAAAGTTTATAGATTTAAATGTTCGTACATCTTGTTAGGCGTTTTTATTTTCGTAACAGTATCTAAGTCTGTATTTGCGGTATCACATGACTGCTACAGCACACAATATCTTTGTTCATGGGGCGCATCTCTTCTGCCAAATAGGCAACTTTCTGATGAAGTTTTACAATAAAGATTGCAGCAGATTTCAACAAAATAATACCCGAAGACAGTAACGTACTGTTATGAACACAGACATATCGCTTATCACGTCTGATCCTGTTATAAACAGTCTCAGGGAGATTCCCAGAAAAAAGATAAGCTCTATACGTCCTGAAGTCTTAGATTTAGATATATAGTCCACATGTAATGTAAATACAAATAGAAGTGATAGGTTAAGCGTATACGATAGACGATCCTTCTGAAGAAGAACTTAGTGATGGTGAGTGGTTTTTTGTTTATGTGTAAATCTTTTGTGTTTATAGCAATAAGAAATATATATTTTGTTAAGTTTTTATTTCATTCTCGGTAAATCCTTGTAAAGAATTTAATTTTTTTTTCTTATATCGCCTTGAATTTTGCACGTCTTTACATAAATTTAAATAAACATAATATAATGGTACATCTCTAAAAGCAATACCGGCATATTGTTCACTTATTTGAACATAGAATTTTTTTAATAAGGTGACCATACCTAACATTTTATAGCTAAGATGAATTGAGCAAATTTTAAGGTGACCTTATCATTTTGAAGCACACCAGTACTTACTGGCTTACCAGAAGTTTGCGAGATATTCTCAGCTATTTTGATTGCACTCGGTGTCGGATTCGGTTTTACTTCTCTCACTATAGACGCTTTGGTCGTCTTCCGCGTGGTAATTACTCCACTCTTGTATTTAGCGTACTTATCTAAGAAAAATTTATGGTTCAATCGATGTTTGCTTCCCATTTTCGTTTTTTAGCTATCTCATTTGACCGATCCTTTTTTGAGGATGAGGACACGGTACTTCCACGTTTTATTTATTTATAAGCAAATTATTAAAGAGTTGTCATCAACAATTGCAACCAGCTGCATTCATAGCCGTAAAGTTGTGTAGCCTGCTGTGGTCTGTGTGTTTAATGCTAAGATAATGCTCAAGATAAATAAAAAAAAATCATTCCTTTATTATATACCTATATGATTTCTAAAAATTGTTATGATAAATCATTTTAAAATTACTTGACCTAAAATCTTTCTAGATTTTTTTATTTTTTTAACAAAATAAAAAACTTTTATCCAGAAATGAATTACAATAATCACTTTAAGAATTTTGAAAACATAAATTGGAAAACTTTCTTTTGAAATCAACGAAAGTTTCATTCGTGATGATTCAACATTAATTCAGTTTTTATTATCATTTGAAAAAATAGAAGTGGAAAATGTTTATAAATTGTTTTCATAATAAAAAGTATTTCAAAACATAAACATGATGCTACTGAAACTAAGATATTAGGCTTCCTACTAAAGCAACAGTACTCTATAAAAGTATAAGTTTTATCATATTTCTGTCAATATAAAAAAGTCCTTATTTTAAACGAACAACTATTTGAAAAGTACGTTGTTGGTTACGTTTTTTAATAATTTTTTTAATTTTTCTGGCATTTTTTAATTTATCTGATAAAAGATCAAGGATTTCATGGTATTATTAGACACTTTTTGAGCATCTTTGGAGACTTTTTTGTTGCCTTCATTTCTCTTATGACCAAAGTCCGGTACCTTTTAATTGGTCTGAGTTCTGGACAATTACATTATTATTTGTGTAACACTCCCAGGCCGCATTGCTGTAATGGCAAAATTCTAGGTCGGTCCAAAAGAAAATAGAAACTTTACATTGTCTAACGAAAGGCTTAAATCGCTTTTTCGAACATTCTTTGATGTAAATTTCCGAATTTATTGTACCTGAGGTCACGAAAGACTTGCTTCTCTCACCACAAGTGCAGATAGGTTGACATACCAAGAATTTTCGAGGAAATTTCGAGGAAATATCTATTGCCCTTTTGATTGAAATTTGTCTTCCACATTCCCTCGTGTGTCATGTAAAATTCCTGGCTTGAAAGCTATGAGAAGTCGGCAAGAATATATGTCTCGTCGTCCAAAAAGCTGCAATTGCATTTTTTTTTTAATTTTTGTTTATTTTTTCGCACGCTTTTTCACTTCAATATTCTTTGTAGCATTCCTGGATGGAACTTTTTGGGCTTTAACATTTTCATACCAGCATCCTTTTTGGCCTTGCGAAAAAAAAACTTCGAACCATTCATCTTCTGAGCGACATTTCTTCCTGAAATGTTCATATTTAAAACCCATTTGGTGATTTAAAATCCAAGTTGAATTGTTGCCCATTAGCCAATTAATTTGGATTGACATCAATTTTATTTAGCTATTCACTTAACTTAGCTAGTCACTTAACTTCCCCATATTGAGGTATAATTTCGTTGCCGATTTTAGAAAGAGAGCATGATTTTCTACTCAGTGTTATGTGTGTGCGCTCTTGTTCATTGACCTTTATTCTCCACATTTTAAGCTATCTTTCTAATTGCTTTTATAAATATCAAGATGCTTCTTTAAACATTTTCATGGACGTTTAAAAGGCCGTATCATCAGCAAATGTTGATATAAAGATACGACTGTTTGTTGGCATGTCAGACGTATATATTAAATATAAAGTCTGGCGTAGGATATTCTCTTGAGGGTTGCCAGCTTCGTTTGGCTATGGAGAGCTTCAGAACATTCTTTCTTTAATTTAAAATTTTTAGCCAGTTAGATAGCTTTTGAATAGTTGATGTACATATGTTTATTGGAAAATTTTGCTTTATTAAATGTAGTAATCCCTCATCCCATTCTTAATGGAGAGCCTAAAAAATACATTAATTTTCGTTAAATATTGGAATCAATTTACTCATTAAAAGTACAAATAGTTTTTTTAAGTTAGACAATGGGTCTATACTCTTTTGTGTAGTTTTTACCTGGTTTCGGAATGATGGTTACTAGTCATACTTTCCAACCCGTTAGTAATTAAAGCGATGTATAGGAATACAAATAAAAATAATTATTCTAATTGCTACCCGTCGTAGCTCTATTGTCATCTTATTACTAATTTTATAAATACCAGGTCCTTTCTTGGGGATTAGCTCAACAACGCCCTTTCCATTCTCTTCCTAATCTCAAATCTCAGGCGTATAAATGTACCGATATTGACTTCAAGTGGTGAATTGTTGAATTACTTGCATTTACTCCAACTAAATACTGAATTTTACTGAAAAAACAAAATTGGTCCGTTTCCACCGATTTTAACATCTCCTAGGTCCAAATCAGAAAAATTCATACTATACAACACGGGTGACGTGGTATAGTGGTTAGAGCGCAGGCATAAAACACAAACGGCTCAGGTTCAAATAACAGAAGGACATGGAGAAAAAAAATTAATTGCGGTTTCGATTGTTTAATAAAAGAGACTTCAACCTCTCTCAAGACAAATCTATCTAAAGAAGCCCACTTGATCATCCAGCTTATATCTGGTGATGATGACAAACATCAGAAGGAAGATCAGCAGCAAAACGCCACCTACTGAAAAAAAATTACAATGCCAAGTAAGGATTTCCACCACCACTTTACCCGTGACCAGTCCGTGGCCGAAACTGGAGGCGGCACTGGTGCCACGGGAATCGGGAGCCTCAGGGATTCTGATCTCTGCCCGATTGTTGGGTAGGCCCCTTGTGGGAGCTTCGTGGTGACTGTGGTTTAGACCTAAAGCGCAGGCAGAGCGCGAGCTCGGTGAGAAGTTCCATCTCCTCCTGCCAAATAACGGTAGGAGTTTAGGTAGTCTCCGACTCCCCACCAAGGTGTAAAGGTTATGAGTGTCCAAACAACACGCCTTCGAATTGGTACTCACTTGTGATATTCACTTGTGGGTATCACAGGTGGGGGCGTTATTGAACGCATCGTATTTACTCCTGCCATTGGAGCACCGTGGAGTATGACGCACGGCGAAGGCTAACGTACACCCAGATGACACCTTACATCACCACCACTTAGCAAGGATCCTCACCACTACATATAATCATATGGGAGACATTTCAATTAGGAATAGAAAAGTATGTCAAGCTCATATGAACTAATTTGGTTCGTTTTTACCCGATTTTAACCTCTCAGGTCCAATTTTAAAAAAAGCCAGAGCCTGTAACACTCTCATTAGCTAGATCTATGTACCTGTTTTCAAATTTCAGCAAAATTGGTTCAGTCGTTTACGCGCGATTGAATTAGAAACAAATAAAGAAATAATAAACTTACTATGAAATTCATAATGTATATGTATATATGGATATATGAGTATCGATTAATAACGTGAATTTTTAATTTAAAAAAGTTAGTTGCACAAAAAAATAATTAACCTAGACAGAATTTCGAAAATATAATACTATACATTCAAAACCGGAATATTTTTAAAATGAAACCACAACACTTTCGTTCAGTTTTGATTTTTTATATTTTAGGGCAGTCTTTTGATTGTTTCAGGTTTCTGTCTAGGTCTAATATGTTCCATTGCTGACTTTCATTTTGCAGATGCCGCTGAGTGAAAGATTATTAGAATAAAATAAGAGTGAGGTGCAACTAATTTATACCCTGAAGCTAACATCGCATTGTTATATTTTCATTTCTATAAGAAGTTTCAACAAATTAATTGCATAACAATTCTGCTGTAGTACCCTAATACTCGTGCCAAGTACTAATAAAGTCAGACTAACACACATGATGTGTAGCTCCAAAGAACTACTTATTATTTTTTAATTTTTCTATGGCATGAACATGTTCTTAAGGGCATTTGAAAATAATAATTTTTTTTAAACCATTAATTTTTTTTTTTTTTTTCAATTATAAATCTCTGCTAGTGCCTTCAAATGTCGGTTAGGTTACAATAAAGTGCTTAAAAAACATTAAAATTATCAAAATCAACAAAAAAAAGTTTAAGAAAATATTTTTCTTAAATAGGTATAAACAAACTAAAGCCATTATTATCAATCTTTAAAATAGAAAATGTATATTTTTTTTAACGTATCAAAAGCATATTTTGGATGCTTCAAAAATCACAAGACACAAAAATATATATAAAACTAGTAACGTTATCACTACTCAGACATCGCTGTAATGAATAGACATGACTTGGATGAATATCCAGTTCCGTGTTGAATCTTCTTACTCCGAAAAATTAAAAACAACACAAACTTTCAGATGAAATTCATTAACTACTGTGTTTTGTGTCTTGTGCCACAGTACACAATACTTGTTAATATTAAAAACTTTTTGGAATGAAATAAATCTCTTAAGATTTTATACTTTAAGTCTTTGAAAGCCGTAATAAGATGTTTGACAAAGGAGAAGAAGAAAGAATAGTTCAGAATATTAGCAAGAAGCGTTTTTCAAATGCGCTATTGATAACGAGGTCAACATAAAAATGTTCCAAATTGAGTCTAAGTTGAATTTAACTCACCTACCACCCAGGAAATTACACTTATTTTATCTTAATAGTTGAGGCTCAATGGATTTTTATGAACCGATTTTACAGAATTCTTAATGTGGAAGTAGGACAAGTTTCTTGTTAATATGGCTTCGGTTGTAGCAGTTACATATTTTCTTGTATGGGAAGTACTCAAGAAATTAACCTGCTTAAATAAGCATCTTTTCGTCGCCTAAGGGCAGATATTACATTCGTATTGAAGATTAAACCTCTTTCGTAATTCCCAAATGCATCTTAGACAACCAAATAGTCGACGGGCTTTTTGTAAGCCTTTACGTTTTTGTGACTTTTGCCTTAAGGCCAACAAGTTTTGGATATCATCCGCATAATTAAGATCGCCCAAGCGGCCTTGAAATTCCCACACTGTTGTCTTACATACATATATACAGTCGCACAGAAAAATATTCATATATATACAGAACTATAAGGTTTTGAAAAAAATATAATTTAAATTTTCGTGAAAAATAAAAATATATATCACATTTTGTATAACATATTCTTTAAATTTAAAGATAACTAAGAAATTCAATTTGTTGCACATGGAAAAGTATGCTTATTTCTGCAGTATTTGGTAACCAACTTTATATCAAGTATCAAGTTTTAATCTTGAAGAATTTCGCAGTAAAGTTGTTGTGTGCGATGAAAGTATGGGTATTATACTATTTGAGTGCGATGAAAACAAAAAGTTCAAAAAAAAAACCAGAAGTTCCAACATATGATAAAATACTAAAAATTAAAATGAACATGTGATCAATTTGTTCACCTTAAAAACATTTATTATTTTAAATAACCTCCTTTTGCTATAATTATTGACTCTATACGTTTTGGCATGGACTCCACTAAGTTTTTGCAGAATTCTCCGCTAATGTTTTGCTAGGCAGTTTGAGCACTTTGCCATAAGTCTTCGAGATTTCGGTAGTCATCTTTAGCATTTAAAATTGTTCGCTTAACCTTAACATATACATACATGTTCTATTGGATTTAAATCCAGGGTAAGAGGTGGCCAGTCGAGCACTTCAAATCCATTACTCTGAAGCTTAGCTTTATCAACACTCCAAATCATATTAGATTTAATTTGTCGAAGGCTTTTGCGAAGTCTATGAAACATAGATACAATGTTGAACGCCAGTTGATAGATTGTGATGGCCCTTAACCTTTTACTAAAATAAGTTATCTGGAGCAACTCTCATAGAAAGTGTTTCATAACTGACCAACTAAAGCACATCATAAAAACTATAAAGAATATAAGTATTTTCCAAAATGTTACGTTTCTATAAATTAAATAGATATGTAAAAAAATACACAGCTTGAAAACTTGAAGTAATAAATTAATACAAAACTTTTCGAGCTGGTCAG
Source organism: Wohlfahrtia magnifica (assembly GCA_023159175.1). Classification (NCBI taxonomy): domain Eukaryota; kingdom Metazoa; phylum Arthropoda; class Insecta; order Diptera; family Sarcophagidae; genus Wohlfahrtia; species Wohlfahrtia magnifica. The sequence continues at coordinate 2,299,315 of JAKWBJ010000496.1, read as the reverse complement.
GATTCACCCGAAACAGTTATTTAAAAAGAACTTTTTTTAATTAAAAAAGTTAAAAAAAGGCGGATATTAAACGGCGCACACTGGCTGAAAATTTGATTTCACTGCTCAAAAGTCAAAATTTTTTTTATTTGGTATCCAACATATCCAAATTAAGGTAGCCAAAAAAAAGGTCAAATTATTGCTAACTGTGGGAGTGGCAAGCTGCTAAACACAAATGTTTTTTTTTTTTTTTATTAAAAAGTGATTTTTTGCTTTTTTTAAGAAAAAGAAATGGTTACAACTCGCAAGCTATCATCTATAATGGTCTGCTCTTTTTTTGTTTAAATAATTGTAGGTCACTACAGCCCTACCATTAAATTTAGGTGTGTTCTAAAATATTTATTAAACCCCTATATTTTTGTCAAATTTCAACTTTAGTGGAATATATATAATATAATGGAAAAGTAAAGCACCCAGGAATAGGTGAAAACGTTGCCTTTTACCCCATATATACTTTTGCTGCCACATTTGCCGTCGGTACAACACTTTTTTCATTTTAATGAATTTACTCCAGAAAAGTGTAATGTTGCATAAAATTTGTGCATAGTTCATAGTTAACAGCAGGTAGCAATTATTTTTTCTGCTGACAGTAATGATATTCGCTTACAATATACACTATATGCTACATGTAATTGGAATGGCTTAGAAAGAAGTGACACTTGAACACAAACTCAATTGTTAAAATATACTTCAGCAATAGCAGTCGCAAAAAACAATATTTATTTCCAAAAGCATGGAGAACTTCAGTTATATAAAATTGGCCGAATAATATTTTAGAAACAAAAATGAGGAAGACATTCTCAAGTACATTAAAATAAAATTCAACTTAACCTCGTGTAGCACAGAGATACTAATTTAGTCAAATCATTAAAAAACGCTACAAAGAAGTTAAATATAGTAAACAACATTTTTATTTACGCAATGCAAACAGGTTAGAAGGCCAAGTTACTGTGGCATCATAAATAACAAACAAAAATAGGTCTGGAAAAAAGGAATAATGATTACAGATTTTATAAAGAGCACAACACCCGAAAAATTTCAAGAAATCTCACAAAATAAAGATCTATTAATATATTATTGGCAATGTCAGATCCGTTCATTTCTAGTATTCGACATCAATGGAAAGTGGAACAACAGGACATAGATGAAGATGTCAAAGAACTACTACAGGACAGAAATAATTCAGAACAGAGTTTGGGATATTTGCAACCAATATTCGTATCAAATGAATAATAATTATAGATACCAAATTGGATCAACATACATACATATGTCTGTATATTAGAGACCATTTTATAGGAAAATATACAATTTGCATATATGACTTACCATATCTCCGACATTTGGGCTACACCGACAAATAATATACGAAATGAAAGCTCATTCGATTGTGTAAAAAAGGTCATATATTACGGATATTTGATTTACCTGCTAGTTTCCGAGATAATGGCAATTTTGTAAAAAATATCCATTCAAAAAATCATTTTTTTCGGTTCCGGTACACAAAGAGCCAATGAATGGATTTAAACTTTTTATACACTAAATGAAAAGCCTTTGCTATAACTTTTATTTCATACATATATTGATATCTTTACTGATCAAAATTCGAGGATATATCCCGGTAAAATGGTGGATCTAATAGGCCTATATCTCGAGAATCAAGCTTTGCTGCTACAAGATTCTTATATAGCTGATCTTAGAATAACTTGTTTATTTAAGTAGTATTAACGCGAAAACGCGTGGCTTGTCACCAAGGGATATATATATAAATATATACATTAAAGGTTCAAATTTGACCTTGAATTCCTTAATAAATACTCAATTAATATTAATGAAATTAAAACGAAGTACAGTTTAACTTGTTATCTCTCCATTTAATAAAGAATTACTAAAATATCTTCATCGATTCAAGAGTTACAGAATTTTGGTCAATGAATAACGATTTTCAGCCACTGTGCGGCACCGAAAACGAAATGGAATACATTTAGATTTAGACGAATTATCAATTAAACACAAATAATTGAGTAATAAAAATATTTTCTAATTGATAACGTTGCATTGCATTGCATAAATATTTGAAATCGATCGATATTAAGTCGTCTACAATATATTTTAATAGGGTCAGGAATGTTCTTCGACATTAGTTTCTTTACCTTTCAATTAATCACAGAGTAAAAAATACTTGGCTATAATATAACGTTTTAAGTAAAAAACAATAAACTTAAAAATAAAGTTGACTTACCTGGCACTGAATATGGCTGCCAAAGCTAAAAAGCAAGCATCTGCTTCTCTGGGTGTCGAGGTATAGCAACGATCTATAACCCATTCTAATAACGTTCCCATATCGGGATTTGATTCCAGTAGCAAGACTACAGTATCACGAGCCAGTTGGTAAATCTAAAAGCATTGAGAATAAAAATTAAGTGTTTAAATAAAAACTATTCAAAGTCAATTCGAAATCTACAAAAAAATAAAATAAATAATTATATACGCACATACCTTTTCATCTTTTGATGTTAAAAGCATATCAAGCCACTTATAAATGATGCCATCATCAGATAAATACACTGCACAAAATACATGACCACAACATAAAAGAGCAGACATGGCCTAGAATATAAACAACAACAAAAAATAAAAATACATACACAGTCGAAGTTAATTTTTTATAGTGGTTGGGGGGGATGGGGCGGAGTGGTAGAAAAACTTACTTGTAAAGCACTAAATTGTAATTTTTCCTCTTCAACACTCTGGCCAATTTGTGAGACAATGCCCAAGGGCTTTGAAAATGTACCACACCAAGTTGCAAATAAATTGAAAAGATTTCGTTTTAAGTCACGTGTCAATAAAGTAGCACATGATTCCACTGGAATATTTTTAGAGTTACAAAGTAATATAATGTATAACAATTAAAATAAATATTATAAAAATCAATTATCAATATCAAATAACAGTTAAATAATAATAATAATAATTCAAATTGAATCACTTTTCGATGACTTACATGAGAAATTTTTTATCATTTTCCGTATAAAATTACAAAAATGTGCCTTCACCTCACGTATACTGATATTGTCCTTGTCTGTCTCGGCAACCAAATATTGCATGGCACCATCGATGTATTCAACAAATGTCGGATGTAAAGACATTGTATCACGTTCCAGAACACAAGTACTAAAAAATTATATGAAAAAGAATTTAACATTCAAAAAAAGTAGAGAAAAAAAAAATTGTAGGAATTAAAAAGACAAAAAAAATTAAAGTCGGTTAAGTTCAACTATACAATACCCCCACATTGGAGATTAATTTAAAATTTTTTTCCTTGCCAAGTGTTGCGAAAAATAAACGATTTTTAGAACAAGTATTTGTATTTCATTTGAGTACATATATTTGTAGTTTCGGTAGAGCTTGAAACTTACACGTAACATTGCAGATTTGTTAACCCTGCCTTCTAAATAAACTGCTAAAATAAATAAACAAAAGCTGCAAGAACAACTTATACGTGCTGTTTACAAATAACCAAATCTACAACAACAACCAATAGCAGGGACAAAGTAAATAAAAATAACACGAAAGTAAAAGAAATGGAATCTACCTGAAATATCGAGAGGTTCGAGAGCTTTCGATGTGTTGTTTACTTAGCCATATAAAAAGCACATCGATGCGAACAGCAATCAGTTTATGTGTCATAAACTCAGCGAGCGCAGTTTAAGTAAAGTAAACCCAGCGAGTGCAGTTTGTGTGAAGAGAGTTTATAAGGAGTAAGCTCGTGAAGTGAGTCGTGAAGTAAAAAAAAAAAAAACAGTTTATTTGGAGCTAACTCAGTAAAGAGAGTTAAGTGTGGATAACCTCTGGTTGAAAAGGTTGTGATCGAACCTAAGTTATAACTACCATCGGGTTGGAAGATCTTTAAGTAGAAAGATCTGTCGAGTAATTGTTGTTGTTTATAAGATTGTAAACAGACAGTGTAATTAAGAATAAAAATTGTTATTGCCTGTAAAAAGATTACAAGCAGTGGTGCACATAACTGTGTTGAATAAAGAATTTTGAATTATAAGCAAACACAAAATTTATATTATTTTTATTGCTTTTGCTGTCGGTAGTCACTTCTTTCGATTTGAACCAAGATTTCTCAGAGGTCGCACTATAAAAGTGGTTATAGACGGGATCTTAACCTATGAGTTTAGGATAAATTCAAGGGTACCGCAAGGCTCTGTTCTTTCTCCCAATCTATGTTTAATATTTATTAACGGCTTTCTTCTTCTACTTCCAATCCTATTTACACTTTCGCAAAATTTGTCATTCATATTCTTTCGATTGTAGGCCAAGCCTTTTGGAGATTGGGACGAAAACGATGAATGATGTTTTTGACGCGCTCACAAACGACCTGGCAAAAATCTCCGACTGTGGTCATGACAGCAGGATCGATTTTAATACACGCTAGACCCAATGTTGTTTTTTGACAAACCGACGTGGTGGTGTGGTGTCATTTGTGACTATGGGTAATGTAGATATTGAGGAATCAGATGGTCTTGGTGTTCTCGGCATGAGAATTCATTGCGGCATTAGTTGGCTCGATCATATACAGGGTGTCTGCCGGGAAGGTATAGTATTTTGTTTTGCCGCTATTTTGGTAAACATTTGTCTTGACAGTTCATATTTGGCAGTCGTGAAATAGAGACGTGGCAAATTTATGTATTAAAATATTCAGTAAACCAACCATCGATTACTTATGTGAATAAACAGAATAGTCGGTTCTGGGCTATGGAAAATTATTCGTCAGTCACCTTTGCATTCATTAAAAGTTACAGTCTGATGTGCCATTTGGTCAGGAGAAATCATTGGACCTTACTTCCTTGAAACTAAAATCGGTGTAACGGTAAATGTCAATGCGGAGCGATATCGTGATATGTTTGTAAACTGAATCCTTTGGGCTTGACTAACATGTGGTTTCAACAGGACGGTGCCACATCGCATACAGCCATGATTACAATGGAATTACTGCGAGATCTTTTTCCACAACAAATTATTTCAAGGAATGGTGATGCTGATGACCTCCACGGTCGCTTGATTTGACTGCTTCGGACTTCTTTTTGTGAGGATATCTGAAAAGCATGGTTTATGCAAACAAACCAGAAACGCTGGAGCAACTCAAACAAAATATTCGTGATGACATTAATGAAATACCGCGTGAAATGTGTGAAAATGTAATGAAAAAAGTGCTTAAAAGGGCTCGCATTTGTGAGGCTAACAGAGGCGGCCATTTATCTGATATTGTATTTCATACATAACTGCCGACATTAAATAAAACATTTATCAATATATGATCAATTGTCTTTCATATAATCAAAAATTATACAGGGTGTCCCGGCGGATTCGGCAAATTTTCGCCCAATATATGGTAGTTATGTCAATATATTCTTTCATAAATTGAAAACAATTTGACCGATTTTAATGCAAGCACCAGCAAATGTGTAGGAACAACATTTTCTATAAATCACCTGAATATTTTCTTTTTTTTTTTGTACTTTCAACAGTTCTTAAACACTTTTTGTTGTCTTGGATGTCTGATGACTATTACTGATGCTATTAAAGAAAAATAGGCTACTAGGTAAAGCAAGAGCGGCAAGTCTTGACAATTATGTGCCATATATTTTGACAGATCACTTTCTCTAATACAGACCTTTGAAGAAAAACTATCGAAACTCTGATCGTATAAAGAAAAGAAAATGGAAATCGATTGGGCATACACTTCGTAAACCACGCGAAAGTATCAGCAGATCAGAAAACACTTGACGCCAAACATAAATATGACATGGGACGAAATAAAAACATACATAGATAGAACAATCCTGTCGAAGCCCTATTGTCCATAGAGAAATAAAATAAAGAAAAAGAAATTATAGCGATGTAAACCGAACACGTTTTTAATTTCGCCACTATGTTGTTATCTCCATATTATTTATAGCAAAAAATTTATTTGCTTTAAGGCCATAATTTTAATGCAGTCTTGGGAGTTGTCAATTTTAAATTATCAATTACAATTAGAAGTACTTTTAATTACCTCCATGTAATTGGTAATTGACTTTTACCAATTACTAATGAGCCATTATATCACTTACTATAGTTTTTAGCACAATTGCAATTACTAATTTAAAATTCTGTAATTGGCAACTGGCAATTACATATTGCAAAATAATTGGTATCATCATTACATGTAATTAGAAACGCCAAAGTCTGGTTGGAAGTCATTCGATCGGGAAGTACACCAAATGTGGAATCGTTTTCAACAAAAACCAAAAGCTACAGAAATCACTTGTCATCGAATTGTCAATAAAATGGCGATCTGACGTTTAAATATAAAGTCAACTACACAGACAGACTATACAGAATGACGTACTCCAATCAATTTAAGAAGTAATTAGGACTTAATCGATATTATTAAAGTTTATAAGACATTGTATTATTATGTGTTACAAACATCAGCATAAAACACAATATCAGCATATCTTTCAAATGTTATTTTGTAGGGCACAAATATTCTTAAGATATAAGAAACAATACAAGATAGAGTAAAGTAAAAAAATAAAAAAAATGAAAATTTTTTGAAAATTTAAAGAAAAAATTACAAAATGTATTCAAATTGCGGCAATGAAATATAGATCTTTTGCTACTCTTAGCGCGAAAAGGTTGCTGGTGGTATTACAATCCGAGTATATACTTTCCAATATTTAATTAAGAATTTAAATTAAAATGTCATCGTCACCATTATTTCTTTTTGTGTTATTCGTTATTTTTATGTTTTCGAAAAGAGAATGATAGAGAGCATGAGGTTTTGTTTCCCCTTTTCAAAGAGAATTAATACTTGAAAATAAATTCAATAAATTAAGCGGAAATAAATTTTATGTTTAAAAAAGCGAAGAAATGTATGTCACGTGAATTTTGGTTACTACGTTCACATGATAATGTCATAATGATTTACAATTATTAAGAAATCCCTGTAGGAATTTTTTTGGAATTGAAAAAGAAGAATAATTCCTTTCAAAATAAATTCTTTTGGTATCCCCAACAGCAAGCATATTAAGGACAAATGTCATTGTTGTTGTGTTGACACACAACGTTGCCAAATGTGCGGATTTATCTGTATTTTGGAGATTTTTTAAGTATTGATCAGTTTTGAAATCTTTTATTTAAAAATTCTTTTCTACGAAGCTAAATGAAGCTAAGCTTCTTTAAACGAAGCTGAATTCTTTTTACATCAAATTCGGCACAGTTGTAAAATAAAGTTATTTCCATCTTTAGTTTTTAGTAAAACAAAGTGTGTGTGTGTGTGTGTTTTTTTAGCTATACGAGCTACGCTAGGGAATCTTCAAAAGATATTGGCAGTCCGGACTAAGCAATATGCACGATTCGCGACAAGACTTACTATATGGCTTGTCATGCACCTACGTACTAAACCCTATCCACGTTCGTAATTCTTCCATCCATTGCTTCCACCAGGACCACTATCAAGTATCACTTCAGGAGACTGGTGCTTGCTTGCCCTCTCGGCCAATCTCTGACGCACCCAGATTTCCTTTGCGAAAACGTACACCAAGTCCCAATTCCTAGCTGAAGTCAGCATTAGTCCAACAATTTTGTGCGGCACAATCCGGGATCGAATTGCCGTTTCCAGGGAACGCCTTTGATCTTCATACCGCGGGCAGTCAAAGAAAACATGACCCGCGGTTTCGGTCACATTGGGACAATCCGGGCACACATCATCGTCGTCGTATTTAAAAAGGTAGGCTCCAAAACAATAACTGAGTCAGGTAAAAATTTACCTGCCCGAGTCTCCTTTCTACCCAATCAGCCACATTCGGTATGAGTGTGTGGGTCCATCTTCCCCTCAAGGAGGTATTCCAATCATGTTGCCACCTTTCCATCGCACCATCCTCCAGTTGGCCCGTGTTTGTCGACCCTGATCTTTTCACAACATGCTTCTTTCTTTCAACATCCGCCACCAGCTGCAGTGGCATCAGTCCCGCAATAACAAAAGCCGCATCCGTGGATACCGTGCGGAAGGCAGAGGCGACTTTGAGCGCACATCTTCTATAGACTGCATCAATACACATTCTATATATTCTCCTAAGCATAGCCTCAGCCCATATGTGGGCTACATATAAGGCAATCGATCTTACCACACTAGTAAGCAACAGCTTCCTCTCCAGTCTTGGGCCGCCTATGTTCGGCATAATTCGCGCAAGCGCAGAAGCTGAGAGTGCACATTTCCCACCGACATAATTCAGGTGCTCCCTAAATGTGAGTCTCCATTTTCTTTCTATTGCTTACCAGTAGGACTTCAGTCTTGTGATCCACAAGTTTGGGACCTGCGCTCACAATCCATCTTCTGACCACAGCAACTGCATCATCGCCTCATTGGGATCGAAATAATAGCCGTTCGCGTGCCTCCAGGAACACTTCTTATAGTTTTGAGCGCAGAGGGTTGTATTTCGCCTATTTGCTACTTCCATGCACTTATTATCTCATCCTCCGTGGTTATCTCATCCAGATACCTTAGCTCGAGGGTTGCCTCCTGAGGAATTGTCTTAACCTTAACATCCTCCGATAGCACATTTTTTATTCTGAACCGGTGCAACTCGGTCGTCATCTCGATAGACCTTTTGAATTCCAAGAGCTCAGGAACGCTTCTTACTTTTCTAAGTAAATCCGCATACGACAGCTTCTCCGCAGGCTTTATTATCACCACATCTGGTCTAGGAGGTTTCCACCGCTTTCTCGTCTGGATAACCCAATCGTTAGGCTTTTCCGACTACCTTCATCTTGATTGGACAGCCCATCTACAATGCACTTCGTTACCTCAGCCGTGGTGACATCATCTGTCCTTGCAGGTACCTTATTCACGTCTTTTGATGCCCCTTGTCTTGTTCATCTGGGCGTCCAGGCTAGGTCTTCTTCGGCGGTGTTTTCCTGACACTTCCAATATCCTCCCTCCACCTCTTAGACGTGGTTGTCGGTTGCCCCGTTTGAATTGTCTGGGTACACCTGTCGACAGTTTTCACTTTGTTCGCCGATGCTTGGGACCTGCTTCCAGCTGCTTGTTGATATAGTGACGATATCAAGGACACAATTCTGCAATTTTCTCTCCAAGCCTGGAGAACAACTTCGGTACCCCTTTCGTAGGCGTGCCATCATTCAGGGTTGGTGGAGATGACCTCGATCGTGCCAGTCTTGATGCGCGCTGGAAGGGGTTTCTCATCATGTAATCATATAAGCTTGTAGCATTATCTGATACAGTAGCCAAGATCATTGCAGTCATTGGATAACGACGGCCGGGAGCCTGCTTGCTCACCCCGCAAAACCGCCGGCACTGGGTTCATTACACCCTGCACCGTAACTTTATTACTTAAGGAACTTTCCATTGTTGTTTTATTGTTCTGGGATCCTACCCATATCATTTTATACCTACTAACAGGTTCTTAAACCAGCCGCTCCTAACATGGAGGCAGACGCTGCCTAGAAAGCCGCTCAATCTGAGTCAGACGGTACCAGGATTTTAGATGTCGACACTTAATCAATTGACGGCATCAATCGCCCAGGCACAGAAACTTCACTGCACCATATAACCTTTTAAGTTAAGGCCTCCATTTCTGCAGCTATTGGTCGGGGACTGCTTATTTAATATTCGCAGCTAACCCACATATCTTTGGGCCAGTAGCCTAAGCTCAGCAATGTGGTGTGTGTGTGTGTGTGTGTGTGTGTGTGTGTGTGTGCGCGCGTGGACATGATGGAATGGATAATCGATGCCATTATTATAACATCGTGTGAATATCCATCCGCTGCGGCTTCATTAGATAACGCGCATTTGAAATCTCTAATTTGTCATTACTCTGGCGCATAAATCAGGCTAAATTTGACTAATGGCATGGTCTATGTTCGCTTTGAAGACGCTGTGGTTTGTGGCTTAGTCGCATAGAACAACGACATTAAAAAACTCCACAAGAAAGTCTAACGGGATCAAACTGCACGATTTCTTTGTTCATTTTAGTCAATTTAGACCAAAGGAGAATTCTGATAGATTTTAATGCAAAAGTAAGAATGAAGAATATTTTTGGTCCATTTGCCGTAAAAATATTACTTATTCAGTAAAAAAATTGAAAAGTCCTTAAAAAAGTATTCGACATGGAAAATATTCTTAAAATATAAAACATTTGTTGTTGGTTTAAAAACGAATTGCTTTTCCTTTGCGTCTTATAACCTGACATAGATCTTTCCAATTATTTTATGTATTCAGAATTAATATTTCTCCACTATTCTTGTAGGATTTCTTTCAACTGATTGTTATTTGAAGTCACGCGATCTTAATAGTTTTCCAAGGAACTCCACAAATATTCAATAGGATTTAGATCTGGAAATTGTGGCGGGGTTTTTACTATTTTTGTGCAATTATAAAAGCTTGGAATCATTATCTCGGTAGAACCGACATCGGCCGGAAAGTGCTAATTTTTCAACGGTCTGTCATAAAGTTTACTTGAGCAGGTAAATGTATTTATGATGATCCATAATGCCATCAATGAATGCTAAATTCCCATACCGGATGCCACCATACACCCCCAGATCATAACACATCAGCCGTGTTTTACAGTTGATACAATATTTCTCTTTTCCAACTCTGTATTGGGTTTTCCGTTATAAAAAAAAACCTTCCCATCAGAACCAAACAGATTATATTTGCTTTCATCAGAAAAAATAGCATCCATCCAGAACTCAGGAGGCTTAGACACGTACTCTTTAGCGAAATCTAATCTAATAATCATATTTTTCTTAGAAATGTGGGGAATCTTCCTGACAAAACTAGCATGGAAATCGTGTTTTCAATGAACGTTGTTCTTGATTTATTAACTATTTTGATATGGTGTTTTCAGCTATCCTCTCCTTTGCGTCCCATCTTTACGATTACTGTACTTTAATAATAAAGAGTTTTGATTTTTAAGCCTAAATTCCTACGGCACTAAACACTAAAAATATAAACTATAAACAAACCTACTCGCAAAAGAAAAAAAATGATTGTCGAATACTTTTTTGCTTTTAAAAATTTTGTATTTCTTTTGTTAACCAGGCCAAATGAATATAAAATTTTGTTCGGCAACGTACACATTCACACAGAAATGGGCTTCATCGCTTACGACGATTTTTTGTTGAAAACGTTGCCCGAATAGAATACCCATTTTGATAAAACAATTTTATCAATTTGATGTGTTGTTGAAAGCTAAATCCGTTCATGGCGATTTCGCGAAACAAAAGAAATAAATGAAAGCCAATCCGACAGATGAAGCTTTACCAGTATGGCCGCCGTCAACTGTCAAGTAGCACACTTAATAATCAAAACACTTATCAGAATTTGATTTTATCCATATTCGACTTAAGCCAGCTTCCTGACTCAAAAATTTACTGAGTTTTAACAATTTTTTCTGAACGAATTGCATAGAAACCAGATTAACTCTAAATCAATCTTCATGAAATCAAGCACAATTTGAGTATAATGGGAAGGTGAATTATCTTTCTAACTTTTAAAATTTCCACCTTTTATTTGTATTCAAAGCCGACATTGTATGGCGTACGACCAGGCTAACGGGCATGCTCTATTTAATGAAGAAAATTATTCTGATTCGATCGGCACAATAAAAGATAAATATTGTACGTTACACACCAATTGCGGTGTAGGATATGTTTGTAAAAATTATCCTTAAAAACCCTTTAAAGATTTTAAAAATTTAATTTTAATATGGAGCTGAACTTTTAAATAATAATATGCCTTAAAGCTTCAACAGTCATGATGTTCATCATAATACAAGGAACGTTGGCAATAACTAAAGAAGGATTTTCAATATTTTCTTTCCTCTTATTCCCCTGCACTATTTCCTTTATTTCATTTACTTACCTTACACCGAATGTGCCATTTTCAGCAATTTTTTCCAATACACGTACAAGTTGTAAGCGCAGAGCGTCACGTCTTCGTCTTCTTCTCATATTTTCCTGTTTTCTATCGACAGCCTCACGTATGTAGACAACTAATTCCTCCATTAAATCTCTGCAAGAATAATAAAAAAATAAACAAAATGAAAATAAAACAACAAGAACAGTGTAAACAAAAGAAAATCTAAATCGTTTATTAATAATTTATACAAATTTAAGTGTTGCAAACAAAATCGTTAAAAAAACAAGAATTAAACGAAAAATGATAAACTTTTGTTTTTTACAGTAATTTTTGTTGTTTTTATGCCTCCTTATACGCACACATATTGGTTGGAGGAACAATAAATTTGGTAGAAATGACATACAATATACATATATGTACGTACGTACAGTCACTCATACAGATAATGTTACGTACACCTTAAAAATGTGTTGATTTTAAACAAATTTTTTACTTGCCGTCACAACCGAATAAGTTGAACTTCTCTTAAATCTTAGTAACATATTGTCTCAGAAATCTGTTTTTGTTTTGTTTTTTGTTTGTTTGTATGCTGTCGAGCAAAGTCCTGACGCTTTCTTTTAATTAGTTCTCTTATAAAATGTTTTTTTTTTCTTGGTAATCTGCTGTAGAATCAGTTCTTTTTTTCTTGTGGGCACTTTCCAATGTATTACGAATTTCCACTGCTGTTGTTTTAGGCGTTTTATCCACAAAACTTTTTATGTATCAGGCAACACTACGAAATATTGTAGGTGAACGACGACCAGTTCTATCATTTACTGACTAGCTAAAGATTTTGAGTTAGAACTATTTTAAAGAACTGTTTAGACTGTTGACATGACACTATAAACAAATTTAGCAAATGCATTTAATGAATTCCCAGTTTTTTTATCGTTTTTATTGATGGTACGTATTATTATCTGTCTCACTGTAGGCAAGGAAATTTCCCGAGGGTACAATGTTAAAATTAAAAAATAACAAACATAACACAAATGTTGAGAACTTCACATTTTCCTTCCCGTGGGAATGCTAGATTCAATATCTAAAAAAAAAAAAACTCAAAACAGTTGGTTGCTTCCGGCGAACGTAAACTAAGGAAGGTTAAGTAGGATCCGTCGGCCAATAAGGTCATCGCGACAGTTTTTTTTGTGATGCCCACAGTGCATTCACGTTGATTGTCTTAAAAAGGGTAAAACAAAACGTTTACCAGAGATATTATTCAGAATTTTTGACAGATTTAATATTTTAATCAAAAACAATACTCGTGTATAGTCACTATCACTATCTCTATCACTATGGCAATGAAACTACGTATAAAATTTATTAAGAAAAACAATACAGAACAGATGTGCCCCGAAATACAGTCACTGAATGTAATGTAGGCAGTCGTACAGGGTACGTCTTAAATTAATTGTTATTACTGTCAAGGCATCACCAAATGATGATTAGGTTAGCTAAGTTTGTTTCGTAACTAATTTAATGTGAATAGAAGAACCAAACACAGTTAAACGACTTCGTGACATTAAGACGTCGAAAACAAAGTTCAATTGTTCTAACATAATAACACAGAGAAATAGAACCGAAAAAAGCGCTCCAAATACTACCAAATGTAAAAACAAACATTAGAAGCAGCTCTTACCTTAAAGTTTACTTCGAAATTATACGCCATTCGCGGTGAGAAATATGGAAAAAAACCGATAACTTTGGAATTGGAAAATTGCAATACTTTTTCAGTCACCAAACAAAACAGGCATGATTATGTCTCATCCTTTTTATCACCAGATTTAATCGCTTGGATTTTGTAAAAATTTTGCAGATATAAACTGTACTGCTGGTTAACCCTTTGACGACGAATGAAAGACATATGTCCCATTTGGATTTTTAGTCGTTACAAACACATTTTCCAATGAATTTTGATGAAATCAGTATTGTCCGATCAAAAACAGATGCACTCTTTGGCATTCGAGTTAAAATAAAACTTTTGTTGTTTGAATCGGGTTTAAGGGCATCTCAAAGTCAAAAATTTGTATTTTTTGCAATTTTATTTTCCCAGTAACTCGCGTTATATTTGATACAGTTATCCCTTATGTGTGTGACAAAAAAAAACCACCTTTAACAGAGTGACAGAATACCCGGGTACCACACAGAAAATAAATGAAGTTTCATATAATTATACTATTCTTATATATGAACATGCAGCTGTTAAAACACGAAAATGTTTCTGTTTAGCGTAACATAAATTCAAACACGGAGATTAAGTAACTGTTGATGAATCATCGGAAGCATCTGATGAAGTTCAAGAGGGATGTATAAAATCTGATTATGATGTATACGATTTGATGACCACAAAGAGCATAAAATTAACAATCAACTTTGTAGTAAGGGTGGAACTTATTGGGCGCCTTAAACTAAACTTAATCCCAGACTTTTAGTAGAAATATTCTACGCCAACGCTGTGGACCTGCGCCTGGCTTAAATATGTATACAATTAAAGATGTATTAAAAAACATCTTATCCATGGAGATGTGTGACATAATTTTGCGCGAAAGTGATAGAAAAAGTGACTGATGAATATAACAGAAACTTGGAATTTTTACCTTTTTTTATCACTCCTCTATGGAGCATATTGGCTTTCCACAAAGCATCCATTGCTTTGTTTCAGTTTCACTAACCAAGTTGATTTTTCAAGCTAAGTTGATGATTAATTTACTGTAGCCCCCTCCAAATGATTGTGCAGTGGTAAATAACGTTGCTAATTGGAGGTGATCTTTACTTTTTTAGCATTGTAATTTCTCAGTGTTTGTTATCATGGTCAGAGGTCATCTGAAAAGTCAGGCGGGCTTCTTGTTTATTTATTTAAATACACGAAACCATTAATTAATGATTTACTTTTTTCATCATGTCCTTTGAACGTCCACCGCACAAAATATTTATACCATTTACAGAAAAAGGGGTAGACGATTTGTTAGGAATACTATTTTTTACATAAATCAAACTCGGAGCATCTATCAGAATTATGGAAACCAAATCATTCACAACTATTTCGTGCAGGAATGTCCCATGATAGATTCAGACTACTTTTACGCTTTATTCGCTTGATAACGAACAAACAAACTCGAGCAAGGCGTGTTGAAATTGATAAATGTGCCGCCATTAGAGACATTTGGCCATGCTTAATGAGAATTTATTTGAAAGTTACAAGCCAGGCGAGAGTATTACCGTTGATAAACAATTGTTTGGGTATAATGGACGCGCTCGGTTTGCACAATACATGCCATCGAAGCCAGAAAAGTATGGCCTTAAAATCTTTTGGGCTTGTAAGTCGCTAAATTCGTACTCTCTCAAAAGCCAAATTTATACGAATAAGTCAGCAGATGGTGATCGCCAAAGGAAATGTAGGAGAAAAAGTGGCCTTAGACCTAGTCAATCTATACAAAACTCTGGCAGAAATACAGATGAACGCCAAAGGAAATTTGGAGAAAAAGTGGTTTTAGACCTAGTTAGTCTATACGAAAACTCTGGCAGAAATACAGATGAACGCCAAAGGAAATTTGGAGAAAAAGTGGTTTTAGACCTAGTTAGTCTATACGAAAACTCTGGCAGAAATATAGATAATTTTTTCACTTATCTGCAACGTGTACACACGTTAAGTTCATGCAACTTTACAGTGGTGGAAACTGAGAAAAAATACTCGTAAATCATTTCTGCCAATAAATATGCTACCTCATAATGATATGTAAGACTTAGCAGGTTTATATATTTTTGTAGGACTATAAAGCTAAATTAAAACACACAAATTCAAATTTTTTCATATATTTTGTATGGTGGTCACCCTGTTAAGGATGTAAAATATAAATTGATTTACCACTTCCGCTCAAGCTGAGATATAAAAAAAATTAATATAAACAAAAGTGAGCACTTCTCAGAAAGTTTCAAGCGTCTAGGAATTCTGTGTACAAAGAAAACCGCAATTAAAATACGAAATTGTACACGGGACCCTGTCACACATTATTATTACCTAAATCAGTGCTTTACCTAAATCAGTGTACGTAAATCAGTGTACGTAAATCAGTTTACGTAAATCGGATATACACTTTTCTCGAGCGGGATGAAAAAATTATGGGACGTATGTATCCCATTCGTAGGTAAAGGTAAAAATTAAAGAGAATTTATATTTTTATATTTTATTTAATATTTTATAATAGAGAAACAAAGAAAACATAAACAGTTCAGTAAAAAGCCTAAAACAAAAAATGAAAAAAAATCACCAGATCAATCTTATTTCTGACATTCTGTGGATACATATCACTTTAATCATTCCAAAAAACGCTTTCAACTCTTCCTTACTTATAGAAAATATTATACCTTTATGTTCACAAAAAAGTTTCGTTTGGTGAGCTATACACTTTATTAGTGTGTCGATCTCACAAACTGTATTGAAGGCTACTAAAACAGATGGGAACTCCTCATAAAGACTTATATTTGGGATTGAAACCTGACCGTATATTCAGGGTCAGAATAAGCCGGCCAAACGTAATTTTGATTGGCTTTTTTCCACTGAAAATTTACTGAAAGTTCCTTAGAAGCCTGTTTTGTCATTGACGCAAAAGTCGTAGAATTTTCACTTGTTGAAGTTTTTTTGGACTGAAGAATATCTTCAGTTTTTCTTCTCCGACCGATAAATCCGTAAAACTAACCAAAATACTACTATCCTCAATGTTTAATTTCCTCATCTTCGCTACCCGATGTGCTCAAAAGCATTGGTATTGGCTTATTGCTTACTTTTTGTAACCACAAAATTTGTTCTCAAATTTTTATTTTTGACGACGATTGGGACACATATGTGTCATGATTTTTCTCTGATTACTAAATTTTGACAAAACTTTAGTCTTGAAAAGTCGAGTTTCCGAGGAAGAATCCGCAATAAAATTTTAATAATTTCCACTGGGAAATTCTTCGGCGTCAAAGGCTTGTAGCTTAATTTTTTTTAACAAACCACCGGAGGTATCTCATACTAGAGGTTCCATTAAGTTACAATATTTTCATATATAGTATATACTGATTTACTCCAGCTTTTATTTTAATCAAAAAATGAATAACCTTCCGTAGAATCATTCTTAAAAAAATTTACTATGAATCATTACTTTTATAAAAGACATTTCCTTTCGGTAAAAGAAAGCTATAAGAAGCCATGAATTTATAATGTTCATATATAATATGTTTTTAAATTTACTCTGTTTCTCCATTCTACTGAAAAATCCTTTGAAAAGCAAAAATCATCTACACACGTAATACTTATTATAGGAAAACAAAAAGAAAAAAAGTAATAAAAAAAATAAATAAATCATTCCAATCCCAATATCTGGTGCTGAAGAAAAATATGGAAAATATGCTGTAATAGACAAATCTAAGACACATTTTATACATATCTAATACACAAAATAAATACTTAGATCTATTCACTACTTGCGTCAGCATTTGATTTGTATTGGATTTGTTACGTTCAGGAAGAGATATATGTGTGTGTCATTTTAATGACCAATTATTATTATTATTATTTTTTTTTTTTTTGAGACCGGCACTCAAGGGATAACTCTTACCTATGCATTGTTCAGGTACTAGGAAAATAGGTTATGAAAAGGTGGGCATTAGATTCGCGGAAAGATTTTTCCATAAGCGAACAGTGCGACTAGAGAACGAATTCTCTCTATAATGCGTTGTGCGTTTCGTTGAACAATGAACTACAAAGGGATGTGCTCTGCGAGAAATATGAGTACTTTGTAAGAAAATATGATTTAAAATAATAATAATTTATAATCGTTGAAGGAACAATGAAACACACGCCATACTGCGACGATGCTCCAATGCATTGATAAAATTGGCTATCCTACCGTCGTTAAAGAGTATTTTCGCTCTCTCCTATACGCGGTTGAGAAGTTCCAAAATTAACTTTGAAGTATCGTCCCATACATCAGAGTTGTGTTCGATTCTAGATCTTGTAAATATTATGGAGATCAAATGGGTGAAATATTGCTTGCACCGTCTTTAACAGTCCAGACACTTGAATGTTTGTTTCGACACTCGAAATATGTGATTGTTTCAACGGGCATCGTAATGAATTATCATACCCAGAACATCAAGAGCATTCGCCTTCATATTATTTATGTCTTGCGCGCATTAAAACGGCCCTGTTCGCATGACCCTACTCAAAAATTTTCGCTTGGTCGCTTGAACCACGCGATCTAAGTTGAGCATTAAAATCGGCCAGGTCGCTTTTAATCGTGACATTCATTTCCCGCCGTTTCCCCACAATCTCCCAGAGGCTTAGCCTGCAAATATGAGTGACAAATGTTGCTGAAAGAGTAGATAGGATTGGAAGTAAGAAGTAGAAAGTCATTAAGGAATATTATGAATAAAATAGGAGAAAGACCAAGCCTTGTGTTGAATTTATCTTGTACTCATTCATTGTACAGTCTTCAAATAAACACACATTCATTTTTATATAGTACATGTATAGTAGCTTTTACCAGTTTTGCTTTGTTTAATACCCGTTTATCTAATTTTTCCAGCTCATTGGCTGATGTGAATATAAAGCGAAGCCTTTAATTGTTGTTCTCCACTTATAAAAATTTCATCTCGTCAATTTTTTTGTCTCATGATTTGTATTGACTACGAAGTCCTTTTGACCAAACTCAGAAACTTACACTTTAACCGTTCTCAAGATACACAAAAAGCAATATTTAATTTGTATGGGAGGTACCGCGCTCACTTGTCCAATTCCACCTACTTTTTGAATGATGATTTGTATTGACAACGTATCTAAGTATTTGGACCAAATTTATACTCTTTCTGTTACCATTTTGAAGATATAGACAAACAAAAGTTCACCTTGTGTGGACGTGGCACAACGCAGTTGAAATTTTTGAAATTTATATAGCCTATAGTTCCTTCCAGATATACAGAGAGGTACTATAACAATTTCAAGAAAATCGATTCAGCTGTTTAGCTGTCACGACTCTTAATTTTCCATTGAGTGAATTATTGCTAGAATTAAATACATGCTTTACAAACTTAATACGAGTACATTTCATATTTAGATTTGTTTATTGTTTTTAATCGACACAAAATCGTACTACTCAGAGAGAAAGATCACATTTTAAGATCAGAGTAGGTTGTTGTTGAATTGAAAATTTTACAACTTTAAAAGTATGTAAAACTATATAAATTTAATGTGTTCATCTTTAAAATAAAAATGTTTTCGGTGATTGGAAATTGTCCAGCATTGAATTAAACATAAAAATGTTGGATTTCTGAATTAATTTATTATCAAAGACAACTACCGCAAGTTTAAAATGTTTTAATGTCGATTTTAAAATGCCAAAACATAAATTTAAAGGCAGACGTTTTTAAATCAAAAAAAAAAAAAAACATTTTCGATTCAATGTGAAACCACTTTCGAAATTATAATGTACGTTGTTGAAAACATTTTCTATTTTGAAATAATGTACAACATGTTTAGTTTAATAATGCACAATTTTTGATTTGAGTTTGGCCAATGTTGAAACAAGTGACTCAATTTTAGGCGAGAGTTTTTTCTACATTGATTTTAGATTTAAATGGTTTTTTTAAGTACATTGTTAAATTTACAATTTCCCACTTTGGCTAGTTTTCATAGTTGTTTTTTGTTGATTTAACGATGTTTTAGTTGGATTACTGCTGTTTTTTCTCTGGATGCACTTTCTTATTAAAGCTTACTTAAGTAGTCACACCCAAATGTTTATTGACTAACATAAAACATATTCTAGGAAAATAATAAAATAATTAAAAAATATTTATGAGTCGATTATGAATGGCAACTGAACTTTAGTTACGTTGCCGGTTGCCTAATTTTACATTAACATATAGACAACTAAAAATTTCCGTAGCGCAACTGAAGTTCACTTGCTATCCATAATTCACATATTAAATCGCTACAGGAAAACCTGTTATGAACAATGTATTTCATATAAAAACATTTTTTCTCTCCCAAAAACTACAATTGATTAAAAATCAAGAAAAAAAATCTCTTTTCAAAAATAAATTTTACCCAAGCATCCCTTATCAATCGATTTGAAAGAACAAATATTGACAGCATAAGATCCTTGAAGAATTAAGCTACTTAAGCATAATTCTTCCAACACATCATTCATTTAAAAAACATACAAGCACCTGCTCTAACTGATGATTATTACTAAGGGAAAAATATTCCACTTTCTTAAGCAACTTTATTTAAAATTATTATAATTGTTACTGTTGTAGCCTACAATCGATAAAAATGTATTGAGCTTGTAATGATGTTTAAAAACACATCAACTCTACATAAGTGTACCGATCTTTTTCTGAGTCAAATGAAGCTTTACCGTTTAACTATGTTTTAACAGTTTTAAAAACATTTGAATGAGGTCATAAACACTTATCAGTTACTTACCAATTGCATTACATGTATCTATGTAATAGGAAATTGAAGAACAGCATTCTCCAATGAAATATTATTTGTAAAAAAATTTGTTAATTCGCACAAAAAAGGCTCTATTCGGATTTGGGCCTGTATCTACGGTAAAGTGCTAGTTTCATTGAAATGTTCACATTTGCTTATCTCGATAGTCGAAAATAATATGTAAAGCTAGTACTGGGAAATATTGTATCGCACACTACCGCGAATTCTATCAAGATAAAGATCCAAAGCAGACATCAGGTTTCACAAAGTTTAGCGCGGAGTCCAGAACCTTATGCAATTGGACATTTATGGGAGCAATTGGCTAGGTAAGTCATCAAAGAAAAGGTAAACACCATTGTTCAGTTTAATGTCACATTATTAGAAATATTGAACTTCATAGGGTTGGAAGTATGTCAAAATCAATTCTAAGACGCCTACAGACTATGCTAAATTACAAAGGAAATGCAAATTATTGATAGTTGGTCGATAATTGTATTTTAGTGATTCAAACTTTGTTTTGTCTAATTATGCGTTGAGTTTAAAAAAATGAATTATTTTTGTTTTTGTACTGCAACTTACAGTTATTATTAGATCAGATGCTGGTTTTCCTATTAAAATAAGACATCCAAAAATCTATATATGGAATTTATTATTAAAATATTATAAAGGGTCCGCCAAAATTCTCAAATTTCTTTTTTTATTTGAAAGTACAGTCCTCCCGGTTAATAATGGAAAATAATTTCATTCAAATGGCTGCCTCGGCTGGCCTTGCAAGTAGCCTACACGATCGGTCCAATTCAATTTCACCAATGGCTTCACGAATATTGTCCTTTAAAGCGTCAATTTCTATCTGGTTTGTTGGCGTAACACTTATCTTTGACGGCAC
This sequence comes from Wohlfahrtia magnifica, assembly GCA_023159175.1. NCBI lineage: Eukaryota > Metazoa > Arthropoda > Insecta > Diptera > Sarcophagidae > Wohlfahrtia > Wohlfahrtia magnifica. Next base: position 2,277,940 of record JAKWBJ010000496.1, on the reverse strand, counting down.
CCCACAAATAATAGTCCAACGGTGTCAAATCGCAGCTCCGAGGTGGCCAAACGACATCAGCTCTGCGGCTGATAATGCGATCTTAAAAAACAGGGCGCAAAACATCGGGTGTAGCTTCGGCTGTGTGGCACGTAGCGCCGTCCTGTTGAAACCAAATGTTGCTAATATCCTCCTCTTCAATTTTTGTGAACAAAAATTCGTTCAACATGGCCCGATAACGATCGCCATTGACTGTAACGGCCACTCCTTGCTCATTTTCGAAGAAAAATGGCTCAATTATGCCTTTGGACCAAAATCCGCACCAAACAGTGACTCGTCTTGGGTGTATCGGCTTTTCAATGTATGCGTGCGGGTTTCCTGTGCCCCAAATGCGACAATTTTGCTAGTTTACATACCCGCCAAGATCAAAATGAGCTTCATGTTTTTTTTTTTTTTTGCAAAATCGGCATCTTCTGTAAGTCGATCGATCAAAGTAATGTCGCAATATTTCCCAGCGTTGTTCAAGCGTGTACACAACCATATTCGTTCAGCGGAAGGATAAAACTAATTATCTGTCAAATTAGACATTATCTAAGTGTTACCATTCACGAAATAAGCACTAGTTGAAAAAAAAACGTTAGATGGCGGACCTGATATATTATAACATTTAGTCAGAAATACTAGTAAATAAGAAAAAGCAGACGAAATTTGTGCCAACTTAGTTGTAAAGGGTAGGATATCATATAAACAGACATGACCTACGTACTATTAGTTTTAATAAAAACAATATAAAAAAACTTACTTAAGAGCATCATGATTTATCATTCCCAAAGCATTTACAGCCGCATCACGTACGTCAGCCACTTCGCAACGTAACAGTGGTACCACCAGTTTGTAGAGAGCCTGAGGTGATGCTGTACCCAAAGCAGATTTATCACTCCGATCAGCATTTAGTGAATCCGGTGATGAACTGTAAAAAGTGAAATTAAAACATTATAATGTTTTTATTACATCGATTTCACTTTTATATTAAACACTGACAGTAGAGGGACAAGAATAAAAAGTAAAATTCTTAAAATAAACAAACAAGTGTTATAAAATAAAATAAATAAATAATTATATTCTTAAATTTATAAAAATAAAAAATATACATATATATTTATGCAATAACTAAATAAAATCAAAATTTCTAAAGAGTTGCATTTTTAAATTAATTTTAAAACATAAACTGTTTAAATCTAAAATTAAAATTGGGTTAAACAAACTATGTTTAAAAATAAAGCATAATGAATAAGTAAATAGACTTAAACCAAAATAAATAACTGTCTATTTTTTTAATTAATTTTATTGATTTTGTTTTTCAAATATTTTTATATTTTTAAACTACTACTTAAAAAGTTAAACAGCGAAATGGATCAGAACAGCGATGAAGAAAACAGTCAGCTGAACTTTTACGGTCTCACATCACATCAGTATGGAAGGAAGAGAGGCTGCCTCCAACGGCGAAGAAGTGCATCATTCTAGTTACCAAAAAAGTGGCGACATGAAAGAGTGTAACAACTGGTAAGGAATCACTCTATTCAACAGCATTTATAAGATGCGGCAGTCTTCAGACCGAATAGAAGCTGTATAGATAAGGCCAACCCTTTACGAATAATCATAGAACAGTCTATAGTATCTACTGTTTGTCAGTATCTACTGTTTATCAATTTCATGAAAGCATTTGATACCATCAGACGAGCCGCAATATGGGAAGCACTACGAACCAAAGGAGTACCATAAAAATTAATTCGAATAATTAGAGCGATGTACGAGGATGCAGAACTTTCAGTTCTTCACAACATGATTATCAGCCAACCATTCCACACCAAGTCAATTAAGGATGCTCATTTCACCTCAGCTATTCACATTCGTGCTGGATGACATAATGAGCAAAGTCTGTTCACAAAGAAAACGGATAATAGTCGAAGATTTGGACTATGAGGATGACATTTGTCTACTCTCGCATAAGATTTACATTATACCGTCGAAACTGGAGGACCTAGAAAAATTGACTCGCAATGCAAACCAAGGCCATGAGAATAAACAATACTAGCACGGAAAACATCATACTACAAGGTTAACCAGTCGAGTATGTAGATTGCTTCTGCTATCTAAGAAGTACAATGACTACAAACGGCGGCGCAGAAACAGACGTAGATAACGGGCTCAATAAAGCGAAAGCGGCATTCGGACGACTGAAGTCAGTATGGAGAAGCTCACGTATATCCAATCGTACTATGTTCAAAATATTCAACTCATGTATTAAATCAGTTCTGCTGTATGACAGTGAAACATGTCCAGGTATTCATTAACAAGTGTTTCAGAATCATATGCAGAATATTCTGGCCTAACACCATAAGTAACACAGAACTGTGAAACATAACTAATGAGGAACCCATACTGAAACAGATAGAGAAATGAAAATGGCTATGGATCGGTTACACCATTCGGAAAAGTCCCGATGGTATCACCCGAATGTCACTCGAGTGGAATCCTCAAGGCTCAAGAAATCGTGGTCGACCAAGAACACCTGGAGACGCACAATTATTCCAAAACTAAGACAGAACAATCTAAAATGGGGAAAAGCAAAATAAACAGCGCTAAACCGTGTAAGATGGAGATACTATGTGGAAGTCATATGCTCCCAAGAGGAATAACGAAAAAAAAAATACACTATTGGTCAAAATAAAGTATAAAAATTTCGCTTACATTTCAATATAAAAAACATAAGAACGCGTATATAATTTAATTCAAATTTTTTAGCAAAACGACATAAATTAAAATACTCCTTGCCTACAATTGGACAAAACAATGGGTCAAACCAAAGGTGTCGGATTGACACAGGGTCCAACAGGGACACAACGGGCAATTTTGGTTTTTAAAAACCAGCGCTAAAAGCTTGGCTATTTTCCTGTGGCTACTGCTTTATATTAGCCGAAGGTACACATTCGGGAAACATGAATCCACCGCAAAACGGCAGAGACGAAAAAGCAATTAAAATAGTGGATTTATTTCTATTTAACTTGCACCGAAAAAGGAGTTTTTTAGAGTTATCTGTGGTCCTTGTTATCGCCACTTTCGATAATTTAGATATCGGATCATCTTGCATTCAGCATACTCTCCACATTTCCATGTGACTACTTCCTGTTTCTAAATATGAAAAAACTGATAGATGCTTTCCATATGAAAACATACATTTGAATGGTACACAGATAACATCTAAATGAAATATTTTTAAAAGGCATTACACTAGCATCGTAATAAAAACTTTAGATGACACAGACATTTATTTGACGTAACAAAATTTGTAAAGTAATAAACTAAACTACTTTTTAATAAATTAAACTTAATTCTACATAATTATAGCAAAAAAATAATAATGTAATGTATCATTTATGTAATTAAAATTATAGCAACAACAGTAATTATAGCGAAAAACATAACGTATGTTTGAAAATTTTTAAAATACATACATTTAAACATAAATATGTACATACATACTATGCGTTTAAAAACAGAATACTTTTAAAAAATAAAATTATCGATGGACTTGTACAGGTTGAAACAAAATTAGGTAAACAAGTTTCAATTACAAACGCGTTATTCAATTTTGAACTTTACCTTTTCAGACAAATCAATATCGGATAAGTTACTAATATTTGTCGACATAGGGAATGAAGATCGAATTCGGTCGTAATAATTACAACCCAATTATAAAAAAAAGTATTTTCTCTATTAACATTTTTTTCTTAATACGGGTTTTCATTTGAAAATATATCATGTAAAAAAGATGCTGTCAATCAAGCCCGAGTAGAGTAAGTGTGGGCAATATGGTTGAAAGAAAACAAAATCACTGGCATGTTGAAGAATAATCCCAACATTTCAGGATGAATAGTCGCTCAAAAGATGTTCGGATTTTTTTTCGCAATTTTTACAGTCAAAGAAGTTCCAGCGAGAAATGCTACAAAGAATACTGAAGCGAAACAACGTGCAAATAATTAAAATCAATTTTTTAAACAAATTCAATTGCTGCATTATGGAAGAAAAGTCATACATATGTACATATTGTTACGAAAATAAACAAAAACATCAGTGCATTTAAAACTGTATTGTATGATTCTAGTCTATTGGTTTATGTCAAGGCTGTTAATGTGCCACCCTGGTAATGCCACAATTATAATATAATAATTTAATAATAAATTGTGTTATTAACAGTGTTACTAACTGCGTATTGAACGTTTTTACCGTACCGATTTTGGGTGTTACATTTGAATTTACGGAAATGAATCGAATGCTGTAGTAAGTACAAGAACATTCGGAAGTAATTCCAACTATATATAAAAGTCGGCGCATGATGCATAGACAGTTAGTTATAGTTTGTAATATAAAAGTCATACATAAAGTCGTGTTAAGGAGTTCGTAAAAGTGTTGAGTAATTGTATATTAAGTGGAAGTGAAATAAGTTACTGTATAAAGATAAAGTGTGAATATAAAAAGAGGACTTTAAAACAACAAATACGTGTTATTTATTTTATTTAACGCAATTGAAAAGAACTCAAATATTTTAAAATGTTTTCAACGGAACAATATGTTTTACCCGACTTCTTACAGCATTCAGGCGTTCAGCAGATTTTAAGAATTATGTGATGGACAGTTTTTTCAAACGCAGCCCTTAGTAGCTTTTTTCATTAATCAACAATATAAGAATAACGGAAACTAGCTTAATAGTTTGGAGCTTTGAGTGAATTAGGAGAGCACAATCTGCTTTATATTTGCAAATTATTCGGTTTGGAGTTTGGTCGACTTTTTTTGATTGGTTTCAAAACATACGTTTTAAAGTTCTAAAGCTAAATATTAAAATAATTGGTAAGTACTAAATAAGCGAAAAATATTTGCATTTGCTCCATATACAGTTTGCTAAAAATATAAATAATTGCTTCCAAAGTAGAAAGTAAATTAAAATCTTAATTTAATTTGGGAATTCTAATAACAAATTCTTAACATGTTTGATTTTTCTTAAGATTTTGTTACTGTACCTGTTAAGGACTATAAGACGTCATAACTTTTTAAAAAGACTCACACATTACAACGCCAACAACAAAAAAAACTAATTTACCTGATTTTAACTCCGACAAATAAGTGTTTTCAAAAACAAGAAATTATTGACATTTTTTGGAATTAGAGAGTTAGAGTTCGTTTAAATTGCGTTAAAATAAAATTAACACCACTTTGTTGTTGTTTTACAGTTTTTCTATTTCCTCACTTATCTTTTATACAGTTTAACTAAATATTCGTTTATATAACACTTTTATTTCCGCTTAACACGACTTTATTTAATGACAGCAAAACGATAACTACTTGACGAAGGTAGAGCAGCCTCTTTATATACCTAATTGCCTACAGTTTGGAAATGTCTCATATCCTCTATTTTATATCCGTTAATTCAGATGTAACATACAAAGATGCTCGAATTGGCAGAGCTGTCGAATACGCAAATAATTCAATTTTGCAATACCAAATATACAAAAATTTAGGCATTTTATTTTCGCAACAGTATGTAAAAGACGTCACATAGTTTTCAGCAATAAAAAAAATTGATCACATATGCAATGATACTTTATATTTAAATAAAAACATTCCGGGAATACGATTCTTATAATATTGGGGTAATTCCATTGTTATAAATGCAATTTAGCTAGAAAATACTGACTTATTCTTAGGGTTGTGTACAACATCATATCCCACACAACTTTACAACGAAATGCAAAAAGCGATAGGACCATTGAAAAACTTTTGGCAAGTGAGCTTGGTCGACCTCCAACATTAAATGTGGATATGAAAAATGAATTGGTTGGTGACATATATATTGGAAATGCAATCACGATATTGGGGACTAACACTAGCAGATATACGTTCAAATTGCCACAATAACTGAAATTTCCAACAAGTTTTCTATAATGAAAGAATGCACTGGAAAAATAAGTTAAGGGGCTTTATTAGCCGTCATCGAAACTTTAGACCAGTGCCACATCTTTTTTTAATTTACTTGAAGAAGAGTATACAATTTTCCGCATACTTGATCTGGAACGTAAACGAAACCGGGATATCAGTGGTGTCATCACAGCAAGCAAAAATAAGTGCTAGAAAAAGGAAAAAGTAGATTGGTACGATGGCATCAGCCGAGCGAGGGTCTCTGGTTACCGCCATTATTTGTGTGAGCGCAGAAGACGCGTTTGTATCTCCGTTTTATATATTTCTCTAATCCCGTACGGGAGCATCGTTTTAAGGGTTCTCACTATCTAAAAGCTGACACAATCAGGAATTCTGCGGAGATTAGTTTTCATAAGCCATGTGATAACAAATGGTTATGTTCTCATATTAGTATAATGGGTATGCTCAATGTTTTAATAGTACATAATTATTTCACTACTAAGAATATTTATGGTAAGTATATGTATTTTTTTGTTCTTAAATATACCCAGTAGATTGCCAACCCTGATTTATGGGGTTTATTTTTGATTATTATTATTATTTTTTTTTTTTAAGTACCAACTTTTAACTCGATTTTCACAATATTTAGTGCTAATATTTTAGTATATGCAGACTTATTTAACTCAAGTTTCATAGAAATAGGCACCATTTTTGATATTGTGCATTAAATAACTGCGGCTCTCGAAATCATAAACTGATTTAGAGCAAAACCAATAGGCTCCATACTTGGGTCATAATAAGTTCGAGAGTTTTTGGATGAAATATATATGGACAGAAAAGGTTTTGTGCGTAGATTTTTATATACAAATTTAAAATTTTTCGATGTCAATTTAATTTTATCACCATCTTTTGTTATCTTACTGTACATGCCCTTAAGCGTTCTACTACTTAAGTCTACTTAATAAAATCATTAACGCGCATACAAAACAACTAAATTAATCGATTCATGTCATAAAATAAAATTCTTTTTTTAAAATTTCACTATAGGGCTCTTGGTAGAGGAAATGATTTTTTCAACAAATGTCAAATATGTTGTTTAACTTAAATTTAAGAAAAATAAAATTAAACTTAAAAAATGTGTTTTTTTTTAATATTTCTTTACCCTAAACGTTTTTGGCGCGCCTCCTTGCGGCCATAGGATAGCGGCAAAGTAAAACGGGTCACAATTCCTTCAGGTCCAAATACATTCGAAGGTATATTGTCCAGAGAATCGGATAAAGAACGAGAATCCGATTGATCTTGTAAACTAAAAATTGTATTTTTTTGAAATTAAATTTTACCAAAAAAATTATATAAAAAACGAAATTGCATTTAATGAAGAAAAACAATAAACAAAAAATGTGGTGAAAACTGAAGAGACCAAAAAATATATGTGGATTATGGAAGACAATTAGAAATTAAGACACAATTAGATGAATTATTTAAGGGAAAAGGACACATTTAATCAGTGAGTTTTGTTTGTTTTTATTGCTGAAAAATGGTTTGATAATTAACGAAAATTGTTAACAACTTGGTGAATTTTGAAAAAGGAGAGGGTCGTGTAGAAATAAAAAACCACGAAATCATATACAATTTTAGTTTACAATTATAGATTAAATGAACAGCGAATGGGTGTTTTTTGACCCCGGAAAAAATTTTAAAAAATGTTTTTGAATTGATGACAAAAAGCGTTTTTTTTTTTGTTCTCAAAATTATACAATCGATTTCACTACAGTGTGTTTTAATTTATCGTACAAAAGTAAATGGAAAATCAATATGGAAAATCGAAATCATGTGTTACATTTCACTTTTTTGCCTTAAATATACAAACAAATGTATTTTTATTTATATACACAAAAAAACATTTACAAATACCGACATATGTACTCGAAAGTATACATATATGCTCGTACATTTACACATTACTTATATTACATGTGTGTATTGATCAATTAGTTATGAAGAAAAATAAAATTAAATTATATCTATGAATATGAATGTTGTTTGTTGCAATTAAAAAAATAAAGTATTAATAATAATTATTTTATAACAAATTGTTTAAATAATTAATTAACAATTGTAAAATACAATATAATACAATTAATACATTTATCACTGATATCGATAATATTAATGATGATGTTGATGAGACAGATAGCAGAATGTCAAAGGGAAGTATTTTTCTTATAATTTTGCAAAAAAAAAAATAGTGCTCTTCGTTGTAAATTTGCAATTTAATACATATCAGAGATCAGCAATGAATACTGAAAACATGAGTATATTTGAATCATGATTCAGAAATTATTATTCTCATTCACACTCTAAAACTTGAAGTAGTCGTCAAACTCATACTTATCAACATTTATGACGCTATAGATTCATACTCACCAGCACTCACTGTGCGTAGACGATGCAAAATGAGTATGATTCGAATATGACCATTTAAATATTCATTATAGGGTTCAGTGTTTTATTTTTCTTTTAAATAGCCAATATGTAACATACTGAATACTTATGCTTATTCATGGATCAAACGAAAAATTTATGAGTATTTCCTGGGAAATGAATGAATGCTATGAGCATGAGTACGACGATTAATTCCTACTTATACTTATGAATCAACGCTATTGTGAGTATGAATGAGTATGAGTAATTGAATTGGAATGATGTATAGAAAAATTGCCTTTCAATTTAAAAGAATATCTAGGCAAAATGTAGCAGATATGCATCGCCTGTTTGCAACAAAGAGCGAGTTTCTCTATTATTTTACATTAAATAATATTCAAAAAACAAAAATAAAAAAATGCTGATTGCGCAAGTGCGACTATTTAATACCCTACACCACAATTTATTTACATTTATACAAATTTCAAGTTTAACTTGTGACTCAACTTCAATGGTATAAATACTATATGTGACTGTAAACTGTAATTGTTTTATATTTATTTTAGCGAGGTTTTAGCAAATTACGGCGTACGATATTATGCTACAGAAAAGCTACAAATTATGTAATTAGTGGAACACTGAGAGTTTTCTGATAAAGCTAATTGAACTTATGATCGAGTTAGTCAACTATATGTAGAACACTAAGCCATCAAAAAGCCAACGAAATGTTCGTATCAAAAAATCAGATCGTTCTATAAGTCAATATGTAGACGACGATCCTAATTTGTCAAACGCTGCACAGTGTTGCGATTTCATATAACGAGTGGCCAAAAACAGAAGGAGTTAACACAAAGTGATAAAATTTGACGCACATGTTTTAATTAGTAAAATACTTTGTAGTCAAACCTAAAATTAAGTCATTTAAATTTCAAGGATTCGTGTTCTTGCCATAAAATATTATAGGATAATGATAACATCGACTTTACCATTTTTGGGTCAAGCTCGTGACTGTGTGCGACATGACGATGGTCCTGAGTTGTCAATATTTGATAATTTTGCGTAGATGTTTGGATTGAGTTTCATGTAATTCAATAATTGAAGCTTAATTACCATAGATTGCATTACCATATACGTTTGGTGACTAGTCACTCGAGCAATTGCAAACTGATACATTTTTTACCGGAAAATATTGCAAAGTAACAATACGTCAATAAACAGCATAAAAATTATATCTTATTCTTCCTTGCTTTATTCCAATTTAAAGAACTGAAGCTCATATAAAAATCCTATATAACATCCTGGCCAAAATATTGGCAATATCTTAAATTGATTTGCTGCGGTGGCGGCTACAAATATCTTTTTATTAGAGTCCATAGCGTGTACTTTTTATCATATTTTACTACTTAAGGAATATAAAATATAAAGTGCGCAAAAAATTATTATTATTTAAATCTTTAACCCGTATATTCAAGTTTCTTAAAAATTAATTTACAATTTATAAATAATAATTCAAATACATAAACAAGAAAATGAAAAATAGATTTACGACATGTTTTCTAACGACTGTCGAAGAAGGTTATATTTACCAAAAATTTAATTAAATAAATAAATAATTTTAAGTTTGCTTTCTTCTCCCTCTCTTATCAATGCACTAATTAAAACAAGTTCTAACTCAACTCGGTTATTAAGGAAGCTTAGGAAGATTTGGGTCATCAATTGCTGGAACACGATGAAAATGGTGTCAAAACGTATTTTGAAAGTGAAAAAAAAAATTGTGGATCAATTAATTATTGAAAGTTAAATAACTTTGGTTTTCCTATTGGAAACTTAGTCATTGCGCTTAAACGAACAAAAACAACGAAAATAATTTTTCTCACTCAATACAAGTTACCGTTTCTTTAGTGAACAAAATGAGTTAGAACTTGTTTTAATTAGTGCATTGATAAGAGAGGGAGAATAAAGCAAAATTAAAATTAAGAGTGCGTTTATACGAATATGTTCATTATTTCGTTTTCGGCTAGGCAGTGTTTTTGATAAATAGCATAACTGAACTCTTTTAAGACCGGACAGATGCAAAGAAAATATTGGAATATTCGATGTTTTCGCAAATTGCACAATGTACAAGTCATGTCTGCACTTGCTGCACCAAATCTTTTACCGTTAAGTGCAATTAATCCACTATGCGCCTTAAATATACATGAGATTTCTTCTGCTGCAAAGCCATCGATGAAGTAATAATTATGTCTTTCATAGTTCAAATGTTAGTATATTCTCGAGCTACTTCTCTCTTTATATGCCAATCTTTCATTATATATGTTAATTTTAAGTTTATTGAGTAAATCCTAAATTCCTAAATAAAGAATTTGTCCAAAGCTCCAAACCTAAGCTGCATAGACTTGAATTGCTCTGCATAGGTTTATATCCTTTTCCCCAATCAAATTTTGCCATGCTGAGTTTATTGCATTTTCAGCCTGATTACTTTTTTTCTCGACATGTTTACTAAACTTCAATTTTGGTGTGAAAATAACTCCCAGGTAGTTAAATTCAGAGGATATTTTTCATTTTGATCTAGACGACCACCATTTCCAAATACCAGGACCACGTATTTGTTTAAATTAACTTTTACATTTCATATATTGCAGAAATTTTCAAGATTTTTTATCATAGGTCGTCAGCATAGAGTAAGATTCGGATGTTCATTGTTTCGGCCATAAGTTCATCTTCTAAACATTTATATAGATTATTAATATATAAGGTAAAAAGTAACGGATAATAAACACCCCTGCGTAACACCACTCTGCGTAACAATACTCTGAAAAATCTTCACCAGTCCACACAACCGATTGTGTATTCGAATACATTATTTCTATAAACTGAACAAATTTATAGGATACTCCCATTTCACTATTACCGTTGTAAAGATATACAAAAATCAATATCTGCTTTGTACGGGAGGTGCCACACCCACTTATTAAATTTCGCCGATATTTCGGTTGTTGATATGTGTTGACTACGAAGTTATTTAGACCAAATTCAGAAACTTCCACTATTACCGCTACAAAGATATATAAAAATCAATATTTACTTTGGGAGGTACCACTCCCACCCTTCCAATTCCGCTCACTTTTTTATGATGATTTGTATTGACCACAATTACAGTTTTAGAGATATAGACATATATACAGTAGGGAGCAAATTCAAGTGGATGTTTTGTAGTTGAACGGAAAAGTTCCTATAAAAATTTAAATACTCATTCAAATAAAACAAAACCACTCATTTATTTATTGTTAAGTCCTTTTAAAAAAAAACATTAACAAAAATTATGATATTCCAATACTGGAATATGAGAAAGCCAATCATATAAAAAAATTCGCAAGCACTTAGTTTTGCACTTTTCGCTTAAATAGAGTAACTTATACTTTGAACACTCTTCCTAGAGCTCCTTATTTTAAGGATTTAGACATACTCTCTCTCTCTCTCTATTAACACAAAATGCAAGAGAAATCTGGTCCTATTAGATTCGTTACCATAGTTCCAACATGTTCTTCGAAGCCCAATTATAATTTTTCGTGCGTTCTTTTACTATTATCCAAAAATTCTACATTAGATTCAAATTTGGGCTTTATATTGAACATTAATTTACCTGAAATTGTTGTTGCAACAGCCGATCATTGACAATTTAAGCAGTCTGGCTTGGATCACTATCTTACTGAATAACGACTTTTTTGGTTTGTAGATCGGTTTAGTGGTTCTCGAGTTATAAAATGACGAACATAGGACAACTTATTTTTATATAAATTGTTACATTTACACCTTTTTAAAAAGGCGTATTTATGAGTTCGTAGATTGTAGTTAAAATAAAATAAATCTTGTGTTCAGTTTATAATTAAAATCCTTTATTCAACACAGTTTTGTACACCACTGCTCGTAGCCTTTTTACAAGCAATAACAATTTTCTATTCTTAATTACTCCGTCTGTTTACAACTTTGCAAACAACAACAACTACTCGATAGATTTTTCTACCTAAAGATCTTCCAACCCGATCGTAGTTATAACATAGGTTCGATTACAACCTTTTCAACCAGAGGTTATCCACATTTAACTCTCCTTACTGAGTAAGCTCCAACTAAACTGATTTTTTAATTGACGATTCAGTTTAGTTGTTTACTCCTTATTAAGTCTCTTCAGACAGAGTTCAAACCAACAAACTCTCTTCACATAAACTGTACTCGCTGAGTTTACTACAAATAAACTGATGGTTTGTCGCACCGATGTGCTTTTTATATGGCTGAGTAACAGCACTTCGAAAGCACTCGAACCTCTCGGTTAATCAGGTAGTTCCATTTCTTTTACTTTCTTATGTAGCCATGCGAATCTAAACATCTACTTCTTTCAGCTCTTAGTATTTGTTGTTGCTGTGTTATTTTTATTTACTTTATTTATGCTAATGCTTGTTATTGTCGATTCTGGCTATTTATAAACACGTATAGTTGTTCTTGCAGCTTTTGTTTATTTATTTTAGCGATAAATTAAACGCAGGGGTGCCTAACCTGATTTTTGTAACAATATACATTCATAAGAGACTCTGTCTTCACCTGACGCCCTGTTTATTTTAACTCATTTAGCTTTGTCTTGCTTTCATCCTTAGTTATAGGGCTATCTAGTAAAGTATCTTCTTTAAATATTAGTGCAGAGTAAATACAAACTCCTGTTTGTACAGGATTCAGCAGCTTTTGAAAATTCTGTTTAAAAGATACTGCGGAGATGTTATTACCAATTTGAAAATGACGATTTCGTATTTCATTCATTAATTTTCACCATTGCTTACTATCCTTAACAATATTAATGCTATTTGAACGTTGTTGATAGTACTCGGTTTTACAAGCATTACATATAATTTATATTTTCTCTGCCCTTCAATGTTTTATCGTTTAGCGTTTAGCATTTAGTGTTTCTGTATATATTGATTAATTTAAAGCTTTCAAGTCTTATTGTATTGCATCTGATATGATCCCATTTGTTTTTTGGTTTAAAGGAAATCTTCTTTAATGTTGCTGTGGCTGCGACATTGATATTAATTCCCATAACATTCCATTAAGGAATATGGGGACTTCTCTCAATCAATGAGATGCACCCGATTCTATTTTTAGACTCATTGAAATGGGCCTACAGTTTAACGCCGGGGGCAAATGCATTATAGAAGTTTTCAATATTAGTAATTCTCATAACCAGTTACTAGCTAATGTTATGAGGTGATACCGCTGTTGAAAAACTTTTCCTTTTTTCAGATGGTCTGGTCTCGTATTGAACCGAGGACCTTCGGATTGATAGGCGGGTGACTTACCTACCATACCACAGCGGCACTGACATAGTTGTTTTAAATTAGTTTCTTTGCTTGATATAGTCTTCCTTGAAAGGAATGTAAGTTGTTTTACTTCTTTGTTTGTGCTCTGCATCTTAAGTACAATGGAAAAGTGGGGCGACCACACTTTGTCATCGACTATAAATTTCTCAATCTATATATATATATATATATATATATATATATATATATATATATATATATATATATATATATATATATATATATATATCTATATATATATATATCTATATATATATATATATCTATATATATATATATCTATATATATATATATATATATCTATATATATATATATATATCTATATATATATATATATATATATATATATATATATATATATATATATATATATATATATATATATATATATATAGATATATATATATTCGGCAGTAAAGTTTTCTGAAATGCGCCACTGATTTGATTTTGTAAGCCCTTAAACGAAAGGTAAAACTTTACTGCCGAACACTTTACTGTCTAATTTATTCATGGTGGTGGCTCCCTCAGCTTTTCTCCTCCAAGCCATCGCCGCGTAATTGATAATGAGCCGAATAATAGCGGTATATATCGGTATCGTCATTCGCGGCGAAATATCTTACCGTAGAATAAGCGACTTGCCCAAAAAGACACTATCCCTTTATTCTGGATGGCACAAATGTGCGAGGTCCAACTGAGCCTCCTATTTAGATTGACACCTAGATACTTCACCTCCTTAGAAAAGTTGATGTTGCCACCCATAAAAAAATACAGTCACATGATAACTTGTATCTCCTTGTAACAGGTACAACAACCGTTTTTGAGGGATTCAACGAAAGCCATTCTTGAGTGCACCAATTTGACACCTCGCCCAGAGCCGTCCTCATAAGATCACACAACGTATTGGGTATACAAGTTAATAATGTCGATTTGGACAACATATGGCATAACTATCACATATGGCTTGTGTCAATAAGAACAAATATGGTATTTTGGAGGGTAAACATCTGTCATTATAATTCAATATTCGATAGACGCCAAAGTGTAAACGTACATTTTTTCAATCGCTATAACAGTGTCGAATTTTGTGCCTAAAATAGATGATTTGCGGGGAAGTCTGATAACCTTCTTCCATTTGAAGAAAACGGCTGCTGAAAGTTATCGATTGTTGTACCAACTCAAAAAATTTGTGAACGATGGTTTGCGCGATTCAAAAGTGGCGATTTCGATACCGAAGACAAGGAGAGGCCTGGTCAGCCGAAAAAGTTTGAAGATTAGGAATTGGAAGCATTACTCGTCGAAGATTGTTGCCAAACGCAAGAAGAACTTACATTAATGAAATGAAGCCGGAGAGACGTTGAATAGCGATTTTGCATGTCGGAAATTATGCTTGAACGGTACAAAAAGAAGTAATTTTTGCATCGTATTGTTACTGGTGATGAAAAATTGATGCATTATGATAACCCCAAGCGCAAAAGGTCTTATGTAAAGCCGAAATCAACGCCGAACCCGAATATCAATGACGCCAAGGTATTGCTCTGTATTTGGTGGGATCAGATGGGTGTTTTATATTATCAGCTATTGAAATCGGGTCAGGTCATCACAGGGGACCTGTACCGGACACAATTGATTCGTTCGAGAGATCAATCAACGAAAAACGACCAGATTATCGACCAGACACGAGGCCATTGTCTTCCGATAAAAAACAATTTCTGACTACCATTTTGTTTCGATCGATGCAGAACGCCTTTAATGGAATACGCTTTACTTCAGAACAGAGTATCAGATTCATTCTTTACCTCAAAACCGGAGCAGTTCTTTTGAGGCGGAATCCATATGGTACCAGAAAGATGGGTAAAACTAGTAGCTAACGATGAACAATACTTTGAATAATGTACCAATTCATTTTGTTATTATAATAAATGTATTTTTCAAGCAAAGAAATCGACATTATTAACTTGTATACCCCATACTGTCTCTCATATTTCCTGCGTACTATTATAACGGGAGTCATTAGCATAACCAATCACACTATCAATCCCATTATACCCAACATGGTTTATAACAATGGAGAAAGTACTCCTTCCTGGGAGCAACTTTTTGACGCCATCACAGTAGATTCCTCCCCATCAAGAGACGAGCTCCTATGTTCCTATGCATGGAACTGATTCAAGCTATAAATGACTTCTCCACCCACTTTCGTTCCAATGGCCTAGCACTGGAGTCAAAGCCTGCAATTTTTTCAATATAAGTAATCTTGGGAAGAGTGTGAAAATTTATCCTATATTCTGGCATTTTTTAAATTTAAATTTTTTGTTTTCAACGTATTGATTGATTTCAATCTGATTATTTGCTGTGCTATGTAAACAATCATTCTACTGTGCAAGAACCTGGAAACCTGTTTCATATATATATATATATATATATATATATATATATATATATATATATATATATATATATATATATATATATATATATATATATATATATATATATATATATAGTCCTCTTTATATATATATATATATATATATATATATATATATATATATATATATATATATATATATATATATAGTCCTCTTTATATATATATATATATATATATATATATATAGTCCTCTTTATATATATATATATATATATATATATATATATATATAGTCCTCTTTATATATATATATATATATATATATATATATATATATATATATATATATATATATATATATATATATATATATATATATATATATATATATATGAGGGCTATAAAACGCGTTGTAATTGATGTTTTCTGAAATGCGCCACTGATTTGATTTTGTAAGCCCTTAAACGAAATGTAAAGAGTTATTGACGTTAGAGTGAAACCCTTTGTATGACATAAGTTCTATTTGAACACGACATTTGTTACAGCATTTAAACTTTGTCTGAGTTAGAAAATATTTTTAAAACTTATATACATAGAAAACTTTGACTTTGACTGGGCGGTGCAACGCCCATATAAAATTTGTATTTACATATATATCTATCTGTCTATCTATCTATCTTTAAAACGGTAATAGTAAGAGTATTTAAATTTGGCTAAAATTATTTTGTGGTCAATACAAATCATTAGTCAAAAATTGGGCCGAAGTGGATAAGTGGGAGTAGCACCTCCTATATTATGAAGTAAATATTGATTTTTGTATATCTTTGGAACGGTAATAGTGGAGGGTTCTGAATTTGGTCTAAATAACTTGGCAGTCAATAAACATAATCAGTAAAATATGGGCGACATTAAATAAGTGGGCGGGGCATCTCCCATACAAATTAAATATTGATTTTTGTATATCTAGAGAACGATTGCAATGGAAGGTTTTGAATTTGGTCTAAATGACTTCTTAGATAGTACAAACCATCAGTTAAAAAGTGGGCGGAACCAGATAAGTGGGCATAGTATCTCTCATACAAACTAAATAATGATTTTTGTACATCTTGAGAATGGTTGGTGTTGAAGTTTCTAAATTTGACTTAAATAACTTGGCATTCAATAAAAAATATAATTTAAAAAAAATGAAGTTTTAAATGTGTAGAGAACGGTAACAGCTAAAGCTTTCTTTATCTATCTTCATCAGTCAAAACGCAGGTACGGCACAAAGGCTTCCAGCGACGCAGGTACAAAACAAAGGCTCCCAGCAACACGGAATAATCTAGTATCCATATAAAGACAGATCTCAACCAATTTTAGTTTGTTGATAAAATTTATGACAAATTTTAGCTACAATACAGTAAACTATAATTCTTACTTGTGGGTATATATGGAGGTGGTTCATTAATGGATTTGGATATAAAATTAATATCTGGTGACCTAATTTTATATTCAGAACTCTTTGTGCAAAACAGTTGTTTAAACTGAAACTATAATACAGGAGTCAGTTGTCTGGGAGATACGCGACAAAATGAAACGATTTTAATTTAATTTAGACTAATTTTAATTTAGACTACGGTTTTAGGCAAGACAAAAGATACTTTTATTAAATATTTCTAAATGTTTTTTTAATTTGCAATCTACAGTTTAATTTAAAAATTTCCATAAACACCGGCATTAGTTTCAGTTAACGCACCACAAATACCACAAAACAAGGTCTCAACTGAAAGCTGCCACAAAGTAATTTACAAAAAAAAGAAGAAACTGTTAACATGAGCTTATAATCTAAGTCTCTGTTCCCATCGCACAGTGGTCGAAATCACTGGTGTAGCGGCATTTAATACAAATTTCAAAATATGTAGACCGATACTCCACTGAGCAATTAGTAATTTTTAGTTTTGACTTACACTCAATACTCACAAAGTTGGCTTTCAAATCTAACATACATTTGTACATTACAACACATTTATTAATATAATTTTTCATTTAATTATTCCCTAAGTATTTTAGGCCGACATTCTATGCATCATAATAGAACAATTCCTCGCCTAGCGTATTCCTCTCTAAGCTTAATTAGAAGATCTGGGGAGATTAGCGCGCAATGGTCTTGATAAAAATATTAAGAAAACAAAAGTCATGTGGCAGATACCCAGGGTTGGCAACCTACTGGGTTACTCAATTAAGCCCACCCGGGTTTTATTGGGTATTATATTTTTTTTAAAACCCGATAGGGTTTTTTATTTAAAGGTTTTTGTTGTTGATTTACAACAGAAACAAGTGTAATTTACGTATTGGGACTACAAATTTATTTATTCCGTTTTTGAGCTCAAAAAAGATAATGAAATAACAAATTTATCAAATCAGTGCTTACATCTTTTCCTCACCCCTGAGCCAATTTCCAAATCCCGTCTCAGAAAAACGTCTCGTCTTTTAAGGCGCTCCTCCTACTTTGAAGCCGATATTGTATTTCTTCAAAGGAAGTGATTCAGTGACATGCTACAAGATAAGCTCATACCTCTTTATAGATAGTTTCTGAAAATGTAGGCCATAAATCGAAATGCTTTTAAGCGAGATGAATATGTGTTACGTTTGCTTCCCTTACACTTTTTGTTAAAAAACGGAGAATTCACGGTTTTTTTTAGCAGTGGAACGAAGTAATTTGCGCTTAAAGCGAATGTATTCCATAATTCAAACAGGCCGTTATAGTTAAATGCCATGTAAAGAAAGCCCGTATAAAGAGGTATGAGCAATGTTCGAAGAATAATACATGATTCAAATAAGTAATTTTAGTCTGCTCCAATCACCGAGTTTTAGCAGCTCATAGTACACAATGCCGCCTTGATCCCACCAAGAGTACAAAACTGCAATATAAATACTTAAATAACGTGATTGTATAAACAAGCAAAATATATTGTCGACCTGAAGAAAAGGAGCGGCAATTGGACTGCTACAATCAGTGTGGGAAAGCTTAGAAATATTCAGACGAACCAAACTCGTAATATTCAACGCATGTGAAAAGTCAATCAACAACAAGTACGTGAGTGAAACCTAGCTAGTGCCGAAAACTATTACGCAAAATAAATAGGTATTCATCAACAAGTGCCTCAGAATTATATACTGGATGTTCTGGCCTAACAATATCAGCAGCACAGATCTTTGGAAGTTAACTAACTAGAAACCCATAGTCAAATAAACAAAACCTCGAAAATGGAGCTGGATCGGCCATACCATCAGATAGAAGCCGAACAGCATTACAAGAATGGCAGTATTGTAAACACACTTGGGAAGGCGCGAGAACAACAGCAGCAAACCGAGTAAGGTGAGGATGCTTTGTGTAAGCCATATAGGTTCAAATAGACGTAACTTCACATAACGCCATAGTTGTAACGCCAGCAACGAACTTAATGGGCAACAATGTGTTCGATTAATGGTAACATACTATAACGCCTTAATCGATCAATTTGATTTTGGTTGCCTCGACTATGGTTAGGTTAAGTCACGTCTAATTAAACCTTAAGAAGAGTAATGTAATAAAATCAATGGAAATATTTGTTGAGTTTGACCGCACTTTGCTTAAGAGGTTAGTTTTAAATAAAGCTTAAATTGTATTATTCGACTTTATAGTGCTTCTGGTTGATTGGTATTAATTAGGATAAATTTGTTTATATGTTTTAATATGTAACCAAGTACTATATCATATCTTATATACGAGTATATATAAACCTAATATGATATAGGGTATTACTATTGATTGATTTGAAATGAAACAAACTCTAAACGGCAATTAAATGCGTAACTTAATAGCTGGAGGATACAAAACGTAAAAATAAAATTTAATATGAAACAGGTTTCCAGGTTCTTGCACAGTAGAATGATTGTTTACATAGCGTAGCAAATAATCAGATTGAAAGCATCAATGCGTTGAAAACAAAAAATTTTAATTTAAAAAATGCCAGAATATAGGATAAATTTTCACACTCTTCCCAAGATTACTTATATTGAAAAAATTGCAGGCTTTGACTCCAGTGCTAGGCCATTGGAACGAAAGTGGGTGGAGAAGTCATTTATAGCTTGAATCAGTTCCATGCATAGGAGCATAGGAGCTCGTCTCTTGATGGGGAGGAATCTACTGTGATGGCGTCAAAAGGTTGCTCCCAGGGAGGAGTACTTTCTCCATTGTTATAAACCATGTTGGGTATAATGGGGATGATAGTGTGATTGGTTATGCTAATGACCCCCGTTATAATAGTACGCAGGAAATATGAGAGACAGTATGGGGTATACAAGTTAATAATGTCGATTGCTTTGCTTGAAAAATACATTTATTATAATAAGAAAATGAATTGGTACATTATTCAAAGTATTGTTCATCGTTAGCTACTAGTTTTACCCATCTTTCTGGTACCATATGGATTCCGCGTCAAAAGAACTGGTCCGGTTTTGAGGTAAAGAATGAATCTGATAGTCTGTTCTGAAGTAAAGCGTATTCCATTAAAGGCGTTCTGCATCGATCGAAACAAAATGGTAGTCAGAAATTGTTTTTTATCGGAAGACAATGGCCTCGTGTCTGGTCGATAATCTGGTCGTTTTTCGTTGATCTCTCGAACGAATCAATTGTGTCCGGTACAGGTCCCCTGTGATCACCTGACCCGATTTCAATAGCTCATATTATAAAACACCCATCTGATCCCACCAAATACAGAGCAATACCTTGGCGTCATTGATATTCGGGTTCGACGTTGATTTCGCTGATTGGACGGGCTTTACATAAGACCTTTTGCGCTTGGGGTTATCATAATGCATCAATTTTTCATCACCAATAACAATACGATGCAAAAATTACTTCTTTTTGTACCGTTCAAGCATCATTTCCGACATGCAAAATCGCCATTCAACGTCTCTCCGGCTTCATTTCATTAATGTAAGTTCTTCTTGCGTTTGACAACAATCTTCGAGGAGTAATGCTTCCAATTCCTAATCTTCAAACTTTTTCGGCTGACCAGGCCTCTCCTTGCCTTCGGTATCGAAATTGCCACTTTTGAATCGCGCAAACCATCGTTCGCAAATTTTTTGAGTTGGTACAACAATCGATAACTTTCAGCAGCCGTTTTCTGCAAATGGAAGAAGGTTATCAGACTTCCCCGCAAATCATCTATTTTAGGCACAAAATTCGACACTGTTATAGCGATTGAAAAAAATGTGTGTTTACACTTTGTCGTCTATCGAATACTGAATTATAATGACAGATGTTTACCCTCCAAAATACCATATTTGTTCTTATTGACACAAACCATATGTGATAGTTATGCCATATGTTGTCCAAATCGACATTATTAACTTGTATACCCAATACGTTGTGTGATCTTATGAGGACGGCTCTGGGCGAGGTTTCAAATTGGTGCACTCAAGAATGGCTTTCGTTGAATCCCTCAAAAACGGTTGTTGTACCTTTTACAAGGAGATACAAGTTATCATGTGACTGTATTTTTTTATGGGTGGCAACATCAACTTTTCTAAGGAGGTTAAGTATCTAGGTGTCAATCTAAATAGGAGGCTCAGTTGGACCTCGCACATTTGTGCCATCCAGAATAAAGGGATAGTGTCTTTTTGAGCAAGTCGCTTATCCTACGGTAAGATATTTCGCCGCGAATGACGATACCGATATATACCGCTATTATTCGGCTCATTATCAATTACGCGGCGATGGCTTGGAGGAGAAAAGCTGAGGGAGCCACCACCATGAATAAATTAGACAGTAAAGTGTTCGGCAGTAAAGTTTTTCGCCAAGGGGTTGTGGAATATATCGGAAAGTCTGTCCATTCTATACAGGATGGTCTGAAACCATCTTTGGTCCTAGATGTCATTCTTTTGGATCTGTACTCTTCATGAGATTCAGGGTTGCATTACCGGACTGGAAATGAAACAGCGGATGCTTTAGGTATAAAAGGTTCCATGACACCCTATATTGGCTCGGAACCTTACTGTGAAGCACCACTTACTATCAATATCAATCTAATCAAGGATTGGTAAATTTCCAGATGCGGATTTTCTTACGAGCCATTATAGACTGAGAGGCGTATGGATGTTTGTAGAATGTGCTCACAGGCATCAGATACAGGGGAACACATATTGTGTAAATGTGGGGTTCCTGATAAGTTTAGATAGAAATGTTTAGAGCGACATAGGGTCTTATTGGGTTACATATACAACATTATGGTTTCAAATATGCTGGTGTTCATTAGATAGGCAACAGAACTGCTGAGAAAACTATAAACCAGAAAGGGCACAATATATCCTAAGGTGCCTGTTCAGGATAATAATAATAATTGTATTGAAAAATATTGCCTGCCTTCTTTTCCTATCTCTACAACAGCTTGAATATACAGGCCTGCTCTGAAATCACGGTAATTTTTAACCACATGCGGTTTTCAAATCACGTAAGTAATTTTTATCTATATTCGGAATCACGCGATTTTAATATTTCAGCGAAATAATGAGCAAACAAGTATTAAATTTGCTTTTAAAGCACTTTTCCATTACATAATTATGACTAATCATTCCATTTTGCTCTTTCGCTTTAGTACTCTTATCTCGCCACTGTTTTTAGATATCTCTCTTAAGTATCTGATATTTTCTTTTAATGTCGTAATTTTTTAATGTGTAATTAAGGTGAAGAGACTATCAATCAGGTGATTTTAGACGCCTAAGCGAAAATTGGTACTACAACCCCAAAGAGCTCTGAATTTATCCATTTAGGTGTCTCTCATAGAAGAACCTCGGTGGCATTGGTAGACCCATTGTGTTTATATAATGTGTTGAGACTATGGAGTAGACGAAGACTTTTATCGAATGCCTAACCTATTTATACTTAATTGGTCACGCTAAGAAAGAAAATAAAGAATTACATTTTTGACTATGGATTAAATAAATGATCGAATAAAACCATAAAGATTTTGAAAACAATATAAGGTCTACACACCTCAGGCTAAGTTTTTTCTAGTAGCGCTAGTAAGTTATACTACTTTTCAATACTTGGTAGTATTGAATACTTTTCATTCGGTTACTCAATACTATACTCGATACTTTTAACGTTTATATTTAAATTTTTAGCAAATTTTATATGTACACTGGTGAGCAGAATTGGACCCATACCAGTGAAGTTTGAAATAAAGGCACAATCAAAAAAAAAAAGAGAGAGAGAGAGAGAGAGAGAGAGAGAAAAGTAGTTCGACTTTTTGTTTCAAATAA
The DNA here is from genome assembly GCA_023159175.1 of Wohlfahrtia magnifica. Lineage (NCBI taxonomy): Eukaryota > Metazoa > Arthropoda > Insecta > Diptera > Sarcophagidae > Wohlfahrtia > Wohlfahrtia magnifica. The sequence goes on along the minus strand of JAKWBJ010000496.1, from coordinate 2,254,538 downwards.
TCGGTAGAGAGATAACAAAAAATAATAAAAAGAAAATCACTAGCATTTGAACTTGGCGTTAAGTTTTAGGCAATTTTACGGAAAAAGTCAATGTATCCAACTCTAAAAGTATTGAGTCCTTACTTTTATGTATTGAGTACGTAAAAATAAATATACTCGGTACTCGGTAGCAGTACCAGTACCAGCAAAACCAGAGAAAATATATCGATAAAGTATATCGGTGATTTTAAAGTATTCAAAACAGGGTTGGCAAACCACTGGGTAACCCAATAAAACCCACACCTTTTTATTTAAAGGTTTCCGTAGTTTATTTAAAACAAAAATAAGTGTAATTTACGTATTGGGACTACAAAGTTATTTGTTCCGTTTTTGAGCTCTAAATGATAATGAAATAACTAATTTATCAAATTACTGCTTACACTTTTTCCCCACCTCTGAGCCAATTTCCAAATCCCGTCTAACAAAAACCTCTCGTCTTTTAAGGCGCTCCAAAAGCCGATTCTGTATTTCTTTAAAGGAAATAATTCGGTGACATGTTAAAAGATAAAATCATACCTTTTTATACGGCCTAGATAGTTTAAGAAAATGTAGGCGTTTGCTTCCGTTTCACCGTTTTTTAACTAAAAGTATACAGGAAGCAAACGCCTACATTTTCTTAAACTATCTAGGCCGTATAAAAAGGTATGATTTTATCTTTTACCGTAAAACGAGGTAATTTGAGCTTAAAGCGAAAATGCGGCAGATGTGGCATTTGATCGTTTCAAATAATTGTTTTGAAACTTTTGCGTCATGAGGTCGGATGTTGTCAAGCAGAAGAATAATTCAATCATGTCTGTCTTTATATTCCGGCCGTTTTTCTCATAATGCATGATTCAAACGAAGTAATTGCAGTCTGCTCTGATCACCGAGTTTTAGCAGTTCAAAGCATACAATACTGCCTTGATCGCATCAAGAATGCAAAATTGCGTTAAACCATAAATACTAAAACAACGTGATTGTATAAATAAACAAAAAATATTGTCGGATTGAACGAAATTTGGAAGCAGTTGTAAAACCCAATAAAACCCGGTCGGTTGGGTTTTTAAAAAATCCGGGTTTTGCCAACCCTGATTCAAAGGGTATTGTCTGCTATTAACTGGTAAGGCCGGGTAAAACTAAATGGTTGTTGGCATCGAAATGGAAACAAAAATTTGTCATTGTCTTAAAATAAAGATTCAGTTTTTGTGAAAAAGAAAGCGAAGTGAAAATTAATACACATAACAACCGATACCAAATAAATAAATAAAACTATTCAAGACCCTCTAAAAACATATGGGCATTTCCAGGGAAATGTATAGTAAAGCCAGATATTTTTTTGCTTATATCATATACACATGTATAGTGGAACTGAATTACTGTATTCAATACAAAATATGCGAACATTGAAGACAACAATTTTGAAGATTAAAGCAAAATAGCTCTGGCTTTAATGCCCTAAAACTTTCATCAAAAAATGTACTATAGGTATGCGCATATCTATGTAGCATATTTGCAGATTAATCTAAAACACTTTTACTAGATATGTAGGGTATTTGAGGCAGCTTATAAAAATTAAATGCAAAATCATTAAATTCCCCTTTAAATGCCATTTTTTTCGTCAGTTTAATCGCAACAGGTTTTTCAAAATCCGTCGATGTTATTTTCCAGATGTTGATCTTTAATTCTTATTATGCAATAGTTTTGAATTCACATTGCAATATATTAGCTGTTAAAACAAGGAAAAACAAAAACAATTTGTAAAATTAATGATAGACTACAAAAAGAAATCAATTAGAGACATTGTACCCCTATGATCCGCTCCAAGCCGGTGTAATATGGTTAAACAAATTGAACGTAGAGTATTGTATGTCCGTTTAGAAGTGAAGTTTGTTGGACAGAACAGATCACTACAGGAGAAGGGTGTTCTAGTTCTAATAAGCAGTATAGTACAATATAAAGAGTAGTGCCTTCTTATCTCACCTGTGGACTTGAGTTATCGATAAAGCTATAAAAAAAATTTACCAACCAAAATATAAGATATAGCATTTCGAGTTAGAGCTTTTCTTGTATCATTTAAAAGAGAGTAAATTTTAGACATGACAATACTGAATGAGCTTTTGGTCATGTTTATTGATGGGTTCAAATTTTTTTTAATCTTTCATGATTTAACTTTACTAGTTTAAGGTATGGATCAGAAGTCTATTTACATTTGCTAGAAACTATTTTAGAAGGCGAGGGCTTTAACGCCAACATAAAACCCAATTTAAACATATCCTTCTTGATAAGATCTATAGTTTTGGAACAGCCTTTGCATTCTATGTACAGAAGAATTCTTAAACTATTTTTAACATTCAACATAATCGTTTAACAAAATTATTGTTGTTTTGTAGAAGGTCTATATAAAAAAGGCATCATATTTTATGTAGCCAACCCTGATACTAAACAATAATGACAATATATATCCCCTTTTCCTAAAAGAGAGGAAAGAAGTGTACAAGCACACTTCATTAAAAGTTAATAAGCAAAAATAAGATATCTTCGAAATCATAAAAGCAAAGTTTTTATTGAAGGTTATATTGGAAAATCATGGTACTTAATTTTTCATTTCCTATCAACGATTGGACTTGGTATATTGGAAGCAATTTGGTACTTACAAAAACATATAAAGCAGCTGGAGGACTGCTTGTATCTCAGGTAATATCATAGCGTTCTAAGGTTAAATATCTTGACACACATAGTGATCGCCGGCTAACATAGAAAAGCTACATAGACACTAAGATGTGCCCAAATTAAAATAAAAGCGATAGAGATAAACTGGTTTTTTAACAGAAACTTAGTCCTTAGCTTGGGCTGCAAGCTCCTCCTTTGTAATGTGATTTTGAAACCAATCTGATGCTACGGTGTTCAGCAATGGAGCACTAACTCAGCTTCATAAATTTAACGCATTCAAAGGCGCCAAAATAACATTTTGCGACTGAAGACAAATTCTGCTAATTAAACTTTTAAGCTTCTTGTTAGCAAGTGTTTATAGCTAACCGAATTTTGTTGAGATTATTGAATCAAGCATAGCCTTTGATCGTGGCAAATTTAATACCTCAGATGTTGAAATTTAACGGCAATAAGCACATTAAAAGGTGTTTTTTAAGCTTGTCAGATTTTTCACCTGCTACATATCAGACTGCTTTAAGGAAATAATGGGTAATAAATAATGGGTAATAGGAATGAGTGGAGCTTCATACTCCTTTGGAGAAGGTACAATTGTTTGTTACACGGATGGGTCGAACACCAAAAATGTTACAAGCCCGGAAATGTTTGCCCTTAGGAGGGAATATTCGGAATCTATGGTGAAACTATACTCATTTTAACTTGGAAAGAAAATACAGAGGACAGGACTTAGTCATATTATCTGATAGTCAGGCCGTTATTCGAGCACTTGGCTCCTTTGAGGTTGACTCTGGGTTAGTGTGAGACTGTCTGGGTCAACTGAATCAGCTGGGCAGAGATAATCAGCATATGCTGGGTCGCGGGTCACGTGGGAATGTGGGGATGTGTGGAAGCCAAAGACTCTCCCGAGGCACAGGCTTAAATTGCTAGGCCAGGGCTTCTGTAGTGATCTAGATGAAAATGCATCAGCCAGGGTCCGTGGCCTGGAAGGTTATATATCGAATATAGGCTGGCTTACTAGGTGACGCACGGTATTTCATTTTATGGAACTTTATAGTCTCCGGGTGGAATGCAGCTGCACTGCCTTTTTAAACCTAACCCAACCTAACCATCTTTTCTTTTAATTTAATTTTTTGCCTCAATGTTATACAACCTGTAGTGGGAGGGTGTATGTCACGACTTGCTTGTGGTGTAGGATATCGATTTACCTGATTTTATTAAACTTCTTACAACACATATTTTATTATCATGATAGTACTATATGTGTTTTATATATATTATGGTTATAATAAAAGATAGCTGAGACACTATTGCTTTCAGATGTTACAAACTCATGCATAAACTTATTATAATCTTTGTAGAGCACGCATATTATTTTGAGGGTAATATTTAATTATGTGACTATAGAAAAGTGTGCTAATTTATTTACTAAATAGCGTATAAAAAAACTGGTGTTTTTTTAATAAACTTTGTCTTTTTGAATTTTTTTTTTTTTTTCATAAAACGGTACTGCTTAGCGATCTTTTTAATTATGTGATAACAAGTTTAAAAAATATATATAAATTTCTAATTTTAAAATTAATTTTATTTAAATTAAAACTAGTTTGCTGCACTGTGCATCAGCAGGTCTGATTTATTAGTTAAAAAATTTAAAAAAATAATAATTAACTTCAATTCTGTTGAAACAGGTCTAAATCCGAGAGCAAACATGTATGTAAATGAAAAAAATCTTCTCCTTATTTTTAATTTTTGTATGTTGTCATTCATAGAACTTGTATTGTAATAAGTTTATCATAAGGTTACACTGGTCTACAAAAAAACAAAAAATTTTCTCGCCTTTAAATAAAACTATATGGAATGTAATGATTTTGATGCGCTGAATTCAAATCCGTTTTCAGTTTTTTTTATGGGCGTGCAAATTTTTCGCCAAAAATATGGTAGTTATGTCAATATATTTCCTCATAACTTGAAAGCGACTTGACCGATTTTAATGAAGGTATGTACCACCAAACGTTTTGAAACAAACTTTCCTATAAATCCCCTGAACGACATTTTTTTTAATTTCAACAATTTCGGAGTTATTGACAACAACGCAGGGTTTTAGCTAGAGTAGATATAAATATAAATAAATAAAATATGTATGTATGTATAGGCAACTTTATTCTATTTCGACGACTCCTTGAATGCACTTTTCTGCTAATAAATTTTAACGACCTTCAAACGAAAAATGTGAAACAAAATGAGGAAAACCCGAATAAAGAATAAACAACTATTCAAAAACAAAAAATTTACTTCAGAGAATATACACTTTGGCTAATGTAAATTGTGCATTGAGTAGTTGATAGCTTAAAGTTAGTAAATAAAAGTTACTTTTGTAAATAGCTACTCATTATCCGACAGGGAATGCATTACAAATTTTTTTGTCAAAGTTAGGTAACTCCCTTTATAGGTTACATATCTGGCTTTCAATTAAATGCCTAAACGTAAAAATTATATTTTAATAATTTTTGTATAACTTTTTTGATATAAAAGAAAAAAAATTCTCTAATTTTGCAAGAAAACATTTTTTCGCTAATTTTGGTCAAACTTAGGTACATGCATTTAATTTTGAATAAAATCAGCAATAGCCAACCAATAGTTTATTATTATTTTCTCAACATTTTAAGCTTTAATTTAAGTGCTTAACATATAAAATATTCATTCTGAAAAATTTTGTATGGCTTTTTAAGAAAAAAAAAATTGCTCTAATTATGCGCGAAAAAAATTTTTTTTTGCAGCTAAGTTGTGAAGAACTCCGAAACTGTTGAAACTACAAAAAAATGTTGTTCAAGTGATTTATAGGAAATTTTGTTCCTAAACGTTTGGTATTGCATTAAAATCGGTATCTGCATTAAAATCGGTCAAGTCGTTTTCAAGTTATGATGAAGTATATTGACATAACTACCATATTATGGGCGAAAAATTTGCCACGCGCTTAAAAAAATTTTAGCGCGATGGAAAAAAGCTGAAAATGGATTTGAATTTAGTGCATCAAAATCATTATATTCAATATAGTTTTATTTAAAGGCGTTTTTTCTGTAGACCAGTGTTATTATTTTTATTTCGGATTGTGTCATTTATTCATAGAAATAGAAAAAAAAAAACATATTAATGTGTTTAGATTTTTTTTTCAATAGGTTGTTTAAAAGAATGAATTCATTATAAGAGGGTTCATTCAATTAAATTGAATATAAACTTGAATATGTCTAAATAAAATCAATTTACAATTTATAAAGAAAGTAAAAGCCTTTCTAATGAACAGCTTTCTTAGCCGGTCACCTCTCTTAGAGGAAAATTTATTTTCAGATTTTTTTTTTTTTTTTTTTGTACAAAAAAAAAAACGAAGAAACATCCGCTAATCGGACGATCGCTCGACGGAATGCGGACACCGATTTTTTCTAAACTACCTCCCATAGACGGTCAAAAGCCATTAAGGAAGGAAATAACTATAGAAAGAATGATAAATTTTCCACAAAAATTTCCCACAAAAGTGAGAAATTTATGAAAAAAAATTATTGACGCTCTTCATTATAAAATTTAAGTTTTAAAATTGCAGTCAGTCATTTTGGTATAGAATTCATGAATATTTTGGTAACCCCCGTCTCAATATTTTCAATTTTTAATTTTAATTTTGGTTATTGCCCGCTTCTTACTTGCCTATTCAAATCTTCACAGAAATTCTTTATCGAATTTAGATCTGGCGATTATGGCGGATAAGCTAGAAAACGCTAGAATGCTAGAATGTGCGAAACGTTGTACTCAACCAAATATGCCTCACATGAGCCAAATAATTTAAGTCGTTATCGTGTTGGAGGAAAGGGAAGGAGGTTGGTAAATTAAATTTTTTGAGTTTTCTTTTAGTATAGAAGCATGGTTTCGTTTTTCTAGCCAAATATTTGATTTTTTGCAGATTTTGGCGGTCGTCAAATAGAAAGATTTTGAACTTGCTTTCATCGTAAAACATCAGTTTGCCTACAAAATCATTTAGATTACTTAAGTACCCCTTGACGTATGCTTAACGTTTCTTTTGGTTCACTAATGAAGTAAGAAATTTTCGTCTATCTACACTACAATTATATTTTGCTTAATGCAGTATGTTTCTGACCGTAATGGTTAAATAAATCTGATCTCAGCAAAGATCTGTGTTCAGATTATTTTCAAAATCACTTTGACATTTCTGATTATCCCTCTAATCTCAGCAAAGATATGTGTTGATTTTATTTTCAGGATCACTTTGCCTTTTCTATGTGTATACCGTACACTTTCGAAGGTTTTCAACGTAAGATTTGCCTGGATTGTGAAGATATAGAATAATTTTTCGCTGAAATTCTAGTGTTTCCTTCTGCTTGTTACCCATTTTTGGTCAAAACTATCAACTTTGTTTTTATTTAAGCCAGTGACATTCTTACTCTGAAATATGAAAACTATTCAATTAAGAGGTGGACTAAATGGCTCTTTTCGAAAAAAAGTTGCAAAATCCATGAAATTTTGAGAATATAGCCAAGTGTGCCAATAATGCTGTTAAGCGAAATTTGGTATTTTTGTTCTTATTGTTTTGTATTAGTAAGTAATATGATACAAATTTGGACTGAAAATAAGTGACCTTTGTGGGCAATTTATTTTTCTACATTAGGTTATCAAAAAACTCTATATAAGACCATTAAATCATCCATGACGTTGAAAGAGCTTGGTGTGCCAATAATTTAGTTCGTCACCGTATGTGGGTATGTGCTGAGCAAGTAGGTTATGCAAGGTTTTCTGCTTCAGATGGAGTTTGATTGGGTTTAAGTCAGTTTTTTCATGCACTTCCTAAAAATAAAGGGTCACAATCTTACTTTGCGTAAACATGGTGCATTTAAAGCAGGGCTCGTCAAACACATACATTACCATTTTGTTTGTGTGTGAGTTCTCTCTTACTCAATGCTCTTGGAGAAACTTATAGTAAAAAGATATATAAACAGAAATATATTTTTAAAGTATTTTTGGTATAAATTTAAGCATTCTTTTAACAAACAAACAAAAAATAAATGACTTTTAATATATATATTTATAAAAGAGGACTATAAAATGCGTTGTAATTGATGTTCTCTGAAATGCGGCAAATGCGCCGATTGTAAGCCCTTAAACGAAAGATGAAATCAACACCAAGGTTTTTATGTATATGCAGTTGTTGTAGGTCCATTGGTTCACGAGTTATTGACGTTCGAGTGAACCCCTTTCTATTGCATAAGTTTTACTTGAAAACGGAATTTGTTTCAGCATTTTAACTTTGTGTGAGTTAGAAAATATTTTTTAAAACTGTGTGTTTGTGTATGGCTTCACTCATATAAAATTTGTACTTATATGTCTATATCTTTAAAACGGTAATAGAAGTCTCTAAATTTGACCAAAATAACTTTGTGTTCAATACAAATCATCAGTCAAAAATTGGGCCGAATTAGATAAATGGAAGTAGCACCTCCCATACGAAGTAAATATTGGAACGAGGAGAGAATCAATTTACGGCGCATAGTGCTTTTGACAAGCCCTGATTTAAAGGTATCTTTCACGCTGAATTACCGATTGATTGGAAATCTAACAAAAGGTCTTGTAAGAAGATAAGATCTTGTAATAGAAAAATAATTTTGTTTTTGGATAATGCTGTATCACATAAGTTTTTTACCAGCAAACCCAGCTTTCGTTCGTCCGCCTCTATAAATTTGATTTTAAAAAATTTAAAAAATCAGCATTGGAGCTTTCAAAAAGCATAGTCGTGCTTGATGCATTATGCTTTATCAAAACTGTTTGAAGTAAAGCAGAATCTACAACCAAGTTCGTAAGTTTCCGAAAGGCAGGATTTATGTTGCAAAACGAAGATCTTTAAGAATTTGAACCTAAGGATGACATACCATCATCAACTTAAATAAGTTTTAACATACTTTCAGAAGCTAATGCAACAACCTTCGAAATTAATATTAAATATTGAAAAATCTCGAGAATATCAAGTATGTGTTTTTACCATAAAATGAAATAAAATTAAGTGATTTAAAATCTAATTTTTAATCAATGATAAGTAATGGCCGCATACATAATTATTTCTGAAATATTAAATAAAAGATTACATAAATAATTATATATGCGGCCATTAGATAGATTTATACAAAAATTCTGTTTTATTTTTATTTTTTAGGTTTTAAAATAATTTAAGAAATATTACATAAAAGATTTCAGAAATAATTATATATGCGGCCATTACTTATCATTGATTAAAAATTAGATTTTAAAGTACATTTTAATGACACCACTAACTGCGGAAACTGGTCCACCGATTTCAATCAAAATTTCAAGGTTCATTGAGGATGGTCTGTAGATGGTTTATGTAAAGTTTGCATGAAATCGGCCCAGTGCTTCCGGAGATATGGCATTTATATTTTCCAACAGAATAGTCTTTATTTTCCATATTATGATTTTTTATTGTTACTTGAAAAGTTTATAGGTTACAAAGCAAAAAAGTTAAAGGCAAACAACGATTCCTCTTCAACCACCTTGAAGGCAGAACAACGTTTGCCGGGTTAGCTAGTTGTTTTATAAAAGTAACAGCCTTGCCAAAGTTTCGCCTACAACCAACTCTTATATTTTGACTCATCTTAAAAGAGTTTTAGTTTCCACACTGCATTGTTATAGACAAGCAGTGCCCATAAGTTTAAAGTTGCAAAAAATCGATAAATTTTACTATATTATATTAACATTAAAGTCGAATATTCATAGTTATATCCTGTATTTGAAAAAGGTCACAAAAAATCCCTACCCAGCACAATGAACCCGTTTGCAGAGAACTTCAAAGGAAAAGCAGTAAAAATACGGACACGAGTGAGAGCAATATCCAATCCTATACTGAGCGCACAGTCTTAAATTATTTCGAAAATAGTAGATGAAATGGATTTCCTTCCATAACCGATCTTTTTCTCTTAAGAGATGAAAAAGTTATTGGAAAAGAATACGTTTCTCTATAAATTTACTATCTTATAAAATATACTAATACAAAATATACTAAATACAAAATACATTCTTTAATAACTCTGTGTATTAGAGAACTTTTATCGTATTAATTTCAAAAACCTCAAGGCACAGAACATTAAACGTAGGGTAATAAACGGTTCTACAATGCCAAAAGTCCACAGACAAAAAAAAAAAAAAAACGCAAAACAAAACAATAAAACCAAACAAACAAACGGGCAGACTAACAGACAGACAATCATCGGTAGTTAATTAATAAACACGAATAAACAATTAGAAAAATCTATAAAAGATGCTGCCAAAGATCGAAGTGGAGATATTATTTGTGATTAGTTTTGAAAGGTGAGTTGTTTAGCTGTCTGGCTCTCTAGTAGCTTGCTCCCGTTGCCGCTTAATTAGTTCATTTAAGCGGTTATTATTTTAAAGATTAAAAATTTGTTAAATTAAATCGTATCATTATAATTGAAAATTATTTGTAATTTCTTTTCAAACAAAAAAATAGGTAAAATGAAACTGACAATATTAATTTTACCCCTATTTTGTGGCTTAGCCTTGGGCCAGTTTGGTGGTTTCGGTGGATTTGGTAGCAATATTGCCAATACCTTTCAAAAGGGTATTGAAACTTTGGCTTCAAGTGTTCAAAGTGTGCCATTCGTGAATGATGCAAAGAATTTTGCTGACTTTGCGGTGAGTATGAAGAAGTTTATATTTTTTAAGAAGAATTAACATTTTTTCGATTTTTAGCAACAAGCTGGTAAAACTTATGCCACCGCTGCTGAGAAGGCTTTGCGTGAAAATGTTTTCAATGCACACAAAACTCTGGTTGATGCCAACAATGCTGCCTTTGCAGCTGGCAAAACTACTTTCGAATTAGCAGCCAATGCTTTTGCTGACGTTACCAATGCTGAATTCTTGAAAAATTTTCTTGGTAATCGTAAATCTGCAGCCGGCGAGTAAGTTTTGGATGATAAAATGTATTTGAAAAAAATAAATAAATTTCTCTTTTACTTTCACTAGAAATCTAGCCAAGCAACATCGTCAAAAGGCCGCAGTTCAAACTGACAAGCTAATACCTGACTCCTTCGATTGGCGTGAAAAGGGTGGTGTTACTCCCATTAAATTCCAGGGTGATTGTGGTTCTTGTTGGTCTTTCGCTGTTACTGGCGCCATTGAAGGTCATGTCTTCCGCAAGACTGGCAAATTGATTAATCTCTCTGAACAGAATCTGGTAGATTGTGGCAAAAAAGAATTTGGTTTAGCAGGTTGTGATGGTGGTTTTCAAGAATACGGTTTCGAATTCGTTACTATGCAAAAGGGTATTGCTGCGGGCGAAAAATATCCTTATGTAGATAAACAACAAACCTGCTACTATAAAGACGATATTAAGGGTGCTGAAATTACTGGTTTTGCCACCATTGATCCCAAGGATGAGGTGACCATGAAAAAAGTTATTGCCACCTTGGGTCCACTGGCTTGTTCTGTCAATGGTCTTGAAACATTATTGCTGTACAAAAGTGGCATTTATGCCGATGAAGAATGCAATAAGGGTGAGGTTAATCATTCTGTTCTTGTAGTAGGTTATGGCAGCGAAAACGGGCTTGACTACTGGATTGTTAAAAACTCATGGGACAAGGCTTGGGGAGAGGAAGGTTATTTCCGTTTGCCTAGAGGTAAAAACTTTTGCGGTATTGCCACTGAATGCAGTTATCCCATTGTTTAATTTAACAAAGTGACAAAATCTAGTCGGCTACTACACACTCAAATAATTTCAATGTCAAATATTTTTTTTTTCTTTATAAAGCAATAAATTATTAACGTGAAATTTTAATTCAATTACTATACATATAATATTAATTTTTACATTTAAAACAATAACGTTTTAATATATAATTTAATAAAAATTAAGATCATATATTATTTGATATTTCCTTTAGAAAGAGTTTAATTCATATCGCTTATGACTTAATATGAAAGGGGGTAAAAACGGTATCATTATAATCGCACAGTGACAGACGGTATTATTAGTACAGCTAGTGGTTTTATGTAAATCTTTCAGTAACGTGAGCAGTGTCAAATTTTAAATTAGTTTAAAAAATCGTCTTATATCTCAAAATTTATAGCCGCAGTAAAGTTATCACCATGTGTGGTCTTTCATGCTTTATCTATCTCTTCTTTGGAGAAACAAATTTTAACAAAACTTAAACTTTTTTTTTTTTGCTTAGAATTTACTGTGAAAACAAAATGCGCCACTTGAATAGAAAATTTCATCTAATTTTTTTCACTGCCGGAGTTTAAAAAAGGAAAAATGAAAGCTGACAAGTTGTGGCTCTATCATTTACTAAAGTATCGAAAAATATTGAAAGAAGTCGGAAGGTAACAGCATAATTCATGTGCAATGAGCCCATATATTAAAAAAACAAGAGGGCCATGCACGTAATGTGTTGTCTAATGCAGACAAGAGACATTTTTTAAGTGAAACTTCTAAATTACAGGACTCGATAACGAAAATAACACATAACATGAACGAAAACAGGCTTAACTACCATAAGGCATGTTATCTTAAGAGCTGAGGTTATAAGAAGAATCAAACTAAGAAAAAAACACATCTTAATACCTCCAGTAAAGAAAAATTCACGATTTTTTGCTGCACCACATGACGTAAATTACTGAGTTACATCATATGATTTTCTCGGATGAGAAAAAATTTAATTTGGCAGGCACTGATGGGTATGGCTATTACTTTTATGATCTTCGAAAGGACCCACATTACATGGATAGCCTAAATAATCGGGCAGGGGTTATTATGGTATGAAGGGCAATTTCGTATAACGACTTTTAGAACATTCATTATTATAAACACAATAATAAAACTTATATCCTACAGTGAGTAACTAAAAACGGTTTTCCTGACTTTAACAAATTTTTTTGGAGCCTCTCCTAGGATTCTTCAACAGTTTAACACACCTACATATCTACACTGTCCGGATTATAAGAACATTGTTATGAGAGTAGGTAACAATATTAGAGTGATACAGAGCTTATTCAAGCCATAAAACTTGCTCGGTACTGAACTAAACCAGATTAAATAGCCTGTATCCTTGATTTTTCCCTTTCCCATTTTCAATTATTATTTATAAAAACAATCCTATTTAGTCAACTTATTAACCATAATGACAACATAATTACGGATGATTAAGTTTTAATGAAAGTTCACATTTGTATTTAGAAAAAAAGAATAACAATATAACAAAAAAAAAAACTAAATTAATTCAGGTGGCATAAAATATTGCGCGTCAATAATATTCGGTTTTCTTTGAAAAGTAACAAATAATACATTAGAAAAATGGTTTTATATAAAATTCAGTATTTTGTTGGATAACCCTTTTGTTTTATAACTTCACTTAGACGGTTTGACATGTGTTTGACTATTTTAGCTGTATAAGCTGCAGGGATACGATCCTATTCTACTTGAAGCCGCAATTTCAAGTCTTCAATGGATGTTATTTTGTAGTTGCGGATTCGCCGGTCCAGCTCATCCCATAAATTCTCAATCGGATTGAGGTCTGAGGATTGTGCAGGTGGGTGGAGAACTTTAGGGCAGTTATAGAGCAACCATTCTTGAATTAAACGCGACTTGTGGTTTTGGTCGTTATCTTGGTAGAATTTAAAAGAATCTAAAACGCCCAGCTTATTTGCACTTTCTCTCAAATTTTGACAGAGGATATTTAAATATGATTCCTTATTCATAATTCCACTGATAAAAACTATTTTTCCCGTCCCTTTAGCTCCCATACAACCCCACGCCATATCATGTCCATTTCCATGTTTTACGGTTGGTTTTAAATTTTGTGGTTGTAACTCCTCATTTGGCTTCCGCCACACCATTACACGCCCATCGGATCCAAATACGTTATACTTGCTCTCGTCCGCAAATATAACGTCATCCCACCAAGTTTCAGGCTTCTTAATGTACTCCCTGGCAAAACTCAAACGAGCTTTTCGGTTGCGTAAATTAACCAATGGCTTACGACGTGCTACTTGGCCATGAAAACCTTTTTTTCTTATGGTTCTTCGTATAGTAGATGCAGATATTTTCTTTTTAAACTCATTGAGCACCTCTGTGACTAATTTGGGAGCACTAAAGCGTGGGTTAGATTTTATTTTTCGCACAATTGAACTTTCTTCCCGCTCGGTCAATTTTGTTGGCTGACCTGTCTGCTTTATGAAGTGTATTCTTCCTTCATTTTTGTGCCTTCTGACAATGTCCCCAACTGTATTTGGTTTCATATTCAGAATTTCAGCAATCTCTTTGTACTTTTTACCTTTTTCATAATGGAAAATAACAAGTTTTCGCTGTTCTAAAGGAGTGTTTTTTCCTTTGCGCCCCATTTGTATAATTTGCAGTGAAGTAGAATTTTGGAGGTGTTATGCACTTTTATTAAAACGTATCTCTATATTGCTGGAAAAGTAGCTGAATGACATGTTTTTTGCAAATAGCATATAAATAGGGGAAAAACCGAATATTAATGGCGCTTAGTAAACAGGGTTAACAAACTTTGATCGATTTATCACGGTTGCAGGGTTACCATAGAGCCATTTTTTCCATATATTTGAATACTCATACTGAAAACATTTATTTATATATATATATATATATATATATATATATATATATATATATATATATATATATATTATTTATTTATATAAATATTTATATTTATTATTATATATATATATATATATATATATATATATATATATATATATATATATATATATATATATTTTTCTTAAGAGCATCTCTATTGGTTTTTGCTTTTCTTAAAAATGTTAGATATTAATTTTCAATTATTGTTTGTAATCACAAAAAAAGTAGAATAGAATAAAGACCATACGTTAGCCTGTTTCTCTGTCCATTGTAATACTTGTAATCCGAGGACGTAGAGATAATTTTATGAAATTCAACTAATTGCTTTCATGTTATTCAAAACCATATTGTTGGCTATAATCGATATCTTACATCATTCATATCTTACACAAATCTTGATTAAGGACATTATTTTCATTACAAGAATTCATATAAAGAGCTTTATTCACAAAAGCTTGATCTAACAACTTTGCCAAGTTTGATGAAGACCAATTTATGTTTAGATTTTACGCTGTACAAATTGTTATCCAAATTTTTACAAAAAGAGTCAGTAATTTCTTGAGTACCTAATAAATTTCTAATAATTTTATATCTCTGTGGGAAAAATGACGCCGATAAATCTACTGTGAGCGTCAAAAGAAACTGTACACCAGTGGCATTTATGTTTAAACTTTTATTTTATTATTTTTTTTATAATGTAACTTAAAATTTTTTTAGTTTTTATTTATTATATGTCCTTCTTAAACTTTTTATTAAAAAACAAAAACAAAACTTTAACAACAACAAAAAATATATAACAAAAACAAATAAATCTTCAAATTCCACGCGTCAAAAGAAACTGTACAACTATTTTGTACAACAAATAATAAGCAATTTTACAGTAAAAACCTTCCGTTATTTTTTTTTATTTTCTTTCATATGACAATTTAAGCAATATTAACTAATTATTAAAGATATTAATAGATTTGGTTTTGTCACAAGCAGTTCAAACAAGGAAACTTTTGTATTTTTTAAAAATGGGCAAACAAACTTCTTTGGATGTTCGTGAACTTGTGTTAAAATTTTACAAAGAAGGCAAATCTTTACGAGAGATTGGTGTAATAATTGGGCGAAGTCACAACACTGTAAAAAATATAATTGATAAGTACCAAAAATTTTCAAATTTAGAAAATCGCCCTAAATCTGGAAGGCCAGCTAAACTAAACAGTACTCAAATAAGGTCCATTGTGCGACAAGTGAAGAAAAACCCAACGGAAAGTGCTGTAAAAATATCCGAAAATATTTCAGAATGCTCCGGTATTAGTGTCAGTGCCAGCACAATACGCAGAGCCTTACATGCAAATGGACTGCATGGACGAGTTCCAAGAAAAAAGCCATATATTTCACCAATCAATCAACGTCGGCGTCGGGAGTTTGCCAAAAAATACGAAAATCAATCTAATATATTCTGGAACAATGTGCTTTTTACTGACGAAAGTAAATTTGAAATATTTGGTAAGAAAAAACCAGTTAAAATTTGGAGAACGAAAAATTCTGAATTCGATCGGCAAAATGTAATGTCCACAGTAAAGCATGGTGGTGGGTCGGTGATGGTGTGGGGATGTATGGCAGCGAATGGTGTAGGAAATTTGGTATTCATAGAAAATACTATGAATAAAACAGATTATCTCAACATTTTAAAGGACAACTTGGCACAGAGCGTTGAAAAATTGGGCTTGGATCAAACTTGGGTCTTCCAGCAAGACAACGATCCCAAGCATACTGCCAAAATAGTAAAGGAATGGCTGCTTTACCATACTCCAAAACAGTTGGATCATCCCCCCCAGTCACCCGATCTCAACCCCATAGAACATTTGTGGGAACATCTGGATCAACAAATAAGAAAAAGGGAAATTACAAGCAAGGATTCCCTCAAATCAGCTATAATGGAGGAATGGCTGAAAATTTCCCCTGAAGTTACTAGAAAACTTGTGGAATCGATGCCCAGAAGACTGCAAGCTGTAATAAAAGCAAATGGCAATCAAACTAAATACTAATTATTTTTAACTAACGTTATTATTTTAATGTAGAAATAATGTACAGTTTCTTTTGACGCGTGGAATTTGAAGATTTATTTGTTTTTGTTATATATTTTTTGTTGTTGTTAAAGTTTTGTTTTTGTTTTTTAATAAAAAGTTTAAGAAGGACATATAATAAATAAAAACTAAAAAAATTTTAAGTTACATTATAAAAAAAATAATAAAATAAAAGTTTAAACATAAATGCCACTGGTGTACAGTTTCTTTTGACGCTCACAGTATAACATTGACCAACAATTAATTATTATGGATTATGTTAGCATCATGGTTTATGCTAGCTTTGAGGGGCGATATGGTTTATAGCTTATTCGCATAAGCCAGCGGCTTAAGGAAACCTTTAAAGAAACAATCTAACGGGATCAAAATCTATGATCTCGAGAGCCACTTCACATCACTTCCAAGTGAGAGATCTGTGTGACACGTATACGCTGTTGTATTTTAACCACACGTCGTTGGTGTACAGTTTATCAAATTTAGTGTAAAAGAAGTTGGTAATCATCGACTGACTGTGTGTCTGGCCAAAGTCGTTCTCAAGGAAATATGGATCGATGACGACGTTAGCCCAAAATCCACACCAGAAAGTGACTTTTGCTGAATGTATTCGACGCTCTTCAATCTCATATGGATAGGCATCATTCCAAATTCGCCAACTTTGTACCCATTCATCCAGAAATGGGCCTCAACTACCATTCAGCGAAAATATGTACCGCGTTGTCTATTGGTTGTTTACCTTCAGCTCCTGGGTAAGCTGAATTTTGCAGTTGGAGACTGCAAAAGACCGAGCTCTGATGAGCGAATCAAAAGCGTATTTTGACCTTGTATTATTTTATCGTATGGATGTTGGTTTACTGTTTATAGAACCAGTGGACTCAGATTTATCCCTCACACTGAGAATAATCTTCTCGATAGGATCCTAAAATTGGTGAAGTGAACGTTGCCCGAACAGACAAAACAATTTTATCACTTGTACGCCATATTCGTCCATGATGATGTGGTAAAAAAAATGAACAAATGACAGTCAATTCGACAGATGTAGGTAGCTCCGTCAATATGACCGCTTTCAACTGCTCGAAGTTTAAATTTTTCGTTCAAAACGAAGTTGCTCTGGACTCTGGAGTTTTAAAGTAAATTCTAAAAGCATTGCTCAGTTACATTCATTTTGGTCCAGTTCAGTAGACAAATAATAAAGGTAACTCCATATTGTTCGGACAGTAGACCATCAGTCTCACAGTCTTTAGTAAACATTATACTTTTTCTTGTTTAGAAAAAGTAAAAGAAAGTCGTCAAACCGTTAAAGAGTGAAAATTTAAACCATGTATAAAAATGACATTTATACCAAAACGTACACTGTGGATAAGGCATTATAGAGTCGAGGTTGCACGAAAATATCACTAATCAATGCGTTTTTGTTATTACTTGATCGTAAAACAAATGTTATCAAATAACTTTGCAAAAAAAAAAAAAAATACTGGACTAGATGCATTCTGATGAAAAACAAAAAAATTTAATACCAATTAAACTAAGAAAGCTTCCATTCTACGAAAATAATGATTCTTTAATAACATTTTATTCTTTCATTTTATAAACAAAATGAGGAAAATTTCAAATATTATTTGCGAATTTAAGTTCATATACCGAAAAATTATACAAATACTTCCCTTTTTTTAATTGAATTCTTTGTTTTTAATTTAACCAAAATGGTAATTGAACTAAGTTATGTGATAAAGATGTTTATAAAATAACATAATATTCTGTTATTAAAATACTTAATGAATTAAATGAATAGTACAAAGAAAAACGAACTCTAATATGATTGAACTAAAACAAAAACAACAAATATAAAGAGAATAAAATGAACAAAATGAGATTTGAATTTAAGAAAAAAAAACTAGAAAAATAGAATAAAATAAATTCTTAACTAAGGTGAGGGGGATTGTATGCTTAATGTAATTGTAAGAAAAACACAAACAAACAAAAATAAAAAATAAAACAATATAAACGAAAATATGAAAGGCAAAAAAAATAAATAAAAAACTGAAACATGTTTTTTAAAATAAAACTGAAAAACAAAATGCAAACGAAAACACTTACCTCAAACTTAAATCTGGTGAAGCGCAACGTATAGCTACGCTGGGTATTTGGGGCACCAGACGCATTGCCATTACAACTTGGTTGCGCCACAGACGTAAATAAAAATCCTTTTGGCTTTCGGTTGGTACTTTTTTCGTTGGTGCTGACGAACGTAACAAAGATGCTCTATTGTCGCTTACAGGTCTATAGAAAAGAGAAAGAAATTTAGTCAAGGTCATTTACTTTTTTTATTTTAATTAATTTAAAATTCATATTGAAACAAATGATGAAGATACTTACGTTGGGTCTATAACACTGTAGAGGGTTGTTACTCTGGCGTAACAAATTGGCCATGCTTGAGCAACTGTTGAAGGACATTTTTGTAAAATACGATCTCTTTCGAGGAAACCAAACAGACATGCTGACCACGGATCAAATTGTTGTTGCGGCGTTGTGGTACTTGTTTGTGATAAATTCAATGTAGAGGTTGACGATTTTGAATTGTCTTTAAATGTAATATAAAAAAAGAAGGAAGAAATTAAAGAAACAAAGAAAGAGAATTTTTTATTTTATATTTCTGTTAATATTTACCATCTGTAAGGCCACCCAGCCAAACACCACTTGAACGTTCTGCTATCCATTGTAAATCAATTTGTGTAGCGTTTAATATTGCCGTCTTTTCAGCCTGTGGCAAATGTGGCAAGCACTTTTCTAAAACCTATTGATAGAAACACAAATATCAAGAAAATAAAAAATACTTAAAATAGAAATGCATGTTAATCAGCAGTATCCAGATCAACATAATAAATTTTCAATTTTCTGTACTTTACATTAAAAACAATTTATTTGGAAATAACAATAACAATATAACAAACTGTCTTATACAAAAATGAATGTGTGTTTGTATGTATATATGTTTGTTTCTTTGGCCTTTGGCTGAACCGATTTTCCTGAAATTTTTAAAGTATCTCTCTGTATGTCTGGAAGTAACTATAGGCTACATAAATTTAAAAAAATGCAGCTGGGCGGTGGCATATCCATACAAAGTAAATATTTATCAGTCTATATTTTCAAAATGGTAAAAGTGTGTCTCTATATTTATTCCAAATAGCTTCATTGTCAATAGAAATCGTCAGTCAAAAAGTAGGCGGAATGGGATAAGTGGACATGGTACCTTCCATACAAAGTAAATATTGATTTTTATATCTCATGAGAACAGTTAAAATGGAAGTTTCTGAGTTTGGTCTAAATTACTTATTAGGTAATACACATCATCGGTTGAAAAGTAGGCGGAATTGGATAAGTGGCCACAGTACCTCCCATACAAACTAAATATTGATTTTTGTCTATCATATGAACGATAAAGCTTCTGAATTTGGTCTGAATGATTTAACAGTCAATGCAAATAATCAGTCAAAAGTTTGTACGAGAAGTGCCATGACCACTTATCCAATTTCGCACACTAATATCTAATCTAATAAAACTAAACTAATAAAAAACTAATATCTAATCTAGGATAAGTGTTTAATAATAATAGGAATCTGCATTTTATCTGCCTGTCGCAGCTATTAAAATTTTTATTTCATATGTATTTACGCAAGAATCTTAGCAGAAAATCCAGTTACTAATTGTGAACAGTTTTCTTTACTGTGTAAGTAAAATTTCCGGTAATTTCAATTTAACACCATCATTCTAAAACGTTCAGTATGGATTATCTAAGTGAACCTCTTTATCCACATCTCTAATAAAAAAATTATCGTCTGATGACTTCCAACCTGTTTCCAGAAGACGTGCGACAAATAAGTTGAGTGACTTGTCTGTTTATATGTAAAACACAAACAAAACACTCAATTTTTGTTAGTCTTTGAAATATAAAAAAACAAGTCACTCAACTTGTTATAGTTATAATATTTTATAACAAAAGGTACTGGCTACGAAGCACTCTCGGAAATTGATATCAGATCTGCAGGTATAATAACAGCATGTTTTTATGGCAACGTTTTTTCGTAATTCGATATCTCATTCATATTTCAATACATAATTATGCGCCGAATTACATACTTTTTCTGTTTCAATTAGCCTGTGCATTATAGTTTTTAATTTGTTAAATTTGTCTTTTTGGCTTACTTTTTCTATTTATAAAAGACAATTTAGCAGCAAATAACAATAACAAGCAGAAGATGAAATACCATCAAACCGAATCAGAAATGTGCCATGTAAACTGGTTAATTCATATAAATAATTCAATAAGAGGACAGAATAATTGGAGTGCCGTGTAAACAAGCTATAAATGTGTGACAAAAATGTCTGTTGGACCACATCCTAATCAGACTATTGTTGAAATTGTTACAGAACACTAATCAAGTAAAATATAGAATCTCTCTTATCTCTCTCTCTCCAATAGAAGAGAGCAGATTGGGGTAATGTGGAATGCAAGGCTAATGTGGAACACCCATCCATTTTGCAAACTAGAACTTATTTAGCAATTCTGTCTTTTTGTATAAATGTTTTACAGGAAAACGCAAAACTTTTAATTTTCAGTCGTTATATAAACAAAAACTAGCGAAAACAACTTTTCTTGTGTGCATTTTTAAAGACGAGTTTTGTCTCAAATACAAAGAGTTTATAAAGGTTTCTATTGGACATGTACTGAAACTTGCATTTCGACTAAATTTTGATTTGCTATGTGAAGTGAAACTGAACTTAGAAACAACAATAAAACTATGCTCAAATTATTTTCTTTTATTTTTTAACTCTAAGGAATATCAAACAATTTGTCTTCAAAATATCTTTATGAATACAAAATGTTTTACCAGTGAAAACTGAATGTGAAAGCCTACATATTTTCTTTACTAATTATAACTATTTGCGACCAAACCAACATTGAATATCACAAAATTCATATCACATTTTTGAAGCTTACCTGCGGACAACATTTATCAATGACATCCAATAGAGGTGGTTCAGTTTCAGGAATTCCCAAAGCTTTCATTAAATTTTTGACTTCTTTTAATATCATTGCAGCCAATTTTCTCAAATATGGTCGATAATTACATAGTAAAACTAGAGCATAGCCTTCAACAAAATGCAAAGTAGTTGTCAAGGGTATATCGTTCTTTTTCCCAGCATCAGCCATATTTATAACAGTTGCTTGTGTAATAGTTGATATACCACTTGAGGTAATACTTGAAGTGGCACTTGAATTTGTGTTTATGCTTTTAACATTACTAGCACTTGATAATTGGCTGGTGGCAGTATCTTTGCCAAGAATACAACCACCGGCGACGACAACACCGGTCTGTCCGGCATTTTGAACACTGTTGCCACCGGGATTAATGACTGTTGTGGTAGTGGGAGTTTTTAATGTGTTCGGGCCAGAGTTTCCATTGCCATTGACATTGATGGCACAACGCCATATATTCAAGAACACAAACAGCATGCGAGTACAATTTTCCAATAATTGCGGATAAGTGTCGGTGACATCGCGCACCAGAAATTGTGTATAACCGTGCACGACATCCTGACGCCAATCCGGAAAATCAATAACCAATGTTTGCAGTGATTGATGCGTTAGCATGCGTAATTCTTCGTCCATATGTACGGTCAAGCGTGAGAGAAGATCGACTAATTCCTGAGGTGTCATAGTGTCAGGTATTAAGCGAGGCACAGCCGCCACACAAGTGCGAAAGAGATCAATGCGTGGTTTTCTTTCACCCGAGAGCATTTCGTCTGGCTCTTTATTTTGATTTTGAGTATTAGTCATCATAAGTGGTCGTCCATAATGGACATCCAGTGCTCGTAAGATATCGACAAATACCCGGCGCACATGGGGGAAATATGTAGACATGCCAATGCTGCGGGCCGTATCATCGGTTAACATTTTGTTAATATAAGTCTTTTTCACACGCAAAGTATTGCCAGATGGTAAAACGGGTACAGTGCGAGGCATGGGTGGTTCACCATCCTTTTGTTGCAATGAATCGGCCACAACCAGAAATGCTCTTAAACCAATACTCATACGTTCGGGATTTAGAATTAACTGAAAAGTAATGAGATGAATTAATCTAAAACATACTTGAACAACTTATAACTCACCTTTATTGATCTGCCAACACATAAGAGATCATAAACAATTTCTCTCATAGCAAAGTCTAAACGTTCCTGAGCTATAAATTGTATGATTTTTACAAATATATTTAATGGAGTATCACGCGGTATAACACCTTTGGAGCCCCTATTATAGAAAACATTTTTTATTCAATTTTTATTATTTTCAATCTTCATACACACAACTAACTCACTTGGGAAATAACGAATTAACAATACTTTGTAAACGTGAATGTGTTGCTGAATTCGATTCACATTTAATGCGTATCATATAGACCCACAGCAAACGATACAGAGATTCCAAGGCTACACGACTCATTTTTGAATCCCGATTCTTTAGATTGCTTAAACACATGGCCAGAAAATAGTGCCAATTCGATAGGAAAAATGTTTTCTGTGAAACACACAGAAGACAAGTTACCAGGGGAAATAGTGCTAATCGATGTTTTGATTTCGTTGATGCATCCAAAGTTTGCATGTAAAGTAATTCGACAAAATTCTTAACGCAAGGAACATTGACTTCGTTTTTAACAGCCTGTAAAGAGAAAATATCTTCAATGTAAAAAAATTAATTTTCCATAAATGTGATTTATAAGTACATATGCGGATGAATACGATTTTTATCGAAATTAAATTAAAAGTAAATATCGTGCCTTTTTATTCTAAAAATAAAATTCTAGGAAATATTTAAAAACAAAAGGATTCGATTTTTATGTAATTTTACTAATATTTTGCATTTTAAATAATACGTTAAACAATTTTTAAGTATAAAATACACAGCCGATAATATTTTAGTAGTTTTCAATTTCTAATTAAATTTTCGTAGTCGGAATATAATAAAAAAGGAAGGTTACATTTTGTCTGTAAATGAAATTAGTTTCGATAGCAAATATAACTTTATAAATATATCATCTAATATTTAACTTTCATTCGACTTGTGCTTTCTTATTAGAATCTGAGTCATCTTGTGACGGTTGGTTCAGAAAATTTTAAAATAGTAATTGCAATGTGCGTAATTAGGAAAGTTTTGGCCGGTTGATTTAGGTGAAAAATTAAAGCCCAAGAAAACCATAGCTTACTACTATAAGTAAGAAAGTTTTGCCAAAATCGTAGGCATGACAGATCTCTAAAAAGAATGGGTTAGTGCAAAAATAAGTCGTTACTCCAGGAAGGGACTGAAAGCTCAAAAAGACCACGAAAGTATATTCCGCGTAATAAAAAATAAGTCGTAGTAGATCTAGTGCGTGACAAACGCTTAAAAAGCACCTTTTCATTTTCATTCTGGCAACTACATTAGCCACTAAAGAGAAAACTTAACCTTCCTGTATGTGCCTTAAAATACCCCGTGACAGTGGCCACGAGATCACATATTTCGATCGTAAAGAAACGTTCAAGTTTCCCACCTCTAGTCTTATTTATACGAGGTCAAAATTTCACCTAATATGTGCAAAATGTATAAGATCTACAATGCCAATCGATAAGCGTTCACAATTTTCCTTCCCATGAGTCATATTTCAATAAAAAGTTTTCTTAGAATATCAGCTTAACGCACGTTCCGCTGGGACAAACATCGGTTGCTGCTGCCGTGCAAAATATCATATTTCCTGACAATAAGTTGACCAGAAAAAATGCCTAAAATAGTATTGATGCAACAGCAGTAGTAATCATGATGAGTAATTTATCGCTATATAGCAGAGCTTTACATTAAACGCTTATGGTAAGTGTATTATGAGAGAAGAGTTATAAAACCATATGGTTTCTTCATACATACGTGTTGTTACCCAAATCGTACCCTACAAAATTAAATGAAAAAAAATTTTATTATCAACTTACTGCAGCAACTGGTACTAAAATCTCTACAAATAAGCCCGCCAGAGCATGCTTGATGTCTTTGTCTTTTAACTCTAAAAAATACTGGCCACATTCATGCATAAATTGAAATGATGCTTCAAACTCTTCTATGGGCACCATCTAAAAAATAAACAAAATACAAGTTAAACACTCAAAATAAATTTCATTTTCTTACGCAATATTTCGTTAACCCACCTTTACTCTGAAGAATTTCATGCCCATAAGTAAACTAATTATGCTCTGCGTGGTGTGCGGTGATGGTTCTTTGGCTCTCAACTCTTTCAATTCACTCATGAAACGCTTGCGCACTGAACTGAAACGTGACTGGGCCAAAACACCAATTACTTCAGCATACAAATCAGCAATCATATGTATGTTATGAGCATTCGGATTATTCTGTAGACCCTCTTTATATTTGAAATGTTTAAAAGCTAAGTTCTCAATATTGCGCACTAAATCCTCATGACCCGGATGGAAAGGCAACTGCTTTAGAATTTCAATGAGAGCCAAACAGAAAATAAACTCTACAGCTGCTTCACGGCGTTGCAATTGAAATTCTATGTCTTGTGAATTTAGAGGTTTTGTGAGATTGACTGCAGACTTTTCCATACGTTTGAGATCATTTTTTATTTCAGCATCGGACAGTTGGCGCTTATGCCAAGCCAATAGAGTATGTAACAGCGAGGGTAGACAATGTTCGGCAACACTGCCCAAGGCAGAGAGTAATTGATCGAATTGTTGATCTTCACCGCGTTGTAATAACTTCGATAAAGGCTTATCCACACTCTCTAACATAACCAGCTCAATTTTCTTTTCCGCTTGCAAAGTAAAATCGGTAAATAAATTACGCATAACAATTTCTCCAGGTCTTAGGGAGCTATTACCATCGGTAACATCCAATTGGTTTGAATTCATGTTTGTGGTACCAGCAGGATTTGTATAGGGTATGACATTAATTATAGATGAACGTGAATTAGTACCCCAGGGTAATAGGGATTGTCTTTGTGGTATCATAATGGGATTATAATTACGATTAGCACCGTTTTGCGCGCCAGTTGTCAAAGTTGAACCTGAGGAAGTTGTTATGCCCTGATAGTTACCTAAACCCTGTTGATTGTGTTGTGTGTTGGAATTAGAAGAAGTTGAACTGTTTATTACAATACTGCCTCCACCAACTCCACCACCTCCACCCCCACCAGTATCAATTGTATTGGCTCCGGTAGCCAACAGCTGAGACTCATTTAAGGTGCTACTCTCAACGTTACTAAAGTTCTGTGGCAAAGGACTTTCTTCGTTTGCCAGAGACTCACTTTCACGATTATTGTTTAAATGATCTGGTGAGGAGCTGTGTGAGTCTAATGTTGTTAAAGTTGTTGTCGTTGAGCCACCAATTTGGCCATAAGCTTGAGCTATATTTGTATTACGAGATAATTTGGGTGTCGACTGCTGTTGTTGAAATTCATTGGAATTTGTTGAATTCCGTTGGGGAGGTGTTAAACAAATTTCATTATTATCCGGTATGCTGCTGCTACTTGCCGTGGTGCCACTTTTTGCTACCACTGCTACCTCGGATGCTATGACCTGTTGTTGTTGGGTTTCTTCATATCCTATAATTGGACTTGTATTAGACGATGAATTTGTTGGAGCATTTCTAAGGGTAGGACTACCTAAGGTAGTTGCACTATTTAGATTTTCATTTTGGTTTGGATTTGAACCTGTACGGGGAACAGAAAAAAGATTATATTAAAAAAATACATTTACTCGTAAAAGCTGCAACAGCATACTACAATAAGCACTCTACTAAAAATACACCAAAAAATATATGATTGAGTATGAGATCAATCCCGAAGATGATACGATGAATAAACCATTGAGAATGGTGATGATTTTAAATTAGCATTGAAAGTGAATCAGATGTCATATAGTATGTGGCAAACGAAAGAATTTAATATTTTTTATTGCAAAAAGATGCTCAAATATGCTATGAATTTTAAAGTTTAGTTAGCATACCAAGGCAATTCTAATTTAATTGCTTTCAAGAGTCAACAACTGATCTTTTATAAAATGAACACAATTGCCCAAATTCTGGCCTCAATCTGTGTTAGTCAAACACAATCTAAACAAAAAAGACTGTATTTGCTTGTTATCAAAGCTTTAATCGTCTATAGAGAATTTAATATCACCATAAAGCTAAGATTATCTTGCTAAGGCTCTGGGGTATGTCGACTTCTTGGCACAGATATAGCGGTACATCTAGAGACAGAAAGCAGGTATTAATATTGAGATAACAAAGATTTTCTCAATGCGATTTTACTCTAAAACGAATTGAAAACGGCGGCTACTGTCCTTTAACACCGTTCTTCTACAACGTGAAAAATCGGTTTACGATTATTTTATATTATATGCAGAACTACCAAATGAAATTAAAAAAATGAAGTCATTAAATAGTGATATCTGGCAACCGTATTTGTGCTCATGTGCTTAGTTTAATTGAATGATTCTAGGGTTGGTAAAGATGTGGGTTTAAAAAAATCCGATGGGTTGGTTTTTTGAGTTTTGGGTTTTTAGCTGCTTCCAAATTTTGTTCACTTCGACAATAATTTTTGTTTGTTGCGTTGTTTTAATTCTTATGCTATTTCGCACACTTGGTAGGATCAAGGCGTCATTGTGTACTATAAGCTGCCAAAACACGGTGATTGAAGCAGACTGCAATTACTTCGTTTGAACCGTGCATTACGAGATAAACGGCCGGAATATTAAGACAAACATGGTTGTTTTTCTTTTGCATGACAACGTTCGGCCTCACGTCGCAAAACTTTGCAAACAATTATTAGAAACTATCAAAAAGAATATCTTGCAGCACCCATCGTATTCCCGACGGATACAACATCTTTTAGCATATCACCGAAACACTTCTTTTGAAGAAATATATGTAAAATCGGCTTCAAAGTTGGATTGTCTCAAAAGACGAGAAGTTCTGCTCAGTGAGAGGGAAATTTTAATAATGATGTGATAATTTTTATTTTGATAAATTTGTTAATTCATTACCTTTTCTGAAACGGACCAAAGTAAATTTGTACTCCCTATACATAAACATACTTATTTTTGTTGTAAATGAACTACGAAAACCCATCCGGGTTTTTTAAATATGATGTGTAATAATTAATGATTCCCAGAATATTTTCCCCTCATTTTTATCTTTTTCCCTTATATAACTTGGTTTTACATAATACATTACTTTTTTGGCACGTAAATACCCCTGTAGAAGAGTTATGTCTTCTTGATCGTCTTTTATATAGACAGACTGGTAATAAAGATATTAAGAGATGGGTTCAATCTGAAGATTTTTTTCCTAATAAAGGTTATATTAAGAATTAACGATGATTGTAGTTCTTTTGCAGATTTAGTTTCGGGCATTTTAAGGACAGTGAAATGGCTACTGTATTACAGGTTATGGGTTTTAATTACGTGCTAGAAAAGTTTATATTCCTTCCTTCCAAATCTGCCGAACTTGAGAAGATTTTTAGGCAGCACATTACTTAATGAATTAACATATTTCTTATGAAAATTGGGAGTTCAAATATTTTTGTAAGATGGAAAATATTATTTATGTATAGTTTTTTACAATACGATTTATAAAACAATCTTCTTTTTGAAACAAAATAATGCCTTATATTGTCATAACATAAAATATAATGATGTTGTCTGAATGAGATAAACTTTAGATTAATAAGCCTTAACAAATTAATTGTACCAATTGTCTACGCATTATTAAATAAATTAAAATGAGAATGATGAAATTTATTCATATCTTTAGCTAATACAAATACATATTCTTCGATCAACAACAAAAACGACAAAAACAATTGCAGGAAAAAATAAATAATAATAATTAAACAAAAGCTACATTAAGACTACATATAATATACATATGTATGTATATATACATAGATAGACAAATATAGAATAAAATAGTAGAAAAATACCTCCATTGGTAAAAATTTGCAATAAATCATAAAACGAACGGCTTGTTTCACTACGGAACATGATCTTTTTAAATAAAATTCTTGAGACGATGTTCAATTTCCAATTTAATTTTTATACTTTGCATTTAAAATGTAAATAATTAAAGAGAAAAAGAAAACGTATTTTTGAAATAAATTTAATAGGAAATATTTTCAAAAGATATACATACGAGTATACATACGAGCAAGAATATACTACATATGTACATATGTATGTATGTACGGTACATATGATTTAATTAAGATCATACATTTTTGTTTAGAATAAATATTGAAATTAAACGTTTATATTTTTGCAAAAATTCGATTTGCTAATGATTTCTAACTTAAAAATATTTCAAATTACGCAGAATAGATTTTGTTTTTACTAAGAAAAAAAAAATATTTTTTTCTTTCTTTTTTTAATCTTGATGAATAAATAAAAAGAAAACAATGTTACAATGGACGATAAGTGAATAAAAAGAATAGTATTTTTATAACGTATTTATTGTATTTTGCTAAAAGTTTAAATTTAATACTTTTAAATGGTTCAGTTCTTTATCTTGTCTTACAATCTTTGATTAGCAAGCCAACAAAGAATACAAAGAATTTTATTGTTAGTGAATAATCAATTACCAAAAGGTTTGGGTATATGAAATACCCTACATGACACGAGAGGACACGGTCTCACTAGGCTCAAGAATAGATATTAAATATCTAATAATTGATAACACAGGCTTGACAAAGAAATCTACATACTCTGGTATATCAAGTAATTGTTTTTAAGGTGCTTCGCTACCTCTATCTTTATTACGCCTTTAATTATAATTTTTTACTATTTTTCTACATATCATCTTCTTTCGGACATAAGATTAAAAGGTTCAGCATTTAAGCCATATATATAGGCTTAAAAAAAAAAAAAAACATATTTACATCCAACAACATACATTTTTCACGTATATGTGATAGTTTTTACCCAGTGTGTTTCGTCATCCCTTTATATAAAAGTAATATCCACATATCCAAACTCTCCCGCTTTTTGGCTGATATAGATAGATAACGAAGCTTGAACTGTTACCATTCTCCACACATGTTAAATGCCACATTTAGTATGAATAGGAGGTGCAACGATCACTTATTCAATCTCGCTTAGTTATTGACTGACGATGTGTATTGTCCAAGAAGTTGTTTAAATCAAATTTAGGAACTTCTACCATTACTGTTCTCGAGATATACAAAAATCAATATTTAGTTTGTATACCAAGATCACTTATACAATTCCGGCCACTTTTAAGTAAGTGAGGTACTATGCACACTTATCCGATTCCGCCCTCTTTTTGACTGATAATTTGTATCGACTACCAACCTATTTGGACCAAATTTAGAGACTCTTACTGTTACCGTTTTGAAGATATTAACAAATACATATTTATACGCGCGTGGAACCGCCTGCTAAAAAAGAAAAATAATCAGTGAAAGGAGACCTTTTCAACTTATGTATTGGTTTGAAAATAAATTATGTGGTTTCGAGTTATTAAATGACCAACATAGAACAACTTATGTGATATCTGGTTTCAACCAAGCTTAATATAAACCATATAGGCCCCAGTACATATCTTATTTATAACTTTTGTTGAAATCGGTCGACGCTTTTGAGCGCGATGCGGCTACATACGTAAGCACAAAATTGTCTACCTTTATCAAGTAGTTTCCGTAATAACCCCCGTGTGGCGGTCCTATCGTTCCGATCAGTTTTTTTTTTTTTTTTTTTTGTTAAGTTGGTACATCTCTTGTTGATATTTCCGCTATATATTAGTGTCATAGCTTGACATTTGCAAAAGATACGAAGCCAAGAGTACATCTATCTCTATGTGTGTTGGCGATTTTTTACAATTTTAGAAATGGATTTAAATTTGCAATAACGAACTGGGATTATTCCGGAAACTTTTTGATCAAGGTAGTATACATCCATATACTACGACCTGATATCATAATGATAATACTTATACTTATCATAATGTGGGGTAATTAAAGACGTAAAAATTATACCAACTTTATGGTTCTTTATTCATATTTTAATGATATTCTAGGCAACAGTTGCAGGTGCCAGGGAGCAGGGTTGGCAAAAAACCATGTGAGATGGAAAGTGAAGGAGGTTTTAAGATACCCCCCAAAAATTTTGAAGATTCTCTACCTAAATTATTTGTCGTAAAATGCTTCAGATTTTTATCTTAATTTGAAATTCTAGAGTTGGTTCCGAAATAACGGGTGGGTTATCTATCGGTTTACATTTGAACCAGGGGTTATTTCGAATCTGGCAATACTTATGTCATTCAGTATTGTCACAAAATTTAGTATATTATTCGATTTACGCTTCAGCAACGTTAGGATTTATTGGAAATTTATTTTCAAAGCAAAGACGATTGGTCGGAAATTCAAAAAAAATTATCTTTTCGGATCAAGCTCATTTTCATCATTTGACCATATTTCTTTGAAAATTAGGACGGCGCAACCATTTAGGTCAATGGAGACATCTATCGCACCATGATAACCGACTTTTTGTGCACGCTCTTCATGGTGTTGATGTGTACGATGTTTGGTTTCAACAGGATGGCGCAACTTGCCACACATCTCATGCCACAATCGATTTATTGCGTCAAACGTTTGATGGCCGTTTAATTATCCGAAATGGTGATGTCAGTTGGCCACCAAGAAGCTGCGATTTGATACCGTTTGGTTATTTTCTGTATGCCGCCGTTAAAGACAAGTGTTATGCCTACAAACCAAAGACAATTGACCACTTGAAGGCTAACATTCGTGATGCCATTGCCGAGATACGATCTCATGTGAGGTCAGCCGCTGCAGCCATATGAATGAAATAATATTTCATTTCTAAATTTGGAAAAATTTCAAACCGTTTTTGTTTTATTGCATTTTTGAATTTAAACTTTTAAATGGCTCACGCTATATAAGACTTGTTTTAATATTAATTCCCATAACATTCCATGAAGGAACATAGGGACTTTTGTCAATGAGCTGCACCCGATTCTATTTTTAGACTTATTGAAAAGGACATACAGTTTAACGCCGGCTCCGAACGGCAAATGCATTAGAGAAGTTTTCAATAGTAGTAATACCTATAACCAGTTACTAGTAATGTTATGAGGTGATACCGCTGTCGAAAAACTTTTTTCTTTTAGTATGGTCTGGCCTGGTATTGAACCGACGACTTTCTGGTTGGTAGACGAGTTTCTTACCTACCATATCACAACGGCACACTTGCTTTAATAGATAACATTGTTATCTTTATGCAGCTGTCCAAGTTAACTAGACATCCGACTGTCAGAATAATCTGTAAGATTAATCATTTTATCATGCATGTTTTTAAGCCTGCCGAACAGATGAAAATTATAACAAAATATCGAAATTTAGGCTAACTATCTGGCTAATAAGCAAGTGAATTTTTTCGTAACGTCTGTTTTCATTATAGCTTCAGAGAGCAATACTTTCCCTCTGTCGAAAAGTTAAATTGAATACAATCCGCAAATATGGTTCCAAACTTTTGATTAACGATTAAGAGTCGTACACTACACTTTGCGTCTTCCACCGCCAAAAAGACAGATAGTTTACCTTTCTGAATTCCTATTTCTTTCTAAATGACGAAGTACAAACTTTTACTGTTAAAGTTTCTCGGTATAGAGCGATATTAGACATCTTTAATGGCCCGAGTTCAACACCATAGAGTTTTCCAATAATCGAATATTTGGCAAATATGTCACCTCATATCAGACGTTCATGAATTGGACGCTGCGTTTGTGCAACTTGAGAGCATTCTATTATTTTCTCTAAAGGTACGTCCATCTACTAATTCATGCTAAAACATTTCGGTTTAAACCAAGGGTTTCCAAAAAGAAGACTGCATTTTTAGTAGTAGTGTCAGTAGTAGCAGTATTAGATAATAGTACTAGTAGTAGTCAATTTTTGCAGTGTGCGTTGAAGAAAAAAATCCAAAAAGTAAACAACAATTCAAATAAACAATTTTAATACGCAAAGCGACATACATACATGCGCCTTCATCAACAGCTATCAAACAACTGAATGAAATTGTTGTTTATTTGTTATTCTCTGTTGAAAATTTTCCTTTTCATTCGGGTATATACATATATGGACCCAATTAAACTAGTACACTTCAGTGCTACTCTGGCTATTTAAAGTTTAAACTGTAACCGTATTCAATGTTAAAGCTTAAATTAAAATTTGTTCCCTAATTTTATAAGCTTTCGATATTTTGAATATTTCCAGCAAAAAGAAATATTCATCACACTTTTTCTGAAAATTTAAGATTCTTTAAATTGTTAAGACTATAGTTTATTGCTTTTACCGATTTCTTAATAAAATCAAAAACTTAGCTAACCTAAGACCACTCTTTTCAATTCATATATATAAAAGAGGACTATAAAATCCGATGTTGATGTTCTCTGAAATGGGCCAACCGATTTTATTTTAACGAAAGGTGAATTTAATACCATGGTTTTTATGTATATGCGGTTAGAGTGAACCACTTTGTATTGCATAAGTTTTACTTTTAAACGAAATTTGTTACAGCATTTAAACTTTGTGTGAGTTAGATATGTAATATGTAGAAAGATTTCAATTGGTGTGTGGCTTCACTATTGTTCAACTGGGCGGTGCTACGCCCATTATAAAGTTTGTATTTATATGTCTATATCTTTAAAATGGTAATAGAAAGAGTCTCTAAATTGTAAAATCAGTAAAAGATTTGGCCAAATTGGATAAATGGCTTTAGCACCTACCATACAAAGTAAATATTTCAACGGTAGTAGTGGAAAGTTCTGAATTTATTCGAAATAACTTAGTAGTTAATACACGTCATCAGTCAAAATATGAACGAAATTGAAAATGTGTGACTTCTCCCATACGAATTACAATAAATATTGATTTTTTTATATCTAGAGAACGATTAGCATGGAAGATTCTAATTTTGGTCTATACGACCTCTTAGATAGCACACACCATTAATTAAAAAGTGGGCGGAATCGGATAAGTGAACAGGGTACGTCCCATACAAATTAAATAATAATTTTTGTATATCTTGATAATGGTTAGAGTTGAATTTTCTAAATTTAGCTTAAATAACTTGGCAGTCAATACAAACCATCATAAAAATTTTATATGGAGTTTTGCATGTGTAGAGAACGGTAACAGTTAAAGCTTCTTTATCTATCCACATCAGTCAAAAAGCAGATACAACACAAAAGCTCCCAGCAACGAGGGAGGGATTATTCTAGTAGTATATGTTGGGTACAAAAGATATTTGTAAACATTCTTTACAATCCGTATGTATGTAATATGTATTCGTTTATAAAACAAAACCAAAAAGTTCAACATCGAATTAACCTTCAATTACGAGAATATTCGAATTATTCGCGATATTGTTTTCATATTAATTACTTGTCATTTAAATTAAATCGATTTAATTTACTATATGAAGAAGAAAAGCATAAAATAAAATGATTGTAGTCAGTCGAAACAGTTTTTTTATTTTGTATTATTAATTAAATACAAAATTGTAATCACAGGTAAAATGATTGTATCAGTATGAATCATGGTATGAAACTTATTTTTTGTGCGTTTTTATTTATATTCCTCCCACGGAATCACAGATGACTTAAATAATCGAATTAACAATTAAAATATCGTTATAGCCAATTTAAAGAGTGTTTGTAATAAAAATTTGAATTTTTTTATGAATTTTATATCAGCCCGGATGAGTGTTTATGTTCAGATTTTTTTTTTATAATTGCTGACAATCAATTGATTGACGTCTTAATTTACGGATTATGGTTTCACAAGGGGCAAAAAAATACCGAGATTTTAATACGTCAATACATATAAAAGAAACATAGAATAGAAATTAGAATTAAACTAAAATTAAACGTCAATTAGTTGAAAATATCATAATAACGGATAATCAAATGATGTTGTGATAGGAATTTATTTTTAAATTTACATCGAGAACAGTAAGACCGGTTAATTGTTCTGTATATTGACATACATATATCATCAGCGAAATCAATGTCTTCTACCTGTTTGTCTAAATTCCAAACTATTCCTCTTCTTTTTTTCTAATCTTTGCATTGATTTTATCCAAGGTAACGGAGCGATAAAGTTCAGCACTGCTTTCGTTGGTTGGTTTGTTGGTTTAGGTAGCCACCTGTAGTCTCTACGAGTGTCAAGTAGCATCTTCGGACTTCATTTTAGGAATGCTATAAGCACCCGAAAAACCGCACGATGTCGGGAATAACTCACAATCACTCAGTCAGGTTGAGATATTTGGTTCAATACGCGATCAATCGTCGTCACAGAAAAGAGGGTGGGGTGTTCAATGAGTGTACACAAGTGCGCCTTCACGTACCACCCCGAGACGACAGTGAACATGCTTCCCTAATTGCCAATATTTCAGTCAGAAAAAGACTTGAGCCATCTGGAAGACTGCAGTGATCAGATAAGCCTCCACTAAAGGACTCAGTTAAGACTCTGACATCGAAACCACTGAAATCTCTTGTTAAAGTTGAGCTCCGGAGTGCAGTGGTCTTAAGTAGAATGCATTCCGATCAAGAGTTCATTCAAAATTCTGGCATGACCATATGCCTTAGCGTTCCACACTACAGTAGACGATAACCTTACCGCGCTACAAGCAGCCGCAGCTTGTAAGTATAGGTCTGATTATAAATCTGTACTTCCAGCGTACAACTTTAGGTCTCAGACCACAGCGGCAACCGAAAATCTAGCGACAGTTACTATATCTATCTAAAATAGCCGTCGTGATTTTCTTAACCCGATATTTTATGTTGCGCTTATGGGATAATTTCGAGTCCAGGATGACGCCTAAAAAAATCTAGCATGAACCGAGGGGTACCTCTCACTACCTCTTTTGACTTTTTGCAGTTACTCATAGAAAAAGTGACCGTCCTGCATATTAGCAACCTAGTTAGCCAACTGCTAACAAAGTTCTCTACTCTAAGTTCAAGGCAGGCGCGCTCCATTGCCATGTATGTTGTTAAAGGTGCCTTCTATTTTGAGAAAAGCAGCCAAAATGTGCTGACCGTATTGAAGAGATCTTTCGATAACCCCAACCACTTCAGCCCTGCTTTAACCTCAAGTTTCTAGTGAATGTTTCGCTGTTAGTTCCACTATTTTGGACTTGGACCACGGCATAGTGGTACATAGATTTGTCGGTATAACTTTATGAAAGAAATTGAACTCAAGACTGTTCTCCTGGATATATGGGCGAGTATACCACTCAATATTACAAAGAATATAGTTCATTCTATAATAAGAAGATTTAAAGCTCTTATGGACGTTAAAGGTGACCAAAATAAGTACTACCTTTTAAAAAAAACTACTTTGAAGGAAAGTTCAAAGTTTCCTAATTTATAAGATAATAATTAAAATAACTCTAATTAAAGTTTTATAATAGGTATTCCAAAAGATTCGTTTGCACATTTCACTAAAAGCATCTTCCTTTATATTTTAAACAAGCTTTATTAAACCAAATATGTTCCATTTTTAACGATAACTTTTTACCATTTTTGAGGTAAAGCCATTATTCCATCAGTGTAGAACTTATGCTCGAAAATTTACAACATTAATAGAGCTCTGCAGGGATTGAAGCAAATGATAATCTGAAGGTGCAAGGTCCGTGCTATAGATAAGATGCCTCAATACTTTCCAGCCAAGCTCTCAGTTTCTGTTGGGTCATCAAAGGTGTATGTGGTCTGGCGTTATCATGTTTGAATTCAACAATGTTAATCGATTCCGGCCGTTTTAACCGAATTGCTTATTTCAATCTCGTTAATTCTTAACGGTAGAGATCAAAAGCAATCTTTGACCATGCTGTAGAAGCTGAAATGAATAATTCCCTTGCACTGGGACCAGACACAGCATTATAATCCTTGCCGTCAATCCTGGCTTTGCACCGTCTGCAAAGCTTAACCTTGCCTTGTCCATTTTTTGCACATTATTGTCGTACATGATTCACCTTTCATCGCCCGTAATCATTCGGACCCTCCGAACAAACTACAGTGTAGCCTGATGCAATTAATATAGTCAGAGATCTTACATTTTAGAGCCATCTACCGACAATATTTAACCAGAGTTATCCAACACCAAAATGACTCTTAAAATTTTTTTCAAATCAAGATCGTTTTATAAAAATCAAGAATTTTGTAATGCTATATCTGGCAACCCTAGTATGTATGTAACTTTGGTAGCCCGATATAATGACGAAAATATAATGAACACGTTCATATTTGAAATGAATTTGAAAACAAAAATATTTACCCCCTTATTCCAGAAAAAGAAATTTTTGTTTATGAAACAAAATTTATATGAAAATATATTTAAACCATCCAGCCTTTAAAGAAATACAAAAAAAACTTAAATTATTTCTTAAAAAAATGAAACAATTAAGCGATAAATAATACTAAAAAAACGCAGCAATTAAAAACTAAGTGAAAAAATTATAGACTGTTAAAACCCGCTATTTGATACCCTACAGAAAATTAATTTTTTAGTTAAAAATTTAACAGCAAGGATCAATTATAAATCGGTTTAATATGCTACTACATAGAGTTTATCGAAACCAGATTTTGCCTTAAGGGCTTACTTAAGAAGTTAGCTGGTTTCGTTTATAAGCCAATTTTTACTATATTTGACACAGTATAGAAAAGTTACAAAAACATTAGACGGAAAAAAACTTTCTCTGAGAAGCATAGGAGCATAAAAGTTTATACAATAAGGTAAATAATGGACACAGTAATAAGAATATACTAAGAGATTTGGACCAAATTTTAGTTGAATATTATTTATCTTAAATTTCGTCTTACTTAAGTAAAAATTTGTATGACAGCCAAGGTAAATTATGATGTTTCTTTGACTTCCACATATTTTTCCAGCTAAATATGTGATTGGTGGTGAAACACATCTGATAAGCACTTTTTGGTATAGTCATAAGCTTTTTCAGCGTTTTTAACCGTTATAAATTGCCGCCTCTTTTGGTAACATAGATCAAGCGACAACAGGTTGACTATGGCTTTACTTTAATGTTCCTTCTTTGTATTACTTGTCACAAATGCAATACTCCTTATTTATTATGCAACACTGCGGTCAGAACATCTGATGCATTACACCACCACAGTAATCAAAGTAAAACTTGACTTTGGCTTGCACTAATTAAAAACATATATTTTCGAAGGTAGAATTTGGCTGAGCAATGTCATGTTTGTATAGTTTAAACTGTGAAGATTTAAGATTTAAAATGCGAAACTGTTGGTATTCCACGGAATTTAAAAACAAGCCTCGCAAGTGCTTATGAACAAAATTTCATGCAAGTTAAACTCTGCTTAGCCGATTGTCAGATCTAACAATCTGATCAGAAATATTTACATTTACATTTACAACAAATGTCTTACAACCGTGTGAACTTACAATTTTTGGCTTCAACATTGTCAGAGAAAGCATTGTCAGACTGTCAGACGGCCGAATTTTCAGCATCTTATAACATCTTTGTCAGAAAAAATATTGTAACGTTTTAACCATTTCAAAACACGTCTTTTTTGTTTTACTTTATGCACTTGTTTATTTAAATTTAACTTATACAATTCTAACTATACAGATAATTTATCTTGCACTTAATACTCGCTTAAGACACAAATACTAATCACTTTTATTTACGCCATAGCACGGCTCTACTTTATGACTGCCTTTTATATAAAAATCACATTACTTCCGAATGTTCGTGTATTTACCACAGCATTATCTTTCCGTTAATTCAAATGTACGATACGGTAGCACCATTTAATACGCAAGTGGTAACACTGTTAATAGCACATATAATGTAGTGCGGCAGATACATTAACAGCCTTGATACGAACCAATAAATGCCATAATAAAGTTTATAGCTAAGACAACTACTGCACTAATTTAGTGTATCTTTTTTAGGGATTGTTTATATTCGTAAAATATTGTTGCTAAAATGAATTCGCCTAAAAGATACTGTGAAAATTTGTTACATAAAAGCCAGCAACTGTAGAAGTGATTCTATTGGTTGATATCAATGCTACGTTATAATTATAGTTATAATTGATAAATTATCTATTAGATCACTCTGTTAAAAGTATCTGACATGGTTGTATCCATATGATCAGCATTCCCTGCACATTATTACGATATTACGACATCAATTACAACTATGAGTCATTAAGTTATTTTAGACATAAATTTGAAGTAATGGTAGCTAAATGTGAACCTTCGATATAATGAACTTCGTTATAACGAAAAACTTAATATAACGATTTTTTTCTGAGTCCCTTGAAAAAACTTCTTTATTGCAAAGTTTTTCATACAAAAATTCACATTCAAAAGCCTCTATAAAACGAAGTCAGAATAAATAAAAAATTTAAATTTTAAGCAAAAAGAGAAAGTCCAGTTAAAAATTGATTTATGCACTCGAAATTAGTGTAAATAATCAGAAATTACACAATATTTAAGTAAAATCTAACAAAATTAAGAGAAAAAAAGTGTTCAAAATTTTTTATTTATTACTTGCATAGAGAATTTTTTGTTAGTATCTGCATGGATAAAAACAACCTTAGTTAATACGAATTTTTTTGTATTTCTTTAATAACGAATAAATAGCTATAAAGAAGCATTTTTCGATCTCATAAAGATCTGTTATTTCACTGTAGTTGATTGTAGAATTTACTAGAAAATTCTAAATGACTGTCGAAAAAGTATATAAACCGCGGCCTATATAAGTCTGAGTCAGTGAGCCATAATTCATTCATTCAGTCTTGTGGAACGTAAGAAGTCGTTAAGTTATTTGTGTATTAAGTGTTGAATAATATTTTCGTGCATTAAAATGAATTTGGACAATAAATGCTGTATAATAAATAAAAATTAATAATACAACAAACAACAGGGTCTTAAGATAGGGACGTAGCCAACACTTGGAGAGTTTGCAATATGCCGATTATATTTGCCTCTTAATACAGAACTATCGTCACATTTCTGCTAAAAGTGATGCTATAAAGACGGGACTAATGCTCAACATTGATACCATAGATGTAAGGTAATGCGCTACAGAACCCTAACAACAGAAAATTCATAATACGTAATATAGAGTTTGAAGACGTTATTGATAAGCAGTTTGTAAAAAAAAAACTTTTCAAAGCAAAAAAAGTTAAAATCTTATTTTCATTTGAGAATTCCGACAACTAATTCTTAACATGTTTATTTATTTATTTAATTTTTTGCACACATCCCGTTACTGTACCTCTTGAGGACTTCGGTAAGTCATAACTTTTAAAATAGATGCACATATTACAACGCTAATAGTTAAAGATCTTTCTTTACTGTAAAATAAGTGATTTAAAAAATAAGAAATAATTGGAATTTCTTGGAATTTGGGTCTTTTATGAAGAAATTTTAGGTTTTTTTATGAATGTTATCGTATATAAAAGACGTCACACAGTGTTTAGAAATAAAAAAGAACAAATGTGCAACAAATGACTCTATATTTAAATGAAAAAGATCAGGAAACACGAGTCTCAATGGTATATCCATTGCTTCAAAATCAAAACAGCTAGAAAATTTCCTGATTTATTTTCAGGGCCTTGTAAAACAAGATTATATCCTGCGCTGAAAAAATATGAAGAATCGAGTTAATAAAGCATAAATAAGATTTGTGCTTGAATTCATTATTATGACAGTATTTATATTTAGACTTATTCGTATTTTCAGGATCAATAAAACCAGCTTTTTGAACGCTGGCGAACAATTTGTGTTTTGAAACATCAAGATACACTTCTTTGGTCACTATTTCGTCCAAAATTCTTATCCTTAAGTTTCGAAAAGCTGCTCAAGGAGCTGATTTCGTTAATTATTATATTACTTGGTAGAGGATGGAGTACAATAATTATACCCCAATCTTTTAATATTCGTGTTACCGGAATGTTTTCATTTAAATATATATATTGTATATATATATGTTGCATGTTTGACCAAGTTTTTATTGCTAATTACTATGTCACATCTTTTAGATACGATAACATTCATAAAAAGTCCAAACTTTTTCATAAAAAACCCAAATTATACGATATTCCAATAATTTTGTACAGCAAAGAAATCAGGTAAAGATCTTTTTTGTTGTTAGTGTTATAATGTGTGGGCCTATTTTAAAAGTTATGACGTCTCGAAGTCCTTAAGAGGTACAGTAACGGGATTTGTATAATAAATAAATAAAAAAAAACATGTTAAGAGTTCGTTCTCAAACGAAAATAAGTTTTTAACTTTTTTTCTGCTTTGCAAAGAATTTTTTTACAAACTGTATGCTATCTTGTCAGCATTCTAGCAAAAACTGGTATCTGTGATGACAATATTGTTATGGTTCTCCTAAACCAATCAATTTTTAAGCATATTACGACCTTTGTAGAAAGCGAATGCTATCTCGAAAAGGACTATGATCAACATATTCAATTTTTACGTATAATCAACCATCCTCTATGGTTGTGAATCCTGGAATATAACATAACACAATGCCAACGCTATCAAGACTATTTTTGCCACCTTCTCGAATACCGATTTGTGGGAACAATCAAATCAACTTCCAATTTACATGTAAATTCTCCATCGGAAATGGCGCTGGATTAGTCACACGCTGTAAAAACCACATGAAGATCTATAGGCAACAAATTGAACTCGATATCAACCAAACCGGTCAAAAGTGAAAAAAAAAACAAAAACCTAAGACATGATATATTCAACCTCGCAAACGCGACTGCGGGATATGACTATTTATTATCAATTTGAATGCTTGGTACCGAACAAATTCACAAAATAAATTGATAAATGAAATATTGGCGGCCAAATAGTCAAATTGACCTCTGTCCGCCTTTCTAGGTAGTTGTGCTATTTATTTGCGTTAGAAACACTTCAATGTTGCAAACATCCATAACAAACGCAAATATGATGTTGTAGAGTATAATGATTATTTAACGGGGATTAAAGTCTGTCAAAATAAATAAATAAATAAACAAAAAAAACACAAACAGACATATGCGAATGAAAATGTATTTTTGCAGGTGAGTGTAATTGTAAAAAAAATGTTTTTATGCAACAGCAACAACAATAATGTCAATTAAAACAAAAACAACAATAAATTAGAATATGACGGCAACGAAAAAGCGATGAGTTTGAAAGATGTAGGGAGAAAGAGAAAGACATAAACAGAGATGATACATGTAATAGAGACGAAAAAAAAAATAAACAAACAAAACGATTTAATGAATAACCCAACGAACCTTTTAGTTTCTTTTGTGTCCATTGAAAATTCCATAACATTAAAAAGTTACATAAAATATTTTTTAAATAATCGCACGTTTGACACTTAATATTATGAATTTTGTTTTTGTTGTATTTTTTCTAATTATTTATTTGTTTATCTGCCCATATATTTTTCATTTATTTACGACTAAGTGGTCAGGTATTGAATTACAATTTATTATTATTGTTGCGGTTTTTTTTATTATTTTTTATATTTTTATTCATTTACACACAAAAAATATGATAATAATGATCACTTAATTATTATTATTATTAATTTAATTGTTTTCTATTTTAGATTTGATTTTATTTATAAATATTCGCATTTAAATCAGATTATTGTCCACTTTTTTCCATTTCTATCACAATTGAGGTGTTTCTGGCCAACTCTTTTAGCTTCTCTTTTTTAAATTCTAAAAATAGTAAAATTACTATAAAAAATCATTTAATTTTTATTATAAATTTTTTTTTCTTTTTTTTATTGGTTTTTGGTTTTTGTTTTTTCTTGTTTTTTATGGATTTTTTTATAAATATTTTTTGCGACTATCCAATGAACTGTAGTATCATTAGTGCCGCTTAATTGATAAGACTGATCGATTATTTGACAGACCCACTACACATTGTTGATAAAGAGAAAAAAAAACACGAAATCAAATTATATCACGTGCACATTTTTTTTTCAACTTCATCATTTATTTGATTCGTTTTCATTTAATAGATCATATAGGAAAATTTTAAAAACATAGTCAAAGTAGGAAGAAAATGATCATCAAATAGCCTTTATGTACTTATTATATACAGTGAACTCACGAAAGACTGAACACCCGAAAAGGCAAGAAACGTGAACAATTTATTTTTACACAGGCTATTCCAAAATGTGCACAAAATGTTGAAGCTATAAAGCATGAACATTACATTACACTCGCGATAATATGAACTAATCAAAACCAGGCCAGTTTACTTTTGCAAGATTGTTCATATCTGTGAAAGATATCTAATTCCCCTATGCAAACGTTTTTCTCATAAAAATATAAGTTTTTTATGTAAAATTTTTTATTTATTGTCTATTGGATTTAAAAAATCATCAATTTATTTTGAAGTGTTCATATTTTTAGGTGTTCATATCTTAGGATGTTTATATAATCGCGAGTACACTGTATTTATATTTTGCGTTGGTTTGTAAACTATTTGTTTTAAATTGGGAAATTATCGAATTAATTTGTTTGATTATGTTACGCTGCTCTTGTACCAGTGTATGTATGTATATATGTATGCGTTGATCTGTTAGCTGTTCTTTGACTTTTTCAATCCTGAAAGTGAAAAGACATAAAAAAGAGTGATATCTCTGAATAATAGTTTATATTTTTGAATTATTACAAAAAGGTTACAGTGTCAGTGGTTTGGCAAGAAAATATAATGCCGATAAATTCATTGTTTGTTCCATTAAAAAAAAAGCGGGAATTAACAAATAGTGTAAATAATAAATAATGGTATCGGAAAGCATAAAGCACTCTTCTGGTCCTAAATTTCTGCAAAGCAAAAAAAAAGATTGCTGGTAAGCGGACTGACGTTAAAAGCAAAAGCTTTAGAAATTCATCAATAAATTAAATAGACTGATCGTGCTTTAAATGCCAGCGGTGGTGTTCGCCTTTTCAAAGTTCTACAGGCGTAAAGATGGAAAAGCAGCGATTAACTTTCATGTAATGTTCGAATACGGCTGAAGCACGTAAACTACTGGAAAACTGCAAAATCTAGGAATTTTTACATGTCAAGTGTTTTATAAATTCTCTAAGTTAGCATTCTAAGGATGACATCTATTTATATTTTTTTTTCACATAAATTTCAAATCTTTCTTGGCCAAAAGAAGCTACCGCTAAAAGCCCTTCGGTTAATAGAAAATGACCCTTCATATCACCCGATTCGCAACTGATTTCTGAGATCGGATCCGTTTAATTGAAGTGGAAGACTGAAACAACAATCATAAAGAAAATTCCAAATAGCT
Organism: Wohlfahrtia magnifica; assembly: GCA_023159175.1. Classification (NCBI taxonomy): domain Eukaryota; kingdom Metazoa; phylum Arthropoda; class Insecta; order Diptera; family Sarcophagidae; genus Wohlfahrtia; species Wohlfahrtia magnifica. The sequence continues at coordinate 2,210,654 of JAKWBJ010000496.1, read as the reverse complement.
AGAGCATTTGTAAGTTCTAGATGATACCGACGACGACATAGGGGCTTAAAATATAATTTTATACCAAAAATAAATAAAAAAATAAAAATAAAAAAAATAAAATTGACTCAACAAAAATCTTTGAAAATAAAATATTATTATAAAATTTGTTTTACTTTATAAATCACAAAATGTTTCCATTAGTTTTTATCCATATTTAGTGTACTTTTTGTAATTATGATGAATAATTTTGTGTTTATCAGTTGTTTTTCAAATAACTCTCCCCTAAAATGTGTGGTTTTGTGTAAAAATACGTTTTGTAAAAAGTTATGGGCGTCGGATAAAGGAAAGGCGTGGGGCGTCGCCTCTCAAGATGGCCCCTGTTGGTGAAATAATCAAAAAAATTGTTTTTTTTATTTGCTTTAGAATACGACAGTGATGTAACTCTTTGCTATAATTTAATTAAATTGACGGCAATTGCCATGATTTGTTGCATTCATTTTGATTATAAAAACGTATGTGAAATTAATACATATATCCTGGTAATAGTTTAGAAACATTGATGCACATACTTTAAAATTAATGAGTTTCAAATAAAGCTTTTTTACCTTTTTTTGAACACTCTAATTTTAATTCAAGGTAGCAAGCGAATGGAAAATAGCTTTTATATTTACCATGCCGTCATCACATCTATGAAATTATTTTAAGACGTGGCTTCGATAAAAAAATATATATATATAAAAATCATCAAGGTCCATTGTTACTATTACTAAGCAGATTTAGAGACGCTTAGAATAAAATTGACAAAATTAATTAATCTGAGATTATTAAATTTGCATTTTAAAGTCTTGAAGTAAGACAACCACGTGAGGACTATGAAGAACTTCAATTGAATCTGGTTTTTCTTGGTGATACAGTTTCGCTATTTACTTAAAAAAAACCTGAAGCATTTCTCCATGTTCGTTGAATGTCGAAGGCTATTTATTGCCTTAAGTTATGATTATTTTGAAATGAATTTAAAATGACACAATTGAAATTATACAGTATTAGAGATATTTGTCTATTTGTTGTAAGAGTGTACCTAAAGAGTACCAGTTGCCAATATGTAGGATTTAAATTGCTTAAAGATTTGCATGATTATAAGAGTTTTGATGACAAGATAAGTCGTGCGTCACTAAGCAAATTAAGTAATCATATGTGGTATTTAACTCCAAAAACAGCAGAGTTGACCTTCTTTGATCTAAAGGTATCATATAAGTCGAAAAATTTTATGGTGCAAGCTCTGGATAATCCTACTAAATCCGAGTTAAAAAATCCACTCTATAAGCCAATATCTGAACAAGAACATTGAATATATTATATCTCAAAAATCACATCACTTTTCTTAAAGGACTTTTTTAAAAAAGATCCCAAACTTGGAACAATGAACCTAATTTTAAGTTTGTCCTTAATATAGTTCCATATATGAAAGTTGTAAATGATTCGACAGAACGAGCAGTTAAGCTAATGGAAGGTTTTAATATAGTTTTATCCAAGTTTTATCAAAATTCATGCTCGGTTAAGAACATTGTTATCGGAAAATCATATTCAGCGATGAAGCTCAATTTTGGTTGTACGGATACGTGAACAAGCAAAATTGCCGTATTTGGTGTGGGTTATGGGCTGGTAGTAGGGCAAAAACCCTCTGGGATTTATTGGAGTTCTTGGTGGGATTATTTTGGGTTTTATAACTGCTTCCAAATTTCGTTCATTTCGAAAATATTTTTAATTTGTTAGTAAAATTGCGTTGTTTTAGTATTTATAAAGCAATTTTGCGCTCTTGGTCGGATCAAGGCGGCTTTATGTACTATGAGCTGCTAAAACTCAATCATCGGAGCAGACTGCAATAACTTCGTTTGAACCGTGCATTATGAGAAAGACGGCCGGAATATAAAGACAGATAAAGTTCTTCTTTCGCATGACAACGCTCGGTGTCACGCTGCAAAAGTTGTCTAACAATTTTTAGAAATAATCAAATGCCATACCCGCCGTATTCTCCAAATACTGATCCTGAATATTGTCTGTTTCGACGGATACAATATCTTTTGGCATGTCACCGAATCACTTCTTTTGAGTACACAGTGGTGGAACAAATAAAAGGTACGCAGTTTAGCAGTTTCATAAATTGTTATTTATTAAACTCAAATAAAGTATGAATTGGAACTAAAATATGTTCGTACATACGATTTTGCATCTGACCCAAATAAAACAATCTTTGTTTTGTTAGACCATAGCATGTTGTTCTAACTATTACGGTGAAGGTGTTGTTTTTGTTTGCCAACAAAAGATACATTTCAAGGACTATTAAGTATTAATCTTTAAGGTACAAATTGAAAGTTTATCCAAACCGACAGCTGTTACACGCTTTCTTTCCTTAGTCTCTGCAGTTTTCTGTCATTGGATTGCATTAAATACTAGTTTTGAAGCTCTTCATTGTCTATTAGTAAAATCTCAATAATTCAAATTTTGTGACATATTATTGGAAAAAAGAAAGTGTACCTATTATTTGTACCAACACTGTTTATAAAATCAGTTTCAAAGTGGATCACCTCAAAAGACGAGAAATTTTTTTGAGACAGAATTCGGACATTGGCTTAGAGGTGCGGAAAAGATGTAAGCAGTGATTTGATTAATTTTTATTTTGATAAATTGTTTAATTTATTATCTTCTTTGAGCTGAACAAACGGACTGAACTAATTTGTACTCGCAATACCTAAATTTTTAATTAGTTTTTTTTTTTTTTAAATAAACTACGAAAACTTTGGAACAAAAACCCTCCCGGGTTTTTTAAAATATAAAACCTTATAAAACCTGGGTGGGTTTAATTTGGTTACCCAGTGGTTTGACAACCCCCGCTGGTGGCATTATTGGACCGAACTTTTTTAAAAAACGACATTGGCAGGAACGTTACTATGAATGGCGGGAGCTACCGTGCGATGATTAGAAATTTTTTTTGGTGCCACATGCCACACAGGACGCGAAACAATGGCCCAATTGACAGACGAGTTCGGCGAACAGTTTATTTCACGTTTGTGGCCGATTAATTGGCCACCTGGATCGTGCGATATAACGCCTTTAGACTATTTTTTGTGCGGCTCTGTTAAGGCTCATGTCCATAGTGGCAAGTCCGCAACGGTTGCTCACTGAAAGCCAATATTTAAGAATTTATTCGTGAGATACCGGCCGATATGCTTAAGATAATATTCCAAAATGGGTCCAAGCGTATGAATCAATTGAGGCGTAGCCGCGGTCAACATTGAATTATATAGATCGGTCTATCGACTCAAATAGACGCGCCACGTTTTAACCTCGCCCAATCGTGATAATATTTTTCACATCATATTTTTAAGCTATAACGAACAGTGTCAGGGGGAGTGTCACTCGAAACAATAAAGTTGAAAAATAAGGACCACTCTAATGTATATCAGATATAGGAATCACATCCAAATTCTTTAATAACACTGTTCAACAAAACAAAACAAAAATTGTCCTTTTCTTGTGATTTTATTTTTTTTTCTGACGCGCATTTTTCAAATACGGCAACAGATTTTCTCTAACAGCTTATATTTTTGAGTTATCCTTAGAATGCTACATAACTACTCTCATTTACTATTTTTACTTAGATTAACGTTTTACGTTTTATTGGCCACTAAAATATATTTTCTTAATGTTTTAGATATAGCTCCGTTAAGAATATGTTGTGTGCTTAATCTTATGAAAACTGCGTTTCATCAATACTTTGAAATAAAATTGCGTAATCAGGACAAACCATCGGTATTTTTGATGGACCACGTATTAGGCAGCTCGAAAGATCCTAATGCCTAGGAAAGCAAAATTAAATTTTACGACCATGTCCAGCTTGTTATGATATCGAACTTGCATAAGCTAGGGTGCAACATGAGCGTGGAGCATGGTAAAATATTTCATCAGGATCTTTGGACAATGAAAGTGGGTTATTAGGAAAGGTGGGACACACATATGATGGCAGACTATTGCTGGAGTTTTTTTTATTTTTTTAATATTTATTACAATTATTATTAGTATTATTGTTGTTGTTAATGCTTATACTACTGTTGTTGCTACTTAGTGAAACGTTTCTTGATATATTGAAGACGAGTAAGTGATTTGCATTTGTTCTTGTTGCGTCTTCGTACGTAAAATTTGTTAAACTATGTATATCGTTTGCAACAAGATCTACCTAAAGGAAATCTTATAAAAGATCATTTGATGCTGTTCGGTAGACATTTTGTATTTTTTCACCAATTTTTGAAACGGCATATTTCACAATAAAAAGCTGTTAGCAACCTCCCAGTATTTGCTTCATAGTCAGGACCATAGGATTACCGAATAACGCAAAAAAAATTAAAGGAAACAAAATATGTGTTGAGCAGTGTAGTTATTATTATTATTATTGGCCATCTATTGGATTAAATTAGAATCGGCGTTTACTTCGAATCTGGCAATACTTATGTCATTCTATTCTATCACAAAATTCAGTATATTATCTCCACTGAACGAACGAAATGAATTGATTTACGCTTAAGCAACGTTGGGATTTATGGGAAATTTATCATCATTTAAAATCATCTTTTCGGATGAAGCTCATTTTCATCTTGGTGGGTACATTAATAAGTAAAATTTCGATTGTTTGTGCTCGCTCTTCGATGTTTGGTTTCAACAGGATGGTGCAACTTGTCACACATCTCATGCCACAATCGATTTATTGCGTCAAACTTTTGATGGCCGTTTAATTAGCCGATATGGTGATGGCAGTTGGCCGCCAAGAAGCTGCGATTTGACACTGTTGGACTATTATCAGCGGGGCGCCGTTAAAAACAAATGTTATATCCTTAAATCGGAGACAATTGAGCATTTTAAGGCCAACATTCGTGAATTTTTTAAATTTAAACTTTTAAATGGCGCACCAGACAATTTGCGCTTCTTTTAATTTAATAAAGTTATTTAAAAACTTAATAGTAAAAACTATGATGACAGCATGAACAGCATATAATTATAACAGTGCAAAATGCAAACGCCATAATTGATTTTAAAAAATAAATTATTTATTGATATTCAAAATAAAAATCTCCCTTTTCCCAGTAATTATGGTGTTTCGGTCTACTAAGACGTTCTATTAAGGCTAGTAATAACTATAAAAATATTTTTTATCTATAGACAAATTAAACATTAAATACGATTTAGTTTAAATTTGTTTTCTTGATAAAGGTTTCACACATAAAACCAAAGCGAAGAAAACTAAACTGATAAAATCAAAGACAATTCAAAAGTTTTGAAGAAAAAATCGTTTTGATTAAAAATCATTTATGAAGAACAAAACAAGAAACGTAATTGTATTGTAAATATTAAGAGAACTAATTTCAAAATATGAAAAATGTGAACAAAAATTAATAAATCATATGACATTACACTTTTTATGAGATCTAAAAGCGCATCATCTATCATTATTTGGCCCATTTATTTTTACATTTTATAATACACTCATAGCTCTTTATACGATATTTCGCTATAACAGCCTGTTATAGTATGAGAATTTTTCAAATTTTCTTTTAATTTAAATATTTTCTAAAAGATTTACAAAAAACAAACTAATACTAAATGGAAGCTGAAGCAATGCGAATTAGAATCGGGTGAACTTATAATTGATAGACTCAAACTGCAGATTTCAAAATTTGAATGACTTTGTAATTGGCATATTTAAATTAAATTACTTAGTTACTAATTACTGTTTATTTAAAACTAAAACCAGACCAAAGTTGTAACATTTCAAAAAAATTTAAATACAGCACAAATTTTAGCCTGGTAAAGCTCCATGCTGCACAGCATAGTTACCGACAACTTTATTCAAAAAATTTGGAAAAGCAGTTTCTTTCTTGCATTCCACGATTTTAGATCTCAACATAATGGAAATATAGGAAAGGAAAGCAAAAGTTGTCATAAGAAATATTTATAACAACTTCGAAAACAGCTTTCTACACAATTTGATTGCGCCTATTTCAGTTAATTATTGAAATTTAAACTGCAACGATTTACGGAAAATAACAACAACGGAAACTACTTTTTAACTTAATGCAAGTTACCGTTACTTTAGTGAACAATAGAAGATGGAACTTGTTTTAAATAATGCATTGAAAAAGGAGAGAGCGAAGGAAGCTCATTTAAAATTAAGGGTGCGTTGATGCGAATAGTTACCACTGTAAAAACTTGAAAATTAATTAATTAACAAATTAATTTTATATTGTATTTGCATAATTAAGGCAAATTTTTTACTTGGATAGGACATTTATTGGATCGAAGTCATATTACTTTTCGGAAAGTTATAAATCGATATAAAGGGTAAACTAGCCTCAAAACTACAAAGTGTAGTACTCGATAGAGTAAATTACCCAAGAGAGAATGTGTCCAAATACCCTAGGCGTCAAAAGTCTGCTCTCCTCACTCAATTTATAGTTTTAGTATCAGAAACATTCATAAAATTTATTTAAAAAACTACAAAATTTTTAAATATAAACTGTTCCTTAGAGTGCAGTGAGCATTGACGGCGAATTTTTTTTTTTTTTTTTTTTTTGAATATTTCCTCCAAATATTGCTGCGATACGTCGAAAAGGCTTTCGCTTAGAAATAACGTCCAGTTGTTTAAGGTACCAGCACACTGTGAGATATGAGAGATGGTAATGAACCGGCGGATGCTTTGGCTAGAAAAGGTTCCATGACCACCTATATCGGCCCGGAACCTTACTGTACAGCTCCACTTACTACCTCTCTCAATCTAATCAAGGATTGGCCGTCACTCTGCGGTTCTAAAGTATGGCAGGTCGGACTTGAAATTCCTAACAAAATGTCTTACGGTGCATTGTAGACATTTTCATCAGTACATCTACTGATTTTTATTTAATGTACTGATTTATGCATAACATCTAAATCAGTACGCAAAGGTACTGATTTTTTCATTTTTGTACTTTTTTGTACGGATTTCTTGTCTTGAAATTTTTTTCATCTCTTAAGACTCTGTCATTTTTTTATTTTATTTGAAGCACCTAAGCTCTGATGTTAAAAAGATAACGAACTGAACAAAAAGAAGTAACGCTTAAGCAATGACTGTTTTTGTATATCACACTGTGATGCATAGCAAAAAATTCGTTTCTGTAAACTATGCCAACGAGCTCTTGATATTAATATCTACTGGTTTTAAAATTGAATCAAGTTTTACTTGTAGAAGAACCAAGTATTATAGAATTATCATGTATTGGCTCAGTATGCTGTGCAAATGTTATTAAATTCAAAAATTTAACAGGTTCTTGCGCAGAATTTGCTAACGTTAAATGAAAAAATAGTGTTTTGTGGATCCAAAAAAAGTGAATGAATCAGCGCGTTAACTTAGCATAACTTTACGAAAATGGTGCAGCAATTTTTCGAATAAGAAACCTAGGAAGCCTACTTAGGTCGTTTAGGTACTGTTTATGCAGCATAAAAAAATTAGAAAAGAATGGAACACATCTGTAGTAACTGTGTTAACTTGGAGAACGTGTGGAGATCTAGAATAATATATATGAAAATTTGAATTTTTTCCAGTTAGATTTTGATAGTTAGTTTGGTGTTTTGAAGTGAAAGAGGGATAAATTAACTATTTATACAAAATCTTGAAAACTAATTGATAATAAAGCCAAATTTTGGCCGATGGTGATGATCAACATACTCTTGCAAATCATCATGAATAGATTGACTCTTGAACAATACTACAAAATTATTAAGATTAATTACTTTGAAAATCAATCATCATTCAAGAACTTATAGAGGACAAAATTATGTTCAGCGTTAAGGCTCATTTTTGGCTTAATGGGTTCGATAATTAAGAAAATTGCCGCATATGAAGTAAAACCAGACTCTCCAGTATTTCGTGTGGTGCAACTTAGTCATTGGCTTATACCGATAAACCAGTATCAATTGATGCCTTGGAGGTCAACATTGTTCGCGTTATTCGTGGCATACGACCAGCAATGCTCAAAAAAGTGGCCCAGAATTGGCTAAAATATTTTTGAAATGTTGATACCATGTATTAGTTTTTGCAATAAAAATTTGATTTTTTGTAATATTATTTTCCACAATTTAAAGTTGTATTAGGCTTCAAAAATACCCCTATACTTGTAATGAAGTTGGCAATTTTTTAAAATCAAAATACACAAAAACGATAAATACACTGCGCGTCATCAGGATAGCGCGCCACCCCCCCCCCCCCCCCCCCCCCTCCCTTTTACTGACGGTTAATGTAAAATATTATTTGAAACAATTGAGATATGGCCTCAAAATTTATATGTTGTAGACTCCTATCAATTCCCTTTAAAATACACCATTTAAGATAGTATTTTAATTAATTTTTTTTAGAAAAATTATACTAAAAACTTATTGAAAAAATTGGTTATCAGGATACCTCCATCAGCTATAACTTCAATTTAATTAGTATTTTAAGCAACTATATAGCATTTGAATTCTTAAATACTATTTTTTAAACAGTATTAAGGATAATTAGTAATGCGTTGGGCTGGCTTTGTCTGAAGTATTCTCGAAAATTCAATTGGAAATTGAATTGTAAAGTTTTCAAATATAATTCAACGGAATGGTGGACCAAGTGTGTATGACTCCTTCCATTAAATCCAATTTTGTGTTGTATTATCTTCCTGACTCGTACACTTCCCTAGCCATCCATTTCCTTACGTTTTTGATTATATTTAGGCCAGGCAAATAAGGTGGCCATTCAAGGGCGCCAGGCTTTTGGCCCTGAATCCACGATTTAACGGATCGGTCTGTATGGATTAGAACATTTTAGATTTCCAAATAAGTTTTTCAAGATTCTCAAATAAAAAGAAAAGTCATTTTCGAAACGCTTTTGTATTTCTCTCTCATACGCTATGTTAAAAACTGTAAATTACAGATGCCATAGTAGCATATTGCTTTCCTCACTAGTGCATTCATCGGGTAGTCTGAGAGACCCATAAGTCCAGATCATCAGATTAAAAACCCGATCCTCGACCCGTTTCCGTCTTCGAATCATTGATATAGACTGCGATTGTGTCATCTCGAAGGACAGATAAAACAGCCCACACATCCTTAGAAGGTATCCTGCCCTGGTAAGCTCTATCGAAATTTAAAGTAGGTATCGCCCTATCTGTTCGACGCGTTAAAATCGGTCCATAAGTTTTCTATAGGATGGTACCGTATCCAATGCGAACATGCCTCAGTCCACACGACTCCCTGAATCTAAGTGCCGACTTTGCAGACACATTTGACAAAAATATCCAAGAATGTTATGCTGAGCATTGTCTCCAGACTGGCCTGAGGAGCGGAACTCATGGCACCTATTATTGCAAGACAGGCCAACCTCTGTCCAAGTCAGAAAAACGCCGAGCGCTGATTTCATCAGCTCGCTTAACGTGGGAAGAAATTTTTCATTGATAAGCAGCACGAAGTCATCCGCATATGCAACCACCTTGGTACCCATGCCACTGAGCTTGAAAAGATTATATTTATGACCATGTTCCACAGAAGTGGTGAAAACACATCACATCATATCATGAGGTTATTCCTAGCATGAGCATCAATCAGACTTTTCAGTGTTTTCAGTAAAAGCGATGAGAGACTGATTAGTTTATAATCCTTTGTGGTACCATAGATGATCCTCCCCGCCTTAGGGATTAACATTCTAACCTCCCATTTTCAGGCTACCCCTAACAATTCTAACCAGCCATGGCATGATGATCGATATCGACCTCTGGAGCAGTGCTGGAAAAATGCCATCCGGCCCCGGTGATTTATAAGGCTTAAAAGAAAACACCGCCCATTTCACTTTCTCCTCAGTCACAATGGAGCAAACTAGATCGCTTGGCCGGGTCTGAGAAGATGGGAGAAACTCAGAGACCGAGATCTCCTTTCCATCATTTCTGCAACCTGAAAAGCGTCATTGCTCCTCTCAGTAAAACTGCCATATTAAAAAATTGTATCGTCAACATCCACTGCAATGTAAGTAACAGTAGAAATAAGGGTAATGAGAGGCGGGTATTCTTCTCCGTCCGTACGGGTCTAAAACAGTCTAAACTTTTGTTGGGAATTTTCGTTAGCAATTTTAAAACTGCACAGGAATCTCCAGAGATAACCTAAGGATACCTACCGGGCTTCTGACCTGTCATTACAGGCTAAATAAACATCTTAGTAAAATGGGATGAGTCTCAAGCTTGATGTGCAGATTCTGTGATGAGGAAATTAAATCACCAGAGCACATACCTGGGAACATGTGGGGAATTGAAGCACTCTAGAAAGAATGTGGATGTCTATCAGATTCTAGGCAGGGAGTTCTCGCGGTTGGTACCAACCGACATGCTGAATTTTGTAAGACATACGAGGTTTCCCTGTAATATGTGGATGGAGGGATGTACAATAGATCGGAAGGCCGCATAATAATAATAATAATAATAATAATAATAATAATAATAATAATAATAATAATAATAATAATAATAATAATAATAATAATAATAATAATAATAATAATAATAATAATAATAATAATAATAATAATAATAATAATAATAATAATAATAATAATAATAATAATAATAATAATAATAATAATAATAATAATAATAATAATAATAATAATAATAATAATAATAATAATAATAATAATAATAATAATAATAATAATAATAATAATAATAATAATAATAATAATAATAATAATAATAATAATAATAATAATAATAATAATAATAATAATAATAATAATAATAATAATAATAATAATAATAATAATAATAATAATAATAATAATAATAATAATAATAATAATAATAATAATAATAATAATAATAATAATAATAATAATAATAATAATAATAATAATAATAATAATAATAATAATAATAATAATAATAATAATAATAATAATAATAATAATAATAATAATAATAATAATAATAATAATAATAATAATAATAATAATAATAATAATAATAATAATAATAATAATAATAATAATAATAATAATAATAATAATAATAATAATAATAATAATAATAATAATAATAATAATAATAATAATAATAATAATAATAATAATAATAATAATAATAATAATAATAATAATAATAATAATAATAATAATAATAATAATAATAATAATAATAATAATAATAATAATAATAATAATAATAATAATAATAATAATAATAATAATAATAATAATAATAATAATAATAATAATAATAATAATAATAATAATAATAATAATAATAATAATAATAATAATAATAATAATAATAATAATAATAATAATAATAATAATAATAATAATAATAATAATAATAATAATAATAATAATAATAATAATAATAATAATAATAATAATAATAATAATAATAATAATAATAATAATAATAATAATAATAATAATAATAATAATAATAATAATAATAATAATAATAATAATAATAATAATAATAATAATAATAATAATAATAATAATAATAATAATAATAATAATAATAATAATAATAATAATAATAATAATAATAATAATAATAATAATAATAATAATAATAATAATAATAATAATAATAATAATAATAATAATAATAATAATAATAATAATAATAATAATAATAATAATAATAATAATAATAATAATAATAATAATAATAATAATAATAATAATAATAATAATAATAATAATAAATAATAATAATAATAATAATAATATATAATAATAATAATAATAATAATAATAATAATAATAATAATAATAATAATAATAATAATAATAATAATAAGACGTGCACTCTGAAACTGTTCGTTGAATGCCACATGAAGCTGAAAGCAATTTATGAGTCGCTAGTCGCTAATCTAAAAAAAAAACGACGAGATAAAACAACTTAGAAGTAGCTTTTATTCTCAGACGAATTTAATATTTTTCTGTTTTATGACCACACTAGCATATGGCGAAAGTTGAACACTGAATATATACATACATAATGTTTTGTGATTAGCGTGCATTTACTTTAGTCCATCACTGTAATGTGCTCAGTATAATCATATTTCTTAAGATTGATTTTTAAAAGTCATAATTGCATTTTGTTTTTATTTTTCAAATATTTTTGCTTTACTAAATTCAAAGTCTCAACTTTTTCCATTTGTTTTGTTTTTTTTTTTCAAACCGCATAAAATTTTTGTTTCCATCTTTATAAACGGGGTTAAATAAGTAAACCAACGAACGCAAAAAAAATAAACACATTTTTTGTATAAATTTTTATTGTTTTATTTTATTTTTTTATGATGTGATATGTTAATTAGAAATTCACACACAAAGTTCAAATACGACAATGACAACAACATTCACAACTAGAAACAAAATCTCACATTTAACAAATTTTGTATTGTTTTTAAGACAATTTTAATTTTTTTGTCTTTTTTACTTTTTAGAACTTTTTGTCGCGTAATTTGCGTCACAATTATATGGCGAACGTACGGAGACAGAAAACAGGTAGACATCACGCAAAAAAAAATAATAAATAAATACAAATGTAACGAAATAAAATATATTTTAAATTTACCATACATTAATTTTTTTTATTTAGAATTTAATTATAAAAATTATAGCATTTCTAGTTTTTAGTATTAATTAGCTTTTTATTTATATATACAATAGTATATTAGTTCAGAACATTGTTGTATTATTAGCTCGTTGTTTTTTTTTTTTGTTTTTGTTTTCAGTTTGAAAACAATGTTAATAAGGTAACTTTTTAAATACGGTCAGAATGATACAGATAAGAAAATGATGGTCGATAACGGACAATAATTCGAAATTTAGCATTATAATCCATTTGTAGCAACCCACTACTATAGTCAGGGTGGATATTGTGCTTATTGGAGCAATGATTACATTACGTTTGAGTTTACAGTTTTTGCGTGATATAATATTGGGTGCTCGGTTAGGTTCGGTTAGAAAAAGTTGATAGAGGGTTCAAAAATATTATAACTCTGGTAATATTAATTGCATCAGGCAACACTACAGCTTATTTAAGCTTCACTTTGTTAGAAGACATTATTTGAATCGCATTATTCGGTGAAAAGTAATCTACCTTTAAAAGTGAGGAAAAATGTGGAACATTACCGTCCTATTTTGCTTTTCTACTATAGAAAAGTAATAAGAATGCGTAGCTGGCTTTTGCAAAAATTGGTAAAGTTTACGGAAACGATGCTCTAACTAGAAAAACAGCAGCGAAATGGTTTGTCCGTTTACAAACTGATATTTTTGATTTTAAATATGCACCACGTGGTAGATCTATCACCAAATAAAAGTCAAAGACCGGCACTTAAGCAGCGTGGATGATACTAGGGAACTAGGAATTCATCACCAAACAGTTATCAACCATTTGAAGCAAGCTAGATACACAAAGAAGCTCGATATTTGGGTGAGACATAAATTAACAGTAAAAAATTTAAGGGACCAAATTTTCATTTGTGATTCACTGCTAATTACGGGCGATAAAAAGTGGATTACGTACGACAATAATGTGCAAAAAAGATCATGGGCGAAGCAAGGCGAAGTTTCACAGATGATGCAAAAACACGATTGACACCGAAAAAAATAATACTGCGTGTCTGGTGGGATTGGAAGGGAATTGTTCTTTATGAGCTTCTACAACCTGGTCAAACGATTATTTTTGATCTCTACTTTCAACACTTTACGAGATCAGTAAGCAATTCAATTAAAACGACCAAACACATCATTGATGACCTGGCAGAAACTGAGAGAGCTTGGCTGGGAAGTTTTGCTGCATCCACCTTGCAACTTCAAATTATAATTTGTTTCGACCTCTGCAGAACTTTCTTAATGGTGTAAATTGAAATTCCGTAGAGGCCTGCAAAACGCAATTGAATCAGTTTATCGCTATAATTGCACACATATTTGGTTAAATAAAGCTCGTTTCAAATATATGAAAAAAGTATTTCATTTTTGATCAAATTTTTAATCGAACTTAACTTACTACATTTAAGTGCATTTGCAAATAAGGGACACAACATGTTTAACTTGATTTGAATCCAATTGCAATAAATGTAGCAACAAAATGAGTCTTTTATAACGGCTTAGACCCAAATATTGCTCGAACTTAAGTGAGTCGATTAACAATAGTAGAAGAGGCATTTAAGCTAAATTTAAACCTTGTGTTGTTCCCAGAATGAATGTAAGTCGGTTTACAGAAAAACAAAGGCCGATATTAATTAAATTAGGTCGCTGATAAAAATCGGCGTTCCATATTCTACATATACTTTTCCTACCCAGGGTGTTCGCGAACCCTCTTCTTTCATGTCTTACATTAAAAAATAGTAAGAAAATTATTTTTTTTTTAATTCATTAATTTATTGCTTAATTATCAAAAATAAATAAAAGAAAAAAACTAATAATATATGTTTTAGACACTTTTGCACACATTTTTATTTGATATTTCCACAGATAGACATTTTGCACTTGTTGGTAAGTGCGCCTGAGCACTCCAAGGTAGGGTTCTTCGTTTAAATTCAAAATGGTTACCAATGTATGATTACAGGGCTATATTAAAATAGGCCTATAATATGAAATTATTTATTTATTTTTATTTAGTTTATTTATTAAATATTGAAATACAGTACGACAAGAATACATATCTTATTTACCAGTACTGGGTAGATGAAGGCAGATTGGAATCTTAAGTAAAACTAAATACATATATAAAAACTAAATATACAAACATTATCAAGATTTATAGAGAAAAGAAGAAAAATTGTATTCGATCCATTAATAATTGCCTAACAAATTGAAATGTGCAGAGTGTTTTAGTTCAAGTTGGTTTCATAGGCGAATGACGGTAATACAGAAATGTCTTTCAGATACTTGTGTGTTATATCTTATGAAATTTAGATCTTGTCAATTGCAATTTCTTGTACAGATAAATAGGTTGTTTAATATACATATATAATCTTATATAAAAAGATGAGAGCGGTATTTTAAAAAGTTTTCAAATGACATGCTATAAATTCGCTTTCAGAAAAGCGAAACACTGCTATATCTACTTAGTGCAAAAATATATCTAGCGATGTTGTTATACATAACACTAAGTTTGTGTCTGCTAACCGAATCTAGACTAGGAAAAGTTCACAGCTATACAATGAGTAATCTGATAAGGTCGGTCATTGGAATACATTGAGTATAATAGTGGGCCGAGAATCGAAGCCTGCGGTACACCTGATGATTTTTCATTGCAATGATGAACTCCCTGACTTCTATCACACAATTATGTACAGTGTATGTCACTTAAAATCGTACACTATGGTTTTGAAAAAGTATTTATTCATTTAAGGCCATTTACGTTTTGGAAGTTATTTAAATTGCTATTTTTATATTGTATGTGCTATTAATATTTATCAGAAAATATGATACAATTGTAATTTATCCCATTTAAAAATTTAAAAACTACTTAAAACTGTCAGAACGTACAATATCAATGCTTCACTTAAAATCGTACAGAAGAAACCATAGGTATTTTCACTAATTTTATATAACAATTAATCAAGTAAAGTGGTTTTTCAGTGTAATTTACCGTTAATAGATTGATTATCCAAAATGTTTATTAAACTTGTTTGTATTTCGAAGGAATTTGAGTGGAAAATGTAAAAATTAAATTGAATAGTGAACATGAGAGGCAATTGGTAAGTTTTCATTACAAAAAAGGAAAATATTTATCCCAAATATCGAAAATAATTAATCGTAGTCGTAATAAGGTCTAATACGTAATTAAAAGATACGAAAAAGAAAAATCGGATAAATTAAAAACTGTTGTCAATTAAAATTAATTCAAAATGATGAGTGCTAAATAATCCGAAAACTAAAGCATAATCCAAAATTTCAGCCCCAAAATGATTTGCCAACAGCCAACCGAATTCTGGAACAATGTAATATTCATTGAAAAGTTCAAATATAATATATTTTGCTCTTATGCAAAACAAATGGCGTGGGGAAAACTCAATAAAGTAATGAATAATGCTAACTTGCGATTAACTGCGAAGAATGGTGGAATATAACAAATGGTTTAAGGTTGTATATTAGCTGCTGAAGTGGCTAACTTAGTATTTTTTGAAAGCAATGTGTATAAATTTGTCCATCTGAGAGTTTTAAAGCAGAATTTTAAAAAAGTGAAAAGAAATGGATATTTCGAACACTTTTAAGTTATACATCTATAACGATTTAAAGCAATCTTTTCATGTTGGTCGGCTATAGACGCTTTATAAGTGTCTAGAGTTAATTCAAACGGTGTCCCAGTAACCAACTATGAACGCCATTGAAAAAAAAAGGAATACCCATATCTAACATAAGAGTCCTACGTGAAGAACTTCAAGAAGAACGGAATAAAATAACTCCTAAGTTTACAAAAATCGTGTGGAGTCCATGTCAAGAAGGCTCTAAAAAATAGCGAAGAATGCCCAATAAAATATTAAAATTATTTCATATTAATATTTCTCTTACTTTTGTGCTTTAATTATAAGATTGTACACGTGTACGATTTTAAGTGAAACATGCATTTTGCAATATTTTTTAATGTTTTCTTAATGTTTTGCAATGCTGCCTTATAGAACTGAATTTTATTAATTTTTTTACTTTATTTATTTATTTATTTATTTATTTTTTTTTTTTTTTTTTGTTGAAACACATACATATATTTTATTCTAGTAAACGATGTATAAATTAATTTTTAATATAATATACTTATATTGCCTGTTTAATTTCAAGTTATTTAATAAAACGGTGCTGTACGATTTTAAGTGACACTCACTGTATATACATAATAATTCTACAGCTGATGATGAAAAGTTAAATGTATTTTTCAATTTATAACAGAGGATGTTATGATCAATAGTGTCGAAATCTATTGAGTGATCAAAAAGTACTAGAAATCTGAGCATAAGATCCAATTTAAACCCTAACTCTTTGACAACATCCACTAACGCTATGCTTAGACCTAAAGCTAGATTGTCTGCCTGTTAACAGAGATAAGTATGGTAAAATTGCTATAGGTCTGTAAGTCTTATATAAATTATATGCAAGGAATTTATCTAATCCACAGTTATTTGTTCTTGATTTCGATTACAATCAGAAGGTCATATGTCGTTAAGTATTTTTGTTTTTAAGTGTAATGTTTAGCTTCATAACATGGTTTACATAAACGCGCTGACATCAAACATCTGCAACGTACCGACCGACCCGGCGTAATAGGTTATAATTACTTGTATCGTATTTAGAATATATATTGTTTTTTATGTTTTATTAAATGCAATATAAGCCATTATTTAAATTTTTAAAGTTTAATAACTTTTTCAATAAGTAAATTAATTTTTATTTTTAGTCTAAATTAACAGAAAAATCACATATTTGCATGACTATTGCAAACGGGACCACTATGGGTTTTTTGACAATTTCAAATTCATATACTATATGTATGCATATATATTTTTTATATACATATTTCTGTGTTATTAGAAATCCACACATTTTTAATAATAATTTTTCTGACATTAATCACCTTTTGATATAACTTTAATTTCATTTATTAATTTTATTGATTTTATATTTTTAAAAATATTTATTTATATTTTTTTTTATCTAATTGTGTTTCTTTAAAATTGTATTAATTTAAATTATAATTTTTTAATATCTTTTGTAATATTAAATATGCTTTATTTAAAAATTTTCTTTAATATGCTTTAATATGTTTTTTTTTTTTTTTTTTTTGGTATACGATTTGTATAAACGCTAATCATAAACTGTTCCCGCTAAACACAAAAAAAAAAAATAGAAAAAAGAAAAGAAATCCAAATCAAAACAAAATAAAAAAGCAAATATTTTAAATCAAATTTCAATGTTCATGCAAAAAAAAAATATTGTTGAGAATTAAATTCTCTGAGCATTTCGAAGTTGCCAGATAATGCGGAAATTTTCAATTAGATTAATATGCAAAGAAATTTGTTTTTTATTTTGGATTATTCTATAAAGGGCTATTATTGAAACTAATAGTTCAAAATGGTATTACAGATGACAACTATCAACTGACATATATTAAATATTTGGACAACTGTGTTTTTGTGGTTGTTGCATAAATTCTTTAAACATTAAGGCGCTAAAATTTAAAAATTATGTATATTTTATAGTTTAATTTTGAGATATAATATTTTTGTAATTTTAGTTAACAAAATGGTTAAAATTACCACAAACAACGTGGGTTGAGCGATTCCCAAATTAAAATCGTTGCCGTGGGATTTCTGAAAACTTCACCACTCTACCACTTCATTTAATACCACAAACAACGTGGGTTGAGCGATTCCCAAATTAAAATCGTTGCCGTGGGATTTCTGAAAACTGCCTTCGGCAAAAAACCTCAACGCAGCACAAACTTTTAGAACTGGCGGTATTAAAGTTGATGAATTTGTCTGCAGTCTTTATATATAGTGTCTAATATATACTTACATAACAGCATCTTTAGAAAGGCGAAAATATGCCTTAAAACTACAAAAATATATACACATAGATATGTATGTGTATTTATTCTGTACATACAGTGCAGACAGTAATTCTAGTGGATTACAATTGTCCCTTAAATGCCGCCTAATGAATTCTACCTTCACTCCTTCTTTATTATCTTCAAAACGTAGATCAGCTAGGCTTATCACAATCAATTTTTGTTTATTTATTTAATTTTTGCTTTTTTACAATATAACAATACTGTTCTATGACAACAATCAATGCAATTGTTTACTTTTTCAGTGACCATCTGCCAAAATAACAACTGACAAGAGTTGCCTTACATAATATCAATTTTTATTTCAGTTGAGTGACCAACTGCCAACTGAACTCAAGTTGAGTTGCCATACGTAATCGACGTGGTCTTTTCAAAAATTTTACCGATTTATGTGACAGTTATGCTCAAATATGGACCGTACTTTAACAACTTCAACACTGTGGTAATGTGTTGCTATAAGCTTATTAAATTTTATTTTTACTGACCAATAGCGTAGTGTCTTAATACGTTTAAAAAATTAAAAGAAAACTCAAAAGAAAAGGACTAAATAAATAAAACTATTTTATTTAAAGATAAATATATAAAGAAATATATTAATTCCTATAACATTCCATGAAGAAACATGGTCAAGGAGCTGCACCCGATTCTATTTTTAGACTCATTGAAAGGGACCTACAGTTTAATAGTAGTAATACTCATAACCAGTTACTAGCTAATGTTATGAGATGATAACGCTGTTGAAAAACTTTTTCTTTTTTCAGATGGTCTGGCCTGGTATTGAACCGAGGACTTTCTGGTTGGTAGACGGGTGTCTTACATTTTTCACACAAATTCAACGAATTTTTTTAGAGAAATAATATTATATTAAATTAAAGAAAAAAATCATGTCACACTTTAACTAACCTGGTCCACTTTAACTAATACATAAACGTAAAATAACATGTTTCTTAATATTTTGTTGGATATCCCCTCTGACGAATAACCAATTTTAGGCGTTTAATAATAGATTCGGCAAGATTTTTCATGTACAGGCCTATTTTCTCCCACTCCTCCAAGAGAGCCTTTTTCAAGTCATGTTGGTTGGAAATTGAATGTTGTCTATTCCTCCTTCCAGTTTCTGCCAAAAAATTTCTATTACATTTAAAAATGAAGATTTGGATGAAATTTTGATCACTCTAGGACAATTATACAACAGCCATTCTCTAACAACTTAGCCAATGTGTGCTTTGTGTCATTGTCCTAATAAGCACTACATTCAAGGATATTTTATCAACTACACACAGACTTCGTTTTATGCGATCAATTCGTTTCACGAAAATCTGCATAAACCGAATTCGCATAAAACGAATAAGAGCTACTGATTCATTCCTGAGTTTGAAAAAACGCATAAATTTAAATCAAAGCGTTAAAAGTCAAACAAAATCGCATAAAAAAGTTAAAACAACACAACAATTTTAATATTAATTCAATAAAAAGAAGAAAGATAAAAATAATTTTATTATAATTAGATATGCGATATAAAACGATTTTGATCGAAATTGAAATCGACAATATTTTAAAAGTCTTATAAATCTTGCAAATCCTTATAAAGGGTCCGCCATCTAAAGTTTTTTTTCAACTAGTGCTTATTTCTTGAATTGTAACACTTAGCTCATGTCTGATTTGACAGATAATTAATTTAATCCTTCCTCTGAACGAATATGGTTGTGTATACGCTTGAACAACGCTGGGAAATATTGCGACATTACTCTGAAAATCATGGTGATGTTGCAGAATCAAAAAAAGAGAAAATCATCTTTTCAGATGAAGCTCATTTTGATCTTGGCGGGTATGTAAACAAGCAAAATTGTCGCATTTGGGGCACAGAAAACCCGCACGCATACATTGAAAAGCCGATACACCCAAGACGAGTCACTGTTTGGTGCGGATTTTGATCCAGAGGCATACGAGTAATTGGGCCATTTTTCTTCGAAAATGAGCAAGGAGTGGCCGTTACAGTCAATGGCGATTGTTATCGGGCCATGTTGAACGAATTTTTGTTCACAAAAATTGAAGAGGAGGATATTAGCAACATTTGGTTTCAACAGGACGGCGCTACGTGCCACACAGCCGAAGCTACACTCGATGTTTTGCGCCCTGTTTTTGAAGATCGCATTACCAGCCGCAAAGCTGATGTCGTTTGGCCACCTCGGAGCTGCGATTTGACACCGTTGGACTATTATTTGTGGGGTGTCGTCAAAGATAAGTGTTACGCCAACAAGCCAGAGACAATTGACGCCTTAAAGGACAATATTCGTGAAGCCATTGGTGAAATACAGCTGCACACAATCGACAATGTGCTTAAAAATTGGACCGATCGTGCAGACTACTACATGGAGAGTCGAGGCAGCCACTTGAATGAAACTATTTTCCATTATTAACCGGAAGGATTGTACTTTCAAATAAAAAAAGAAATTTGAGAAAATATTCAGTAGTTTTTTTATAGCATTTTCAAAAAAAAATAAAAAATTATTTGGCGTACCCTTTATATTGAGAGTTTTGTTAATCAAGGCAGTTATGTTAATGGTAATTAAAATAATAAGTAAAAAAAATTCAAAATTTTGTCAGATTTGCAAATTATAGCAGTTTGAGATTTCAGTCGTTTTCAATTTCGATCAAAATCGTTTACCATCACATACCTATATATTTCATATATCAAAATTTGTCCTTAATTGAATAGTGTAAAAATTTCTGAAATCATGGAGAAATTTTTTTAAGTTGTAGACATTTTTAGCTTCAAAAAACAGATAACGTTTTGCCGTATATTAAGTCATTTTTTGCGAAATATTTTTCAATATGTGCCGATAAAAATTGTAGGCTTTTTTTTTCTCCGGAATTATGTTGACGTATATACGACATACTTCAATAAGCAAATTTCGCACATTTAGTATTTTTTATATTTAGTAGTTAGAAGGCACGAAAATATCCTCATATCATTTGTTTTGCATACATATTTTTTGTTTACAATTAAATATGCATATTTTTCTTATAAGCACAGTGGCGTATCTAATACAATTACTACCGCTACTGCTTTCGAAAAGTAAATGTAATCTAAAGACAATTACTCAAAAAATTTCAGGGCCGGAGCATTCCCAAATTCATGAAATAGACGCTGTCCACAGTGTAATAGATCGATTTCTAAAATTAAATTAAATTTATAGCCTTTTAGATTTAATAGCAAAATTAAAAAAACTATCACTCCCATAAGTTTAAGTTAAATATTATATAAAGAAATGCTTCCTGCAGACATCAAATTTCTTCGTTTCTTGCACATCAATTAAATTTTCAGAACGTTCCATTCACAAAAATAATGTTATTAAATATAAAAAATTCAATTATGTGAGTGAAGATACATTTCAATCATCAAGTTAAAAAAATAATAATAATAAGCCAGAAAGGGAGTTTGACCTAAATCAGAAAGAATTTTTGAAATTTGAAGGTTTTGTTTTGATGTTTGAGTTTATTATTACATATTGTTAGAATTACCTTTTAATTTAACTACAATAAAGTGAATTTAAACAAATCTATCCCTTATCATTTTATCTTTTACGTTTTATTTTATTTCATCTGAAAATATCTTTTAAATATAATATTTTTTATGCACATAAGGCAAGATAACAAAAAATTTGTGTACTTTAAAAATCTTATAAATTTGTTGTTGTACGAGCATATCCACAAAACTGCCGCATACGTCCTTAACACATAATAATTTTTTTAGCAAAAGTGGACAGACGACAAAAGAACTCTTCAATATCTCAATAACTTTAATATATAAAAACCTGTGGATTGAACAGATCGATAGATCTACGAATTTAACCCCAAACTGCGGTCGTAACTCATTTTTTTTTTATTTTGTGATATACGTCAAGATCCTGTCCCGTATTTTGATCCACGTTAAAAATTTAGTTTTGTACTGCATTAATTTTTTAAAGAGCTTCACAAGGTTTTTTGAAGTATGAGGATGTACTATTTCTTTCAAATCACTTTCGCACTGGTTGCCATGGACATTATCTTTAGTTAAATTTATAAACGTCATCATCAGGTACTTCTATTAGTGTTGCTTAATTCCTATATTCAGTAAAAAAAAAATAAGGAGAATCGCGCCAATGGCTTTGAAGACATCAGCAAGATTTGATCTGGCGGTACTTCACATTTCGGTGGAAATGCCGATATGTATACTGATATCACTGTTTCTTTTTCAAATTAAACTGTGACACAAAAAAAAGAAAAACGAAAATTTTAAAACCAAATAAATTTGAATGCGCATAAAGCGAGGTTTGAGTATATGTAAATATTGGATCTTATTCATATTTACTTTAACAAAATCCAATTTACCAACACAAGCAACCAAACAAACACCCGAAACCATCACACGGTCACCACCATGCTTAAATGTCGGACACAAAATTTCTGGATTTATATCTTATTTGCCTTTTTCAAACATTTATTGTGCCATCTGACCCGAAAACGTTATATTTACTTTCGTCTGTAAATAAAACGATTTTCCAGAACAAAAAATCTTTCACAGATCTGTGATCAAACTGCAATCTGATCTTTTCATTTTTTTGGGTTTCAATGTGGTTTTTTCCTGCAATTATTTTATTAAACTGATTCTTTTTAAGAAGTCTGAGGATGATTTGACTTAGCTGCTTATACTAAACCTTTTTTCAACCATATCTTGCAGCTTTGGTGCACTTAACCTTAGATCGCTTTCGATTTGTTTGGCGATCTACGTTTTTTAAAGTTACGTCAATAATTTTTTGAGGCTTGTTTTTAGCTTTTTAACTACCCAACTATCCTTCATTTTTGAAATGATGAATGGTATTTTCGACCAATATGAGAATTTTGTTTAGTTTTTATAGTGGTCAATAATTAAATTTTTGATCTCCATCAAGTTATGGCGTCCAATGACGAAATGTTCATCTGATAACCAAAAATCGATGTTAGCTTTAGAGCTAAAGTATTAAAGATAGAAATGAAAAAATCAAAGCGAAACATAAAAAGTTTCATTATATTAAAAAGCGAAATACGGTGGACCATTTTTAATGTGATATGAGTTTATCATTATTATTCGATTAAATAAAAATTTTTTTTCTTTTATTTAATCGAAAACTTTTTGAATGGATATATTTGTCTTATGGGAGACATACCCACCTTTATGGTTTTAGATCTACTGCTATTCATTAGGAAGGCAGCATATCTGTTAACAAACTGTAGACCGGAAGAGGCACAAAAGATCTCATGGGTCCCAGTGCCCTGCAAGAGAGCCTGGGCATTCATGATAATGAATTCATTTCTAAACAGTTCTTTTTTATTTTATAATAAAATCAAAGTTTTACATATTCTCGAACACCAACGTTTATTTATGTTTTCATAACTGAAATAAACTCCTTCACAATCAAGAGACAATCTACGGATATCTGGCAACCTCTCAACGAAAATAATATTCATGAACATGAAAAGAACAGCAGAAGTATGCGGTGACGAGAATTTAAATACAACAACAAAAGTAAGAAAAACAATCATGCAAAATAAAAAATTTGAATTATCAAAAAAAAAATCATTTATAAAAATTCATAATTTTAAGAGTACGCGTATGCGGTTCGATGTGAAAAGATAAAAAAATAATTAAATACGAAACAAAAACGAATAACGCAAACATTTTGAAAAATAATAACAATTTAAGAAACAGGAAAAAGTGGCATATATACATATATATGTACAGTGTGTCAAGAAAGAGTTTACACATTGAAAATAACTAAGTACTCATAACTTCCTTACCAATAAAATGGTACTTTTTGGTTCTTAACAAGGATTTTTTATAATAATATGAAGGGTGGTGACCCAACCAAAACGCTCGATGTTAATTGTAAATAAAACAAAAAGTTTTCAGGGAATTATATTAATATTTTTAATTATGATAGAAGGATCTTTGACATGTTAAGTAACAAAAAGTGCAATTTTATTAGTGATGAAGTTGTAATTACTTAATTATTTTCAATGAGTACACCTATTCGTAACACACTGCACGTTGGGGCAGCCCGAACAAATTTTTGGAAAAAAGTCCATTTTTAAAAATTTGAATTGAGGAAAAATTTGTATGGGACTTAATAGCTTACACTTTTCTTAGTCGAACTGCATTTAAATTTTTTTAATTATATCGTGTTCGACGAAGGGTGCACCATTAAAGTACAAACTTCACACTCAATAAAAATATTTACAAAACTTAAATTTAATTCCACCAACTTTGAACGGTTATAAAATACGAATGCCAATAATTTGATAATGTTTTTTTAACAGTTAGATACATAAGCATGTCGTTATACTAAAATTAGTTTAAACTACATGAATTCAGCTAATACGACGGTTAAGGAACCAATTTAAAAAAATCGATTTTTTTCTTATAAAAAAAATAAAAATTTCATTTTTCAATTCTTGCACCAAGGGTTTTTTTCACCAAGGGTTCACAACCGTATTTTTGTATGGGTTATTTAGTCCAAAGTGTCTATTTTCCAGCTAAAGTAATTTCGTTCTGCCCAACGTTGCCCACTTTTTTTAAATTTCAGAAGTGCTTTCATTTAGTTTTTCTTTTTTCGTTTTGTTTTATACAAGTAAATAATTTCATCCGAAGTAATTGAAAACTTAAAAATATTTTCATACATTGTTCATTTAAACTATAAATGATATCGCTTTCATAATTAGTATATTTCTTTACTTAAACGCTAGTTTAAGCTTTAATATTTCACTGGATAAATATCGCGATTTTGGATGCATGCATTATTTGTCAAAAAAAAAAAAACTTAGGCTTGCAAAACTTTCTATGATTTTATATCGTGAATATAAGTTTCTTTGCAGAAATGGCCTTACCAGGTAATTCTATTGCGTTAGATTAATATGTGTGAACAAACGTAAGTACAAATAGCTTATTTATTAGAATATTTTTTCTTCTCCGTCACTCCTCTAGGGAGCATATTGGCTTTCTACAAAGCATCCATTGCTTTGTTTCAGTTTTTTTAATCAATTTGATCTTTCAAGCTAAGTAGATGATTAATCCACTGTAGCTTCTTCCATATGATTTAATGTATTGGTGAAGATCCTTGCTAATTGGTGGTGATCTCTACTTGAGCATTGCAATTTTTAATTTTTTCCCAGTAGGTGGCGTATTTTTCCTGATCATTCGTCTAATGTTATCTCATCATCGCCAGAGGTATGCGGAAGATCGGTGGCTTCTTTATTTTTATTTTTTAGATGGAGTTGTCTGGAGGGAAGTTGAAGCCTAATTATTAAACATTCGAAACCACAATTAAATTTTTCTTCGTCATTTCCTTTGCTGGGGCTCGAACCTGGGTCGTTAGTGTTGTTATGCGTGCGCTCTAAATATTTAAAAGATTTTAATTGCATGAAATTATAAAAGGCTCGCATTTAAAGACATTCGGAGTGACGTAAATACTTAAGAGACTTTTTATTAGAAAATTTAAAATACGAAAAGGATGATAATAAGTTCGAAAAATCTTTTGAATATTTTTTGCGTATCTATAAACGATATTTTGATATCTGTAAAAGAAATGAAGAACGATTTCTTTTAAAATATAGAGGTTGGCTAAGCTGAAAAAAGTACTTCAAACAGACTATGTCAAAACTTGGTCGCCCACTAGAGGATTTTGACTCTAGCTCAGATAAATCCAAACGTTTTAAAACTAAAGAAATAAAATTTCCAACATTTTGCGAAATATAATAGAAAATCCGAATATGGCAGTTAGATATAAAGAGAGGTTAGAAACTAAGTTAAAGTTAATCCCATATGAAGCACTTGGCGTAATAATACACGGTATACTATCTATATCTACATATGAGTTAATAAGATCAAAGGATCATGAAAAGTTTCCTTAATATAAAATAATTCAAAAAACCAAAAAATGCATTTAATGCATTTTAATTCAGTGATTTTAATAAACAATTTTTTTTATTTAATCTTTTTTTTTCAATAAAACCAATAGTCTTTTTGATTGATTCATAATAAATAATTTTCAATGATACTAATATATCATTGCTCAGCGGTTTAACTGATTCCAACAATGGCACAATCCATACAGTGCACTGTATGTATGGTATGTACAAACTACATATAGCCATTAAACGACGATACAATAAGAAAACTAATTAAAACGTGTAAAAATCTAAATATCACCCAATCAATTTATTAGTAATTAAACCTAAAAATAATTCATAATTTCTTTATTAAATATAAAAACACTTTATATATGGCCGGTACACTACATGACTATGTTTATTAATGTTCTTTCTTTTCTTTGAATAACTAAATCTTAATAATTTAAAAAAGAATATTCTTTCCTCACTTACTTAACATAAGTGTTTAAGTGTTAAATTGCAACAAGAATAATTTAACAAAAAGACAAACTTAAAATAAAAAATGGAAAATAAAATTTTTTGTAAGCAAAAAAATGTATTTCTTTAATCTGATTGTAAATGATAATTACAAAAATATTATCATAAAATGTCATTTTTTGTGACTTCTTTAAACTTCATAATACAAATTCGTATTATTTTTCACCAATACTCAACTACAAGTCTTAGGTATGACATGATATCACACACATTCGCATTGAAAGAAATGAAATAGATGGACTTTGACTTTTTTTGATGCAAAGGAAAAAATCAATATATGTACTCGTATTTGAATGTGACTTGATGAAAAACAGCAACACCAAATCCGAATATGTATCCATTATCTTTCCCCATTTTTTCTATACGTCATTGCCTAGAAGGACTAGGAGTTTTTATTGTAAATATTACGTAGGCTGTTTGATAATTTGTTTATATTTCATTTTAAATATGTTGGCAAGTAATAAAACAATGATTTTTCAAATAAAGGGTGTCCCAAAATTAAGGTAAGTTTTGAATTAAATAGAAAACGCAATCTTTAATCTGAATATTGCAATTTTTTCATTGAATCATAAAGTATAGAAAATATAGAAAAGGGTTATTTATGAAATAACACATCGAGTAAATGGTGTCCATGCCACTGCTGGAACATGCACACTCTACTGTCATAATTTTTCATGACCTTTCTCAATAATTGTGGCTAAATTTCATTGATATAGCGTTTAATTTCCTGTTGTATACGTGTATAGTTGAGAGCACTTAGGATGAGATTGTTCGAAAAATTAGCATCCACTTGCTGGTGTTCAATAATCTATTATATGAACTCTTTTGCTGTTCATGATCAGTTTTACTAACCCTAAACTCTCAGCTGTGAAATTGCCAATTCCAGGTTGCCAACAATTTTCCGCAAAAATGACTCAAATTAAATTCTTGCGTTAAATTTAGGACACTCTTCATATTGCAATATTACTAAAATACAGTAAGTTCTCGCTAATGTGAACTAATAAATATCAAGGTAGTTCACATTTTCCAATTTATTCACATTTTTGATTGTAGAAATTTGTAGCAAGATTTTTGATACATATTCATTTAAATATTCAATTATTACTTAAGATAGTACCACATCATTTTTACATAAAAAAAAAAATCATAAACTGTGAATAAAAAAACAATAAATGAAAATTTTTTCCAGACATATAGCAAATACCTTAAAATACTCAAAAATAAAACCCGAGTTCCTTACATGCTAGGCTATGCTTTTTTTTCTTTAAATTGAGGTTAGGAGAGGCTAAAGTCGGGAAAACGGCCAAATGGGCCATATTAATTTGGCATACTTTTTAGCTGCTAATTAAGTCGTTTTTGACATTTCAAAATTTTGTTGAAATTTGAAAAACATATAGCGGCAAAATTAGGTAATATGAGAAATAATTAAGCGTAGGTAAAAATCGATTTTGTTGAAATTTCGAGCACAGCTACATGTATACAATGGGGAGTTAAACTAAGTGCAAGTTTTGAAGTCGAACTGAAAAGTTCCTATAAAAATGTAAGTTCGCAATCAAATAAAACAAAACTTCATTGGTAAGTATAAAGTCTTGTTTTATTTGACTTATTGACTTCATTGGTAAGTATATTATATTGGTAAGTATATTGAGTATTTACATTTTTACAAGTTCAACTTCAGAACATGCACTTAGTTTTGCTCTTCACTGTCTATAGAGCAAACGCAAGTGCAATGGGGCGCTGTTTTTCAAAAACGGACCTCGGAGACGTTAAAATAGGAAAACCTTCAAAAATCAAAAGTGGCAGGTTGCAAAAGAAAAAAAAAACGAATAGGATCAGGACAAAAATTAAATTATTTCCTTTCTATGATATGTACACTTGAGTAATCCCTCCAGCGTTGTTGGCAACCAGCTTTTAGGTTAGATAAAGAAAGCTTTAACTATTACCGTTCTCTACACATGCAAAAACCGTATTTTTTTAAATGATAGTTTGTATTGACTGAAAATTTATTTATACCAAATTTAGAAATTTCAACTCTAACCATTCTCAAGATATACAAAAATCATTATTTAATTTGTATTGGAGGTACCATGCCAACTTATCCAATTCCGCCCAATTTTTAACTGATGTTTTGTACTATTTAAGAAGTCATTTAGACCAAATTCAATCTTTCATTTTAATCGTTCTCTAGATATACAAAACCCAATATTTAATTTGTATGGGAAATGCCACACCCACTTATTCAATTTCGCCCATATTTCGACTGATGATGTGTATAAACTACTAAATTATTTAGATCAAATTCAAAACCCTCCACCATTACCGCTCCAAAGATATACAAAAAGCGATATCTACTTTGTATGGGAGGTGCTACTCCCATAGGTGTTCTTTCTTTTACAGTTTTAAAGATATAGATTATAAATAGTGAAGCCACATATCAAATGAAAGCTTTCTACATATGGTTTTTATATATGTACACAGTTTTCGAAATAGTTTCTAACTCACACAAAATTTAATTGCTGTAACATATTTCGTTTTCAGCTAATACTTATGCAATACAAAGGGGTTCACTCAAACGTCAATAACTTGCTAACCAATGGACCTACAAAAACCGCATATACATAAAAACTTTCGTATTGACTTCACCTTTGGTTTGAGGGCTTACAAAATAATCGGTTGGTGCATTTCAGAGAACATAAATGACTACGCATTTTGTAGTCCTCTTTTATATATTGTTACGAAAATAAAAATACAACAGTGCATTGTGGGATTTAGGTATATGTTGTGTCACCCAGTCAGTTTGGCAGCACCGCTAACATCGACCATCTTTCCGTTACATTTGAATTAACGGATATGGAAATAGAAGATAGTCGATATTTTCTAAACCTTCCAAACTGTAGGCAATTAGGTATATAAAGGTATGCCTTACCTACACGTCAGTTAGTTATCGTTTGGCTGACAATAAACAAAGTTGTGTTAAAGCGAAAATAAAAATAAACGAATATTAAGTGTTGTATTAAGACAAACAATATAAAAGTTATAGTGAAGTAAATAAGGAAACTGTAACAACAACAATGTGGCTTAATTTTATTTTAACGCAACTTAAACCAACTGAAACGTTTTAAAAAAGCTAAAACGTAACAATATAACCTAATAAAGTCTACATACAGCATGAATAATTTGAACTTTGTTTAATAAAAACCGTATTTATGGACTTTCAGAAACAAAATAGATATATTTGTTAAACAATAAAAACTAAAAGTAAATAACAATTCATGTGTTTTTCTTATCTTAAGTGAAGTAATAAGCAAAACATACATTTTGAAACCGTTTATGTAGAAACCTTAAGAAACCTTTGTGGACCAACTTTTGCATTTAATACCGGATGGATATGAAGAGGCATTGATTAAACTATTTTTTTTTGTAAAATCTCATCCTATTTGGTTCCGTTCATCGACTAATATTCTATTGAGATCATTTTATCTGGATATTTTATTTTTTTGGAACCTTCTGTCGAATTCGTCCCATAAGTTTTCAATTGGATTAATATCCGGAGACTGAGGGGGAGAATGGAATTGCTTTGGAAGATTATACAAAAGTCACTCCTTTGCAATAAGGGAGGTGTGTATTTGATTATTACCTTTTGGAAGATCCATTTTCCCGTAAACCCCATTTAGTTAGCGAAATCCTTTAAAATGCATTTCAAAAAGTCAGCGTCAACAAAAACCAGATTACCCACTCCATACAGATCCTCCCACATGCTTTACTATTCGTAGTAAATTTTTGTTTTTCATCGTATCCGAATATATTAAATTTAGATTTGTCACTAAAAATTACGTTTTTCCAGTATTCAAAGTCGTGATTTTTGTGAAGGTTGGCAAACTCCCTGCGTTTTTTCATATTTTTTGCACTTATGAAGGGATTGCTGGTTCTTAAAACATTTCGGACAGTTTCTGGATGAATACTTATATATTTAGATGTTTCTATGCCTTTTGCGATACTAACAGCACTTGTTCTGGGTTCATTTGTTACAATTCTAATAATATTTCGCTTTTCACATTCGGTAAGCTTACTTGACCTGCCCAATCGGTTTTTGTTTTATGTTGTATTTGCGATATTATAATTTCTTACAATTGTTTGATTTATTTCAACTATTTTTGAAATTTTTCCGTATGATTTTTCCTCTGATCTTAACTTTACGATCACTTTTCTGATATTTTAGAATTTTCTCTACGTTTTTCCGAATTTAGCAACATATTAGCATAAAAACACTGGAAACTCATTTTAGAATTTTTTCCATATATATTGTATTTAGTACTAACCTTCAAACGATGTATGTATAAATTTCACAGCAATCTGACTATTGATTCGTCAGTTATATCATTTTGCGTGAAGCAACTTTTGTTATTGAAAAAAGGAAAAAAAGTGATTATCGAATTTTGCATTGCTCTGCTTCATCGAGGTAAATAGTATAGAAGCAGTTTGCAGAATTTAAACGTGGTTGTACCGGCACAAATAATGCAGAGCGCAGTGAACGCCCAAATGAGGCTGTTATTCCATAAAACATTAAAAAAAATTCACAAATTGGTTGTGAGCAATCTCAAATTGAAGGTGCACGAGCTAGCTGACATTGTAAAGAAGTGAGATGGTAATAACCATTGTGATAGTGTACCATTTTACACAAACATTTGGGTATGCGAAAGCTCTGTTCAAAGTGATTACCGCGTGAGCTCACAAATCAATAAAAACGATGGCAAAATTGATTAGATTTAGCCCCCAGCGAATTTTTCCTGTTTTCAGATCTCAAAAGAATGCTTGCTGGAAAGAAATTTAAGTCTAATGATGAAGTAATCACCGAAACTGAGGCACATTCTGACGAGAAAAATAATCGTACTATAAAAGTGGTATCAGAAATTTGGAAAATCGCTATAATCGTTGTATCGCCCTCGAAGGCAGCTATGCTGTATAATAAAATCGAGTTTTGTAAAAATTTTCTTTTTTTCTTATTTATCATACGGACTTTTACTGAGTGACCAGTTATATTCAAAAGAGTACACAATTTTTTCAAAAAAGGAAAATCAAATTTTATTACAATTTAAAAACTAATTGTTAAAAATACTTTCTTAATTAAGTGCAAACATTAATATTATTTTAGTTAGTTTCGTTAATTAATTCGAAATGTATAACCTTATTTACCATGGGCGGTCTTTCTAAAAGAAAAAAGTAATCCATTCGAGGCAGAATCTCCACCTTTTGATGGAAGACAATAAAAAGGTATCGTAGTTCAGGGTCACCTAAATAATTTATGAAAAAACCCCTGCATTTTATTTTAGAGTCATACACAAGAAATCAAAATTATTATTATTTTTTTTTCAATTATAAACAAATGAGAATAAAAGAGAAAAACGGGGAGGAAAAGTTGAGGGAAAAACTAAAAATATTTGACAGTAATCATGAGCAGCAGCACAACGCATTCAGACAGTCAATGGGAAAATAATTGGAAAAGTACAACAACAATAAACGAAACAGCAGCGACATTTAATGAAAAAACTAAAACAGAAATAGCAACAACAAGAAATGAATGAAAAAAAAAATTAAAATAATTTACGTAAATGTGATGCGTGTTTATGGCGCAGCAATTAGTCATTGAAATTCTACCAAAAAATAAAAATTGAATGTGTTTTATTCATTCCATTTTTATTTCTTTACTATTTCTGTTTTTATTTATTTATTTTTTTTGCATTTAACATTTGCTTATATCTATATATTATGTGGTTTATTATTTTATAGACTTATTGTATGTACATACATACACACATACATACATATGTAATTGTTGGGCCACTCAAAACAAACATTCATGGTAGAAATGATTGGTTTCATTTTATTCGTTTTGTTCATTTTACTTCAGTTTTATCGTTTTGTGGAAACAACATGTGTTTCCATCATTACGAACGAAACTCAAGTCGTGTATTACGAAACTATGATTGATACAAATTATTGACTTTTAGTATGTAATAGACACTATGACGTATGATGAATAAGGAATGCAAAACACTATTCTTGATAACACAGGAGAGAAAAGGAAGGACGTATACGTATTGAATTTCAGTTGGCCAATTCTTTATCAAGGGAGTTTTACAGATTGCAGACACCGAAACAAATGCTAGCCACACAGGTAAAGCTGAAAGGATCTTTACTGAATGGAAACAGGATTTTTTTTAAAGTCAATAGTACGATAGAAGTGCCAACCTCTACCTAAAAAGGAAGTATGTATTGTATGTAAAAATGGAACATAAATATAGTACAGTAAACTTACACCTTTTTATACGACTTAGATGGGTTCTGAAAATGTTGGCCGTAAATCAAAATGCCGTAAAACGAGTTGCATGTGGCTGATTTACACCTTTCTTTAAAAAATTGTGAATTCATTAACTTTTAGCGGTATAACGACATTCAGACCAGCCATTATAGAAAAATGTCGTTAAAAAAGGCCGTATAAAGAGGTTTGAGTGTATTGCACACTTCAAAACGATCATTTACTAAAATCTTTTCCCAAATTCTCGTTAATTTAACTCAAATCTAAGCTTGGCTTTAAGAAAGGCTTGATATTTGTATTTTATATCAAATCACTTGTTAATCATATTTAATATATTTGATTTGGTATGGGATTTCGTTGCTGGGATTACACGTGGAAGTGTCAATATGGCATTCATTATTACCCCAAGTATCGAGTGCATTTTTTTACAATTCCACAAGTTTAAATCAGAATAAAATAAAGAAATATAGTTTTAATATTAAAAAAAACGGGCTTTGTTGGATAGAATATTTTATGACATTAATGTTTAAATATGATTTCGACCATGTGCCCGCCACGGGTGGCGCATAATCTGCAAGACGTGACCTGAAACACCAATTTTCACAAACTTTTCGCAGTTGTTTATTTCCAGGTGTTTAATTATTTATCGACGTACACAATTGACTTTACATAATCCAATGGGGCATTAATATAAAAAATAAAAAATTAAAAAGAAATAAAGATTTCACACACAGATTTTAATGCAAGATTTTTTGATGAATTTCATGGTTGAAAACAGTGTGTTTTTTATAGAGGTATAGAACTTTAAGTTGGCATTACTTTTCAAGATGGCGACCGATTTAACAGCTGTCAAGTGATTTATTCTCAGTTTGATTTGGCAATTCATCATGAATAGACTCACGCCTAAATAACGCTTCTAAATAGTGCAATTTTCATTTTTCATAAGTGATTTTTTTTATATTGGCAATTTTCAATTTTTTTCAATTTTCATAAGAGGATTTTGTTTAGCGATGAAGCGCACTTCTGGTTAAATGGCTACGTCAACAAACAAAACTGCCGCATTTCGAGTGAAGGTAATCCTCAAGTGTATGTGGAAACACCGTAACATCCAAAAAAAACTGACTGTTTGGTGCGCTGGAATCATTGGTCCGTACTTTTTCAAAAACGATGGTGGCCAGAACGTTACAGTCAATGGTGATCGGTATGGAGCCATGATTACTAACTTTTTCATTCCTGAATTGGATAACCATGATGCCCAGGAGATGTGGTTTCATCAAGACGGCGCAACAAGTCACACAGCTCGTGCCACAATAGATTTATTGAAAGACACGTTTGGTGACCGACTAATTCCACGTTTTGGACCTGTGAATTGGCCTCCAAGATCTTGCGATTTAACACCGCTAGACTACTTTCTGTGGGGCTACGTAAAGTCATTGGTCTATGCGGTAAAGCCACAAACGCTTGACCATTTGGAAGACAACAGTCACCGTGTTATTGCCGATACACGGCCACAAATGTTGGAAAAAGTCATCGAAAATTGGACGTCCAGATTGGACTACATCCGCGCCAGCTGTGGCGGTTATATGCCAGAAATTATATTTAAAATTTAATGCCTCAAAAACAATTGTATTTCGCTTTTTACGTTGTATACTCTTTTAAGCATTGCACCTCTACTAAGCCAACGTACTTCGGCATTAAAAACCACATCGCCATATTCAGTTTCTAAATACTTTAGGAATTCTTTAAACTGGCGGTGATTTAACGCTCGCGACTTAATAAAATTAATTAATTTAATTATTGGTAATGTGCCATTTGGCATACTCAATCTTTTCGCACACAAATTTTCCTGGTGAATTACGCAATGTTTAATGAATATTTCCCTTCCTATGGCCTTATTAATGTCTTGAAACAGCCTTCCTAATACTCCAACCTCCATACTTGACATTACTCGTGCTCCACCTGTCGATACACCCATAATCTTTTCTAATAAAAGTGAAAAATTTTCCAACACAGACTTTAGTTCATCGTACAAGTCTTTGCCGGTTGTAGTTCCTTGCATAGGAATCAGTGAACACAATTCTTCGGTAATATTAAGATTGGAGTCAACATCACGTATAAATATTGCCAGCTGTGCTGTATCGCTAATATCGGAACTCTCATCAAGGGTCAAAGAACAGTATTCGAATTTTCACAAAGCGTTGTTGCTATGTTCTCAGACAAGTCTTCAATTCTCCTTGCTATGGAGAATCTTGATAAACTAATGTTTGAAATAATTTTTACTTTTTCAGGAAGTGCTATTTCTGCGACAGCAGTCAGACATTTTTTTTATCATCTCTCCATCCGCGAAGGGTTTCATTTTTTTTTTGCCAGTATTTGACTGACAACATAACTAGCCTTTACTGCGATATTTGATAAATATTTGATATTTGTTGTTTTCCGAAGTTTTTCTCCATTTGATTAAACTTATCTATCCGGAGTTGTCCTGTTAGGTTTTTGTATTGTTGTTCATGTTTTGTATTTTAATGCCTTTTTATGTTATATTCTTTTAAAGTCGACACAGTTTCTGAGCATATTAAGCATACAGCTTTATTTTTGGCGAAAGTGAAAAAATAACCAAATTTCCACTTTTCTTGGAAATTCCTGTGCTCATCCGCAAACGTCCGTTTTTTTGTTTTCTTTTCGGACATTCTCTAATATTACCTTTTCGACAATAAAATTTCACTAATTTTTTCAAGAAATACAAAAATTACCTTTTCGACAATAAAATTTCACTAATTTTTCCAAGAAATACAAAAATTGTTAGTTAACAGCTTACCAGTCTGACTAATTGTGTGACAGAAGCAAACACAAATAACCACAGAGGCGGTGCGTTCGTATTTGATGTTTGAACAAAAGGGAAATCCTGCGTTTTACGTTAAAAAGAAATATGTATGCACAAATTAGTGTCGCCAACACTTCTTTTCAATTTCGCGTTATACAAGTCACAGTTTCACGATGTACTGTAACGGAATTCTATTTAAATCGTGTTGTAGAAATACTGCGTTATGCGGGGTTTCCCGTAATTAATTTTATAATAATATAGTCGCAATTTAGACGATATGAGTTTTCTTGCATAAAATTTAACTTTATGTACATATGTATGTATGCATATGTAGAGAACATAAAAGAGTAAACATGTTCATGTACTTGATATTTGTTTTAATTTCTTGTTTATAATTTTTTTTTAATTTTTTAATTTTATTTTTCGATATGAATATTTATTTATGCTGAAAGCTAAAAAGAGACATATAATTAAAACTTCAAAAAAAAATTTTAAACGGAAATGCAAATTTAAACAAGAATAATAAAAATTCTTGCAAAAAATCTTTTACCGCCTAAGCTGGGAAATATTGATGAGAGAAAGTAAATAAAATAAACCAAATGTTAAAAATGCTTGGCGAGCCGCAATGACATGTTAAACGCGCCGCAAGTGGTCCGCGGGTCGCGTGTTGCTCATCCCTGAATTATACCATTACGTGAAATTACTCTTTTATCAAAAGTTTCTTTGAGTAAATCAATTATACAAAGATTGATAGAAGATATCAGCAAGATTTATACCCACTAAGCGAACATACAGTCGAACTTATATTACTTGAATTTTCTATAAGTTGAAGCACATCTCGTGGCAACAGCATCTTGGAGAGAAATTCTATCAGGTTTTGCTTCTTTAACTTGATCTTCTATAACATAAATTCCTCCATAACTTGAAGAACAACAGCAGTACAACGTTTCAATAATTAGAATTTTTTGGAAAAATTACCAAATTAGCCGCTAATAGTGAATATACGTTCTTTTCAGCTTAATTTGCCATAAAAATCGCAACATTTTATGCATAATTACATTAAATTGCCAACACTGTACTACATACATAAGGCAGTACTATTGTATTTACATTTCGGTAAAGTCCCTAAATAAAATTCATGTGTTTACGTACAAATTTCTTTGAACTACAGTTAGTGTCATTAATATTCGGTTTTATTAAAGAGATATGTTTAACTGCTTCGTCTTAAGCTAAATGTATATCTTTTTCAACATTTGTTTCTTTTCATTCATAGTTTATTTAGACACTTGAAAGTTCACATTTGTATTTAGAAAAAAAGAATAACAATATAACAAAAAAAAAACTAAATTAATTCAGGTGGCATAAAATATTGCGCGTCAATAATATTCGTTTTTCTTTGAAGAGTAACAAATAATACATTAGAAAAATGGTTTTATATAAAATTCAGTATTTTGTTGGATAACCCTTTTGTTTTATAACTTCACTTAGACGGTTTGACACTTATACAGTTTAGCTGTATAAGCTACAGGAATACGATCACATTCTTCTTGAAGCCGCAATTTCAAGTCTTCAATGGATGTTATTTTGTATTCGGATTCGCCGGTCCAGCTCATCCCATAAATTCTCAATCGGATTGAGGTCTGGGGATTGTGCAGGTGGATGGAGAACTTTAGGGCAGTTATAGAGCAACCATTCTTGAATTAAACGCGATTGTGCTTTGGGTCGTTATCTTGGTAGAATTTAAAAGAATCTAAAACGCCCAGCTTATTTGCACTTTCTTTCAAATTTTGGCAGAGGATATTAAAATATGATTCCTTATTCATAATTCCACTGATAAAAACTAATTTTCCCGTCCCTTTAGCTCCCATACAACCCCACACCATAACATGTCCATTTCCATGTTTTACGATTGGTTTTAAATTTTGTGGTTGTAGCTCCTTATTTGGCTTCCGCCACACCATTACACGCCCATCGGATCAAAATACGTTATACTTGCTCTCGTCCGCAAATATAACGTCATCCCACCAAGTATCAGGCTTCTTAATGTACTCCCTGGCAACACTCAAACGAGCTTTTCGGTTGCTTAAATTAACCAATGGCTTACGACGTGCTACTCGGCCATGAAAACCTTTTTCTTATGGTTCTTCATATAGTAGATGCAGATATTTTCTTTTTAAACTCATTGAGCACCTCTGTGACTAATTTGGGAGCACTTAAGCGTGGGTTAGATTTTATTTTTCGCACAATTAAACTTTCTTCCCGCTCGGTCAATTTTTTTGGCTGACCTGTCTGCTTTATGAGGTGTATTCTTCCTTCATTTTTGTGCCTTCTGACAATGTCCCCAACTGTATTTGATTTCATATTCAGAATTTCAACAATCTCTTTGTACTTTTTCATAATGGAAAATAACAAGTTTTTGCTGTTCTAAAGGAGTGTTTTTTCCTTTGCGCCCCATTTGTATAATTTGCAGTGAAGTAGAATTTTGGACAGCAAGAAAGGTGTTATGCACTTTTATTAAAACGTATCTCTATATTTGCTGGAAAAGTAGCTGAATAACATGTTTTTTTGCAAATAGCATATAAATAGGGGAAAACCCGAATATTAATGGCGCTTAGTAAACAGGGTTAACAAACTTTGATCGATTTATCACAGTGCAGGGTTACCATAGAGCCATTTTTTCCATATATTTGAATACTCATACTGACAACATTTATTTAAGTTTTTGCTATTCTTCTGATTACCTATCCATTTCGCTAATGCCAGTGTTTTATTATCGATAAACTTAAAAACCGAATATTAATGACATTAATTAATTAATTTAATTAATTAGTTTTTTTTTTTGTTATATTGTTATTTTTTTTTTTTTCTAAATACAAATGTGAACTTTCAAGTGTCTAAATAAACTATTAATGAAAAGAAAAAAATGTTGAAAAAGATATACATTTAGCATAAGACGAATCAGTTAAACATATCTCTTTAATAAAACCGAATATTAATGACACTAACTGTAATTCAACAGTTAAAGAAAAGTTTTAATTAATAAAAGAAATAAGCAGTAGATCAAGGAAAAACGACGTGGCAGAAAAATATGACATTTCAACGAGTACGGTTTCTATGATTTTAAGAAACGGAAAAAATATTAAATTTTGTTGAATCTGCAACATCAAATGAAAAAAGCAAAGAATAAAAAACCAAGATACGATATCATAAACAAAGCTCTATTTTAGTGGTTTACGGCAACAAGAGACAAGAGACCGCAATTTGGAGGAATATTAAAGGGCACAGCTATGGAGTATGCAAAGGAACTCATCAAGTTGGATGACTTTAAGGTAAGCAGTGGTTGGTTGAATAAATGGAAGATATGGTATGCAAAAATAATGTGAGGGAAAAAAGTAAATGTTAAGTAGTCACGTATGCTATTTGTTGTTTTTTAGACATGGTGTTTGTTACAAAAAGGCTTGTGGTGAAAGCAATGATGTTTCCAAGGAATACTGCCAGAAATGGGAAACAGATGTTTTACCTTCTTTGTTGGAAAAGTACAATGAAAGTGACATTTTCAATGCAGATGAGACTGGGTTGCTTTACAAATGTCTTCCTGATAAAACACTAACATTCAGATATGAAAAATGTCATGGAGGAAAATATGGGAAGGAACGTGTGACAGTAATGTTGGCAGCAAATATGATTGGAACAGAAAAAATTAAAATTTTACTGTAGGAAAAAAAGTAAGAAACCTCGTTGCTTTCGTGGTGTCAAGTCGCTACCCGTCGATATAAAAGCATCAAACGGGCTTGGATGACAAGCCAAATTTTTGAAGAATGGATGGTGAAGTTAGATAAACAATTTTCTGCTGCTGAAAGAAAAGTGATATTCTTTATAAATAATTGCCCGGCACATCCTAAAGATATACAAAATAAATTGAAATCTATTGAACTGCATTTTTTCCACCAAATATGAAAACAAAATTACAACCCCTTGACCAGGGAATAATTCGATGTTTGAAAGCTCATTATCAAACAGAATTTTAAAAGAAGCTATAGTTCGAATTGAAAGAAATTGTAAACACGATATTAATGTGCTAGAATGCATTCACCACTTATCAAGAGCTTGGGATATTGATGTCACTAGCCAGACAATTTTAAACTGCTTTACAAAGTCTGGATTTGGACAACATTCAGTGTGGGACGAAGAAGATGAAATACTTTTTGTATTATTGTATGATTTTAACGACAACGAAAATTTTTTAAAATATAACTATGAAGCCTGGCTACATTTGAATAAAGTAGAATCTATAAGTTGTACTGTTCAAGACTTTTTGGACATCGATAATGAATTGATTACTCTAAATTTCCAACTGATGAAGATATTATTGATATGTCGTCGAATCAGAACCGTGCTCTGGAGAAATAGTAGATACCGATGGGGAAGAGTGGAGGAAACAGTTAGACAACCGTCCAGACAAGTTATAAACGATTCATTTAAGACACTAAAGGTAAAAGACACGAACTCATAAATCAAACCAGGGCCTCAACGGAGAACTAAATTTTGAATGGATATTCAATATCAATATCAATTTGTGCTTTATCCCATTTGCAAGCGCTGCTTCACAATGAAATGTCTATCCATAATGAAATGTCAAACAAAACTAAACAAAAATCAGCTGTTACATTGGCTGTCAGATAAAGCACTGTTGCTAACTCAAAGTTATGAACTTCTAAAAAACACCCGATATTTATCTAAGACACTTGGTCTCAGCTTATATGATAATCCTACCTTATATTCACTAATGAGCCAAAATGGATTTTCCAATTCACATGCCTCTAACAAAATTTTTTCTAAATTTGCGATTTCTCGCAGTATTATGACTTCAATATGAAATCTATCATAGCATTCAGTATTAAAGAAGACCAAGAACTATCGTTTCGTCGCCAGTCCAGTAAATTGCCCATCGCCAGAGTTAACGAAACTTTTATGGTTGAATATTAAAATACTTTCATATAAGCTTGTGCTGATGAAAGATTTTTATTTATTTTTTGGGATCTGAATTTAGATCAAGTAAATAATCAAAGTTAAAGTCAATGTTAAAAACTGGATACAAAACTGAACCAACTTCACTGAATAGACCGTCTGATAAACCATTCATTGTTTAACATACCGCTATTTCAATTATTATTATTATTTTAATTTTTTTATACTAAAATTCTCAAACAAACGCTAAAAATGTAGATAATTATAATTATAATTTGTATGTATATGTATTTCATAAAAGAAATGTAATTCGAATTTGACACAAAGCATTAAAGGGTTCTTTTAGCTCTTCCATTACGGGGATAGCTATTAATTATATATCAAAATCTAAACCATAATTTGTTTTCACGTTTTTTTTTTCAGTAAAAATTAACTGCAGACGCTAGGATAAATTACGAACTTGGTTAACGCAGCTACATACATATATTTGTCGACAAATTAAAGTAGGATTGCCAGATTCAATATTTCATATTTATAGAAAAAATCTTGATTTTTAAAAAAATATTCACAGTAAAAAATATTGAATGTTGATAATCTTTAGTTACAAATAGAGAGGTAGAGGGCTTTAAAATTTAACATCTTTGGCCAATATCCATTGCATATTTAGTTAGCATTATACAATACCAGGATTAACACCAAGAAAGGTAATGATGCTGTGTGCGGCATTAACCACAATGAATACGTTTTTCTTTGAGTGTGTGAGTGAAAGCATCACAAAGCAGACGTTGAAAAAATTGTTAAGTTCTTCTGGTTAAAAATTTGGCCAATTGGACAGAAAGCATTTTCAAAGAAATATGGGCCAATGATGCCTTCTCTTCACAAGCCGCACCAAAAGATCACTCATAATGGGTGCATTGGCTTCTGTAAGAACACTTTTGGGTTTTCTGAGCACCAAATACGGCAATTTTTCTTAACGTATCCACCAAGATGAAAATGAGTTTCATTATTAGATTTAATTACAAAATAATTCTTTTGATTTTTTTGCAATTTCCGACCAATTGTCATTGTTTTTGAAATAAATTTCCAATAAATAACAACGTTGATCAAGTGTAAATCGATTCATTTGGTTCAGTGGAGATAATATACTGAATTTTGTGACAGAATAGAATGACGTATTTCCAGATTCCAAATAACCGCTGATTCAAAATTAAACCGATAGATGGCCCACCCAATATATGATCAGTCATAGTAAGAAGAAGGGAGCGCCATATTAGATAGATGGGAGCTCGTTTTGTGGTGGGATTGAAAGGGAATCGTTCATTACCAGCTTCTACAACCTGGCTAAACAATTGATTGTGATCTCAGCTATCAACAGTTAACAAGATTGAAGAAAGCAATTCAATTAAAACGGTCAGAATTGATCAACAGAAAAAGTGTTGTGTTCAATCAAGACAACGCCAGACAATACACTTAGGTGGAAAATTTGGATGCATCCACCACATAACAAAGACCTTGCACATTCAGATTAACATTTGTTTCAATCACTGCAGAACTCTCTTAATGGCGTAAATTTAAATTCTGTAAAGTCCTACAAAACGTAGTTCGATCAGTTTTTCACTCAGAAGTTTTACACTGATGGAAAAATGACCTTACCACAAACATGGCGAATAGTTATCGATCGGAACGGGAGATATTTGGTTTAATAAAACTGGGAGGTGGGGTATAAAATGGGGAAAAAGGATAAAAAAAATATAACTAAGATAATAATTAAGATAGGGGTAGCGAAGCACGTCGGGTTTTAGATAGATTCTTCTATAAAACTAACTTCCCAATACCAGTTGCCTAGCAGCAGTACTTGACTGCAACTTCTAATGCAGTATTAGAAAAAAAAAAAAAACGTTTTCATAACTTTGGATCTTTTTATCCCTGCGCTTAGCTTCATATTTTTAATAGTATTTTATTATTATGTCGGCTTTGTTTCGTTCACTTATCATTTTTGGACAATACTAGCATAAGTTCTTTGTCGTCTTTAACCACCGTTTTAAGTTTAAAAAAACATTGGTCCTGTTAGAAAGTAGACGAGTGCAAGAAAAAATATGACCATAAATGATTCCATAGCACATAGTTTTTGGAGCGATTAGGGATTAATTTTGTGTCCAACAAAACTTGTGCAACTAGTTAGTGCATTCCAAAACCAGAAATAAAGAAAAAAAAAACTGATTTTCAAATAAATTGAAAAATTGTCTTCTTTAACCGGTTTCTTTTCTTTTTGGCTTTTTATGAGGTTTCATTTCTGCTTTTTACTAAAACCTTACTTGGTTCTTTCACTAATAACACTGTTAATTTTTAAATTTGTAGGTTTAACAATAATCATGTTTAAAATCCAATAAAGTCTAAAATCTTCAGACTCTTTAATTTGGATTCGTTAAAGTTTTTTAACCTCTTAAGTGAAGTCTTTTAAAGTTAACGCAGCCCTCGATAAACGCAAACATTGGTGACTCTTTTAACGCAACTTTTTAAAAAGCAAAACCTCTATTAAAGCAATTTTACAGACACTGTTATGTTTATATATTTACCTATATATCTTATCTAAAAAACTTGGTAGAAAATTGCACACTTTTTCCGTTAAAAATATGAATTTTTAACTTGACAACTATCAGTACAAATTTACATACATTAGAATGTGTATTTTTATTTAATCACAATACTTTGTTGTTGCTTTTTCTTTATTTTAATTAAGTAAATGAATTTATTTTAAAAGCTAACATTTGTTTTTCTAAATAAACCTTTTATTTGGTTTGATATAAGCTCATCCATTGAAAACCAAGCATAGAAATCCTTAACTCGGTTTTCGCAACTGCCTAAAAT
The DNA here is from genome assembly GCA_023159175.1 of Wohlfahrtia magnifica. Taxonomy (NCBI): domain Eukaryota; kingdom Metazoa; phylum Arthropoda; class Insecta; order Diptera; family Sarcophagidae; genus Wohlfahrtia; species Wohlfahrtia magnifica. The sequence continues at coordinate 2,166,604 of JAKWBJ010000496.1, read as the reverse complement.
TTCTATTAGTTGCGTTAACCGAGGTTACGCTGTCTTTTATAAAAAAAATAATTAATTCATTTAAAAATATTTACAGGTTGTTTGAACACTAATTAAAAAATCGGTTACGCAAAACTAAAAAACGGTTTAAAAACTCAGGTTTAGCATTATTTTAAATATAATCGTTTTTTTTTTTTTTTTTTCAAAAAATAATCGCCCAGTTTCATTTTTTTAATATTGTACGAGCAATCATGTAATGCAGGGTATCATGTAGTCATGCTTAACCAGCAATTACGTTTTTACTTGCTTTAAAAGTTTGTTTTATCTGTATGAATAAATTTTATTGGAGATTATCTCTAGACTTTTGTGGTATAGTGTTGTATATAACAACCAATAACAACAATAAAAAAATATCAAATTCGTTTAAATGAGAAAAAACCAAAAACAGAGAGCCGAAAAAGAGCACGCTATCATGTAAAAACAACACAGACCGAAAGTGGGAAAATAAAAACAAACAATTCAAAAGCAATATTTTAAACATAAATCACTTATAAATTAAGTATAAAAACAAAGCACCAACAAACATGAACAACAACAATATAAAACGTTTAAATAAAATTAGAAGTTAAGCAGTTAAGCAAATATTACATCACAGGGTTATTATGTTGAAAATCCACAAATCGTAACTCATTGAACTATAAATTTGTGATTTCAGTTTAGGAACTAAAATTTGTAGAATTTTAATTTATAACTAATTCAGTACTTTTTTAAATTTTTTGTTAATTATAATACACTTTATAAACGATTGAGATTTTCGGGTTTTAAATATTTTTATATTTTTTTTTTTTTTAGTACATTTGACATACGTGTATGAAAGCGCGCGTTTAAATCTCTTATTTGGTCTTTAAAAACCGGAGACACCGCCGTACCGTCCATATAAATTATGCAATTTTATTTTATTTTACTTTTTTGTAACACTTTTTTACTTTTCTGATTATTTGCTTTAATAATCTTAATGAAATTTTAAATATTTTACTTTTAACAAATTTATGTTATAATTTTATTTTTTGATTTTTTCCTTTTTTATTTTAATTTATAATAACGTCCCCAAAAATTAACAAACGACTAGACCAAATGAAATGAGTGACTGACTGGCATTTGACTGCTAAAGTGTTTGAATAGTTGCTCTCCGTTTGACTTTTTCAATTTGCTTTTGCTAGTGCTTGTTGTTGATTTATTTTTTTGCTTTACATTGCACTATGGATTGAGTAATAGCAAGGAGAGCCTTAATTAAATATTTTATATTTTAATTGATGAATATTTAGATTTTTGTTTAAACGGAAAATGGAATTGGAGTAAAAATGAATGTTTTGGCAGCTTAACGGTGTAATAGGCATACATAGGCGTTACCAGTTACCAGGGATACCAGTCTGGATACCCACCAAGTTTTTATTGGGTTTTATTGGACTAAACCCACCCGAATTTTATTGGGAGTTATATTTAAAAATAACCCATTCGGGCTTTCGTGTTTTTTTATTTTAAGGTTGTCATGCTTTAATACAAAAATAAGTAATAATGTATTCGGAGTAAAAATAAATTCGGTCTGTTTCGAAAAAGATAACGAATTAACAAATTTGTCGGGAGCGGCAGGATATTTCATTTGATTGTTTCTAATAATTGTTTGGCAATTTTTGCGACGTGAGACCGACCGTTGCCATACAAAAGAATAACTTAATCCTGTTTGTCTTAATTTTCTGGCCGTTTATCTCATAATGCACGGTTCAAACGATATAATTGCAGTCTGCTCAAAGTAATTGTACTAACAAACAAAAATTATTGTCGTTCAATTCGACAATTTGGAAGCAGTTATAAAACCCAAAACAAACCATAAAAAAACCCGATAAAACCCGAAGGTTGGATTTATTAGCTCAGGTTTTAGACAACTCTACCAGATACTTACCAAGTACACAAATTTATTTATGTAATACGCATAACAAGTAATTTAAAAATACCAGTTATTAATTACAAAGTAATTAATAATTAAAGTAATTTGCAATTAAAAATCGAATTACGTTTTTTAAAGTGAATACCAATTATATTGAATTGCAATTACAAATCTAATTACATTTTTTAAAGTTAATATCAATTATAGTAGCAGTAATTAAACTTTTACAATTACCCATTCAAGGTAATTAATAATTGACTTTTGCTTATCAGTAATTGGTAATAATTGGTAATTTAAATGTATACTGCTGTAGTGGTAGCAGTGTTTTTCGCACAGCACATCTATTACAGACTGCTCATTAAGTTATAGACACCATATAGAATTCTTCTTCCCGCAATACATTTTCTAATATTAGCACGATACACCACAGTCCGTTAATCGGTTTTTGGGTTAAAGCCATTATTCCATCAGTGTAAGACTTTTGCAATTTCTGAGTGAAAAACTGATCCAATTGCCTTTTGCAGGCCACTACGGAATTTAAATTTACACCATGAAGAGAGTTCTGCAAAGATCGAAACAAATGGTACTCTGAAGATGCAAGGTTCCAGCCAAGTTCTCTTAGCTTCTCCCGGGTCATCAAAGATGTATGTGGTCTGACGTTGTCATGACGAAACACAACACCTTTTCTGTTGCTCAATTCTGGCCATTTTAATTAAATTGCTTTTTTCAATCTCGTGAATTGTTGACAGTAGAGATCAGAATTCAACATTGGCAATGTTGCAGCACCTCATAATGAAAAATTCCATTTCAACCACACTAGACACACCGCATTACCTTTCTTGGTGCCAATCCTAGCTTTGCCAACGTCAACGAAGCTTTACCTAGCTTCGTTCATAATCTTTATTGCACATTATTTAAATGCTTCGATTTCGTTCCGTTTTAGCAGTTAATCGCAAATGAAGTTTCTGTCCATTACACCTGTTAATTCATGTGGCACCCAAACATCGACTTATTTGTGTATCCAGCATTCTTCGAATGGTTGATAACTGTTTGGTGATGAATATCTAATTCCCTATAAGTGTCCCCGCTGCTTATTTGCCGGTCTGTTTTAATTCTTTCCATGTTTTCATCGACTTTTTTGTTGATTGGTCAACCGTTTCACTGCTGTTTCCCTAGTTACAGCATCGTGAACTTCAAATTTTTTATGCAACTTGCAGCGCATTCTTACCCCTTCTGGAATAGCAAAGTAAAATGTAACGATAACGTTCCGAATTTTCACTCATTTTTAGGCGTAGATAACTTTTCACCGCATATGATTTTAAAGTCTTCTAAAAAAGTGAAGCTTAAAATGTTACAATTCAAACATGCTATAGTGTTGCTTTGAAGGTGAGCTTTTGTCGAAACACCATAACATCCACATGGTGCGCTTTATGGCCTGGCGGAGTCATTGGTCCATATGTATTCAAAAACGATGATGGTCAGAATGTTACTGTCAGTGGTGAACGGTATAACGACATGATTAAAAATATGTTCGTTTAGCGGGTATCAATCTTGCCGACATGTGGTGCCAAAAGCACGGATTCACATGACACACAGCGTGTTCTACAATTAATTTACTGAATGAAACTTTTGATGAGAGAGTATTTTCACGTAATGTTCCAATTAATTGGCCACCAAGATTATGCAATTTAACCCCATTGGATTATATTAAGTTACTTGTCTACGTCGATAAACAATTAAATACCTGGAAATAAACATTCTAAGACTTATTGGCGAAATCAACAAATTTTGCGAAAACTTTGTGAAAATTGGTTTCCAAATTGCGCTTTGTACGCGCCATCCGTGACGGCCACATGGCCGAAATCATATTTAAACATTAATGTCATAAAATTTTCTATCCAACAAAGACTGTTTTATTGATATTAAAAATATATTCTTTGTTTCACTATGATTGAAATTTGTGTAACTGTAAAAAAGCACGCGATATATAAACAACCAACAATTAGTGCAATTCGTAAGAAAACCAATTTTTTATTGCAACGGTTCTAGCGCACTAAGTAAGTAAACGGTCCGCCATTTAACGTTTTTTTTTTTTCAACTAGTGCTTATTTCGTGAATGGTAACACTTAGCTCATGTCTGATTTGACAGATAATTAGTTTTATCCTTCCGCTGAACGAATATGGTTGTGTATACGCTTGAACAACGCTGGGAATCTGGGGAGGATATTAGCAACATTTGGTTTCAACAGGACGGCGCTACGTGCCGCACAGCCGCCCTGTTTTTGACGATCGCATTATCAGCCGCAGAGCTGATGTCGTTTGGCCACCTCGGAGCTCCGATTTGACACCGTTGGACTATTATTTGTGGGTTGCCGTCAAAGATAAGTGTTACGCCAACAAGCCAGAGACAATTGACGCTTTAAAGGACAATATTCGTGAAGCCATTGGTGAACACAATCGATAATGTGCTTAAAAATTTGACCGATCGTGTAGGCTACTGCATGGCCAGCCGAGGCAGCCATTTGAATAAAATTATTTTCCAATATTAGCCGGAAGGATTGTACTTTCAAATAAAAAAAGAAATTTGAAAAAATATTCAGTAGTTTTTTTTTATAGCATTTTCAAAACAAAAATTTATTTGGCGGACCCTATATATAACGTACTAAATTGTGAGGTTCATGTGAATTCGTTGTAACCGTGATTCAATAGGTATATAAATTAAAAAATTAATGTTCATACAAATTAATTTACTGTTTTAAATTTTAATAAAATTTAGAAAAATAGCTTTTATTTTCTTGTTTCTTAATTACAACCATTCAGCTTAAAATCTGACTAAAACCTAATTACCAGCCTTGACCATCATACCATATTCATACCAAAAAAAATGAATAAAAAAGCAATTATTCCAAAATTTTCAGACGAAATATGATAATCCCATTTTGCAAAGTAATCAAAAGCTTAATATTTTTGTCAAAAACAAAATATGACGCTCTAGAAATTTGGTAGGAAATGCAAGATAAACAAAAATTAAATTTAAAGCAACATCTTAACTTGCACATATCATCCACTCCATCCAACCCACTGTGCATTTTTTTACCACTAAATACTACCCCGTGCGACTACTCTAAGTGTGTTTTATTTTGCTTTTATTTTCTCTTCGATTTGTTTTAAAAAAAATGTTTATTTCAGTTTTATTCTGTTGTTGTTGTTGTTGGGGTAATGCCATTCGTTATTCGGTTTTGTTGTTTTGTTTTATATTTTCTCTACTTCGTTTTTGTTATACTTCATGGCCATTATCAAGGTTTTGTTTTGGTAACTTGTATTTGAATTGTTATTGTTGTTATTTGCTTGTCTTCTTCTTGTCTATGGCAAAAGTGTTCTTATAGTATTTTGCGATAAAAAGCAAAAAAAAAATGAAAAGAAAATAAAAACAAAATGAAAAGGTTTATTTATGAATGAAAATATTTTTGTTGTCATTTTTTCCTATTTTTTCTCTACTCTTTTTCAGTTTAGTTTGTTATGGTTTAGTTTGTGATGCATTCATTCAAACAGCAGTCTAAATGAAAAAAATTTCTTTTTCTTTTTGCTTTGTTTGGTTTAAATCTGTATGTAATGAACAAAACAGACAATTTGAAGACTTACAAGTTACGTCAACAGTTTGTTTTCTTTTTGTTTTTTTATTTAATTTGTAGAAAAAAGAAGTATTGAATGTGATTTGTTGTTTGTGACCGATTTTTACAAGGATTTTTACAGCAATACAACAAAATCACTCAATTAAATATGAAGGTGTGACAATAATCGGGCAATCATTACAATTGGAAAAGAAATCGTAAAACAAACAAATTTTAAAATAATAGATACCTATAGTGGCTTACAGCTTATTGCAACCAGTCCCTATTGAAATGATATATCGATATATGTAATTTCGAAAAGATACAAGGTATTAAACAAATTTAGGAAAAATACGTTTTTCTGACTTACGATTTACAGTATCAAAAAATTACACACAAAATCGAAAAACATAGAGACGTAAGTAGTCACAGCTTATTCCAAATTCTGCTACTTCCAAATTCTGCTACTTCCAAATTCTGCTACTTCCAAATTCTGCCAAATTGACATGGCTTCTCAAGTAACGATAAACTTCCAAGCATTCTTCTCCTAGTTATGTCTAGAATATTTTTTTAACCTTCTAGTCTGATTTCGGCATTTAAAGGGCATTTTTTGACAATGGAGCAGAGAAAATTAGTTATAAGACCAATAAGGGCAGAAAACAAAATTTTGTAATAGACTGATGAGCACTACGTTGTGAGGAAAATAAGGGAAAACCCTAAGCTTTCCGCGTCAAAACTAGCTACATTAGTTAAGATTGAGCTTAGCAAAACATGCAGTGCAGAAACCATTCATCGGGGTTTCCCAAATCATGGTTTTAACGGTATGGTTACTCGGAAAAAAAAACTCGGAAAAAGCATAATCAAAGACTAGCTTTTGACGGGTAGTGTTTGTGGATAAGACCAAATTTAATATATTCGGCTCGGCTGGTCAAACGTTTTTCTAGCGTAAGCCAAATGCAAAGCTGCAAAATAAAATATTAAAACCGACAGTCAAGTATGTTGTCATGGTGTGGTCTTGTACGTCATCAATTGGTGTAGAAAACTTGCATATTATTGAGAGTACAATAGACAAAAATGTGTACCTCTACATTCTAAAATCCAATTTTCTGCAAAGCACAATAACGTGATCTAAATGTGATTGAAAATGTATGTGCAATTTTAGGTCAAAATGTCCGCAAACACCATATTACAAACCGATATGACTTTATTAAAGCACAAAAGGTGAAATGGGCAAAAATAACTCCTCATACTACACGAAAATTAGAATAGAATTCATACAAATGAGACTTAACCTTTAAGTGATGAAACTGAAGGCCATGTTAAGTTTTAAAATAAAAAAAGTTAAGTAAATATAAATTTATATCAACTGTATATAACTGTATGTATATATATAACTGTATGTAATGTATAGTGACCATTATGACTAAACAATAATCTGAATTATAATTTATATATTAGTGGAATCTAATCTGCGATATTACGAGATACAGCAGTCGATATAAAGTTAGCACACTTAACAATTGTTGCATTCAAAAACGTATATGTATATATTAGGGCGGGTCGATTTGTAGGGACGTAAAAAAATCACCCAAATGACAAGGAAAATCGTATTCTATGGATAAAAATGAATTCTGATGTTCCTTATTTTGACCCAAATATTCAGGCAAAAAAGAATTTGAAAAACCCAATGTAGTTATATTGTGTTGTTGAGATTTTTTCAGTATTTTTTTAAGACTCAACATAAATGTAAAGAAATTAAGTGCAAAAAAAAAACAATAAAGAAAAAGAAAGAAAACATTTAAAAAATGTTTTTAAACATTCCAACACATTTAAAATACATATTTAATATATTTTGTGACATCTTTTGTTGAGCTGTGCTGGTGTTTCGAATATTTTTCCAAGGTGAGTGCCAACTAAAAAATTCTTAAAACCCTTGATTATGGTCTTTGTTTTAAGCTACATTTAATTTTAAGTATTTGCAATATGAAGCAACAACAACATCAACAACTATCGAAAACCCAATGAGTCATTTACCCAAGCATGATGTTACTCTTTTTGGTGCGTGTTCTGATTTGACTAATCTTTATTTACCAACCGAGCTGGATATCTTGAGATATGATTTTTACGTGAGCGAACGTGCTAAAAAAGAACAAAAAAGTTTTCCTATAAATCATTCACTACTCAAGTAGCAAATAAGTTGATTGGAATTTGGGAAAAACTTAGTATGGAAATAATGCCGAAAAATAGTGTATTGATTAAATTGAATAGATTGCTCAACAGAAATATTAAGCCGAAGTCAAGCAGGGATAATATAACCAAAAATTTTTTATATTGGAAAATGTAAGGGCCGCTAGTTTATTACGATTATATGCGACAACGGAAAATCCATCCGAATATTCAGGGATTCTGGTTGAATTTATAATTAATTGTTATGTGCCAATGTACTTCAATATCAAGTATAACAGCTCTGTCGTGTACGGTAGTGTATTATTTTTCAAGTTCATTAGTTGGTCACGGTTTCTACAACCTCCTTTACGCAGTATTGTTAATCAAGTAATTAAAGATAATTCATATTATGCGCATTCGAAAAATATCTTGCTATGAATGTTGTTTAATGACAGCAAAGAAGAGCGAGACTGTGTTATAAAGAAAATTCTATGCTATCGAATCGATGTTGAAGACCCAACGGAACTTAGAGTTTGTAAAAGACCAGATATAAACTTTCATTGCACAAATTACATGGAAATGATCAATTTGACTGATATAAATAACGTATTTGAACCACCATTTACGCGAAGCATTCCGTACGATACATGAAAGAATATTTAAATTAAGATGATCCACCGTTTAATGATATAAACATTCCGTCACATATACAAGGAGCAAAACGACATGTTCAATTGCTAGCTAGCGTTTCCAAACGAGTTTTACCAGAAAATGTAGACGCTGTTATGGCGACGACATCAGAGTGCAGTGCGAAATTGCCCAGACTTGAGAGCAAAAAAGATTCCAAACAATAATTTTTTTAAGTTTCTTTTCTATTATTAAATAAAATAAACTCCAAAACAAAACAAACATAGCCATTTCGCTGATTGTTTCACGTAGTGTCAAAAATGGTGATTTTTTAAATTTTTGTATGGGGACACCCCAGGGAGGTTGCAGGGGGTGTACCACTAACATGGGTCGGCCGGCCCTCCTAGGTTAGTGGGGGCGGTCATACATTTAGACTCGAGTGGGGCACTTTAAATAGGTCAAAGTGGTATTTTCCAAAATTTTGACCTAAAATACGATTTTCCTTGTCGCTTGGGCGATTTTTAAATCGAATCGCCCAAGTATATATAATTTTTTGATTTCAATAATAGCTTTAAACATCCGTCATTGCCAGTGAAAGCTCTCGCTATAGGTATTCTAAATGAGAGATTAAAACCCCTTTTGCTCGATCATATCTGTCTCTCTGCTACCTTTTTGCCTTTATAAACAAAACGCTAAGAAGACATTCGAAGTATCCTGCTGATATATTTACGAAGTTGTACGATAATAAATATTATTTTTTGTGGGATGTTGCACGCCCACTGTCCTATTGAGTTGGTTTTGAAGCTTAATGTACACCTTGTAATAAAACACCATGTGGAAAGTTTTTAAAATCTTTATTTTACACGGGTATATTCTGTAAATCGAAAAGGAATACAACTGAAATCGAGTAAATTGTTAAAGATAAATTAAACTTTAACGCGACATTTATTTTAAAGTTTTGATAATCCAACAAGTTAATTTAGAGGTAATTAACCGGATTAATAAAAGAAAGTGTCAAAATCTTATCAGATTAAAAAATTATTGCAATTCGAAATTTCATTCGATTTCAATTTCACTCGATTTCGTTTTACAGAACATACCCGATAGTTTGTTTTATAGTTCCCGTAATATGCAATTCGGTTCAAAATTGAACTCTTGAATTACTTGTCATGACTTTTAACTTGTTAGTCTTAGTTTTGTATATCTAAATACTTTTCGAACTTTTTTCCCTTTCATTTATAATTATGTAATTTTCTTAATATTACCTGGTTTGTATTCTTTGAATTACATGGTGCGACAAAAAAATACGTGGCAAGTGATAATATGCAAACCGCATCTAAACTTGAAAAATGTGGTAAAAATTGGATTTCGAAAGAAACTTAAAATCGCGTAATATTCAGCTAAGTTATTGGTTTATAAGTGCATGAAGGTCCGAAAAACTCGAGATTTTGGAGGTGTTTCGAAAATTTCAAAAACAGATGCTTGTACTGCTTAGCAGCGCCTGTCAGAAAAATAGTATCAATCGCCACATATTTTTTGTGGCACCGTTAAATATATACATATATATGGATTAATATTACATGAGCTGCATTTAACCTATTGAGACCTGAACATGAAGCAATTATGATAACAGTTTATTTTTTTATATATCGTTTCATTTAGGTCATTATTAAAACACTCGTGGGTTTATTGAAAATATTAAAATTTTCCAATTCTAAAAATAAATGGCGATAACTTTGGTAGAAATTCCGTCTGTTGATAGTTTTAGAAACTCTAGAGTCTACACCAAAAAATACAATTCCAGCAACTACTCAATAATGTCGCTACGTGTGATGAATAACGATAATTTAAAGTACACGTATGTGTACTCGGGGTCTCAAGAGGTTAAAGTCAATAAAAGTACAAAATTAATTAAGTATTAGAGCAATCTCGAAAGATGGCGGCACTTACAGCGATATCCTGAGCAGAACAACTAAGGCTCAAGGTGCCTTTTCCCAGCTCTGGAAAATTTGCATAGTTGTTTTTTTATGAAAATCCAACGGGAGGTTAAAATTGAAATTTATATGTGGAAACTCAATATCAACATCAATAAGAGACTGCGAGCTAATTACTGTACCTAGATTAAGCGGTTTTCTTTACAAATGTGTTGCATGTACAGTGGCTTAGATGGCAGCCCCATCTTCAGAATAGGATAAGATTAATTGATTAACGAAATTGAAAGCAATTTTAATGAATTATCTGATATATCTACGACGACTTTTAGCGTGAAGAAGGAAACACGATTTGGAACATGGAATGTAAGGAAGCTTTTGCAACTATCTCGTGTGGCACAATTCCGTAGGGAAGTGTTTCATCGGATTACTTCTTCTAGGAATAAGTGAGACACGATGACCCGAGGTGGGAGAACAAACGACAGCCGATGGATTCACACTGCAGTATTCGCGCAAATCTGATGGCCTTCCTTGATCAAGTGGCGCCAGATTTCTTTTGTCTAAGAATATGAAGATAGCCCTTATAAATAGGAACCCATTTTCGGACAGGGTTATGTCCAGCAGGATTCGCACTCGCTCACGTAATATCAATTGTATCCAGTGTTATGCCTAATAGACTCTACCGAATCTGAAACTAAGGCTGATTGCCCTATCGTGGGCAATCATTGAAGCAATGATGGTACACTGATTGCAATGGGTGATTTCAATGCGCAAATTGGCTCTGGTAACATCAACTTAAGGTCAATTATGGGCAATCAGGCCGTTGGGGAAAGAACCCTGAATGGCGAACTCTCCCTTGGTATGTGTACGGCAAATAATTTAGTCGTGGGTGGATCGTTGTTCCCTCACAGAAGAATATATTAGGCAACTTGGGTATCCCCGGACAAAAGAATAGAGAATCTAGTTAATTACGTAGCGATAAACAGTAAATGGCGAGAATCACTTCTGCATATTCGTAATCGAATGGCTGCAAATATGGCAAGCGATCATAATATTTTACTCGCAGAGATGCGCGTTAAACTTGCAGCTATTCGTATCACCGGCAGTATGACAATTTGTGACCACCAGAAAACGTGCATAAACTTAAAGATAAAGAAGCTGCAGCTGCTTATTTCCAGGCCTAGATCTTGCCAGGAACATGACAATGGATTAGGAAAGGCTGAATCCCATGTTTATGGATCCTGACCTGCCGTCAGGATTCTCGGCCATAGGGAAAACGTGAGAAAAAATAGATATCCATTAAGATTTAGCGTACAATTGAACTATGCAAGAGCACGAAATCTGCACTGAATGGGGCGAGAACTCGCGGAGCTTAACAACAGCTACAGGCACCTTTTAGCGAGCTTGATAGAAAAGAGAAGCATAGTGCTCGATGGGATAAATGCAGGTGGCTCGACAACATCAGTAAGGACGCTCAAATCGCGGCGCAGAGCCATCGAATCGGCGACATGTACAGATTCCTGAGGAAACTTATTGGTGCCCAAAAACCGCAGGTTGCGGTTTGTTTGAAGCACTATGGCCGCATGCTTTCAGAGAATGATCTACCCATGCAAATTAACACACATTAATTCTACATGTTCTACTATGAAGGAGATCGCTAATTCGATCAACATCCTTACTGAAGTGCAAACCGCTTACGAATAGTCGAATAATACTCACAATCATTAACAATTATTGAAAGAGCGAAAAATTGCCCAATGAACTTATTGAAGGTGTCACTATAAATACGAACCCTAACCACTATTAATTCGTACACCAAAGATTTTTTTACAAAATCAACATTCAAGCCCATACATTTAGAAAAATAGTATTGACTGTGCCACAAAGGTTATATTTTTTGAAACGTTATTTTATTACCTTTAAATTAAAAAACAACAACTTTACATAATAGAATAAATGTTGTCAAAATACAAACTAAAGCCTAACTTCATTATTTTTACACAAAATTACTTGACCACTATTAATTCGTACAATGTATAAGCTCATCGAAAAAGAATGCGAAAATAAGATCATATTCAAAAAAACAAAAATGTGGCGTTATTAATACAATGTAAAGAATTAAAAGAGAACAAAAAAGGGGTTAGCTTTTTATTTTTCTTTATTTAAATTTAACCTTTTCTACAAAATGACACGTGATAAGCCGGTTTCAAAAGAAATTCGAATTATAATTATAAATAAGTTTAAGCCGGGCAAGACCTATGGGGAAATATCGTCTGAACAATTCAAAGCAATGTTAAAAAATTTGAGGAAAATACAAATTATAGCAATAATGTTGTAAAATAGAGGTCGTGTATCCGATATTACTTCCCGCGACAAGAGAGCTTTAGCGGCTATAATTAAACAAAACAATTCAAAGTGGTCTGAAACTATGGGAAAACCCGTCAAACGTAAATGAACACGTCAGCAAATGAAAAATATAGGTTATGGTTTCTATAAACTATGTTCAACATTTACTTTGTGTCGCAAAAACCATTTTATGGCTAATATTTTTTAGGCAAAAGAAAAACCTTTACTTACAGCACTCCAAATGAAAAAACGCTTATCATGGGCAAAGGAAAATGTTCTTGGGTGCAAAGACAATGGGACACCTTTATTTTTAGAAATGAGTCGAAGTTTGACGTATGTGTTGGGGATGCCAGGATAAGAGTTATTCGTAGAAGCACAGAGGCTTACAACTAAGACTGCTTTATGGTGTGGGGATGCATGTCTTCAAAGGGCGTTGGGGGTTATATCGTCGATGGGGATAGTAAATGGAGAAAAATATGTTAATATATTTGAGGAAAATCTGCTTCCATCAGTATCAAAGCTATCAACACGATGGTGCATCTTCTCATACAGCAGGAAGCACAAAAATATGGCTACAAGAAAACGGCGTTGATGTCTTGGACTGGCCATCATCAAGTCCAGACCTCAACCCAATAGAAAATCTATGGCACTCATGAAAAGAAAATTGCGAAAGGACCCACAACGTTCTGTTAATGGGTTAAAAGCTTAAATACAGGAAATAGGGGACTCAATAACCCCTGAAGATTGCAAAATACAATGCTAAAGCGGCTAGTTGCCGTAATAAAAAACAAGGGATGCATAACTCAATTTTAAATAGCAAAAGTAGCCACTGTACGAATTAATAGTGGTGAAATAATTTTGTGTAAAAATAATGAAGTTAGGCTTTAGTTTGTATTTTAAAAACATTTATCCTATTATGAAAAGTTTTTGTTTTTAAGTTTAAAGATAATAAAATAACGTTTAAGAAAATATAACCTTTGTAACCTTTTATCACATAAACAGCTCAAGTGTCATCGTGGAATAGTCAGTGGAAAGCGGTCTCCACTATATTTGTGTTTCATAGACTTTGAGAAGATTTTCGACAAATTGAGTTACGATGTGAGATGGAGCTCTCTGTTTTGTAGGAAGACCCACCGAAACTCATACGCCTTATTGAGGGTTTATAACAAAATGCATCCTGCAAAATTAAACATGGCAAATTGTTCAGTACGGCGGAGAAAGTCGAAACTGGAGTTCGCTAAGGTTGTGTCTTGTCACCACTAGGTTTAAGATGCATAGTTTTGTACACGATCCTTGATAGGGATAGTAAGTCACAGTTACGAAATATATATAGGATGCCGACCAATTCTGTTATCTTGGTAGAAACATAGCCACAAACGGATGTTCGGATGAGGATATAGATAAAATATAATACATAAAGTCCGCCAGACGTTTGGTCGTTTTAGATCAATCTAGAACTCGTCCTTCTTCCGTTGTCTTCGCTAGATACTTTGCATATTCTGGCCGAGAACAGAGCAAGTCAAGAACACCTTTTGAATGAAATAAGGAGGCGTAAATGGTGCGAGATCGGAAATACTCTTAGATGATCACCTATCGACATCACCAGAATTGCCATAGATGGGAACCGGCAAGGGAAAAGAAAAAGGGGCCGTCCTGCTCACACATGGAGAAAACAGATTGATACCGAAGTAAACAGCATAGAAAAAAGTTGGAGTGAAGTTAAAGCATTGTCACAATAGTTGTTCTAGTTGTTTACTGAGGTCATATGCTCCTTGTAGGAACGACTGGAAATTATTATATTATTATTATGCCTAAATGAATTAAAAGCACCACAAAAAATAAGGAGCTCTAAGTAGAGAGTAATAAAAATATAAGTTCCTCTCTATTTAAGCGAAACCTTCAAAATTGAGCACATGCGGATTTTTTTTTTATAAAATGACTTCCCTTTTATACCATAATTAGACTTAATACTTATTTTTTTTTAACTTAAAAATAAATAAATGTGTGAAGTTTTGTTGCGTGCTTATATTCTGAAGGAGCTTTTTAGTTAATCTTCTAAGCATGTGCTAACTTTTGCTGAGTACTGTATGTATTATGAAAGTCAATTAAAGGGAAAATGAATGTTATGACAAATTTTAGGTAATAATTCCCCAGAATAATACGAGGGAGTACTGCTCACTAAAATATTTGTATTTTTTTTTTTTTTTTAATAAAAACTAGTTTTATCCACCTAAGTTTTCCTAGAAATCTTTGAATAAGCTCCTGTTTGTCAACATTTTCACCTGAAATGCAAAAATGTCTAAAAAGTAAAAAAATCAAAATTTTTCACTGATAATGGTACTTGCGCTCAAAAAACACGTATATATTTAAAAATTTTTGGCATTCTATTTGAAAAAGTACTTCTCGACTTTGTTAGAGAAGTTCAAAATGGCATAACTTCAAAAAGGCCTAACATGTTGTTAGGCCATATTAAACAAAGTAGTTTCGAAATCTCACGTTGGTATACTATATTTACGGAAGTGTACGGTAAGAAATATAGTTATTAATTTCTCCTCTGGAGTTAATATTTTAACTTAATCCGCACCTTAATAACAGAATACCGCTTGGAAATATTGGTGGCCCTATCTTTTATACCGTAATAACTACATGTTTTGTAGAAATAGACTATGAACTCAAAATTCTACTTTTACCCCCTTTATTAGCCTTAAAAGAGCAATGTAGCTTTGAACAACACGTTTTAGTTTGATGAGTGTTAGCTAACAAGAAACTTTGCTTTAAGAAGAAAAAATGTGTGTAATTTCAAAAAAAAAAAAAAAAAAATCACTAGAGATCGATATTGAAATATAACATCTATACACCGATAGAAATAATCCTAAATGCTCTAAAATGACTAAATGTTAAGCAAAGACTACAAATGAATACTTGTCAGTTTATACAAAAAATGAAAATATGAAAGGCATCTAAATATCCTGTTGAGCAGATAAGATACGTAAGAGAATCACAACCCTGTCATCTGAGAAACGGTAACAACTTCAAATTACAGAAGACTACAGCTATGCAAAGGTCTCTTTTTCATAAAGGATTATACCATTATAAATTACTTAATTTAAAAATAAAATTAAATATGAAATTAATATTAATGTTTTTAAAAGAAGTATTATAATTTTTATAAAATGCAATAGAATTTATAATTAATATTAATTAATTTATAAATTAATATTAATGTTTTTAAAAGAAGTATTATAAGTTTTATAACATGCAATAGAATTTATAATTGTAAACTTCAAAGTATTTTTAAATAAATGAATAAATAAATAAAAAACTATAAAGCGTATAAAAACTAAAGCCAACTGGTTGTAGCATAATCCAAATAACAAAAGGTTACAGTTTCAATAAAATATAACAAAATAGTGTTTTTTTTTTTAACAGCGGTATCTCCTCATAAGATTAGCTAGTAACTGATTAGGAGTATTACTACTATTGAAAACTTCTCTAAATGCATTTGCGTTCGGTGCAGCTCATCGCCTGAAAGAAATCCGCGTGTTCCTTCATGGAATGTTATAGGAATTATTATATTATTATTAATACGGTGTCAAGAAAACTTCAAAAAAAATTTAAGGTGTGTAAGCCCCCTTAAATAATTATTTAATGCAATATAATCTTTTCATAACACTGCCCAACAATGAAAATGCTTCGATCACGAATTAGGTTAGGTTATATATATATATATATAGAATGGAGGAACTTTATTGTGGCCCTTTGTTATATATATATATATATATATATATATATATATATATATTGGTTCTTATGGTTCCCAACTGAAACAAAGGGCCACAATAAAGTTCCTCCATTCTAATCAGTCCTGCGACAAAAGTTTTGCCCAGGTCTTTCTAATAGAGTTTACTTCTTTATCAATTTGCCTTCTCCAGGTACTGTCAGGTCTATGTCTTTTTCTACTGTCTTGGGGGTTCCACTCAATTGCCGTCAAGCTATATTCTCGTTCGGTCTTCTCAAAACTTGGACAATCCAGCTACATTTTCTTCGGAATACTTTAATGGGGATTGGCGATTCCCAAGTACTTTCCCATAGGTCACTGTTCCAGATTACGTTTAGCCAGAGTACTATTAATATCCTCCGTAAATACCGCTTGATACTGGCAGAAACCGTATGTCCTTGGCTGAAGTGTTCCACGACTCGCATCTGTATAGTAACACATACCGCACATTTGAGGAGAAGAGGCAAAGTTAGTTTCTTATATAAATTATTAGGTATTTCCACACTTTTTGTAGAGCTACGAAGGCCATGCGTTTTGCTGTAGCCTCCTTCGATCCTCCAGTAGAGGATATACTCGTAACAGTGCCCAAGTACAAGAAAGATTGTATTTCCTTAATAACACGGCTGCACGTGATATCAGCTTACAGATTAACTTGAAGAAAATAATGTTTACGCTTCAGCACAACTAATACGTCGAAATTTATGCTGGAAGTAAGGTTGCCAGATTCAAAAAAAATTCTTGATATTTATACAAAAAAAAATTTACAGTCAAAAATATTAGATGTTGGAAAATCTTTAGTCACAAATTATCAGTAGATAGCCCTAAAATTTTATATCTCTGGTAATACCAATTTCATCATTCTGCATTATAGCAGATATATAGCAGATATATTCGAAAGACTGCAGGCGATGAATTGTGGGCCAGATACAACAATAATGTGCGAAAAAGATCATAGACGAAGTAAGGTGAAATTGGTTGTAAGAATGTACTTGCGAAAATTGAATTTTAAAAATTATTAAATTTGCCAAAAATGTGGACTCACGGTAATACATGTATCTGAAGAATCACATCTGTAAATATTTTTAAGAGTTATGAATCAAAAATGAGAAGAACATATCTATCGAACTCAATTGGGTTTCAGACTAGCTATGGGCACTGGAGAAGCTTTGTTTTTCATACAATTTCATGCTGAAAATTGCCGTGACGGTAAAGGGGATATCATGTTGTGCTTTTTTGAATATGATTAAGCATTCATTGATTGCAATATTGGGATAAGCACACAACAGCGCCCATTTCGTTATAAATTAAAAAGTCAAAGTAGAAAGAAGGGTGCAAATTTTGCTATAAATTGAGCAACCATAAGCACCCAGAGCAAAAAATAGGTACACGTTGTAGTATAAATTAAGTAACCATAAGCAGCCAAAGCAGAAAGATGGTATAAATTTTGGTATAAATTAAGCAGATAAAGCTGCAAAACAATCGATAGTACTATTGATAGTATCGATAGTTTTGTTTTTTTTTTCACTATCGATACTATTGTCAAATTCTAAGAGTAAATATGGAGGTCACTAAATGCACATTGTCAAAGTCACATTTGCAAAAATTTATTCGACGCAGGTTGTTAAACGCCTGTAATCTTTTATAATTACATAGGGACACAGTTGAACAAATTCTTAAATTCTCAAAGTATGAATTGTAACTAAAACATGTACATACGATTTTGCATTTGTTCCAAACAAATTAAAATTTATTTCGTCAGACCATAGCATGTTGTTCTAACTATTACGTCATAGGTGTTGCTTCTGTTTGCTGGGAAATGATACATTTCGAGGACTCTTACCCATAAGTTTTTTTTCTTATTGTTTTGATGACTTAAAGGAATTAATCTTTGAAGTACGAATTAAAATTCTATCTAAACTGACAGTTGTTCTACGCTTTCTTTTCATAGTCTCTGCAGTTTTCTTTCACTAGATCTTATTAATTACTTTAGTTTTGGAGCACTTCATGGTCTGAACACTTTTCCCTATATATAAGGATTACTCTTCCATCAAAATCTTCAATACATTAAATTTTATGACATACTGGACAAAAATGAAGTGTCCCTATTATTTGTTTCAACACTGTATATTTATTATTATTCTTTCCCCTTCACTTGAATTCTAATATTGTTGCCACAAGTAGCACTCAAAAGAATCCGATAGTATCGAAAGAATCGACTTTTTTGGCCAACTATCGATAGTTTTGCAGCTCTAAGCAGTAGCCATTTTGTGGTGGGAATGAAAGGATTTTGGTTATTATTATTATTTGGTGTAGTGTTCCATAAAGATAACGCCAGATAATACACATCTTTGATGACCTGGTAGAAACTTAAAGCACTTGGCTGCAAAGTTTGTATGCATTCACCATATAACCCAGATCTTGCATATTCAGATTAAGATTTGTTTCAATTTTTGCAAAACTCTCTTAATGCTGTATATTTAAATTCCGTAGAGTCCTACAATACGCAATTGAATCAGTTTTTCGATCAGAAGTTCTAAACTGATGGAAAAATGACTTTACTCCAAAAATGTCAAAAGGTGATTGATTAAAACGGCATAATTTTGTGTAATAAAGCTCGTTTTTAATATAAGAAAAGGGTATTTCATTTCTGGTTAAATTTATAAACGAGCTTTTTCTAACAGCTATTATGAAAATTTCAGTATAAATTACTCAGATAAACTTTATTTGGAAACAAAATCACTTAAAATGTTTTGTGTTATTAATTCATTAAAGTGTTTAATAGCTTTTTAAAGAACTTTGAGTAAAGAAAACTTTAAAAAAAATTCTTTAAAAAATCATACTTTTTCTTGATTCTTGACAAGCTCTAAAAACTGTTGTAAATCAAGCGAAATCAAGGACATCTGGCAACCCTAACTGGATAGTACAGAACATAAGCTGAAGTTTATTTGACATATCACTGATATTGTTCGCGGGGAGACATATGTCAATAGCATACTCAAGATCTTCTAGGCGGCCATTCAGGCCCTAAATTATGCCCCTTATGGTATTGGTCACATAACCCATTATTACATCAAGTACTATATTGAACAATAGTGGGGAAAGTACACAGCCCTGTATTTACATGAAACTGCCTTCCCGAGTAGCGCTCGTGAAGAACTTTATATGTTCAGTTCCCGTACGGGGCACTGATAAGATCGATAATTTTATGTTAGGTTAGGTCTTATACAAATGCTGTATATTAATAACTGCGCTCAGTCAGTAATATCACTTGGAAAAATAACAACATCTCAGATAAAATAATTATTTTCTAACTAACACCAAGATTTTTTGCCCTTTGGATGAACATAGATGGCTAAAGATTCCATTAGAATATGAACGTAAAGGATTTAGAGTCGTTTGAGTGAAGAAATGCTTGCGGATTACAGTTGGTCTATGGGTAGGGATGTTTTGAAACTCTCAAGATAACGACGACTTTCCTTCCACACCACATAATAAATAAATGCAACACAAAATATTTGAACAATTTCACAATCATTTCATAACATAAAATATCCAAAAGATAGTAAGATATGACTCATGTAATTAAAGAAACACTGCACTCTTGTCTCTGTAAGTAATACTGATGTAAGGTAACTAAACTACACATTTGGGAGTGCTTTGGAGTGGAAAATCTTAACCGCATATTGAATTACATACTAAAGTATAATAAAAAATAAAATTATTCGTTATTTACAGTTAGTTTTAATACACTAATAGTTAAAAATTTGACCGTTGGATTCTCTTTTTTTACTGAATACTTAGCAAATGCAGTGAATCATCACTCACTGGTGGCACTAAGCGCTTCAACAAGCGAGTCTTAAAACAGTCAGACCAAGTGATGGACATACATGTGTAACATACATACATATTATATTCCGGCAGATAAAAAGACAAATTCACAATATCCTTTTATTTAATTATAAAACCAAGAAAAGAAAACATATAATGCCGCATAGACAGTCACACATCGAATAAACTTATACCAGCAACAACAAGGAGGAAAAATGAGGTCAATGGTTTGTTATAGAACACAATGGTGGTATAGATGCATTACTATGCAGTTTATCAATCCAAATACACACGTAAATTGGAAACGCCCCCCTTGGTTGCTAAATTGATCTCCGACAAATTAAATAATTTTTTTATCCAGTTATCAGAAGTAGGATATATTGCATATATATTCTCTTATTGGAAACTTACCAAACTTATCTTCTGTCTGGGTCTGGCATTCATCAACCGTAGCCGACATATCAAAAGTGTCCATCTCGTTTTTTTGTCACTTGTAATTTCTTTTAAAAACTATTAAAGTATATTCTTTCTTTATATTTTTTGTATTAAAAATTTATTATATTTTGGTTTTATTAAACAAAAAAAACCAATTGTTATTCATAATAATATTTGTTTATTTCCTAAACAGATTTTATTTCATTCAACAACAAAAATGCACAGAAATGTAGCCATTTTTACTTCTTCTTAGTTTATTATTCCACTTCGTTTTAAGTTTTTTTTTTTGCAAAAAAAAATTATTTGACGTTTTCTTTTAACGCCGATAACGATTGTTAGAATCATATGGAGCCGATAAACAGCTGAAATGATATCTGTTTTTATTATAACAAAACATAAACATCAACAAAAGTGAAATTGAACACAAAAGAAAATGAGAAAAATACGTAAACAGAGAGCAACAACAATGCTCAGATATTTGAGGACGTTAAGGCTCTAGAAATAAACAATGATTTTATATTATATTTTATAAGTTCTGTGTATTAGAACTAGCTCATTTAAATATTTCTATTATTAATATTTTGTAAAAGTGTTTAAATCTGAGTATAACAATGAATATTGCAAAATTCTACTAGAAAATTATGACTTAAGAACAAAAAGATTCTCTTCTCTTGGTAAAAGTACCGCCAATACATGAGCGATATATTAATTGTCTTCCCTCTCACGCAGGGTTGTCAGATTTTTCTTACGCCTTTTCGTCAAATTCAAATTAAAAATACGCCAAAATCGCCAAATCAACTTTTTTAACATTTTGAAAACATTATATTTTCTTGAATAATAAAAAAAATTGTTTAAATAAATAAAAAATAATTTGTTCTGATCTGTTAAATTTCGCCAAAAGTGGGAAAAAATTCGCCATAATATTACTAATTATATTAAGCAAAATTGTAGCATTAAGTATACAATGTTTACTATAATATAGTTTATAGTTTACGCAAAGCTATAAAACTAAAAAATTAATGTTAGGTTGAAAATCGGTTTTCTGTATACTTATAAGCTTATAATTTAGCTGAATACCATCCAATTTTTGGATTTAAAAAGGAGAGAAATATATCTTTTCAATGATGTACTAATTCATGGCCTCGAGGATTATAAATAAACTTTTTAAGTTTAAGTATCACTTATGACTTATCTCCTTGCCAGTTGCCAAACATTGAATTACATAAGTAAACTGGAACCTAAAAATCTATTACTTTCAAATCTATATGAGTAATTGCATTTTACTCTTTGCCGAGAACATAACTTAAGTTTTGCTGCCATCTATAATCGTCACTTTAAAATACATTATGTTCCCGAATCGCAAACATAAAACGCAAAAATAATAATTTTATTTTTTCGTACTTTTTGTTAGAAAAATCCAAGAAAATCGCCATGTCGCCAAACCGAAATTTAAGTCGCCAAATAACTTTTAAAATCGCCACGTTTGGCGAGCAATTGCCAGATCTGACAACCCTGCTCTCACGTTGTTTTCCAGCTATCGATATGTAATAAGTACTATTGTTGCCAAAGTGCACGTAAATTGTTGTCAATGCAAATTTCGCAGTTTTTAAAACGCTAAATTAATTTTCTTATAAAATATGTAAGGTTTACCCTATATTTGAATGCTTGAAATGGCTAACTCTATAAAACAGAACAAAAATGAAAAAATAGTTTAAAAATTTGTATCAAACTTGGATAAAAATTATTATTATTTTTTCATTTAATATTGGTAATACTCACAATCAGAGAAATTTCTTTGAATATAATATAGTTTAGTTTCAATGTGGTGTTTTAACATTACTATTTAATAAAATTGAAAGCGTAGTGGTAATTGATTTGACAAATGGATTATTCATATGATAGTTTTCTTTTTATATCATATATGTTATTAATGAAAATACTTAATGATATCGTACGCAAAAATAAGTTTAGAGATGTTTATATGTAACTAAAGGTAAGTTGCCTAAACTAAATTGAATACATATTTTTTCTCTTCGAACTTGAATGATTTTTATTTTTTACTAAGTAAACTTTAATTCGTATTTGCTACTGAAACTATCATTCACGCTAAAAACTTGATTTTATACCACTTGTGGATCTTATATGGCCGGTGTCTTACCGACAAAAATATTTGAGCGAATTTGTTAATCACGTTTGATAGTGTATAGCGCACTTTAGATCTAGCTATGAAATACTTATCTAAGATCTTCTTTACTTAACCAAAAATTTCACATTTATAACTTTTTTGGAGTTAAATAAGTTACATGATTTCCTTAACAGATAAACATTTTGTCCTTCATGTCGTATTGCCTATATTTCAGCAAGCGAGTATCGTCAATATTGTCTTTTTTTAAGAGCAAGTTCCTTTTTAACACATATTTAAGAACAACTTTTAACGGCAGTTAGAAGAAGATGCAGACTGTTCAATTTATAGATAGGCAATAAATCGATTCAAAAACGTAATTCCGTTCAAGAATAATATAGATGTATTAACGTTTTTGTTTGCCGCTAACTTATACATTCTCTTATAATATAAAACGAAGTTGGCAGCCCTTTGCTTAAAACGACGACGTCATTTTTTGCAGACAGCGTTCGAATTGATAAATTAATAGAAACATTTTTTCAATTAAGAATTAGCGGCGGTAAAAAGCGTCTTATCAATAATTATGGCCAATTAACTTAAATATTATAAATAAAAAGCGTAAATAAACAGGTTAAATTTGCTGAATAAAAGGGCAGGGCTTTTTAACGAACAAGCGGTCGGAAACGCTTGGACTGCTCCTGTTTTTCCGAACTCGTGTAAATTTACATAATTTTATTAAATAGGGAACGCATAAAAATCTAAATATCTTTTTGTTTTAATTTCCGACCATTTTAAGTACTCTCAATATGGATACAGTACATATACATCCCTTAACGAGTGATCCCACAGCAGCTTGGAAGGAAATATCAAAGACTCAGCGTGTTATTAAGGTGACAATGAAGGCTCCCCAGACGGGGGTAGCCTTTAATAAGGCGCGCGTTGTGTGCATGAGTGACACGCACTCATTGACACCCTACATTAAATTTGATATACCCGATGGTGATATTTTCATACATGCCGGAGATTTTACCAAATGTGGCCAGTTGGAAGAAGTCGTTGAATTTAATAATTGGATTGGCAGTTTGCCGCACAAACATAAGATTGTTATTGCCGGCAATCATGAGTTGAGTTTTGATTCGACGTTTACGCATCCATTTCAAAACCGATCAATCAATGAAAGGTAAGTTAACACCACAAAGGTTTAAATATTCTGGCAATGTTGATTGGCTTATTAACATATACAAATCACTTGATGCGGCCGCAAGAAGATTGAGAGGTGATGCTCAACATAAGATAAGAACCCTCTATACCAAAGAACATTAACTGTAACGGTGTCTTCTTCGTTGTTTCAAATGAAATTAAATCGTTCAAATAGGTTTAAAAATTATACCATGCCTACTATAGGTGAAGAACATTAACTCCAAAAATCATTACTTAAAGACAAGCTTTTAATTTTACCGATCGAATTTCTGTTCGTGAATTTATCCGTCTAGGCAAATCTTGTAATCAAAGTACAAATATTGTGTACAGCCTCAGTACAAAATCACCCCCATTCAGACTCGATTCGAATCGAAATTTTCTCCGTTTGGCAAATTTGGTATTCTGAGTTTCGATTCCGTTCAGTTTTCTTCGATTGTACGTATTCTGCGTTACGATCGCAACTAAGTTTTTCTAAGTTGTTAAAGTTTTGACGGAGTGTTTTTAATCCTTGTTTTTTAGTTAAAAAATTTTTTTGTAGCCAAATAAAACATATATTATTTATTTTTATTAAACACGAAATGAAAATATATGAAGTGAACAATTTAATAAAAATATTAATTTACCATTGTCCACTTGCATGAAAAAGATTCAGAAAAAACAAAAATGTTGTCGTTTCTTATTGAACCCCTTAATACATGCACTACTTTTTATTAAAATTTGCTTATTTTTCTGTTTCTATTTCATACGTTCCTATGTTTTTGAGAACACTATGTTCTTTTTCTTTCCATTCGATTTTCTTTAAGAATACCAATTTTCGATCGAAACGTAACTGAATGCGGAGACGTAATCGAAAGTCGGAATAGGGGTGAATAACATTTGACTGGATGAAAATACTGGTATGCTCAACAATTTTATTATTATTATTATTATTATTATTATTATTATTATTATTATTATTATTATTATTATTATTATTATTATTATTATTATTATTATTATTATTATTATTATTATTATTATTATTATTATTATTATTATTATTATTATTATTATTATTATTATTATTATTATTATTATTATTATTATTATTATTATTATTATTATTATTATTATTATTATTATTATTATTATTATTATTATTATTATTATTATTATTATTATTATTATTATTATTATTATTATTATTATTATTATTATTATTATTATTATTATTATTATTATTATTATTATTATTATTATTATTATTATTATTATTATTATTATTATTATTATTATTATTATTATTATTATTATTATTATTATTATTATTATTATTATTATTATTATTATTATTATTATTATTATTATTATTATTATTATTATTATTATTATTATTATTATTATTATTATTATTATTATTATTATTATTATTATTATTATTATTATTATTATTATTATTATTATTATTATTATTATTATTATTATTATTATTATTATTATTATTATTATTATTATTATTATTATTATTATTATTATTATTATTATTATTATTATTATTATTATTATTATTATTATTATTATTATTATTATTATTATTATTATTATTATTATTATTATTATTATTATTATTATTATTATTATTATTATTATTATTATTATTATTATTATTATTATTATTATTATTATTATTATTATTATTATTATTATTATTATTATTATTATTATTATTATTATTATTATTATTATTATTATTATTATTATTATTATTATTATTATTATTATTATTATTATTATTATTATTATTATTATTATTATTATTATTATTATTATTATTATTATTATTATTATTATTATTATTATTATTATTATTATTATTATTATTATTATTATTATTATTATTATTATTATTATTATTATTATTATTATTATTATTATTATTATTATTATTATTATTATTATTATTATTATTATTATTATTATTATTATTATTATTATTATTATTATTATTATTATTATTATTATTATTATTATTATTATTATTATTATTATTATTATTATTATTATTATTATTATTATTATTATTATTATTATTATTATTATTATTATTATTATTATTATTATTATTATTATTATTATTATTATTATTATTATTATTATTATTATTATTATTATTATTATTATTATTATTATTATTATTATTATTATTATTATTATTATTATTATTATTATTATTATTATTATTATTATTATTATTATTATTATTATTATTATTATTATTATTATTATTATTATTATTATTATTATTATTATTATTATTATTATTATTATTATTATTATTATTATTATTATTATTATTATTATTATTATTATTATTATTATTATTATTATTATTATTATTATTATTATTATTATTATTATTATTATTATTATTATTATTATTATTATTATTATTATTATTATTATTATTATTATTATTATTATTATTATTATTATTATTATTATTATTATTATTATTATTATTATTATTATTATTATTATTATTATTATTATTATTATTATTATTATTATTATTATTATTATTATTATTATTATTATTATTATTATTATTATTATTATTATTATTATTATTATTATTATTATTATTATTATTATTATTATTATTATTATTATTATTATTATTATTATTATTATTATTATTATTATTATTATTATTATTATTATTATTATTATTATTATTATTATTATTATTATTATTATTATTATTATTATTATTATTATTATTATTATTATTATTATTATTATTATTATTATTATTATTATTATTATTATTATTATTATTATTATTATTATTATTATTATTATTATTATTATTATTATTATTATTATTATTATTATTATTATTATTATTATTATTATTATTATTATTATTATTATTATTATTATTATTATTATTATTATTATTATTATTATTATTATTATTATTATTATTATTATTATTATTATTATTATTATTATTATTATTATTATTATTATTATTATTATTATTATTATTATTATTATTATTATTATTATTATTATTATTATTATTATTATTATTATTATTATTATTATTATTATTATTATTATTATTATTATTATTATTATTATTATTATTATTATTATTATTATTATTATTATTATTATTATTATTATTATTATTATTATTATTATTATTATTATTATTATTATTATTATTATTATTATTATTATTATTATTATTATTATTATTATTATTATTATTATTATTATTATTATTATTATTATTATTATTATTATTATTATTATTATTATTATTATTATTATTATTATTATTATTATTATTATTATTATTATTATTATTATTATTATTATTATTATTATTATTATTATTATTATTATTATTATTATTATTATTATTATTATTATTATTATTATTATTATTATTATTATTATTATTATTATTATTATTATTATTATTATTATTATTATTATTATTATTATTATTATTATTATTATTATTATTATTATTATTATTATTATTATTATTATTATTATTATTATTATTATTATTATTATTATTATTATTATTATTATTATTATTATTATTATTATTATTATTATTATTATTATTATTATTATTATTATTATTATTATTATTATTATTATTATTATTATTATTATTATTATTATTATTATTATTATTATTATTATTATTATTATTATTATTATTATTATTATTATTATTATTATTATTATTATTATTATTATTATTATTATTATTATTATTATTATTATTATTATTATTATTATTATTATTATTATTATTATTATTATTATTATTATTATTATTATTATTATTATTATTATTATTATTATTATTATTATTATTATTATTATTATTATTATTATTATTATTATTATTATTATTATTATTATTATTATTATTATTATTATTATTATTATTATTATTATTATTATTATTATTATTATTATTATTATTATTATTATTATTATTATTATTATTATTATTATTATTATTATTATTATTATTATTATTATTATTATTATTATTATTATTATTATTATTATTATTATTATTATTATTATTATTATTATTATTATTATTATTATTATTATTATTATTATTATTATTATTATTATTATTATTATTATTATTATTATTATTATTATTATTATTATTATTATTATTATTATTATTATTATTATTATTATTATTATTATTATTATTATTATTATTATTATTATTATTATTATTATTATTATTATTATTATTATTATTATTATTATTATTATTATTATTATTATTATTATTATTATTATTATTATTATTATTATTATTATTATTATTATTATTATTATTATTATTATTATTATTATTATTATTATTATTATTATTATTATTATTATTATTATTATTATTATTATTATTATTATTATTATTATTATTATTATTATTATTATTATTATTATTATTATTATTATTATTATTATTATTATTATTATTATTATTATTATTATTATTATTATTATTATTATTATTATTATTATTATTATTATTATTATTATTATTATTATTATTATTATTATTATTATTATTATTATTATTATTATTATTATTATTATTATTATTATTATTATTATTATTATTATTATTATTATTATTATTATTATTATTATTATTATTATTATTATTATTATTATTATTATTATTATTATTATTATTATTATTATTATTATTATTATTATTATTATTATTATTATTATTATTATTATTATTATTATTATTATTATTATTATTATTATTATTATTATTATTATTATTATTATTATTATTATTATTATTATTATTATTATTATTATTATTATTATTATTATTATTATTATTATTATTATTATTATTATTATTATTATTATTATTATTATTATTATTATTATTATTATTATTATTATTATTATTATTATTATTATTATTATTATTATTATTATTATTATTATTATTATTATTATTATTATTATTATTATTATTATTATTATTATTATTATTATTATTATTATTATTATTATTATTATTATTATTATTATTATTATTATTATTATTATTATTATTATTATTATTATTATTATTATTATTATTATTATTATTATTATTATTATTATTATTATTATTATTATTATTATTATTATTATTATTATTATTATTATTATTATTATTATTATTATTATTATTATTATTATTATTATTATTATTATTATTATTATTATTATTATTATTATTATTATTATTATTATTATTATTATTATTATTATTATTATTATTATTATTATTATTATTATTATTATTATTATTATTATTATTATTATTATTATTATTATTATATCTTTCTTTATTTGTATCAATAATACTTTGAATTTACATTTACAATAGCTTAAATAACAAGCTTTAAAATACATTGTTTCTAACAAAAAATATAAAATTTTTTCGAATTTGTTCGGATTGCATTCATTTTTAACGTCACTGGGTAATCTGTTGAAGAGCTGTATTCCTTTGTAAAACAATGAGCGTTGCATTGCGGTTGTTGTAGTCCTTTGAATTCTGAAGTCTTCATTATTCCTCAATTGGTATGGTTGTGTTTCCCCGACGTACATTATTTGCTCTATTTTATATTGTGGTGCCATTCCAATTTTAATTTTCTGAATAAAGTTTACGGTACTTAATTTCAGTCTTTGTCCTATATCTAGCCATTTCAGAGAGTCAAGCATAAAGTTTATCGGTGTATATCTGTTGTATTTCAATATAATGCGCATTGATTTATTTTGTAATTTCTGCAATCTATGAATTTGTTGACTCGTGCAGCATGAAAAAAGAATTGTTGAACCGAACTCAAAATGAGGTTTAATCATTGTGTTGTAGATTGTAATTGCTGTTAACGTGTTTATTTGTTTTCTTAATCTTCTGAAGAAATTAATTTTTTTCCAATTTACTTGCAAATGTAGTCAATATGACCTTTTAAATTCAAAGTATTGTCTATTACAAAGCCCAAGTATTTCATTTGATTTACTTTTTCTATTTCTTCGTTATTGATTCTGGAGGTAATGTTGGTCTTAGTTTTAATTTCCATTATTATAGTTTTATTCTCGTTTAATTTAAGTTTATTCATCCGCAGCCATTTGTTTAAATTTTCAATATCTTTACCGAGTCCTTCATAACATTGTTCATCTGTACCACCCTCAATATATATAAGTGTATCGTCCGCATATAAATTTATCTCACAATGACTTATTATATTTGGCATATCGTTTATATATATAATAAAAAGCAATGCCCCCAAAATTGATCCCTGTGGTACTCCATATTCGTTATTAACTGTCCTGGATTTAATATTATTTACCTTTGTTATTTGTCTCCTATTTGTCTCCTCCTAATATGATTCAAACCATTTTAATTCAGTTCTTTGAATGCCGTACTTGCAAAGTTTCTGCAGTAGTATACCTCTATCAATTGTTTCAAACGCTCGTTTAAAGTCTAGAAAAATTGCAACAATCCTTTTGTCTCTTTCCGATTTTTTCCACCTGTTTATAAGAAAATTAACCGCTGTTTCGCAAGAGAAATGTTTTCGGAAACCAGACTGATACTTAGATAATAAAGCGTTCGATTCCATATATTGCTCCAATTGTTCCTTTACTACTTTTCCATTACCTTTTCACACGTCTTCAAGGTATTAATTGGGCGAAATTCTTCACAAAGTTTTGTCTTAGCAATCTTCTCAATGGGCGTTATCATTGACTCTTTCCAATTATCAGGAAATATTCCTGTTCTCAGAGATTCATTTATTATATCCAACATCGTTCTTCCTATCACATTCCAACTATTAAGTATAATTTTAATTGATATTTTGTTGTAGTCCGCCTTATTCTTTAAATTTTACCATATAATTTTTAGTTTATCCAGAGTTATAGCACTGAATTTAAATTTAGAGTTTATCACAGGAATTCGGTTTGAGTATTGCACGTAAGGTATTGTATCTCTTATAGATCTTATACTATCAACAAAAAATTCGTTAAATTTATCAGCCATCTGCAAATTTTCCTTATATTCTATTTGGTTAAATATCACAGATTGAATTGTATTCTGGTTTTTCTTAAGTATTAGATTCTTTATCTCTCTCCACGTATCCTTTTGATTTCTAGCATTAATTATTTTGTTATTTATAAAATTTCTCTTTTCGTTTTCAATTTTCACCTTATATAAATTTCGAACGACTTTGTAGTTATTCCATGCTTCGTTACTATTATCTATTTTCGCTATTTGGTATTTATTAATTTTTTTTCCTTTTTAATTGCCTTAGTTCATTGTTAAACCATTTATTTGAGTTTTTTCCGTTGATAGTTCTTTTAATAGTCATATTTTCAACTGCATTCTCCAAATATCCGTCAAAGACGTAAACTTTTCCATCAAAGTCCTCATCTTCACTTATTTGTCTTATACCTTCAATTTCTCTATTATATTGGGTGCTGTTGTATTTAAATATTTTAACTTCCTTATTCCTTTTACCCACATCCAGGTACTTATCGCAGTCATTAATTATTATATCAATTGATTCATGATCAGCAATTTTATTTGAGTCATTGATTTTGGCTGTTATGTTCGTATTATTCGTAATTATATAATCAATAATGGTTTTTGAACTTCCCGTTATCCGTGTAAATTCTGTCATTATTTGCCTAAGGCCATTATCATTTATTATGCATTCTATTTTGTCCCTGTAAAAACCATTCTTGCTCCAATCTATATTAAAATCGCCTGCTATTATTATATCACAGTTTGCGTCGTTTATATTCTCTAAAATTTCTTCAAATGCTGCAATAAACTCTGCCTCTGCGCTACTTGGTGATCTGTATACAGCCGTAATTATACACATGGAGTTATCATATTTATCGATGTATGCAGTTATCCAAATTTTGGAGTTAATAACTTTTTCGGCCACTATTCTCACATCCCATCTTTTCTTGAAATAAACTATTATGCCTCCAGTTCTTGTTGAGTTTGATAGAGTTGTATATTGAATGTAATTTTCTATTTCTATTTCTTGTTCCTCTATATTTTCTGTTAAATGAGTTTCCGACAAAATAATAAATTCTGGTTTTTCCATTTCTGTAATTATCTCTAGCTGATTAAAGTTGTTAAGTAATCCTTGTATATTGGTATAAATGCCGTATATTTGCCTTGATTGTTAGGCTGTTAATCCTATTCTTCTTTTTTAGCATTTAACTTGTTCTGATATACCGGACATTCTCTGCTTGATGTTACATGATTTTCATCTACGCCCAAATTTAACCTTTTACTAATTCTAACACAATTAATGCATTTATTCATTACTTCCCTGTTGCATTCCTTTGTTTTGTGCTCTCCATGGCATTTATAACATATTTCTTGATTTTTACATTCTGACGACTTATGATTATACCCTCTACATTTAAAGCATTGTATAATATCAGTGCCATCATATATTTTACATTTTTCCCATCCAATGTTAACTTTTTGTACGGTCATTATTTGAATATACGATCCGTTATCAATTTTTATTTTTGCATTGTAAATTTCTTTTATATTCAAACAATTTTAGCACTTTTAATTCACTATTTTTCAAAATATCATTCTGTTTTCTTAATTTATCAATTATTTCATTTTCTGCAAATTTAAACGACATTCCTGTTACTGCTATTTTCATTTCCGGTTGATTTGGTACTTTTATTTCGTATTTTCCACTCATTTCGTTTTGTACTGCTTCTTTTATTTTTTCTCTCTCTTCATTGCTTTCACTTTGGATAACAACGCTCCATTTTTTCTCTCTTCAACATTTACAATTTTCAAATTGGTTGGATTTACCTTTCTATTGAGATCCTCTTTTGTTTTGTCTATACCTTGTTTTTCCTTTGGCTTAATTATCAGCGGGTTTTGTTTATTCTTATCTGGCATCACCGTTTATTTTTTAATGCATCTGCAAATGATAGCCTACTGGTTGCCCTGACATTTTTCTCCGTTATAGCTTTTTTTATTTCATCACACATCATTTTGTTATTTACTTCAATTGTATCACACATCTCTTTGTTTTTGTTTTCATGTTCATTTATTGTTTTATACAGCTTTTTAACTTCTTTTATATTTTTATCACAGTATTTTTGTGCTTCACCTATCTTTTTAAGCCTCTCTTCATATCTTTTCTTAATCGCTTGTAACAGTTGTTTTATTTCACATTCGTTTTGTTTTAGTGCTGTTTCAAATTCGCCTTTATATGTTAGTAAGTTCCCTTTATTTTTTATTACACTGCTCTGAATTTCTGCTAGCGCCAAATCCACGTTATGGATATATTGCAGGCAGTCATCACGCATAAAGCGTACGTAGCCACCGGAATCCAATATGCCAATAGAGTATTGATCCACTCCCGAGCATCTCTTTGCACAGTGAAACACTTTTTTTGCATACACCTGCACACATTATGCCTGACTCTCCGTGTATTGCAATTTTACAATGATGGCATTCGGCCATCTTTGCAATCTTTATTTTCAAATATTTTCTATTTAGTATAGGGTTATTCTTATTTTCTTTTTTATATTAACTTTTATTAATTATTATTATACGATTTTTAAATAGTCCTGTCTATTTTTAAGTCCAATATTCTGTTATTTCTCAATAATTTCCTTAGAGCTTTATTTTGCACACCCGTTTCTGACAACTGTCAACTCATATAAACTCATATATTTAATGTACGTAAAAACAATTAAACAATCCGAATAGACAAAACATTCACAGTGCTCCCAAAAGCACACCCGTCGCTAGCATGGTGGGTAACCCAGTGGGCTGCCAACCTCGGCTACAGCATTAATGTAATGTTAATTTCGTATTCTGTAAGAGTATTACGACGACGTTGACTGTTTATCGATAGTGCTACTAAAATAAAGCACACATGTCTAATGTTTGATTCAGTTGATTCATTTTGTTTATTGTTTTTTGTAAAAAAAAAAGTTCTGTGCAAAATATAAAAGTTTGCTAAAATAGAAATTAAATAATAATAA
Organism: Wohlfahrtia magnifica; assembly: GCA_023159175.1. Lineage (NCBI taxonomy): Eukaryota > Metazoa > Arthropoda > Insecta > Diptera > Sarcophagidae > Wohlfahrtia > Wohlfahrtia magnifica. The sequence continues at coordinate 2,132,544 of JAKWBJ010000496.1, read as the reverse complement.
AAAAAATTTTGTTCGATTTTGTTATATGATCTGTGTGATATTTATTTGTAGTGATTGAACCCTATTTTCCAAAATGGCACAGATGGTCAAAAGGCACCAATACATAAGGTGTTATTTGCTTCTTTAGATATGAGCTTGCGGCTGTCAACACCTTTTATGCCTTTATTTGCCTAGAACTGACCAAATGTATTTGTTTTCGCCTGGTTGATTTGGTGGTTTACGTGGCCACCGGTAGATTCTACAAGTGTTAAGTAGTGTAATCGGACACCGTTTTAAAAATTTCCACAAACACTCAAAAATTGCACAAGAACTTCACACCTACTCCGTCTGGTTGAGATATCTATTTGTTTATTTATTTATTTTTTTTATTTATTAAAAATATATGTACATATTTTATTAATAAATTTATCTAATACAATAAGGTAGAGCGCAGAGTATTTTTTTAAAACAAGACAACACCATAATCGCTGACGATGAATTCAAAGGCAATTAAAGACAAAAGCAACGTGAATTTTTCTTACAGAATACCAAACATATGTTAACAGTCATCGACAAATGGCAATATTGACAACGGGAATACGTATTTCAAATAAAGATAAAAAACAGCGTTGTCACTTGTTGATAACGCTAAGTAGAATTAGGACGATTATTTTATATTATTTGCATGCATTATTACATATAAATATTGATCTAGAAAGGCTTTTTATGTTACTAGGATTTAAATAAATAAAATTTAGTACAAAATAGTGCTTCGCAACAATTTTTGTGTTTGGTGGTGCATCAAACTAAATATGTAGATTCTTTTCGAAATCAATACAATTTGTTCAGTTTTCTTTTTACATTTTTTATGTAACGAAGAAGTAATTTTTGATTTTTCAGATAAAATTTTCCGAAACTTTAAAAATATTTTCTTAATTGAATTTTTCTAGATCAAAACATACTGGTATGTCTATACTCGATGATCTGCCCACCTTGGGCAATGCCAAAGAAAATATTGTTGAAGCTGTACAAACACCCAATGTGAGAGATGTTTTAACCAATTGTACCTATATAGAGGATGAACTTATTGAAATCTGGGGCATACGTATATATGGTAGTCCTTGGCAACCAGAATTTTGTAAATGGGCTTTCAATGTGCCACGAGGTCTACCTTGCCTAGAGAAATGGAACAAAATTCCCTCAGATATCGACATTTTAGTAACACATACACCACCGGTGGGTCATGGGGACTTGTGCTGTTCGGGTGTACGTGCCGGCTGTGTAGAACTCTTGACAACAATACAAAAACGTGTAAAACCCAAATACCATGTATTTGGTCATGTTCACGAAGGCTATGGCATCACTTCTGATGGTCGTATTATATACGTGAATGCTTCAACGTGCGATATTAATTATTTACCCAATAATCCTCCCATTGTTTTTGACGTAACGCTACCTCCCGGAGTCCGTAAGGATGATTAAAGATTATGAGCAAAATAGAAGTCATACTGATGGATAAAATTAGTAATTTTTTTAATTGTATATTTTTGTTTTTTATATACATGCCAATTTTGTTTAGTTTTTTATTTTTAAGTAGCGATTTTACTAATCAAGTACATACATACTTACATATATTTTTGTACAAATGCATATATATTTTTTACATTTTTTTATATTTGTTCAACACGTTAGTTTTTTATGTTTTTTATATTTACACACACATTTTTTGGGATAATAAATTATTTTTATTATTTTCGCGCAAAATATTTTCACGTTTTTTCGTTTTATTTTATTTTGTGTTTTTAAAGTTCTGAGAAATTGTTTGTAGAAGTTTTGAAAAAGTCTGTTATAGTTCGTTGATGAAAGTCATAGGATTTTCTTTAAAATGGAATATAATGGAGACTTAGTTGTATTACATAGAATATTTTTAACTCCTTTCCAAAGATAATACTGAATTAGAGTAAAACTACTACCGCATAATTAATGTATACTGTATATGGTGAAAAACTATCGTTTTTATTTTAACTTTGGATAGTCTTGACTAAATCGTTGTAATCTATTTATCTATACAAATACCCTTCCCACTTACTAAAGCTACTGTTGAATTATATAAATAATTAGAAAGGTACTCATATATTTTAAAATATGTAAATTGAATACTTTTGAATTCATTCATCTTTATTGTATATATGTATATGTAAATGCTCTTTTTTAAATTTAAATGACTAAAAAAACAACAAAAAGAAAATGCTATATTTGGATTTCTAGAAGTACAATTTATCCTATCTATTGGGGTGTTTAATTTTTTTCAAAGAATTGCCTTTTATTCGACTTTTTTACGCCCCGAATCTCGACAATAAAAAAGTATGTATAACAAATTTTAAGATTTGATAACATTTAGAGATTGCACACATTTTTTTATTATTTGCAGAATTAATAAAAAAAAACTGTTTTCAATCACCCCTATTCTGCATTTCGATTTGGATCGAAATTTTCTCCATTTGGCAAATTTGGTATTCTGAGTTTCGATTGCGTTCAGTTTCTTTTGATTGTAAGTATTCTGCATTACGATCGTAGCTACGGTTTCCTAAGTTGTTAAAGTTGTGACAGAGAATCTTTCGTTTTTTGTTTTTTTAGTCCAAAATGTATTATTTGACTAACAGTTTTTATTATATTATTTATTTTAATAGATAATAACCTAAAACAATAGGCTCTTTTCTTAAGAACTTGGCTTCTTTATAACTGTCGCAAAGTACTGGACTCTTATGCTCAGAGTCCAAATTTAAGCCAAACTGGAAATTTATAGACATCTCAAAATCCAAGGTGAATTAGGGGCCGTAATTGTGAAAGAATGTGATAAAATTCCAACTGAATGTGTACAATAATTTATTTCATCCCTGAAAAGGCGTCTCCAAGCTGTGATTAACTTGCAACTCAATATTTTCATCCCATTTATTAATATTATGCTAGTATGTAAAAATATTTTTTTGACAACAAAATTCTAGTTTCGATTTTTTATCTTAATTAATTAAAATTAATTGTTTTTTCTTTTTTGCTGTTATTTGTTAGCTAATATCTAGATGAAATTGAATTTAAAGAAAATTTAAAAAACTAAACCAAAAAACCTATTCTTTTTAATGATAAAATTCAAACTCAATTTTTTTCACTATGTAAAAAGATTTTCTTGACAACTGTATATGCATTTGCATAAAAAAGATAAACGAACAGTGAGTGTTTTCTTATTGAACCCTTTAAAATTTGAAAGTTTGTTTATTTTTCTATTTCGTACGTTCCTATGCTTTTGAGAACATTATTGTCTTTAATTTTCTTTCGATTCAGTTTTTTTGGAATACCAATTTTCGATCGCAACGTAACTGAATGCAGGGATGTAATCGAAACACAGAATAGGGGTGATATTTTTTAGTTTTTTTATACCCGAAGTAGATGAGGGAAGCCCCCATGTTCCTTCATGGAATGTTATGGGAATTAATAATAATAGATGAGGAATAGTTGTAGTAACTCAGAAATGATCCAAGGGGCATGTACCAGAATTAAAATGGAATTCGGTGAAGAATTGCTGTGGTTTACGTACCGTCATCACAACCATGAACTAATATTGAAGGAGCATGCCATGGCAAGGTTCAAACATTTCCATTTTTCAAAAGCTCCAAAGCTTAAAGAATTTACTTTGTCGACAAAACTAGATGAAGAAAATCCCGATGTAAGCTATGTAGAAAACAAAAAAAATGCGTGTATATGATAAATTACAATCAGGATGCCCTAAAAAAGGAAAATCACCGAAGAGAAGTATACAAGGAGTTATTACAACTATTTCTCCTTTACCATGAGGTTGGTCAACAAACGTCGTTAGTTTTCGGATCCCAGAAGCTTTGCATTATGCAAGGTGAATGGCAAAAGCAATTTATGCAATTAAGGTTGTACTCTTCAGTATACAGCTTAATATTACTCAATAAGAACTAAAGGGATTGCAACGTGTTGCACATTTTTTCATCCTTACATATGTACATACATAAGATCGTTTTTGCCATGAGATAAATGTAAGTAGATGGTGTCCCAAGATTGATTAAAATATGCTACAACTTCTGAAGACTTTCTGGATGCCCAAATATAAAAATAGCCCTCACAGTTGCAATAAATTATCACTGGTATCTGTAGGAGACAAAGATCGCTTTTTTCTTTTTGGCAAGCGTATTTCTCAATCTAAGAAAGAAAATATGATTAAAAATTTGGATACAGTATTAGGAGATAAAAGAGAAACTAAACGCTTAGTGTTTCAAAACTAGATTTTGAAGGAAAAAGTCATTTTTGTGATCCACGAAAGCACAGAATGCTTCAGTAAATGATACAGCAGAAAGAGGAATTGATTTGATAGAAAAATTTAACTAATCGGTAAGGGACGAGCCACTAAAAATTTTGTTGCGGGTAGTCGATTGCCACAGTTAAGTCATCACCAAGAGAACAATAGATGAGCCTGCGTCGTTTAATGTTGATTAACATGTACACTAGGCTGTATAAATATGCGTACAGAGTTCTGAGCATACTTTAAGGTCTGATTGTGGTGCTAAGAAGTAACGGTATATTTTTTAAATTTTATTTATTTTACAGATAAACTTAAAATAGTGTCAGGTGTTTTGCTTTAGCATTTGCATAGTTTGGCAATAATTATACTATGCTACAAGCAAAAATACCTTTGATATTCAATATATTTTTTTAATGCGCTATGGTCGCCTAACTTAAAAAAAATTCAAATTATACAAGCTTTATTTAAGTCATTCTAATACATATCATTCAAAAATTTCACATTTTAGGAAAAAATTCTAAAAAAAACTTATCCATAGAAACTGAAATGCTGATGATTTTTGAAGTTAGGCGACCATAGCGCATCAAAAAAATATAGTGGTTATCCAAGGTCAGAAAATGTTTTTCCATTTGTAGAATAGTGTTACCAACCTTAAAACATTGGTATTGCAAGCTTATGCATACACAAAAGTATGCGTACACAAACTAAACGGTACTTCGTACCTGTATTTTGTTGTTGAATGATGCCATAAAACTGAAGTTTTACTTGCAAGCTCATTAAAAACATCAATATAGCGGTTTTTTAAAGTTTTTTTTTTTTTGGTTCAAAGTGTAATAATTTTTTTTATTGAACGTAAAATTATAGTACATTTATGGAAACAAGAAACTACTTAAGCGAATTCGGTCAAGTATCTTAAGGAACTCAACTAAAAAATCAACTAAAAATATTAAAAACCCTGCAGTTTTAATTTCAAAGCTTCGTTCTGGTCGCCCAACTAAATCACCTGAATGCAAAAGAACAAATATAGTGCATTTAGTGAAGAGAAACCATAGATTAGTAGCTTTGCAAAAAAAAACCTTGAAGCTCTGGTTGCCAAAAACATAAAACCCACAGCTTATTATACAAATAGAGACGTGATGATATGGGGCTGTGTGGCAAGCAAAAACGTAGATAATAAGTTTGTTCAGTAACTAAATATTTTTATAAATTTATACCAATTGTTACTGGAAAAGTGTTCATTAACTCAAACAATTTGCAAAGAGAGGGAGAGAGCGTCAGATGAGTGTAATACAGTGAGACACACAAAAATTCTGGCTGGTAAAATTTTTATTTGAAAGATTTATTCAAACAGCTGTTTTGTGTTTGTGTTGTCAAATCAAGTTTTATAAAGAAAAAATTGCAAATTAAATTGTAAGTAAAAATTAAGAGAAAATTTGCAAAAAAAAATTACTCTCTCGTTGCAAGTTTCTGCAAATAAAGTTATTGAACAAACCTCTTGTTGAGTTTATTCCACTGACAATAGATCATAGGGTTTACTAAGACGTTCTGTAAACAAATCTTACTGAAGTATTAAAAAATTTTACATTGAAGATGACATGTTGGACATATTGCACGCAATACAAAAGTTTTGATTATTGTATATTGTAAAAACGATTAAAAACTCAAACGCACCAACCGGACTTAAATATCATGGAATATATATGGAATTTTCTGGAAAGAATGATAAAACCGTCACAAAAGATCTCCAAACGGTACTAAATGGCAAATGGGAAATAATTATCTCTAATTACACTTAAAAAACTGGTTGCATCAATGCCAAAACAGCTTAATGAAGTTCAGTATCAGAATTTTTATTAAAATCCAATTTCATTTATAAAAAATTTTTGATTTATTTTTATTTTATGTGAGCATACTTAAAAAACTGCCATACTATTTTTTAAGGTTGCTAATCATTGTCAAGCTGTGTAAACGCGAAAGGAAAACACTTAACATAATTATCAGAAGTTTATCTGTAAATAAAACCAATTTAAAAAAGTCTGCTGCTTCTTAGCAACACAATCAAACCTTAAAGAATATTAAATACATAGTCTGTACGCATATTTATGCAGCCTAATGTACATATATCATATTTCTTATGCCAAATATTGATCTCATATTCAAAATTAACATTCGTTCCATTGTAGTCAAAGGGTTTTTAGTTAACTTTTATTATTATTATTTTAATTTCATTTTTTTCAAGTTTAAAGGCAATTTTTTTCCAATTTTAATTTTGCCTTCTACGCCCAAATACCATGCAATACTCAAAGGATTGACAAGCTTTAAAATTATTAAGTATAGTTCTATTACATCTAAAACAAAAGAAAGAAAGAAAAGAATTCGAACAATCATGCCTTAAAGTGTTTTAAATTATATTACATTTGAATTATTTGAAACTAATTAATTAAGGCGATACTAACATTTAATTTAAATTATTAACCAAAAATTGTAATAACTGTATCCTAAATAAAATACATTAAGCCTCACTAAAAAAAAATCAAGCTGGCAACAGTTATTCAAATTACCAACAAAAAAGCGTACTTTTTGGAATAGATTATCGAAATAACATAACCAACTACCCTGATCGAATACTTTATGAAGTATAACAGGACTTTTTAATATTGATCATTGTACTAGAAAAAAAGTATGACAATGAAACAACGAAATCCAAAAAAACGAGTAAATGAAAAAGGACAACAACAACGAGACATATTGTATTACGATCTCATCCTCGTTAGCTCGGCAGTTGAGAGTGTTGCGCTGCAAAGAATAACATCTTTATCGCATTCTTCATTGTCGTCATCATCATCATCATCTTTAAAGCTGTTCGACATATTTTTCTTTCCCTTAACTTCAGTGTTTAATTAATTAATTTTACTTTTCTAAATTATTTATTTAAATATTTTTTTTATGTAAATATTTCTAAAAAAAAGGATCCGCAAAATAATATTTAAAAAATAGAGAAATTTTGGTTACAGCCGAAGTAATTCTTAACAAATTTTTTTTGCATTTAAAGATCATTAAAAAATATCGATCGGAAGTGAAAAATGGTAAGTTGCGCTTCTCACATTTTTTTATTTTATTTTTTGCATATAACTAGTCAAGGGCATTTGAGGTTAGATTTAATAATAAGAAAAATGCAGTCACAAGGGTTGCAAATTAAAAACTTGTTTCTTAATAAAATGAACTTGAAAAAACATCTGTAATCGAAATTAAATTTAGTAATAAAAAATAATTCATCAAGAAAAAATAGCGAACTAACGGAGTTAAAAAAATAAATAATTGCTAGTAAAAAACTTCGGGTAAGTGGAGTATGCGGCTAATGTGAAACGCCCATCTATTTTGCAAACTAGATCTTATTTGAAAGTTCTATCATTTTGGTTAGACAGCAGTGCTGCCACCTTATGTGTAACTACACATATTGTGTGTAATTTTAAAAGTGTGTGTAATTAGCTTAATGTGTAAGTTGTGCGTAATTTTACTTTCTGTTCTACTGTTTTCTTTAAACGTTATATTTTGATCGATATGTAGGACAGTTGTGGTCGGTTTTGAACGATTTTCAGTCGTTACTTCTTAATTCAGTACTTTTAATTTCATTCCAACTTGTTCTGTTTCTTAAAACTTCAGCGTCATGCTGTTTACTCCAGGTATAAGCCGTTGTTTATTTTCTTTTACTTATTAGTGGGTTCCAATTAATGGCACTACTTGTAATGTTATCTTATGGACTTTCCTCCCATTTCCCCCTTAGAATATTTCTATCGATTAAGACATGGTTAGCTCGTGTTAACAATTCGGCGTTCCATAATATGTATGTTCGGTCAAGGAAATTCGTACCCTTCATTGGTTCTTATTTGCCAGAGCATATACTTTGTAATTGTGCGACACTAAAAAAGGGTGGTTTTTTACGATTTGATGTTTCAGTGTGAATTTTTTCAGTGCCAAAAAAGTTTCAAGACGCGTGACAATTCCAAAAATGTTCAGTTTTTTTTTTTTGGCTCTATGGGTAAGTCAATAAAATGAATTTCCCAATTTGGAAGAACAGCCGGAGACAGTTCAACAGGTGCCAATGTACTCTGAAAGATGTATTGTTTGGCGGTTTGTCAGCCGGATGAAAATTGCAACTTTGGACTTAATGGAGAAAGGTATTGTTCGATGATAAGCAACTTTTTATTTGCCCAAAATAGAAGAATTGGACTTGGTTGGCATTTGGTTTCAACAAAACGATGGCGAATGCCACACGCACGCAATGCCATAAGCCTTTTGAAAGTCGAGTTTTTAGTGGAGATACGACGTAAAGTCTCCCATATACAAGGACAAGTCAGCGACAATTCCAGCCCTAAAAGACAACATTACAGATGCCATTAGTTCCAGCATTTCGACCGGTATAAAATGCTGCAAAAAGTACATACAAAGATTGGAATTTTTGTGTAATATTTCTTCATATGTGTAATTTTAATACCGGTTGTGTGCAAACCATAAAGCTGTTGTTGGTAACGCTAATAGACAGAAAAATTTTAGCTCCACAACTTTTCAGCACAAATAGTGGTACCGATAGTTTTTAGTTGATCTTTGAATGAAAACTAGTAAAATCGAATTTTTGTTTCGTTCTTAACCATCCTGACTATTTTCGTTTTTTGAGACACATGTCCATTTTCCGGTGTCTCAGACCGATGTTAACCTTTTGGTTCTAGTGGGTAAAATTCTTAAGATATATACAAATTTTTAAAATTTTAATGTTCGGCACACTGAACTGATGTAACCAAAATAACTGAAGTATACTAAGTAATCGCGAAAGTACTGAGAAAATGAGAGATTTCCCCTCCTGTTTTAATATGATCAACAGAAAAGTGATGTGTCAGTCTTATAGACAAAATAGTCTGGAGGGTTAATGTAAAAGATTTATACCAGGGATACACACAAAGAGCGAAACACTCAAAATGATGAATACACTAAAGTTAAAATGCTGTAAAGTAATAGGTATTCCTACAAAATATAAACATGCATAAATTAATATGTATGTAGCTTATTATTAACACTTCTCGGCAGCGTTACCCTTGAGTTTTTTCAAATAGTGGCACAAAAAGGGGATTTAAAAAAAAAATGTCGCACAAAAAGTTGCATTTTAGAAAAAAAGTCGCTCAGTTTGATTTATCGTTTTTTTTAATAAAAAGTTAAACAGTGAAAAACAAAACTAATCAATAGTTTAATAAATAAAAAATAATTCATTACTAATGTTAAAATTAAATTTTTTATAATATAACTTTATAGCAATATGTATAAGATGTATTTGTAAATAAGAAAGTATGCATGCACATATATAATATATGTATATGTATATATTTAAAATTTTTAAAATACATACAACCTTTATTGACCTTTTTAATACAAAAATATAATAGGTTTATTTGTTTAAATAATTAATCTTTAACTTCGGAAGTAAATATTGCTAAGTGCAATAGAACTTTTGTAATTATTTGCATTTTATTTTAAATTAAATTTTTTGAAACTTGCTTTCTGAATTTTTCTATCAGTTCACTACTTGGAAACCAAATTTCTATTTCCTTATCTAATGAATTTAATGAAAATAACATGGATGCACAAGTTTATACTTTTAATTTTTTTTTTTTTTTTTTTTTTTTTTGTTAACTTATTTTTCACAAGGCCTAATTTAGAAAAAAAAAACGTTCAGCTCACGCGCTAACACATGCACGGCCAGGTTGGATAAGTTTAAGTACAATGGTTCATTTAATGAATTTTTAATATTACCTATTGTGTGCCAAAAATGTTCACAATTATTTAATTTAAAATTGTATTCATATTGTTTATCTTCTGCCTTAATAATTTTAATAATTTGAATTCGCTAATAACAGCCTCTAGATAACTTATAATATAATTAAATTCTGAAATGGGATCTATGTAGGCAATATCTTCGCTCGGTTGAAAAAACCTAAGCCTTTAAGCCTTTTATAATTGATTTGTAATAATATTTCGTCACATAGTTTTTGGTAAAACTTTAAAATATTTGTTTTTATTGCTATACATTCTACATCCGATATGTTTTTAAAATTTATTGTTTTTTTAGCTGCATGGCCTATGTATGTATGTACATATATATTTTTAATATCTTTTATATTAGAAGTATCATTGTAATTAGCATTCGCTGTCTTTCTTATTTTAATGTATTCTATTTTAAAAAATTTGCACTAAAATTTTTTTTTGTGTAACTCAATAAAATGCATTATATTTTGTGATGTTTCACTCTGAAAACATTTATTGAGTTTGTTCATTATACCTAATATAATAGGACACAAATTTTATATAAACCAGATTTTCAAATGTTTAAATCTTCTTGAATAACGCGAATTTTTTCTAAATTTGATATTATTTATTAATTATCTAGCGATTATGAAATTTGATTGTGAAAAATCTGATTTAAAAGATAAAAAATGTTAAGGGTGCTAATGTCACAAAAAAAGGAACAAAAGTGGCAAAAATTTATGTAAAGTAACAAAATTTAATGCATTTTGAAAAGTCGATGATTAAAATGATTTTGGCCGTCAAAAAAGTTGCAAACAGCGACTTTAATTGCATCAACGGTAACACTGTCTCACACACATGTTTTTTGTGTAATTATGGTTGCCGTTTGCAGTAACGAAAACAAAGCTATGAATTTTTTTTGATACAAGATATTTTAGCATTGTTAATTTATTACAATTTCATAATTTTTTTTATAGAAAAATAAAACAAAATCGATTTTCCAGGAATTATAAAAGCAATATCAATAAATACTGTATGATATTTATGCATGTATATTGAAAGACTATATATAATAAAGGTTAGCGATACAGTTGATTTTGGTAAATTTCAGGACATTTTTTGGTAGGAATTGTTTCTCTTAGCAATCCTGGTTGTAATATTCACAAAGAGAATAAATAAACAGATGGAAAGCTTCGTAACAAGGCGAATTCAAACCAGGTGGCCTTGGCTTGCTACGTAAGCAACAGCTGATAAGTGGCTATATGTCAAAACGATTTGCCATTACTATTTTTTTACAACAAATATATGTGATACACAGTTAATTTGTTTACTATTTGCTTACTACAGTGTTGCATTATTCTGACACAACGTTAAGGTCTGTTTACAGTGTTGTATTCGTTTTCAAAATAAGACCAGCTTATTAAATTCGCCTTGCTTCGTAATCTGAAAAGTATGAACGAGCATCACTGTTTTATACATACGGTGGCTCAAAGTATTAATGCAACAGCTTGTATTTGTAATTTAAATCTTAACGAAGAATGATAGCTTTTCCTAAAAGACTATGTACCTAGTATACATTTTGAATCAACAAAAGTATTTTATATAAATTTACAGCAACAACAAAAATAATTAAATTAAATAAAAATACATCGATTTTAGTGTCAAAGTAATAATGAAAAAAAAAATAAATAATTTAAATTTTTTGAATTGCAACAAGGGCAATAGCAACTAGAAGTAAGTGGAGCAGGAGGAAATCAATATTTGACTATCAAAAGAGGGTAAATTTATACGTGACAATAGTGAAATTGTTAATCGAGCACCTGCAACATTTTTAACATTATCAAACGATATAAAAATACCACAAGTAAACTTAAAATTTGTTTATAGTGGTAATGGGGGCATATTCAAAGGATAACAACTCCTTACGATCATATCTTAAAACTTGATTTAAAGAAAATGCGCTTAGATCATTTGTTAAACATTGGCATATAAACTTTACAACATCAAATCCTTCGTTTTTGCTATAATTTGTTTTAGCTTAGTTTTGATATTCAGTTTTGTATTACAGTCTTCCATCTCGCCAATATTACCAATTAACCTAACCAAATGGTTAGAGGCAGCTATATATACCTGTGGTTGACCAATCAAACATTAACTTCATTAAATAGTGAAAATTTGCTATTTTTATGCTTAGTTTTTATGTTAGTACACTGAACTTTTTTCAATGCTTTTGAATTGTTTTTCTTGAATAACTTGTGTATCAATAAAAATATGATAGATTCAAAACAAAATTGTATAACCATCTTTATATTTAATGTTTTTGGCCTTAAAAATGGCAAAACTTGTGGCCGTACGTAGACTTTTGTCGGCCACTGTATGTATCTTTCAGCAGGTGTTCGTGGTGTTAATCAAAAAATAAAATACATTGTGGTATGAAACATCGTAAAGTCGGTCTTATTTACTTTGAACAATACTTCGTTAAACTTTCCTATAAATCATACATATGTATATGTGTATATTTGTATGTATGTATGTACACTAGGCGACAGTGGAAAGTATAAATTCGTCACTAATATAATCATGTTGCTAGGAATAAATACCCATTTGTGATATTCATTTAAAATACAAAATAGTAACGTATCTGAAAAATAAAAATCAGTGGCCAAGTCGCCGCGTGCGTGATCGAAATTCTGACATTTTGTAATTTAACTTTATAAGTATTATTCGAAACGAAAGTTCATTTGTTCATGAGTACGACGATTTGGCCCCACTTTTGAAATATACAAAATATAAAGAATTTTTTTTGTATGGATTTTTTTTTTATAAATTAAAGTATAATTCACTCGCGACAATTAAATTAATTTATACATGAAATTATAAATCCTTATTATTTTTTTCGTGTACTCCTCTTCTCAAAGTCGTTCTGACATACTATTGACCGACTTGCCTAACGGTTCTCAAGATATCCTTCCTTATTTAACCTGTATCCTTGTTCAAAAACTTATAACGTTAGTTCTACTATTTAAAGAGATTTTAATGTTCTGAACTGGTGATATTTTAATCTGATAGCTGGCAACATTCCCATACTTGGTTTTTCATTCTTTCAAAAAATGACTACAATGCGTAAGTGTATACAGGATCGTTGTCCTGCTAGATGAGAATCGATCCTAATTTATTTTTTCGGCAGGTTTCTTAAAATTTTTCTGGAGGATTTTACCATACATATTAGCTGCGATATTGCTAGCTATTCATTTTACATTTTAAATGAATTTTAAAAATACCTCAAGCAGGGTTGGCAAAAACCCGGATTAAAAAAACCTAACTCACACAGCGTTCTATTGGGTTTTTTAGATTTTATTGGGTTTTATAAATTTCGTTCAAGTCGACAATATTTTTTGTTTATTTATACAATCACGTTTTAGTATATGGTATAATGTACTTTTGCACTTTTGGTGGGTTCAAGGCGGCATTGTGTACTATGAGCTGCTAAATCGTGATCGGATCAGACTGCAATTACTTCGTTTGAATCATGCATTATTAGAAAACGGCCGGAATATAAAGACAGACATGATTAAAAAATTATTCTTTTGCATGACGACACCCGACCTCATGCCGCAAAAGTTTCAAAAGAATTATTAGAAACGATCAAATGCCGCATCCGCCGTATTCTTCGGATGTTGCGAAGAATACAGTATACTCACACCTCTTTATACAAGCTTTCTTAACATGACATTTCGCTATAACGGCCTGTTTTAATTATGGAACACTTTCGCTTTAATCGCAAATGAATTCATTCTGCGGTTAAAAAATCGTGGATTCTCCGTTTTCTAACAAAAAGTGTAAGGGAAGCAAACGGAACACATATTCATCTCGTTTAAAGGCATTTCCATTTATGGCCTACATTTTCTGAAACTATCTAGGCCGTCTAAAGGGGTATGAGTTTATCTTTTAACATGTCACCGAATCATTTCCTTTGAAGAAATACAAAATCGGCTTCAAAGTTGGACCGCCTTAAAAGACGAGGAGTTTTTGTGAGCCGGGATTTTGAAATTGACTCAGAGGTGGGGAAAACTTGTAAGCAGTTATTTGATAAATTTGCTATTTCATTATCTTTTTGAGCTCAAAAACGGAACAAATAAATTTGTAGTGCCAATACGTAAATTACACTTATTTTTGTTGTGAACAAACTACGAAAATCTTTAAATAAAAAAACCCACCCGGTTGAGTTTAATTGGGTTACCCAGTGGTCTACCTACCCTGACCCTGACAAATAATGCACCAATGGACCATAAATAATATTGTGAAAAGGTCCTACTCCAGTTGCTGAAAAGCAAATTTATACCATAACGTTGCCTCTCCCATGCTTAAAATTAAATTTACAAATGCCTGGATCAAGCCTTCTACTAGACATACTTCTTACTGTACACATTATTAAATTGGATTTTGATTTTGCACTAAGCCAGACCAACTTTTTTTGCTTGTTTTTAAGACAAAATTTCGCTAAAGCACACAAGGATTGGAATCAAAAATCTCTAAATAATCCATCTTATACTATAAAAACAAGACTTTCGACTCCATTCGACCCCATTGAACTTCATACCATGCCACATACCATATGTTTGCAGCCATTCTTCACAGTCTTGTTAACATTTTTGTTATTGAATTTTTCTATTCATAATCACATTGTATTTTTTTTTCTTTTTTTTTTCTTTTTAGCGTGAAGTTATCTCTATTCAAATTGGTCAGGCTGGCATTCAAATTGGCAACGCCTGTTGGGAACTGTATTTACTTGAGCATGGCATTAAACCGGATGGTTCTGTAAAAACAAGGGAAGAAATGCTGGCCAGCAGTGGTGGTGTCGTGGGCGGGGAAGGAACACCGAGTGCTACAAATGATGTTCGTACATTTTTTGCCGAAACTGGTTCGGGTAAACAGGTACCCCGTTCAATTTTTGTAGATTTAGAACCGACAGTTATTGATGATGTACGCAATGGGCCTATGCGTAATCTATATCATCCTGAGCAGCTGATATCGGGCAAAGAGGATGCTGCTAACAACTATGCTCGTGGTCATTACTCAATCGGCAAAGAGGTTATCGATAATGTTACAACGCGCATACAAAAAATCGCCGAACAATGCGATGGCTTGCAGGGATTTTTGATTTTTCACAGTTTGGGTGGTGGCACCGGTTCTGGTTTTACCTCATTGCTAGTAGAGCGCTTGTCCATGGATTTTAGTAAGAAATCCAAATTAGATTTCGCAGTCTATCCCTCACCGAAAGTGTCTACGGCTGTTGTAGAACCCTATAATGCTCTACTCACCACCCATTCGACGTTGGAACATTCAGATTGTGTGTTTATGGTGGACAATGAAGCTATTTATGAGATCTGTAAAAATAGTTTAAATGTTGATCGTCCAGACTACCGGAATTTAAACCGTTTAATTGCACAAATCGTTAGCTCAACAACAGCTTCCCTGCGCTTTAGTGGTTCGATGAATGTGGACTTGAATGAATTTCAAACGAATTTGGTACCATATCCACGTATACATTTCCCGTTGGTGGCCTATGCTCCGTTAGTTTCAGCAGCACGAGCTTCACATGAACAGCACGCCATTACGTCATTAACGAATGCCTGCTTTGAATCAGGTAATATGATGGTAAAATGTGATCCTCGAGTTGGCAAATACATGGCCTGTTGCATGTTATATCGTGGTGACGTTGTGCCCAAAGACGTAAATGCCGCAGTTTCGGCTATTAAATCGAAACGTCATATTCAGTTTGTTGATTGGTGTCCTACAGGTTTCAAAATCGGTATTAATTACGAAAAACCAGCATTCGTACCAGGCGGAGATTTGGCTAATACTTCAAGAGCCGTTTGCATGTTATCGAATACGACCGCCATAGCGGTGGCTTTCAGTAATTTGTGTTATAAATTTGACTTAATGTTTAAGAAACGTGCTTTTGTCCACTGGTATGTTGGTGAAGGTATGGAGGAGGGTGAGTTTACCGAAGCTCGTGAAGATCTTGCAACTCTAGAGCGAGATTTCGAAGAGGTTGGTACAGATGATACTACCCAAATCGGTGAAGATGGTGAATTCGAATATTAAGAATTTATCCCTAAACTTAAGAATGTATTATTAATCTGTACGCATTTTTGTTATGTTCCCTTAATGGTGGAATGCTAAACAGTTTGTTTCATAAGGAAAGCAATTTCAAAAAGATTAGAAATTTATATGAAAAACTAAAATTTTTCAAATATTTTTGCGCACTTTTTTCGTATAAATTTTCGATAATTTAAAATTGCTTATCTTGCAGAGAAAATAAGCTGTTAAATTTTCTAGTTATTATTGATTTAGTGAAAACTATTCCATTCATTATGTTATGTAATTAAGATTTGAAACAGAAAAAAATTATACTTATGTATTTAAATCAATAAAAACAATTACGAAATGAAATTGTAAAAAAGTAAAATAAAGTTTGTTTTTCTATAAGTGGGTGATAAAGAACATTTTGACCCATAAAAAAATCAAATTTTCAAAAAGTGGCATTTGTTGTTAATAATCAGTACTGACTTCTATTAATCATTTGTTTGCTCTATTGAGCTCAAGCAAAAAGTCAATTAGAGTTGAAAGGACTCTGTTTTGTCAAAATCAGACCACTCTAGACAGTTATGTACTTCTATTTATATATATCGTAATGCATACTAATGTGGTGTTAGATCCAGCCTCTATCTGTGAGAGATTTCAGTAGGTCATTAATAGTGCGTTTCTACTTACGTGTTTTGCGCCATAAAACTAGTTTTGCTACTTGTTTTTCCATGCATTTTTATGTTTGAAAAACTCAAACAAAAACTGGTTTAAAATACGACTCTAGTGCATCAAATTATGGTGAGTGACAAATTCAAAAAAATTGCTTGTTTGGTTGTGATTTTTTAAATAATAAATATGTTAAAATACAAACACTTGCAATAAGTAGTAGTAAATATTTTTTGGCACGATTTCATTTAATTCTTGTTTAAACAGTTGCCTTTGGCGTTTACACAAAATTTTTGTGTTTGAAATGTTATCGCACTCTTTTAACATCATATTATTGTTATCTACAAAATACTCACTCCAAAATTTGGCAAATTTGGTATTCTGAGTTTCGATTCCGTTCAGTTTTCTTCGATTGTATGTATTCTGCGTTACGATCGCAACTACGTTTTTCTAAGTTGTTAAAGTTGTGACGTAGATTTTTTAATCCTTGTTTTTTAGTTAAAAAAATTTTGTTATAGTCAAATAAAACATATATTATTTATTTTTATTAAACGCGAAATGAAAATATACGAAGTGTAACAAAAATTTAATAAATATATTAATTTACGCTTGTCCACTTGCATGAAAAAGATAAAGAAAAAACAAAACTTTTGTGGTTTCTTATTGATTCCCTTAGTGTATGCACTACTTTTTAGTAAAATTTGCTTATTTTTCTGTTTCTATTTTATACGTTCCTTTGCTTTTGAGAACACTATTTTCTTCTTCTTTTTCTTTCGATTCGAGTTTCTTTTGGAATACCAATTTTCGATCGAAACGTAACTGAAATTATATTTTATCAAAATTCACAATTTTTATCTTTTTTGATTAAACCCAAATTTTATTTTGCTTATTTGTTTGTTTACAACATAAATGTAAAATTAATTTCGAAAACAAAAACAAAACATAACGGAAACAAAAACAAAAAGAGTTTATTGGCAGTGTAAAATGAAGTAAGAATTTGTTTTGTTGTATTGTTTCTTTTGTTTTTTGTTTTATTAAAGAATTTTTTGACAATATATCTGTAAATACATATGAATTTATGAAATACATAAACAAATTTTTGTAGAATAAAAATAACATGAATTCACTAATAATTTTAACCAAACTGTGTTTTTTTTCTAATGTGCAAACTCATTATTGACAGACTGTATATATATTCGTCAACTCGTATTCTTTCCCAGCTTAATTTAAGAAAATCTGATCACTTTATGAAGTCGAATGTTACAATTGCAGCGACCGTAGCAACTACGCTGTCATTATATTTGCGAACTATTTTACGAATGCAAATTTCTCATCTTCGTGCTTGAGTGTTCTATTGATACTCCCGCGTACAGGAGAGGGCAAATGTGCTTATTAATTAGACAAAGTGGCGTGTGTTTCATTGTTCTATCGATACTATAACGGAAAGCGCTCTAACGAAAGAGTTAAAGTTGTTTGTAAAAGGAATCGCACAACGCATTATAGAAAATTCGTTCTTTCTGCGAAACAATTTTCACGCAAAACTTTTTCTGCCACCTGTGACATAAATAAATTTAAATTAAACGTCCATAAACACTACTCTATCTATTCTCCTTCCCACAAAATATTTTCTTAGTACCACCACAACGCATTGCATAAATAGAGGTCATCTCCTGAGTGCTTGCCTCAAATGAAAAAAATAAATATACATCGTCTAGTCGCTCTAATATACACTAGGCCCCACTCAATTTAGGCTTTTAGTGCAAAAAATATCTTTGAAATTTATAAAAAAATCACAACATTTTTAATATAAACTGTTCCTTACAGTGCTGTGAATGTTGGCGATGAATTTTTTTTTCAGATACGTTTACTCCAGATAATTTAACGCTACTTTTAATAAAAAAAAACTTATATTTCAAAGTAGTAATAAAAGAGTGGCCATTAAGCATTCTTTAACAGAAGACTAATTTATTTATTACAATTTCGTACAAGTTTTATGCAATGGGTTAAAAGAGGTAAAAAAGAAATGTAGACGTAAGAAAAATAGTAATAAAATTTTAGAAAGGCGGTCGCAAATATCGCCAAACAGTAACAATTGTCGGTAGCGTGGAAACCGCTGAAAACAGTAACAAAAAAATTTTGTAAAAACTGAAATAACTTTCAAGCCAAGGTGTGGCCGTCTGAACAAACTAACTGACAGAGAGTCTCGTAGAGTAGTTAGTGTCCCTTATAAAACAAAATTTAAAACAGCTGCACTCCAAATATTAAATATCAATATAATTTAAAAACACCGGGTTACCATGGTGGTGTGGGCCCCGCAAGCTAATCAAATAAACGTACTGCATTTCCAAATAAATACGGTACGTGCCGTGCCAACAGAGTTTTGAATAATGGTAATTTTTTTATTAAGAAGTAAGTTTGGTAGTGTTGGTATCATGGGAAGACAGATGGTATAAATAAAATGAGGAACCGGCCCTAATGTAGAAAATTTGTTGCCAACTGTTAAGCATGGTGGACGAGTTGTAATGATGTGAAGTAGTATGGCAGCTGGTGGAGTAGGTAATTTCAAAATTATCGAATCAATAATGCGAAAATAAGTCTTGGATGTATTGAAAAGGAAACAAAAGCAGTGCTGAAAAATTGTGGTTGTCAGATGAATATAAATTTGAACATGACAATAACCCGAGACATACAGCTGAAGTTGTCAAGCTTTGGTGCTTTGTAATGGACCAAGGATGCTGTTTACCACCATAAACACCACATAAAAACCCAATAGAACACCTTTGGCCATTATCAGAAGGAGAAATTAATCAGCAGAGTATATCAAGTGAGTCAACTCTAAAGGCTGTAATTAGAGTGGGAAAATATCTCAGCTGAAAAACTACGAACCTGATTAATTCTATGCAAAACAGGCTCAGAAGGATTCTTCGGTAGCTACCAAACTCGATACCAATTTAAAGTTTATACTAAAATAATTATTCGGGTATGTTCTGTAAACTGAAAACGTCTGAAATTGAGTAAATTTTCAAAGACAAATAAAGATTAAATGAGCCAATTATTTTAATCTTTTGATAATCAAGAAAGGTGATTAAGTGAATTAATAATATATAATAAAAATATCAAAATCTTGTTTGATTTGAAAATTACAGTAATTTTATGAGTCATTTGATATCAATTTCACTCTTTTTCGGTTCACAGAACATACCCGATGCTCTATTTATTTGAAATACAAGGCTCTTTTATTAAAAGTACTGTTAAATTATCTGGAGTAAACATATGTATATGAACAGAATTACATCGTCAATGTTCACTGCACTATAAGGAACAGTTTATATTGAACATCTTGAGATTTTTTACAAATTTCTGGCACTAGCTATGAATTGAGTGAGGGGCGTAGACTTTTGATGCCTAGTATATTTACACCTTACAACAGCATATCTACTATAACCAGTTAAGAAGGCCGATTTCCCATAAATCTTAACCCTATTTTTTTACTGTTGTGGGTTAAGCATCAAAAATAAAATTGATTTGACTGAGTTTGCGGCGGATTAAATTCATCAGGTGTATTATCCTTATAAATAGATTATTATTTGTTAACCCTTTGCCTATAAATATTAGGACATGTTCGGCGCTGAAATATTTTTTAAAACTAAAGTTTTCATTTTATTTACATCAAACACAAAAATATATTGAGTTCTGGATTTTTGTCTTATAATAATTTATTTTGTATATTTTACTTTCTTTTACTTTAGTTTATTAATTTCTTTAATATATTTACTTTTTCCTTATTACTTGTTAGTAATATTTTCTTGAACTATGCGTAAATTTTAATTATGAAGACTTAACTATAACAATCATTTTTTTGTTATTTATAATTTATTTATTTTTTGTATTTAGTTATTTTTGAAAGAATTTTTTTCCATTTTTACTTTTCAAACTCTATGTGTGTATGTATATATCTACTAATTTTTCTGTTTTCTTTCAGAGAAACAATCTTAATATTCTATATAAAAATAATTCAAATTTTTTTAATTTACTTTCTGCTGAAGTGCTCTGAATAAAAAAGCGACAATAAGTAATTAAATGTGGTTTTAGATTTTTTGTATAAACACAAATTTAAAAAAATTTAATATTGTTTTTGTAAAATTATAGTCATAGGGAATTTTTTGTATATTTTGTATATGTACTTTCATTTTATTTTAACTAAATTAAAATTAAATTATTTTTTAAACATCAATAATATTTTGTTATGGCAATTTATAATTTCAACATGGTCTTAATTAGAAATGGAATATAATGAATATATTTTATATAGAATTCTAAGAAAAAACATAATCATGATAAACAAAAATCTATTTAACAAAGTCAGATAATGTTTATTGTTATATGTATATCATATATGTATAATAAGGGTTTAAATATTGTTGTTAATTTTCTTTAAACCCGGCCAAGTAAAGAGTTTGTAAAAGAACAGAAGTATGCGATTTAAAATTACAACAAAATATATTTGTATATTAAAAAGAGTGTATTAAAAAATTATATTGTTAAAAAAAATTAGTTTTTAATATGGAACATTTGAGAATAAATAAGAAACACTTTCGCCATTGTGTGTTCTTCGCACAGCCTCAGCAAACATCATGGAGACATCAATGCACTAAAATAAATAATTCATATTATTATTATACATATAAAAATACTTAAAACAATTAAACAACTCACCTGAATTTTGGGACAGTCTCTCATATGACCATCTTGAGGTATGGTATTTGTTACTACCACAGCTTCGAAACAAGCGTTATTTATGCGTGAAATCGCTGGTCCCGAAAAGATGCCATGTGTTAAAATGGCATAAACCTTTAAAATATATACATATATAACAATTCATTTTCATAGAAAATAAAATATATTGTAAGAAGCGAATGTTATTAGGTGAATTTAAATATATGTGTGTTTGTATGTATAACTTACTTTAGTAGCACCTGCTTCAACTAGACGATCGGCAGCGTGCACAATTGTACCACAAGTATCAGCCATATCATCAACTAATATAGCTATTTTATCTTTAACATCACCGACAAGTACCATAGAAGCTACTTCATTCGCCTTCTTACGCTCCTTGTGAATTAAAGCGAATTCGACATTGAGACGATCAGCAATGGACGTAACACTATTTTTTTATTTTAATTAATTACAACTAATTATGCTCTAACTTCAAAAAGATTTTAACATACCGTTTAGCACCACCAGCATCTGGGGAAACAATAATAGAATTCTTCCATTCTGGAATGTTCTCTTTGATCCATTTTAAAACAGCTGGTTCAGCGTACAGATTATCAACCGGAATATCAAAGAAACCCTAAAAAAGAGTAGAGAAAAACAAATATTAAATTAAATAACGATTTGTTGCATTTTGTATATTAGTAGTTCTTAAACGAACCTTTTACGAGTAGATCCCCAAACAAAACCAAATATGTCAATATAAATCTAATGTATAACAAAATATTCTAATAATCTAACTTAGGCGCTGTGCCGTTTTCAGGCAAGTGATATCAATTTTCGGTGTGGTACCCAGCAAGCAATACCGAGTGTTTTGATTGTTTCAGCAGGTTGTATCAGCTCGTAATGTACAGTGCCAAAAATCTTTGACATTATAATCATAAACTCACCGCACACTACATTTTTTTTTTTTTTTTTTTTGAGTAAAAAATCATGACATAACGTATAGGGTCCGCCAAATAATTTTTTTTTTTTTTTGAAAATGCTATAAAAAAAAAAAACTACTGAATATTTTCTCAAATTTCTTTTTTTATTTGAAAGTACAATCCTTCCAGTTAATAATGGAAAATAATTTCATTCAAATGGCTGCCTCGGCTGGCCAGGCCATGCAGTAGCCTACACGATCGGTCCAATTTTTAAGCACATTATCAATGGTGTGCAGCTGTATTTCACCAATGGCTTCACGAATATTGTCCTTTAAAGCGTCAATTGTCTCTGGCTTGTTGGCGTAATACTTATCTTTGACGGCACCCCACAAATAATAGTCCAACGGTGTCAAATCGCAGCTCCAGCGTTGTTCAAGCGTACATACAACCATATTCGTTCAGCGGAAGGATAAAACTAATTATCTGTCAAATCAGACATGAGCTAAGTGTTACCACTCACGAAATAAGCACTAGTTGAAAAAAAAAAAAAAACGTTAGATGGCGGACGCGATATTTCTTCAAACTTTCATTAATTTTCAAATCAATATAACTATTTACGCCAGTTAAGAAGGAAATTTCTTTCTTCACCTAAAACTTAATTTGAAATGTTACCTTTCATCAATCATATTGTTCGATATAACATCATCAACACTGTCTGGCTGATACTGTTTATATGACCCAATATTAGTTACTATTCAAATATCCCTGCCTAATATCAAGCATATTGCCATTATTTTATTGGTAGAAGTCCCTATTCGAACGATGTTCGAATTACATTTGATTTTAGCACATACTTTTCCCATATTTCGCATTTGATCAACAAGTTTATTAACTCAAAATTTTTAAAATTTCACTTTTTGTAAGAAATCAACTGACAACATCAATATCCATCTACTGTAAAAATTTCAACGTATTCCGATCAGTCTTTCATCTCCATTTGTATTTCAACAAAAAAGTATTATTTTGACTTAATACAAAATTTTAAATAAAAATGCATCGGATATTTTCATAAAAATGTATAATTCCGATTTGAGCTGAGCCTTTATTCAAGTTAAAAATATTCAAATTTGGTTATATTTTAAGTTGATATCTTTTTGTTGAAAAAATACAACAAAAAATATATCGAACAGTTTCAGAAAAATTATATTAACTCAAAAAATATCCTTTTTTGCAATAATTGAAAAAAATTAAGAGAAAAATAATGCAAATACATTTTTAATGGGATTTGCTTATTATAATGTATTCGGATTTTCAAAATCTTTTAAAATGTAATCAGAAACAGGTTTTAATTTCTATTGAAAATTTTTAAATTTTGGGTTAATGCCCTTTTGTTGATCAAGTGCGATTTCATCTAAACCAAGTTAGAAGATATAATGGGTTAAAAATTATAATTACTACTGTAAACATAATAAACGCAGCAATCATTATTTTTTATTTAAAAAAGAAAAAAAGGGAAAAAATTTCAGCAGAAAATTCATTCAATTTTTAAAGGAAATCTAAACAAAAAAATTCTATATTTTATTTTAATTTATAAAAAAAAAAAAATCATAAATCATTTAAAAAATAAATTAAATTCAACATCTTTGAAATTTTTTGAAAAGCGCGTAAAACTAACATCATGCCAAAACATTTGACCAACGAAGAATTTGCCGAATTAAAAAGCTGGCTACAAGAACATCAAGTGACATACAAAAATTTAAATCGTGACTTTTCTGATGCTCTACCGGTAGCCAACTTACTGAAGGGTTTCTTTCCAAAGATCATCGATTTGCACAACTATCCCTCCAGAAATAATACTCAATTGAAGTTAAACAATTGGGAGACTTTAAACTTTAAAGTTTTAGCGAAATTGGGGTTGCAACAACATAAACATATGCTAGACAAGTTGTCCAAGGGAACACCAGGAGCTATAGAGGCTCTATTATACGATATCATGCTGATGATAAAAGCCCAAAAGAGTAAGGGCGATAAACCAGATGAACAAGAACAATTATGGACAGATAATGATGATATCATGATGGTAACAGTCAATAAGAAGATTGGTGATGCTATAGTACAAGTGCCACAGAAAATGATATTGTTTTCCATTTACGAACAAATTTTACGTGAATCCCAAGCCAAGGATAATTTTGTTACAACAGCTCAGCAAAAGGTTACGCATATGGAAAATATACTGAAACTTAAAGAGGAAAGAATTGAAGAGTTGTGTGCTCAATTAGCCAAAGTATCGGTGAGAAGTTTATTGACTCAGCATAATTTTGACAAAACACCTTCAAACACGAGCTTATTACTTGAACAGAAATGCTCTAAAACTAGTGCTACAAATAAAGAAAATCACTTGTTAAGCCATAACGAACATGAACATCACACAGCATAAATAATTGATTTAAGAGAACTTTATAAATTATTGAATATATATTTTTAATATACGAATTTGTTTTTGAAAAAAATAAAAAAAATAAAAAAATTTTTTCTTAGGAAAGTTCTACTATCAATCAGTCGTATAGTTCCATACCGAAACGTGTGAAACTTACGTCTTTGCCAATTACATCAACTCTTCCATTATCATCATGTTGCCAAGAAACAGAATCCCGAATTCCTGAACCTCCCTATGAAATACCTATTGTCAACAGGGAAAATTGAAACCCACGATAAAGGATGTTGAATTCTAAAGTCTATTCATTAAATTAATAATGTAAAAAAAAAAATTGATTTGGAGTATATATCTAATGTAAATTTTTGTAATTAATCAAACTATTTTTGTGATATATATATTTTATTTTATGTATACGACGAAAGTACATTGAAAATTGTTCCAATTTTTTTTTTTTTTTTTTTTTTGATAAAAAATTCAAAATAAATTAAGCAAATTAATGTTTAAACATGCAAAACTTATTGATAAGGATACGCTGCCTTCCTAAACACATGTTGCTTTGCAGTGCGACAATGTCAAATATTCCTAAACGCAACCATGCAAACTTTGACAGAGTATTACATTCCTAAAGTCATTCCTTAGCTGATGCACAAGTAAGCGCGGAACAAGATAATTAAGAATTTTAGTTAAAATACAAATTTTAGATAAAAAATTAATTGAAGTTTCACAAAGTTTAAAATGACAATGCAGCATTTGATTTGCAGTCATGCAAAGTACTACTGCTTGTTTTAAATACAGCTTTGCCATTGTATAGCGAAGATTAGGAAGGCTATTTTTTACTCATCGGTTTTCGAAACATATCCAATCTTTAGCTGATGCTCAAACGCTACTTATGCATTACCAAAATGGGCTATGCTTGCAAAGTTTAAAATAATAACGCATTTGATTTGCTGTGCTGTAAAGTTTAGCTGAGTTCCAGTCAGGTGGGTCTCAAGGCAATCAATTCGTACTCGATCAGATCCAAAATCGTTCGGGACTACAAACAAGCCAAGGGCAGGCTGCGGAAAAACGTTCAGCTGGGAATCGGGTTATTCTGGTATCGCTGGCAATGAAAAGGCTGATGGATAATGCGGACTGAAGACTCCGTCCTGCCGCTGTTGCATCATTACATCAGTGTACTCGAGAGGTTTTTCGTTAGGAAGACTGGTCAACTGCGGTATAACGAATGGGGTTGCAGTCTCTAGCTCCATATGGCCTATTATTTTCAGTCGTCTGCTCTTCTCCCTATGAGTAAAGTGGAGCTGATACTAACTACGGGCGTTATAACGGGCCGTTGCGGTATCCGTTCGATGACTCGTAGATGGGCGTATACTGATTACTGCAGGCTTTGCGAGGACGAGTAAGAGTTAGAACGATTGAACGCCTATTATGTCATTGTCCTAAACTTTCGGGCAGGAGGCATCGACTCTAACCCCTCTGTCGTGTACTGACTCTACTGTTATACTTCGGTTTGGCGACGATCACAATGGACCATGTGGTCTTTGGGTGTCCGCGCCCATCGGTGTTTATTACGACCAAATGGACGCTCGTCCTCAAACCAAACCAAGCGAATGGCTGAGTTTCAAAACGTCATTTGTAAAGAAATCGAACAATGTGCAACCATGCAAACATTTACAAAATCACCCATTCCTAAATATATTGTAAAAGTTTTAACTGCGCAAACAAAAGCAAACTGTGTAGTATGTATAAATTTTGTTGATGATTTTTGAATGACGATGATTTGAATTTTTTTCTAATTAAAATAATAGACTTTCGAATGGAACAAGCTATTGCTTACAATACGCTTATAAAATAAGAAGGATTTTTGCTTAAAATAAAGGACTTTTTTATAGGCAATGGTACATCTGCAGCAAAAAATGTTTATATATGTAAAAAGTATACAAAGCAAAAAACAGTGTCGTTTCCTCTGTATCGACACAGTAGTAAAACCGAAAACAATGTATTTTGACGTTTTGAAATTCACCCATAGAAAAATTATTTTAAACAAGACACATTTTTAGGTCTGTTTCTTTACCTTTTTGGTAAAGTTCGGTAAAATGAGAGTAAACAATCACCCTTATTATGAGTTCCGATTCGAATCGAAAATTTCTCCGTTTGGCATATTTGGTATTCTTAGTTTCAATTCCGTTCAGTTTTTTTTCGATTGTATGTATTCTGCATTACAATCGTAGCTACGTTTTTCTAAGTTGTTAAAGTTGTGACGAAGATTTTTTCGATTCTTGTTTTTTAGTCCCATATCTTTTTATAGCCAAATAAAACGCTTTATATTATTTATTTTTGTTAAACACGAAATGAAAGTGTAACAAAAATTTAATAAAAATATTGATTTATGCTTGTCCACTTGCATGAAAAAGACTAAGAATAAACAAAAATGTAGTGTTTTCTTATTGAACTCCTTAGTGCATGGACTACTTTTTATTAAAATTTGCTTATTTTTCTGTTTCCATTTCATACGTTCCTATAATTTGAGAACATTATTTTTTTCTTCTTTTTCTTTCGATTCAGTTTTCTTTTGGAATACCAATTTTTGATCGAAACGTAACTGAATGCGAAGACTTAATCGAAACTCGGAATAGGGGTGAATAATTTAACTCAATAAGAGAGGAAAATGTACAAAAGTACGGGAACAGAAAAACCAAATTTTTTACCAAAAAAATTTGTCGACGTTGTTACAAATTTTATAAAATTATAAACATATGTTCTAACTATGGTTTACAATTCAATAAAGTTGAGTTGAAATTTTACAACTGCTATTGATGAGTTATAATTTTTTGTGTTTTCAAAAGGTTAAGTTGTTATCAATAATACCAAATTGTACTACTCTAACAACTTGAGTTCCGTACGGCAGTTATATGAGACTTTTTTTTCTTTTTTAAAGGTGTAATTTCGAAAGCAGTTGATATATTTTTTGCTATTGTATATTTTAGTATAGCTGCGTAATAGTACTTTAATATGCAACAGTCCAAATTTGAGGACTAAAATTTTTAGTACTAAAATGCAACGATTTTTTAAAATATTTTTAAAAGGAGTATTTTTAAGCATGACCATTTAAGTTTCGTACTTAAGTGTTGTGAATTGTACAATAAGTGTAGTGAATTGAAATAAAATGCCACGTGGACGCGCTTCTCAAGTGAGATACGTGAATTGGTTGTTCAAAAAGTGAATAATGGCCGATCCTATAAGGATATTGAAAAGGAATTAAATTAAGGTAAACAATTCATTAGACACGAATTATAAAAATTGTTGAAAAATTTCCAATATCATGTAACGTGATATACGGTCATTGGACTGTATAATAAAGAAAAATAGAAGAACTACCGTTCGAAGCTTGGCTGCTGAGTGTTCATCAGTAGTTAGAAGAACCATAGAACGAGAAACAATCAGACTTGATTTTACGATTTAATTGTTATAAGGATGTTTGCCATATTTTAGGCAAAAGCAAAACCTTACCGCAACACAGAAAAAAACGACAGTGGTAGTCCACAATTTTTATCGACGAATCTAAGTTTGAGATGTCTCGCAGTAAAGTAAATTGGACTAAAAGCAAGACATATCAAAGGAATTGCCTCAAACGTACGGTTAAATTTCCCGAAAGCATTATGGTATGGGATGAATGTTCACAAAGGATTGGGAGACCTTTGTTTTATAAAATCGACAGTAAATGCTTCGCGATACATAACTATTTTAGAAACTTATTTGTTGCCATCTGCTGCGACAGGTTTAGTTACTTTCGACGAATACATGTTTCAGAAAGATGGAGCTCCAGGTCACATCTCTAAAACGACGAAAAAAAATGGTTTCAGGACAACAACATCGATATTTTGGAGTGTCCATCGTTTAGTCCAGACTTGAATCCCATCGAGTCAATTTGGACTATTATGAAAAGACGGCTAAGAACTGATCCCCAAACAACCATGCCAGGTCTCAAAAGAAAAATACAGGAAATATGGGATTTTACACCTCAAGAATGCTTTAACTTAAAATGCTTTGAATTCATGCAGAGACGGGTCGTTGAAGTTATCAATGTCAGAGGTGATGTTACTCAATATTAATTTTAATTTTTAAAACAGTACGAAACTATAATGGTCAAAATTTGTATTAAGGTACCTGAATTTGTTATATTATTAAAATAAATTTTATTAATCGGACCCATAATATAGATGATAAGTAAATAATAAACGAAAATAATATAGGGTACGAAAACTCGAGTTATTAGGGTAGTAAAACTTCAACTAAGTTGAGTTATAAACTGTAATAGGGGCCCTAAATATTTTTATTAAAAAAAAATACTGAAATAAAAAACACAAATATGTATATATGTATGTATGTATATACATAATTTAACTTATTTTAGTTGTCCAACAAAAAATTTTTTTTTATTATTTTTTAAAAATGGGGTGTCAGTAGGACTGTACTTCAATACCACTTTTCTCTTATCAAATCGAACGCAGTAGAAGCTCATATATTCCCATTAAATTTTTCTAAAGAAAATATACCCTTTTATTGAATTATTCTTACGTTTTGTATCTTATACCACATTAACTGCCTCAAAATATCTTATTAAATAAGAAATAGATGATAATAGAAATAGATAATATTATTTAATAACTTTAGCATACATATGTACATACTTAACATCTTGTACAAAATTTTTGAGACGATCCTTAAGCACCAGATTTCTGACTCAGAAGTCTGTTTAATGATAATACTTTCCGTTTTCGCTTTGGTTTGAGTATTTGATCACTGTTGTTATCACTGAAAGAGAATACTCACAACAACAATATTGCAATATGGGAGGTAACGGTGAACAGAAAATTAATTGATTCACATTGGGTTGGTCAATCACGTAGCCACCCGTAGTTACAACGATGGTTAAGTAATGTCCTCTTACACCGTTTTGAAATTTGCCACAAACACTCGAAAAATCACACAAGGTCGGCCTCATACCCACTTCGTCAGGTTGAAATATCTGAGATCATCTGGTCAAATGCAGGATGATATCGCGAGTTGAAATTCACCCATAGATAGATTATTTTTAACAAGGCACATTTTTAAGATATATGTGAATGACATTAAATTTCCTTCTAAACAGAAAAATGTATTTATAGATATATTCTGGAAATCACTTTTTCTCACAGTGATTACAAATCGCTATAAAACTTTAAGAAGACTGTCTTGGTGAATTTAGGAGTTTTATTTTGGCCTTTAAGTTTTAAAACATGTGAAAAGAAAAGATTATAGAAAAGTACCTTCCTTAATCTATAATCTAATATTTTAGTCCATAATACAAAGATTTTAAAATGTTAGGTTTTATGTTCTTGGAGATTTTTAAATAAAGACAATAAAAGTGTTATTTATTAAAGCTTTTTTAAATTAGCTCTTCCTTTACTCCATGCGAAATTTCACAAACACTGCCCCAATTAAGATTATTTTGCGAATTATGTAAATAAATGATGGGACATACATAAACAATTTACAAGTAACTTAAAAGAGGCCTGTTTGAATTGAAGTACAGACATATTTAAAAATCGATCGAACGGTGATTAAAATTAAATTATGAACAAACAAAAATCTAGTAGGCTTGATTAAAAATCTTACTTAAAATCTAGATCGTAACACGACAAAAGCGAAAGTTAGGAGTATGACACAAAGCAAACGATTGTCCATTTCTGAAAAAGATCAGACATGTAGGTTTTATCATTGTGATTATATTTTTTGTTTTTCATTTAAATATTTTTTGTAAAAGAATGTTGATTGATCTTTAGGATGAACAACTATTTTTAACTAAATAAACATTAAGGTAGGGAGACTACTTACGGTATAAAAATTTAAATTACGTACCTGAATTTGTGATGCATGCAAATCCATAGTTATAATGTGATCTGCACCGGCCACTGATAGCATATTTGCGACCAATTTCGCCGAAATGGGAGCACGACTCTATAAGAAACAAATTAAGAAAGAAAATAAAAAATGGCATTACATTAATTAAAAGCTTTTACGAAACGAAAAAAAGTAGAATTTTAAAGTTGTTTTTATTTTTTATTGATTTTCCTTTTTAATTATGAATGTCTGTAATGAAATATGATTGATATTGTACGAGTAATTAAGTAAAAACCATTGATAACATTTTTTATCATTAATGATGACGAACACGACGCTGACAATATGATGACCAATGAAAACCATGAACCATGTTTTTTTTTTTTTTTTTTTTTTTAAAACGCCCCATTGAGTTTGACGATTAATTAAATTGTATTTAAATTAAAAATAATAAAGGACAAAAACCATAGAAATAAACAAAAATTATTTATAATTAATTTGCAATATTCTACGATTTTGACTAAATTTCGAAAAGTGAATTTTAACAAATAAAAAAAGGTGGAAACATGTGCAAAAACTGACACGATCGAGATAAATGCTTAAATAAATAAAATAGTGTTTTAAAAAGAAATTTATTTAATTATTATCTTCGTAAGGCTAGAAAAAAAGATTTCTTATTAAAGCATGCAACAAAAAAAAAAAAAAAAAAAAAAAAAAAAAAAAAACATTTTTCATTTAAGGAGTACAATTTTGAAGGGAGAAAATAACGATTAAAAATAGGGGAAAAACCGAAACAAAAACTAACTTGAACTTTAAATAGTAAAAATAACAGCAGAATCAAATATATTTTTTTAATTGTTAGAATTTCAATTTAAAAAAGCTTTAATTATTTATTTGAAAAGTAACAAAGCTGCTTGTGCTTGCTTGTTTTTGTACACTCAGTTTGGGGGGGACGGACCTCTATAAAAGTTCCTTAGCTACTCACAGTATATTGTTTAGCTGAAAATTCCTAAAAAGATATATAGAAAGAAAAGTAAAAAAAAGAATAAAAGGTGAAACTTAAAGTTCAGAAATAGAGTTTTAAAACAACACAAGAAAAAATTAAAACAAATTGAAGAGGTAAACAGATAAAAAAAAAAAATTTTAAAGTAGTTAAGGTTAGAGGATTTAAAAGAGGATTCGAAAGTGAAAAAAGATAAAATAAGAATAGAAGCTTAATTGTTTAAGCTCTAGGTCGAAAAAGTTTTAAAATTATTTTTGATCGAAAAATTTGTTTACTTTAAATTCTTTCTGCGATAGGTGGTGGTAGGGTGGTAACTCGCTTATTCTACAGATTATACAATAATATGTACTAAGAATATAAATTTATTTTAATATTAATTTTATTTTTAAACGGAAATGTAATTTATTACAATACATGAAAAAACATCAAAGTTTAATCTTTATCATTGTAAGATTAAATAAAATTCGAAAAAGACTATTAAATACTTTATTTTGAAACCTTAAAAAACTGAAATATAGTCTAACAACAATTTTAATGCCTATAAATTCTGACTTAAAGTAAATACGAAAATATTTCAATTAAGTACACAACTTAATCATCAAACTTTAGTCATTTTTAATTTATAAATGATTATAATTAAAGCTTTGTTTGTGTCTTTTCACACAACTAGAGATTAAAAAAAAACCTTATCAGAACTAAAAGCGACCCAAAAGGTTAAAATATTATTTTATATTATCACCCATGAAGACGTCTGACGTTCAAAAAATAATAATAATCGTTAAATTTATTAATGGGCAGTTTTTAAAAAAATATTTTCACGGAAAAACATTTATACACAACACACGCAATGAAAACTTTAAGGACAAAAAACAAAAATACTCTATACATTCATACATAACTATTACAAATAATAATAACATAATGGCATACAATAATAAAAATAAATAAATATTTATCAAATATATAAAACATTAATAAATTTGGTAAATTTAATTTTTAGAAACCCATTTAAAATTTTACCAAAAATTACAAAATAAGTTTTAATTGACATTACAAAAAAAAAAAAAAAAAAAAAAATAATAATAATAATTTTTTATAATGTTTCTCTTGATTGATTGTTTGTTTGTTTTGATTGAAGAAAATTTCATTTTGCAATGAAGCGGTGTTTTGTTCTACTTTTTATAATTTCTTACAAAAAAAAAAAAAAAATATATATATATATATATATATATATATATATATATATATATATATAAATTAAAAATTACAGAATAAATCAAATGTGGAAAAAGATAATTTTGGAAATTATTATTTTGAGTTTGTTTTCGATCATAATTTTTTTTGTTTAATTTTTTAAGCCAAATTAAATTAAGCAAATTTTGTACAAAATTTTTACTTTTCTAATAGAGTGCATTTCATTGCAAATACATAGTTATTAAAGAAGAACAATTTATAAAAACTCCCATTTTGTTACTGAAATTAAAGAGTTATAAAACAAACCTTTCCACATTAAAAATAAATTATTTAAAATCAATACTTTAACAAAACATTGTTCAGTAAACATGCATTCATTTAATAAATAATTAAGATAACATAAAAATAGTCTTGGGACAAAAATAAATTCTTAACACGTTTCCATAAGAGTTATTATTATTATTTTTATTATTATTATTATTATTATTATTATTATTATTATTATTATTATTATTATTATTATTATTATTATTATTATTATTATTAATGTTATTATTAATGTTATTATTAATGTTATTATTAATGTTATTATTAATGTTATTATTAATGTTATTATTAATGTTATTATTAATGTTATTATTAATGTTATTATTAATGTTATTATTAATGTTATTATTAATGTTATTATTAATGTTATTATTAATGTTATTATTAATGTTATTATTAATGTTATTATTAATGTTATTATTAATGTTATTATTAATGTTATTATTAATGTTATTATTAATGTTATTATTAATGTTATTATTAATGTTATTATTAATGTTATTATTAATGTTATTATTAATGTTATTATTAATGTTATTATTAATGTTATTATTAATGTTATTATTAATGTTATTATTAATGTTATTATTAATGTTATTATTAATGTTATTATTAATGTTATTATTAATGTTATTATTAATGTTATTATTAATGTTATTATTAATGTTATTATTAATGTTATTATTATTATTAATGTTATTATTATTATTAATGTTATTATTATTATTAATGTTATTATTATTATTAATGTTATTATTATTATTAATGTTATTATTATTATTAATGTTATTATTATTATTAATGTTATTATTATTATTAATGTTATTATTATTATTAATGTTATTATTATTATTAATGTTATTATTATTATTAATGTTATTATTAATGTTATTATTAATGTTATTATTAATGTTATTATTAATGTTATTATTAATGTTATTATTAATGTTATTATTAATGTTATTATTAATGTTATTATTAATGTTATTA
The DNA here is from genome assembly GCA_023159175.1 of Wohlfahrtia magnifica. Classification (NCBI taxonomy): domain Eukaryota; kingdom Metazoa; phylum Arthropoda; class Insecta; order Diptera; family Sarcophagidae; genus Wohlfahrtia; species Wohlfahrtia magnifica. The sequence goes on along the minus strand of JAKWBJ010000496.1, from coordinate 2,098,225 downwards.
TTAATGTTATTATTAATGTTATTATTATTATTAATGTTATTATTATTATTAATGTTATTATTATTATTAATGTTATTATTATTATTAATGTTATTATTATTATTAATGTTATTATTATTATTAATGTTATTATTATTATTAATGTTATTATTATTATTAATGTTATTATTATTATTAATGTTATTATTATTATTAATGTTATTATTATTATTAATGTTATTATTATTATTAATGTTATTATTATTATTAATGTTATTATTATTATTAATGTTATTATTATTATTAATGTTATTATTATTATTAATGTTATTATTATTATTAATGTTATTATTATTATTAATGTTATTATTATTATTAATGTTATTATTATTATTAATGTTATTATTATTATTAATGTTATTATTATTATTAATGTTATTATTATTATTAATGTTATTATTATTATTAATGTTATTATTATTATTAATGTTATTATTATTATTAATGTTATTATTATTATTAATGTTATTATTATTATTAATGTTATTATTATTATTAATGTTATTATTATTATTAATGTTATTATTATTATTAATGTTATTATTATTATTAATGTTATTATTATTATTAATGTTATTATTATTATTAATGTTATTATTATTATTAATGTTATTATTATTATTAATGTTATTATTATTATTAATGTTATTATTATTATTAATGTTATTATTATTATTAATGTTATTATTATTATTAATGTTATTATTATTATTAATGTTATTATTATTATTAATGTTATTATTATTATTAATGTTATTATTATTATTAATGTTATTATTATTATTAATGTTATTATTATTATTAATGTTATTATTATTATTAATGTTATTATTATTATTAATGTTATTATTATTATTAATGTTATTATTATTATTAATGTTATTATTATTATTAATGTTATTATTATTATTAATGTTATTATTATTATTAATGTTATTATTATTATTAATGTTATTATTATTATTAATGTTATTATTATTATTATTATTATTATTATTATTATTATTTATTATTATTATTATTATTATTATTATTATTATTATTATTATTATTATTATTATTATTATTATTATTATTATTATTATTATTATTATTATTATTATTATTATTATTATTATTATTATTATTATTATTATTATTATTATTATTATTATTATTATTATTATTATTATTATTATTATTATTATTATTATTATTATTATTATTATTATTATTATTATTATTATTATTATTATTATTATTATTATTATTATTATTATTATTATTATTATTATTATTATTATTATTATTATTATTATTATTATTATTATTATTATTATTATTATTATTATTATTATTATTATTATTATTATTATTATTATTATTATTATTATTATTATTATTATTATTATTATTATTATTATTATTATTATTATTATTATTATTATTATTATTATTATTATTATTATTATTATTATTATTATTATTATTATTATTATTATTATTATTATTATTATTATTATTATTATTATTATTATTATTATTATTATTATTATTATTATTATTATTATTATTATTATTATTATTATTATTATTATTATTATTATTATTATTATTATTATTATTATTATTATTATTATTATTATTATTATTATTATTATTATTATTATTATTATTATTATTATTATTATTATTATTATTATTATTATTATTATTATTATTATTATTATTATTATTATTATTATTATTATTATTATTATTATTATTATTATTATTATTATTATTATTATTATTATTATTATTATTATTATTATTATTATTATTATTATTATTATTATTATTATTATTATTATTATTATTATTATTATTATTATTATTATTATTATTATTATTATTATTATTATTATTATTATTATTATTATTATTATTATTATTATTATTATTATTATTATTATTATTATTATTATTATTATTATTATTATTATTATTATTATTATTATTATTATTATTATTATTATTATTATTATTATTATTATTATTATTATTATTATTATTATTATTATTATTATTATTATTATTATTATTATTATTATTATTATTATTATTATTATTATTATTATTATTATTATTATTATTATTATTATTATTATTATTATTATTATTATTATTATTATTATTATTATTATTATTATTATTATTATTATTATTATTATTATTATTATTATTATTATTATTATTATTATTATTATTATTATTATTATTATTATTATTATTATTATTATTATTATTATTATTATTATTATTATTATTATTATTATTATTATTATTATTATTATTATTATTATTATTATTATTATTATTATTATTATTATTATTATTATTATTATTATTATTATTATTATTATTATTATTATTATTATTATTATTATTATTATTATTATTATTATTATTATTATTATTATTATTATTATTATTATTATTATTATTATTATTATTATTATTATTATTATTATTATTATTATTATTATTATTATTATTATTATTATTATTATTATTATTATTATTATTATTATTATTATTATTATTATTATTATTATTATTATTATTATTATTATTATTATTATTATTATTATTATTATTATTATTATTATTATTATTATTATTATTATTATTATTATTATTATTATTATTATTATTATTATTATTATTATTATTATTATTATTATTATTATTATTATTATTATTATTATTATTATTATTATTATTATTATTATTATTATTATTATTATTATTATTATTATTATTATTATTATTATGTTTTGCCTAATAAAATGTTAATAAGTCACAAGATGTTCACACATTTTTTAATATTGTACAAAACAATGTATGAAGTTAATTAAAATTTCACCAGAAAGCAAACAATCCTTATAAAAAACTGCATACAAAATTATATTGTTACTTCGAAAGTTGTTTTAAAAATTATAACACTTTTGAAAGAAGAGGAATCGGTATAGTACTTTTTCTGTGACTGAATCGCTCAATTGGAGCTTAGACTAAGGCACATGCATGTCATTTCTATAATCTGGACTGTCATAGAGATGTGTCACTGCCGAAGTTGATTGACTTTGTCAGGGCTACAGGTTGGCTCACATGAGAGAACTAAAATTTTTAGGTTTTTAGATGGGGATCTTTAGGACTATGTCCGGCCTTTCGACTTCTTTCATAGGTCTGTCCTATAAGGGATAGCAAAATGGTCTTCGAGTGAGGTCGCAAATCGCTAGCGGCTTAGTAACCTAACCTACCGTAATATCTTGTTCTATAGTATTCCAAGCAATAAATAAGATCCACATTTATAAGTATACATGAAAAATTACAGGCTGTCTATCGTTACAGTATTAAAGAATAAAGACTAACGATCAAATATCAAATAATAATTGTGGATAAATTGGCTTATTGATAGAAACTCAACACTAAACTTGGACTGCAAACTTCCACTCTTATTCAATATTAAAAACTATATGAGAACCAGCTATATGACCAAAATAAAATTCTACGAATGATTGCTCTCGCATGGTTCAGGAAAAAAATGTATAACTAGTTAAAATTAAAAATAAAAGTCATGCCGAAACGTATTTGGAGAAGATTGGATACTAACCAAACTCACTATTTTATAGATCCCAACCATCGTGAGAATGCCTCGAATTTCTCTTACACTCGCTGTGACAAGAGTTCTCGCATTCCTCTTACCACCGTTGATTACAAGTCTCCTATTTCTCTTGTCGTCGTCGTCTTTTTGAGTGTAAGTGCTTCGAATTCCTTTTGCCCTCGTTACTATTTAAAAGCTGTGTCAAGGGCTCCCGCATTCGCCTTGCCATCGTTGATTATAAGAGCTCCCGTATTTCGATTATAATCGTACTAACACAAATTAACCGTTCCCGACGTTGTCTCTAGCACTGCCACCACACCCGACGCTGTCTCCTGTACCACACCCGCTACCAGCCGCTGTCTCTAGTACAGCCACCGCACCTGACACTGACTACAGCATAAGTTCCAGTCGCTGTCAACAATACCTGTAATAGACTGCACCAGCATTACAACGCCTAGTCCAGACCGTAGATCAGCAGCTAATTCCGATTGTCGCACTCAGAGCCGATAACCACCGCAGCTAATCCTGAGCTGATGGATCACTTGCCGTTACTGTTGTTACGTCTACACTACCCTGAATCTGTAGTTTAGTTTATTTATAACTTACATATAAGGTTTTCGAAAATAAAGCTTTGTTTATAATAAATAGCACAAAAGTTAGTAGTGTTTTTATTCAAAGGAAGCACACCTTTGGTTTCAAACCTGGACATTAAGTCAGTGGGTTAACGTGAGTACCTGCCCTAGGACGTTACCTCACGGTGCCAAAGCACGAGTGAATACAATGCGTCCACCAACGCCCCCACCTATGATTAAAATCACCAGTGAGTACCAATTTAAAGCCATGTTATTTGGACATGACCTCACACCTTGGTAAGGTGCCGGAGACTATCTAAACTCCTACCGATCTATGGGTCACGGCACCCGGTTAAAAATGTAACTCCACAAACCTGGACAGACTGGGAGATACCCCAGCTAGAAACTTATACTGCGTTACATTTTACACTTGTCTCAATGCCCCAACAGGTATACGGACTTGCGCGCCATAAAATTGTGGCTGAGACCTGTCCAAGTTGCGCAACTGCAGATTACACCAGGTGACACAATTAATCAATCCATATTCTTATATCTTCCATAGGAAATAAAAAAACATCAACTATTTTATAGTGCTTTGCCCAAACCCGAACAGCAATTTTCGTGCGAAAGATTGATTTACTTACGTTGGATTAAATTGAAATATTTATTCGTACATTAGAAACATTTTTTGGAAAACAAAACAAACACCTTATGGAAATGTTTTTTTCGTTAAGTTAAACAAAATGTTAAATTATAATAAATATTACCTTTCTTTGGTTTATTGATTGATTATTTAAAATTAATATTACTTAAAATAATAATATAAATATTTTGTTATCGATACTAAAATGTTAATAAAAAACAAAAATAGTAATATAAAACCATAAAAAATTTTGTACAAAATATGCTTTAAATATGATAGAGAGAACGAACGAACGAGATAATAAATACTAAACGCTTTGTTCTAATTATTAATTTTTTTATTCAAAATTCTTCACCGTTATTAGAAGACTTTTTTGTTATTAAGATAAGTAGAGTGATTTAACTAAAATTGAAACAATAATAATACCCTAAATTTCCAATCGTAGTTTTTACAACGTTTTTCACCGCCATCATCAGAGCCAGCCAGCTAAAGAAAATTAAATCAAATTAAAGTTACAAGTTAAAGTTAATAAATTAATTTTAAATATAAAATTACAATGTCATACAAGAAGAAAAATAATTACAAATTATATTTAAAATAATCGTTAAATATTATAATAGACTAGATGCTAGTAAAATATATAATTTTGTCTTAAATATTATCTTAATCCACATTTGTCTGCATTACCTTCTTTTTTCCGTAGCATAATTTTTCAGGGATTTTCTCTTTAATAGTTATTGTTTTTGTGTAACAAAATTTGTTTAAGACTTAAAACACATCAAAATGCAAAAATAATTAAAGCTGTTTTGTTTAACAAATTCTATGGTTGTTAAACAAATAGAAGAGTTTTTAAATAACAGAAAATACATTTAGAAATTAATTTATAACAACAAAATAATAAAAAATTAAATAAAAATTTTTAATAAACAAAATTTAATAATTTTAATTTTTAATATTTGAAAAAAAAATTAAACAAGAAGTAAAATTATATAACTTATAAATTAGGAAAAAATCAGTTAGTATTATTTATAATATATTTTATAATACAATTATCCAAATTTTATTTTTTTTTGATTATTTTGTTTCACATTTAATTTTTTACAATTTTATTTATCCATTTTGTTTCTCCATTTATCTAAATATTGAGTTTTTACTTCTTTTTTTTGTTGTGGGCGGTGTTTTTTGTGTATTTAATTGGGTGGAAAGTGCCTTAGTTTTTTTGTGTTGGGGGACTTACCTTATCTTTTTTATCTTGGCGGGCATAAGGGAAACAAGGAATCACAGCTGTAACACGAGATGCTGAAGCAATTTTACATGCATTGATCATAATCAGCAACTCCATTAAATTATCGTTGATCTCACCGGAACCAGATTGTACAATATATACATCTTCGCCACGTACAGATTCACCAATTTCAACACTAAAAGAGAAAATACATTTTAAAATATTAAATATTTTAATGAAAATATAATAGAAAAATAGATTAAGTAAAAGTACAAAAGTATATGAGATGTTTTTTTTAGCTTGACCGAACTTTTTGATATGTTTTTTAATTTATTTTCGTTAAAGTTTGACAAAACTTGACAGTCGAGATATGCTCAACGCATTTGCATCATTTGACGGAATAATCCGCAAACAAAAACTAACAATTATCACTGGAAGCGGATAAATCCGCATACAGTAATTTTTGTTTTCAGCTTATCAGCAATCGTTAAAGAGTCTGTACAATAAACAAACAATAAAGAATTTTGTGTAAAATATTATTTTTCTTACTTTTCTGTTTGTAAGTTCAAAATAATAAAGAAAAAAAAATAATGCTGGTATCGACAACGATTTAATGCGCATGTCAGATTTTTGAGTAAGTTTGCGGCTTTAGAGCGATGATGCAAATGATCATACTGGTTCATTGTGAATCCTATAAATGTTAATTCTCTAACCCATTAAACCATAATGCCACCTCCTCAGCACTTTGCAGTTGAAAGTTTTCTTTATTAGCGCTGTTCCCTTCTTCCGCCAAACCAACTTCTTTTATTATACTTTAAAGATGCTGAACTTACTTTTGTCCGAATATAAGACCCGTTGTAAGAGTTCGAAAACTATTTTATGTACATATTAATAAATTGTATTCTTGTTGTTGGTTAATGGCAAACATCTACTGCTTTCTAAGTGCTATTAATTCATAAAAATAAGCTTCCTTCAATAATTTTCGTACGGTATCTTTATGAATGTCTTTATTTCAAGCTTTTCATACATTTTCGGTAATTTTGAAGACCGTTATTCTCAAATTTTCTGTTATCTTTATAACTGTAATGGACAGCGTATTCGTGGCTTGTACAATATATAATTTGATAATTTAAAGTTTTTAGTAACGTACTGGATAGAACGGCGGCTTCTACCAATCGTCTTAGCGAATTCACATATTTTCCTTTATTAGGAAATTTTTAAGTAATTCCTTACTCACCAGCCCAAATGGGTTTCTATAGCGAAAAAGAAAGATCCAAATTAGTCAGGTCGAGGCCAAATAAAGTTTCGGAATTTCTTCAAAGCAGGACATCCCGCAAGTTACTAATAATAATTATAGGACATTATGAAATAATGTTTTTCCAATAATGTTTCAAAAGTACAAATACTTTTTTTAGTTAATTATTTGTATAATTCCGTTTATTTTTTATTTAAAAAGAAATGAAAACATGCTAATATTTTAAATGCATAAAAAAATGCAAGTATACCTTTCAACAAATTTTTGCTAAATATTGATATTTATTTTGGCAAATATATATACATTTTGGTATGAAAATTTTGTTTGAACCCGTGTCCATTATTAAAAAAATATATAATAATAATGCTGACTAGGCTTTTGCTACAAGATTTCTACCCAAATATTGTAAAAAAATACGTTTTGTTCTTCGGGTTCTCATTTCTGAAATATCATTTTGAAAACACAAGCCAAACAAAATTAATAAATATATAATTTCAATCACAAATTTTTTTTTTATTAATTTCAATTTCAATTTAAATTTCCGACACTCTTATTAAAACACACTTTTTAGTATTAAAGCTGTATCTTTCATAAAAATTTGTATTCTCACTTACCTTTACAATAAATATTAAAAATTTTTATAAAATGTTTGATCGATGGTAGTCAACATTGAATCTTGAAAAAAGAAAATTTTTAAAGGTAATTTTAAATATGTATGTATGTATGTACATAGAAGGTGGTGCTAGACATGCAGACACACTGGGTACTACAACCCCCTTCTAGTCTCCAGTGCGCTATCAATAACCTGTACGACATGATATTAAAATCAATATTAAACTACGATATAGCAAATTGTATTGAATTCACTGTTTATTGTTTATCTTTAAAAAAAGTACAACAGCAACAACAATAAATAAAAGCCAAAATAATAGAAAAAAAGAAGGGAAATTATTTTAAGAAAAATAATATTGGAATGTTTAACCTTCAATTAAATAAAAATAAGAAAAATAGAAAAAAAAAAAATACATACATACAAAATAAGAAAATGAAATTGAAACGTAATATTGACGTCAGATCTACTTATGCATATACAGTAAAATACATATACGTATGTACATACATATATTTAAATTTTATTTAACAGCATAAAATATACATATGTACATACATACATACATACATATATACTATGTATGTTTATAAAAAGAAAAATGTTTGAATAAAAAAACCAAAAATGTTTTGTTCGGAAAATCACCTTATTTTTGTATACCCTTTACATATTTTATGCCACTTTAGCACAGTCGTAATGACTTGAAATTACCACTAATGTTTTCAAAATGAAGAATATATTTAAATTCACCAAAATTTAAGTTATATTCAACACAGACAATTTCTTTCTGTACGCCTTAAAAACAAATCACGAAATTATCTAGCTGGTTTGACTTTAAAGCAATGGATATACCACAATCTTTTGAGAATAGCGTTCCCTAAATGTTTTCATTTATATATAGAGTAACTTGTTGCACGTTTGTCCAATTTTTTATTGCTGAATACTATATGACGTCTTTTACATAAGATAACATTCATAAAAAAGCCAAAATATTTTCATAAAAGACTAAATGCCAAGAAATTCCAATAATTTCTTATTTTTGAAAATACTTTTTTTACAGCAAAGAAATTAGGTAAAGATATTTTTTGTTATTAGCGTCGTAATGTGAGGATCTATTTCTTATTTTGTTAGAATACTCAAATGAAAGTAAGATTTTAACTTGTTTACTGCTTTGGAAGTGTAATGGTTTAGAGCTGTATGTCTACATCGGGCCCTGGTCAGCTGGTTATTATTGGGAATAATGGACCAGTATACACATTTAGTACCATTATGCTTCCAGCACCGTGTTTTATGAAGTATATTGACTTTGGACTCTATGTCTACAGCGGACTCTGTTCAGATGGTTTTTATTGATGGGATAATGGACCAGTATAAGTATATAACTACCTTAAAAGAAAATTTGGCAGCCAGTGTAAAAAAGTTGTGCATTTCGGACAATTTTAAATTTTATCTACATGACGACCCGAAACACAAAGCACATAATTGCATAACTGTCTTCATGTTATGGAAGCGCCGCCTCAGTCTCCTGATATCAACATCATAGAATATTTGGGGCATATTTCGAAAATAAATTAAAATCTCGGTCGATATCTATCACCACTGAGTTAAAAATCGATCTTAAGGAGGAATGGGAACGGATTGACCCTTCCTATTGCAAAAAGGTAAAGGAAACTGTTCCAAAGAGGCTAGAGGCTATTCTCAAGAATAAATAATTAGCCAGAAAACATCAATATAAAAACAACGCTGACTTAAATTTCAAAATTTTGAAGTGTCCGATTATTTTTTTTCTCTCTAATTATGTATTTTTTGTTGTTGCTTTTTGTATAGAGATTTTTTCCATCCATTGTAAACATATTTCTAATCAGTCCCATGTAAATAAAATACATAAAAATTTATTTTAGTTTATTGGATTTTTTTTTTTTTTTGGTAAAAAGTACATATCATTTGACTGTCCGGTTATTAAATTGAACCACTGTATGTGTGTACATACAAAGATATTTAAAGATGTATAATGTGGTCTAGTATTTTGAGCAAACAATTAAAAAGAAACCGTCAATACAGGCCGCAAAATAAAAAAATTTGGGAAAATGCCCAATTTAAAAAGAATTTTATGCTTTTAAACAAAAAATCAATTTTAATCAAATAATAATGAATACAAAAAAGTATAATTTTAAAAAGAAACAAATTTTTCTAACATTTTGATTTTTAAACACCGAAACACCTGATTCAAAACCAGCTGTTTCACGCCTTCCCGTTTAATTAGCAGCCAAAATTATATTCAAACAAACTAACAGTTTATTTAATTTAAAGTTTTTTATTGTTTACCAACAGAATTTAATTAATTAAACAAAAATTTACTTTCTTACATATCGTCACCTAAAACGCAAACGGCCATATCTAAAATTTTGAAAATATTACAGGAGAGGCAAAAAACTATTTAAAACAAAAAGTATAGTTTTAATCAGCGAGATTTTTACCAATAATTTAGATACAATTTTTATATTTTGTTTCATTAACTTATAAACGAATATCGCGTTTTGACAATTGACAATGTTATGTATTAAATAAACGTTTAGTTAGGTCTTTATGTTTGTCATATAATCGCTTTTGTAGATAGGGCCGTTTGTTTTTTGGTAGTAAAACCGCTAATTTTAGTCGGAAGAGTCCAAATTTATTTGTGGGCCTTTGTTTTGATGAAATACTTCAGAATTAACGAAAAAGTCGATTTTGAATATTTTGTTAGTTAGGGCCGTTTGCATTTTAGGTGACGATATATATACATAGGTTTACAATAATAACAAAAAAGACTTGATGGAAAGAACATCAAATTTTTTCAAAGTGATTTTATCAAATATGTATGCATGTATGTACATAAATAAACAGAATGCGATAACAAATAAAAGAACATTCTCTTCATTTATTATTAACTTCAATGCTATAACGGTGGTTTTTTTTAGTTTTGCGCCGAACAAGTAAACGTGGTAGACGCAATTTTTAATTTTCGGTTTATAGAAGATGTTTTTTTTTTATCAAATAGATTCGTCAACAAACAATATTTCCGAATATTCAGCGAAAACAATCTATGACATTACATAAATGAAACATCGTAGTCATCGATGAGATTGAAGCTGCCAATACAGTGAATTGTATATGTTATCGACCTATTATATTTATTAGAAAAAATTAATAAGTTAAACATTAATAGCTTGAGGTTTCGTCAGTATGGTGTTTACGTGCCATAAACTATTTTACAAAGTTGACCTTTTTCTCTTACCTCATAGTTTATTTTTTCACGATTATTATATTATGTCCGCATGTTATACTTACAATCCAAAGTCTTGATCTTTTTTTTTAATCATTAATGGAATAGAAATTCTCGAAAAAAAAATCAAAAACTACGGTGACAGAATGCGTGCGCTATGTAATAACAGCTGGTGATAATTTTTCATGACTGAATTGGAAGACGTTCTTTTGTATGTACATACATACATAAATGCATAGAATTTCCCACCTTCAAATTTTGTTTTATTCATAAATTTGTGTCCTACACCTATCGTTAGAAAGGACATAACTATCATATTAAAAAATGTTGTTCAGGAAGAAAAAAAACTCAACTAAATCTGAATCTAAGGTAATAGAAATTAGGTTTTAAATTATTTATAAAAAGGTAATTTTTTTGAGGAGTGCTAAATTTTTAGTGATCGGAATATGCCAAAAACTCATTTTTTTTTTAAATAGTTACTTAGGGCCTTTCTAAATTAAATTAACGCTTTGTATAACACCTTGCGACAAAATATCTGGAAAGTGATAGGTTTTTTTCACTGGAGAATCTAAAATCAGTTATTAGCTAATAAGTGCATGAAAGTACAAAAAACAACTTTCTATAAAATTTTACTTGAACACGTTTAAAATATTAATTTGAACAAAACGCCGTAACTACATTTGCAATAGTACTTCAAAAGAACACATTATTACTTTTTACTTCCGTTTTGCTTTTCCTGTAAACATTTTAGTGTAGTAACGGCCATTTGAATTTTAAATAACAATACATGTGTGTATGTATTGTTACGAAAATAAACAATTGCTAATAAAAGATACACCAAATTAGTACAGTAGTAGTATTAGCTACAAACTTTATTATGGAATTTATTCGATTGGTTTGTGTCAAGGCTTTTAATGTATCTATCACTGCCATAATTATCCATGCTATGAACAGTGTTACCACTTGCGTATTTAATAATGTTGATAGTTCGATTTCATTTTGTGTACTATGATCTTACATCTTTTGAATTTAATGTAGATAAATAGAAATTTGTAGTAACTACAAGAACATTCGAAATTGATAATAATTTACTATAAAAGGTGGCGCATTACGCTTAGTTATAGTCAGTTATAGTTTGACAGTCACAGTGTGGTTAATTTTTTACTAAGAGTCGTGTATTAAGCGGATATTAAATAAGTTGGACTGTATCGTTATAACTGTATAAAGTAAAAGTGTGGAAATAAAACAACAACTATGTGTTATTTATTTTATTTAAACGTTTTAAAAGGTTAAAACGTAACAGTATGTTTTTTACTTTTCTCCTTAATTTTTTTACAATACAATAATAAGAGTGTTCTTTGTATGTGTATATATTAATGTGCATTCACATACACACGTATGTACATATCGTCATATGAAATCCAAAAAGTCGAACGTTAAATTTCAGAAGTTTTACAGGAAAAGCAAAAAACCGAACATTTTTCAGGTTAAGCTTACTTTTTATTAAAGAATTTATATTTGAAGAAAAATTTTCTATTTTTGTATTACATACATACATATAAAGATTTCGTTACTTTAATTTAGAATGGACATAACTAACATTTTAAAAAATGCACAGGTGGTAATAAAACTTAATTAAATCTTAAACTTAGGTAAAAGAAAAGAAGTTTAAATGCAGTTTAAACACAACTAAACATTTTTTGTTTTTTATATGAAACTGCATTAAAACTTACTTACGTAACGATAATGAGACTTACGCTTTTTTTCTGAAATCGAAAAGGACGTAAATCAGATGGTTTTTAGTTTTGATAAATTTTTAGGAATTAAACTATACAAGGTCCTTTTCTCTTATTTCCAAATGCACTAAGGAACATAAAATAGGTTAATATTAGGCTGAAGAGACTCGAAATTTTAAACATCCATATTTAGAAAATTTTAAAGACAAATTATTGTACTCGATAACGACTACCAAAAAATTTTCATAATTTTCCAAATATTTCGATTTCGTTCGTTAATGTGGCATAGTGTTATAATAATAAAAAACAAATTCCTTTTTTTTCTTATTTAGTTTTTATCGAAAGGCGTAAGTTATACTTCGTTCTATGATTTTTATTGCGCATGCACCGGTCTTTTAGAATTTGTTTCATAAGAACATTGTTTTTAATAGCTGAAATGTAAAAACGTGTGGGAACATGTATTTCGGGAAAAATTGGATTTTGATTTAGGGCTTTAAGGATTTCATATAACGATATGTATATCTGAATTGAATAACAAAGAGTAGGCATTATAAAAATTAAAGAGTATGGAATTTCTATTTACACAATCTTGTAATATTTGCACAAATACTTATATTAACAAAGGGAAAAACTAAAATTAAAAAGTGTTGTGTTTATAGAATTTCTGTTTACAAAATCAAGTGTCATTATACATATTCTTCTAATACAAACAACGAACATACATAAATGACTCCGTTTTAATTTTTCGAACTTGTCTCTTTGTCCACTATTTTATACATATTTTAAATTACGACTTATTATTAACATAATTATGATTAATAAAAGAATTAAAACACGCAAACAAAAAAAATGCAAATAAAAAATGAGGTTTTGTTGCAGTGTTGCAACTAATGAAACAAAAAATTATACCTTAGTAGTATAATTTCTCGAATTCACAAAACCATTGTATCAATTCACAAAACCATATCATTGTTAGATTGTACTGAAGTTCAAAAGTTGTATTTCCTACACTCATAAAATTTTTATCATGTGCTATCTAAACCATACCATACGATCACCATGTCAATGCTGTAGTTATTTGAACAATGCTGCCAGTCGCATATGTAATTCAAATTCTTAACGGCAATTGAATAGAAGTTTTTGGAATTTACTACAACATTCGATATTAATGTTAATTTACTCTAAAAGACGGCGCATTGTACTTAGTCAGTCAGTTATCATTTAACAGTCATAGAGTAAAGTAGTACAAAGAGTTCAGTATTGAATAAATTGGTGTATTAAGCGGAAATTATATTAGTTTGGCACTCTACAAAGTTAAATTAATATAAAGGACTGTATAAAACAATAAATTCGTGTTATTTATCTTATTTAGCGCAATTTAAAAGAACTCAAACGTTTTAAAAAAGGTTAAAACGTAACAGTTTGTTATATTAACAATCAACCATTTAACATGGACTACGTGTGGACAAATGACAGTTGTCATTGATTAGATTTATTAATTACATTTTTGATCTATTTACATAAGTACATATTTATTTGTTGTTATGCTTGTTTGATTTATGCAAGACATTTTGCGCCTACACTATAAATATGTATGTATGTATGCTTGTACACGAGCTGGTTGGCTTGCCATCAAGTCGTGCTGACAAGCCTCGCTGGATCGTCTAATCGCCGCTTAATACGCTGATTACGGAGTCACTTCAGTTGTATTGTTTTAACTTTTTTGTTATACCTACATAGTATAAAAATTATTAAATTCTTGTAAAACTAAACTTGATAGAATTATTAGCAACACTATGAATGTATTTTAAATACAATTAAATCTTCTATATAAATATTTATGCAAAGAAATTTACAATCTTAATAAAAACGATCAAATTTCATGATTGCGAAAACTCAGGATTAATATAAAGAATATTAGAGTAATAGTATTGATAAAAAAAAAAAAACGTAAGAACATAACAATTGCAGGCTTTCCATGAATAATTATGCTGCTTTTTTTTGTTCTTTAAATTTTTGTTTTGAATTTTGTTAATGCCTGTTTATAAATTTTAGACAGATTGCCTAAATATTGTTTCAGAATTAACAAGGAATTTATTTACCGTCATAACAAAAATATTTTAATTATTTTGTGTTAACGCAAAACCATTTCAATTCTGTTTAAATTTTTTAGCAATTAAATATGTACATACATACAGTTTGTCAAGAAAATCTTTTTACATTGTGAAAAAAGTAACGGGTTTGTCTTTTATCAGTAAAAAGAATAGGTTTTTGTTTTAGCTTTTATTTTTTTTTTTTGTTAATTCAATTTCATCTAGATATTAGCTAACAGATAACAGATAACATTAAAAAGAAAAAACAATAAATTTTAATTCAAAAATAAGATTAAAAAAACTAGAATTTTGTTGTCAAGAAAATGTTTTTACATACTAGTATAATATTAATAAAATGGGATGATAATATTGAGTTGCAAGATAATCAATATTTTGTGCGGCCAAAACTGGCATCAATTACAGCTTAGAGACGCATTCAGCTGGAATTTTATCACATCATCATCAAAATTACATCCCCTAATTCAGCTTGGTTTTTGAGACGCCTCTTGGCAGTACTTCTTTTAAGATAAGTCTATGAATGTTCAGTTGAGTTTGATCCTGAACTCCGAGCATAAGTGTCCAATACTTTGCGACAGTTATAAAGAAGCCAAGTTCTAAAAAAAAGTTCCTATTGTTTTGGGTTATTTTCCTGATATAACTTGAAGTTCGGCTTTCTATTAGTATAATGCCTATTATTTTTAGCACTGTTAATTAAATGCCACATTAATATGTCCACGTATTAATACGCATCAATATTGTTCTCAATGAAACAAATTTTTCCTACTCCCTTAATAGATATGCACTCCCAAATCATTATCGCAAGTTTTTCATATTTTACAGTTTGAGTTGTATTTCGACTTTCCAACGCTTTTAAGGGTTCCTTGCATACTTCATTAGAGCCGTAATTATAAAGAAAAACTTTGGTCTCGTCACAAAATATAATTTTATCCAAGTAGTCGTCAAGTTTGTCAATAAGCGGTAGAGCGAAAAACACTCGCCTTACTTTGTGTTGAATTATAATCAGTGAGTTTTTAACTCTAATCTATATAAAATAATCGTTCTTTTTCAAGATTTACCTTACCGTTTCGCGGAAAACTGTTACGCAACATTCTTCTCTGAACTCACCAGAAAGTGTTCTTGTCGATACCAATGAATTTTATTCCACTTTTCGTAGCGTAACACGCTTTTTCTTTTCTTTTAGTTATTACGTGGGACCTATGGTAAATGTTATAATGTTAGCCTATTTTCTTTTTTAGCGCGTTTTAATCTTTTGGCATAGTTTGTCTTCTTGTTGAGAACATTTCAGATAACCATTAAATCGTTTTCCCGACCGGGTGACTATAGCAAAACAACTAATTTACATCCGACACTATTCTATTGTGAGGCATTTTAAAGTCTCGTATATTCAGCATTTATTTGATAATAAAAATAAAAATGATAAAAGTTAAAAAGAAAACTTTTTGACTATGTATAAATATTTTCTTGACAAGCTGTATGTATGTAATTTTTTGACGATTACATTTTAGAACAAAAAATCGATTGAATTAAGTTTTATAAGTGACAAGGTAAAATTGTACAGGATTTGAGCTGATAGCACTACAAGAAAACTAAAGAAAATAAAGAAGGCAGATAATTAAAAAAATTAATTTTGAAGGTTAATTTAATTACAAGCCAATAAGCCTTAATGTGATTTTTTTAATATTGAAACTGAATTTTTCTTTAAAAGTAATTCATTTCAGGTTTGCTTTTGTAGTAACACAAACATCTATCATGAACTAATGTTAATGTCATTGTAAAATATAAAAGAATACATACATATGTACTATATATGCCAATATAATAAAGTTTATTTTTTAACACCCAAAACAAAAATGAGTAATATTATCTATGAGACACTACAACAAAAACTCAGAATAAAAAATATCAATGGTTAAAAAAATCACTTTAAACAAAGTGTGTAGCTTGTGCGAAAAAATAATTACATATGTATGAACATTGTATGTATGTATGTACATACATAATTTTTGCCTTTATCTCAGTATGTCAAAATTCTTATGATGGTCGGTCGATGATAACAAAAAAATTAGTATTTAGTAGTTTAAGTTATCGACTGACTGACTTTTTGACTGCACGATTCACATTTTTGCGCGCACATGCTTGCATGTATATTAACAAGATGCACAAATAAAAGAAAAAAGGGTGCAAATATTTATGTTTGAAATTTGTTTTGAAAGAAAAGGGGACCATATAGATTATTTTTCTTTTATTATTTTTTTTTTTTTTACAGATATCAAATCAGCTGTTTTCTTTGTTAGCCTGCAATAGAATTTACTCTTTCTCTAATCTACATATTCATACATATATGTATGTATGCGTATGAGTACATATGTACATGTTATTTTAAATTTAACTTCATCTTCGGTTATTTTCACTACTACTAAAATGTCATATATATTCCTAAGAAGCTTTCTTGTAAACTAGAAAGAGTTTACTTCATCAATATCGTGGCTTAATGTCTAAAATTTTTTAATATACAATATATGTAAGTACTTAATTTACGTTTCTTTTGGCCTGAAGCCAAATAGTATAAGCAAAAAAAAGACATTTACTATTGTTTGTCTATTTATATACATATTTATCTGTACACTTTCAGTCATATGGTTTCCATGATATTGTCTACTTTTAAAATAATTTAAAATACCACATACGCAATTACTGATAGATACATACGAACGTAAGTACACATGTATTTATACCGTTTAATTATTTACTATATTAAACGGGTTTATTATTACATTTAGTGAAATATAATTTGTTATAATCTCAAAATAATCAAAATAATGACAAAAACAACATTATATCTAAAATATAAAATAATGATCGCTAAAAACTAATTAACCCTAGCCTAGTGTACTGTGGTCCGCGGTTCAATACCAAGCCAGACCAACTTAGAAAAGAAAAAGTTTTTCGTCAGCGATATCACCTCATAACATTAGCTAGTAGCTGGTTGTGAGTATTACTACTATTGAAAACTTCTCTAATGCATTTGCCGTTCGGAGCCGAAGTTAAACTGTAGGCCCCTTTCAATGAGTTTAAAAAAAAATATAATCTCTCATTGATTGAGAGAAGTGCTCATGTTCCTTCATGGAATATTATGGGCACACAATAAAGAGAATTAATAAAACAAAATAACAAAATCATATGAGATTTCAAAATTACAGCAATTTCAGGTTTCATTTGATTTCCAGTTGACTTCATTTCGGTTTACAAAACATTCTCGTTTATTTAAAAATACAAAGTTTCAAGAATTTATGAATGTATGTAGGGGTTAACTTTAACAGCGAATAAAAGTTTAAAAAGTATATAAATTATAAAAATAAACTAAAATTACTTCGAAAAATAAATAAATTTCATACTAATAAAATAAGTGTACATTATTAAATTTTGAATCCAAACCGAACCTAACATTTTTATTTTGATTAACCCAAACCCGAACCTGAGCCCATTTTTCCAGGTTTTCATTCCTGGATGTATTAAACAAATTTTTCATTGCCAATTTGCATGAATACATAATATATTCTACTTCATTACTCCGAAGTTATTAATTTCTTACACAATGGCAATTAATAAAAAAAAACCTAACAAATTTCTTTCTTTTCCCCCCTCATATACATACATATATATATATATATATGCCTATTTAACCCACTTTAAATACTATTTAGAGTATTTATTTATTACATGACACTTTCTATTAAGTGCCAAATCGTAATATTGCATGATGACATTTCTTAAGAATTCAATATTCACTATCATACAATCTATTTTATCAATACTTTTTAGTTTATGTATATACGGAGAGTGTCAAAAAAATAAACACTCTCATACTTTAGAATTTAACTTATACCTATTCCAGAATTTTACAATGCTATGAATTTAAACGTTTTATATTTTTTAGGCTGTATTTACGGCTTTACAGAATCTATAAAGAACAACAAAATTCTTACAAAAAATTATACAACATAAACTAAAAAAACTCAATAATCCTGAGTTACGGGTAAAAACCGGGTTTTCGTACATTTTTTTAGTTTTTGTTGTATAACTTTAGTTGTAAAATTTTTTTCGACTTTTTTTATGGATTTTGTAGAACCGTAAATACAGTCTAAAAAACATAAAACGTTGAAATTCATCGCGCTTTATGTCTGAAATATAAGCTAAATTCTAGAGTATGAGGCTGTTCACCTTTTTTTGAACGATCATACAAAACACACTTTCTCATACAATTAATTTTTTTATAGCATATACTGTTTTAATTTTCCTACACTTCTTTTGACTCATTCATACTTTTGAATTAAAATACAACACTGCTTATGGTTAATAACGCGGAAAAAAAATTAAAACAATATAAATACCTTTACTTTGTTCGCAAAACGAAACAAAAAAGAGAGAGAAAAAAGAAGTGCTTGTTAAAAGCACTACGCGGCGTAAATTGATTCTCTTTCTCTCACATCTACATGTGCTCACACGTTGAATAAAAATAACAATAAACTATCAGCTTATCATAAAAACACTTAGCGAAATTTTAAATGGTTTTTTGCTAAACCCAAATGTTGAGTTTGCTTGCACACGTTGTCATGCTGCACTACATATGGTACAGCAAGACATTTTAACTCATTTATAATTAATATAAAAATTTATCACTTTTTTTAAATGCTTAATTCTATATTAAATATATTTCAATACTTTAAAAATATATTTCTATTTATACTTCTTTTTTACTATAAGTTTCTCTAAGTGTATTAAGTGAGAGAGAACTCACACAATAACAAAATGACAACGTATGTGTTTGATGAGCCCCGTTTTAAATCGAAAACAAATGCGCGCGCATTTTTAAGAAAAAAGATAAAGAACGAAAATAATACTGTTGAGAAAAATTTATACTGTGTTAAATTAAATGTGAGTAACATACACACATGCACATACACACATGCACATACATACACACACACACAAAGAAAGGTTAAACAAAAACAATTCATAAAGCTAAAGGTGATGTCAATATAACAATTTAAAAAAATTTCGTAAAACGTTACTTTTTAGGCTTACACCTATGTACTTGATCATTTCGTCCAAACAATTTGGAAAAGTTTGTAGCATCATACCATTAATATAAAAAACTTTTCCTAACGAAAGTAAAAATTTCGAGCGCTGGCGGATGTAGAAATAAGTTTTTAAAAAACGACATTTCATGCTAAATTATACTCAACTCAAAATTTTCAGTTTTTTTTTTTTAAACATAATTTTACATTAATACAGATTTAATTAAATTTCCGTGGTCGTTAGAGATTTCACCTGCTGACTGGTTTACGAAAAAAAAAAAAAAAAAAAAAAACGACTGATAAGTTTTATTTAATAAGTTTTTATTTAATTAAAAAATAAATAAATAAAATTAAGTACACTCGGACTGCAAAAAGTACACTTTTTCATCCCTTTTTCATGGATTGTCAGCGGCGGGATCGCTCCTAGTTGGAGGGGATCTGAACGCGAAGCACGAGTACTGGGGTGGGAATGTCTGCAACCGTAGTGGCGACTGCCTCAAAGAATTCCTGAGGATGTGTCCTGAGCTGGAGATACGGCGCACGGAGGGCCCGACATGTTTCCATGTGGGAAATCCATCGTTTATCGACGTGGTCATGACATCATCTGATGTTGTACCCGTGCCGGGAAGTGCTGATGGGCTTAGAAGTCTGTACTATGAATCTGACCACAGGGCCGTGGAGATAATCTTGCAGATGAATGAACTTTGCGGTAGAAAGCAGCGATATCTCTTTAACTTCAATAGGATGAATACGAGGGCTTTCAACTCGTTACTGTCTCGTGATTTAACTGAGCTCATGCTTCCGACGGATCGGAATGTGAGTCTATGACTGCCGTTATTAGAAGAACTGCGATGGAGAAATCGGTTCCAAGACTACCAGTGCGTCATGCTGACGTGCTAAGAATCCTCGACACCCTCGGCTTCATATCGGAGAAGAGAAGGCTTCGGAGGATACTGAGGAGAACGAGTGATTTCTCAAGGATTCCCATATTGATGGCTGAGATAAGGAACTGGATAGGATAATCCAGGGGGCAATTGCTGCGTTTGAGCAGAATTATTGGACGGATTATCTATGGAGTATTAAGGTGGATAACAGGACTTTTCGGCAAATGAAGGGTGCTGTAAGTGTGCGGCGAAGGTTGGCGGTTGCTGACATAATGAGGGATGATGGAGTCCTCATTATGATGACGGTGGCAAGGCGAATCTTTTGACTGAACGTTTATGTGGTGTTCAGAGAGCTGCTGTGAATCTCCAGTCCTCCACCATCGTAGGGATAGTCTTGGAGGAGGTATCGGGGCTGAGGAATCAGGCCCCAAACATTGAAATCGGCACAGATATTACGGCGTATGGTGTTCGAGGTGAGGATTTCGCTGGAGGACGTGTTTCTCTGCCGACTCCCTCTGATATTAGCAGGGCATTGTACAGTAGACCTAACAAGAGATCCAGCGGGCCGGATGGCATACCGGACCTGATCCTGAGGAAGACGGACGCCACCACATGGAGGTGCTTGGTGTTAATGCTTAACCACTGTTTCAACATTGGTTACTTCCCGAAAGCGTGGAAGGGTGCGACCATTGTGCCTATACCCGAACCGGGACCTGACCCCGGGGGTTCTGGTAACTACAGGCCCATATCTCTGCTCGCTAGCCTGGGTAAATTTATGTAGTGGCTTATTTTGGAGCGTATAAGGTTCATGGACGATAACGAGATATTGCCGAATAATTCATAAGACAGGCATCTCTGCGAAATTTCTGAGGGATCGCTCCCTCAGAGGGAGAGTGGGTGATACAATCTCTGATGAAAGAAGTGTTGTTGCTGGAGTGCCGCAGGAGTCACTACTGGGACCTGTCCTATTCAACATATTTCATGTCGGATATACCTCGGCCACCTGACGGAGATTTACTCCTTCTGTATGCGGACGATGTGCTGGTTGCGGAATCTGGCCCCAGAGCGGCAAGGGTGAATGAGAGACTCAACGGATACCTGGGTAGACTGCACGGATACTTCTGCAAATGAGGTCTCTGCCTGAATATGGAAAAGACGGATTGCGTAATATATAAGGGACGGCGTGGACGGCTGTATCCCAACGCAAGGAAGTACGTACCGGTGCTGAGGGTAGGCGGTGAGGTAAGTCTATGATAAGAATCATTTACGCATAGAATAAGTATCTACATGATTAATTAGTTTAAGATTAACTATGTAAGAACAGAATATTTGGATAAAGTAAACAAGTTGCTTACGTATGAAGCAAAGATCACATGGTGGCAATTCGCCTTGACGCATATGAAAAACAGACAAAAAATTTCTGTCTATTAACTTTATAAGTATGAAAGCTTTTAACAAGAACAAAAGATAATTGACAAAATATCTGCCATCGTTCACCCCAGTAATAAAGCGGACTTGTTACAAGTTTTTCTTTCGCAAGAATACGTTCATGCAAACAAAAAAATCGCACATTTGTCAGCACTTAAAAAAATATATTTCTAACCTCTAAAAAAAAAAAACACCAAAGATATAAGGCACGTTCGTTCTTTCGTACAAAATGATAAAATAAAATTTATAATTTGTTTTTAAGAAGATACAGCTAAAAATCTAAATTATTTTTAAAGCTCTATTTCCTTCACTTTTATTTAATTTTTTGTTTTGCGTTTTCGTTCAGACCACATGATTTTTTAGCAGGTTTCTTTTCTTTCTCTTACTTTACTTGCTGTTTTCTTTTTTTTAATTTTACAAAATAAATTTTCGCACTTTTATTTTTTTTTAAATACGTTTTAAATTTTTCATACTTTATTCCATTATTTTGTCCATAACAAAAAAGCATAAATTTTCACTATGCTAATTTAATTATTAACACTGTAATATTGTTGTTGTTACTATTATTGGTGTCTCTTTTCGATAGCTTTACCAGCTTTGTTGTATATGATTAAGAAGAAAACAAAAACAGCAATTAAATAGGCAAATAAAAGAAAAATGAGCATAAAAAAATAAGGTACAGTCAATGTTTGTATCGCATAAAAAAATGCGTGTAACAAAAACATTGTACATAAAACATATATGGTATGAATGAATTAATTCAATAAAACAAAACGACAAAAATACTAATAAACTCCATTACATTTTGTTATTTCTTCTTTCACCTTTGTATTTATTTCGTCTATCTTCACAGAACTTCTTTTTTCCACTCTTAGGCTTTGACAAGGGCAACAGACATCCTTGAAGCAATAACACTAAAACAACTATGATGTTTGTTTATATGCGAGTGTTTACAATTAAAGAAGAAAACGGTAATCACATAATTTTTGTGGTTTTTGTTTTGTCACTTTTGTCAGTAATTCGTAAGACTAATTGTGAAAATTGAATTAACCATTAAATTGTTGGAATAAAATTTAATTATTAAATAACTTTTTTCTTCCTACAAAGCGTTTTCGAATGATAAATTGTTTGCATGTGCTTTTCTAGTACGCCAAACAGGCAGACCCATAAACTAGCAACAATATTTCTACATACACTCAACACGTCGCACACATATTTATGTATGTACCTCACACACTCGCTGTTATATATACACACTTTCGGGCACTTTTTTCTTAATACAAAAATTATATTAAAAACGACACACATGTAAAATATTCACGTGTTTTTCAATAAAATTGTCGTTTAATGGAAATTTTTTTTTAATTTATTTTTTATATTTTTTTTCTTGAATTTTAGAGTTTCTTTTCACTTTCATTAGTATTTTCTTTTCAATTATTTCCTTTTTCTCTATTGTCTTATTCTTTTTTTTAATTAGTGTTACTCACCATGTTTCCAAATTACTGAATTTCTTCGTTACGACTTTGCCCAAATCGATACCCAAACGGTCAACAATCCTTTGGGCCAAATCCGGATGCGATGTACCCGAAAACACTTTAATGTTTGGCATTCTGGAGTGTAATGATGTTAATGTACTGGCTTGTTTCTCCAAATTGTCGCGTATCAAACTTTTTGCGCGTATCGGATTAGCAGATCGAACTGGCATCACACAATCTACGAGTACATGTTTTTATATGCAATATAAAAATTAAAAGAAACCAAAAACAAAATACATTAATACAACAACAAAGCATACGAAGAAACGACAATAATATTCTTAAGTACTCTCTCTTAATATTACATTAGTATGGGTGTTAAAATCATGGTGGTGGTTAGGTAGATAGAATTTCTCTTTTAATGAAAATACTCTTAATTGTATCTGCTCTTATAATTATGCTTAAAAGAAAATTTTTTACAATCATAGCTGCCAGATTTGACGAATTATTGTCATATTGACGATTTTGTAACATTTTGGCAAAATGACGATTGACATTTTCTACCTCCAAAATGACGATTTTTGCTATATGGACAATTGGCAGGTCTAAAAGTATTAATAATTCATTCTAGGTGAGACAACCAGCTTACTACTTCTAATTTTTGTTTGCGGTCGATGTTAATAAAGCGTAAAGAAATATAATTTAAGCGAATAATTATTTTTTTTGGTGTGATTTATACAACTTCTGTGACTTTATACCAAAAATTTTAACTAAGCAAAAAGCTAACAAATTGTACAAGTGTGCAACAAAACCTATGCACGAACTTCTGCTTAATACAAAATGTCTCAATAACAAAATCAAATACTATTGGATTTTAATTATTTTATTTATTTATAAAGTTAATGATCTAAATTTACTGAAAAATAAAAAAAAAACAAAGAAAATTCATATTTAACTTAGAAAATATCATTTTGTACGTTGAACACTATTTTTTGAATGCGACAAAGCAAAAGCACATCTTCAATAAATTGACTTGATATATTAATTTTACTAATATTTAGTTGCCTAGCCCTTATTTACATATCAATTTTATTATTATCGTGGCTTATTTTAATATCTGCAATACCCCATAAATTATCTCCAATCAAGTAGTATTTTCTCCTCTGTATGCGATATCAGTATGTATTTCAGGATAGCGTTGTAGACGAATCGATCCATTACTCCCTTCATTTTGAGTATTGGCCTAATTCCATGGCCAGAAATGCATTCCCAGACTAAAATACTTCCTTCATTATGTTTTACCGTATCTTTAGTAAACCGATGATTAAGACGTCCTTTTTATTCAGCTTAACAAGCTAAATCATCAAAAAAGAGTACGCTCTTCCATTAAAGGTATACCTAAGCTTACTTGCATTTATGTAAATTCAATTCTGACCTATGTATCTGTTTTTGGCAGCAGTAAATGGTCTTTATGCACTTCGACTTGATACTAATTCATGGTCTACAGATCGTGTTTGGATGCATCTACTAGAATTATTTAAATTTAATTGATTTGTAACAGACCTTTCTGATATAAAGACATACTTTTAGTGTAGTCGTTCCGTTTGTTGGTTTTCAGCGGTCTACTACCTCTGTGTATGGTCGTCAATGAGCCTGATGAACGGTAACGGCTTATAATACGATAAATAATACTGTGTTTAATTCAAAATTTGTTTGCGATTGATGTGACTGATTCATCTTTATTATAATCAATAATTATTTCTTCATTTTTGTAGAATATTGCAAAATATTGTTAGCTAGGGACAGAGTTTGTTAGATTCTACACGATTCTACATTCCTTCACATTTTCTCTAATTATTCCTCTAATGTTGAAATGATCATTTTAGTTATTGAACGACTTTTGTCGTTGGTAATTTCACTATCTATTTCGTGCTATTAATATAATAAAAGAATAGATCTCAAATTTTTTATAAAGCTAGTACTAAAATTATAGATATTATTGTCTTTTAGTAATATTAAAATTTACTATCAGAGAAGTTTGTTTTGAATATAATAAAATTTAGAATCAATACAATGTTTTAGCATTACTATCTAATAACATTTAAAAGTGTAGTTAATTGATTTGCACACATTAAAAACTTTTTTTTTTTTTTTTGGAACGATTTCTTAGACGATTTTCGAAACTGAAATGACGATATTTTTAAAATTAATCGGAAAAATTACGATTTTCAACAAATTTTATCTGGCAGCCCTGTTTACAATACGGACCGTACTATACGGTCTCTTCAGATTTGAAAAAGTTGGTACATTTGTACTTTTTTTGGTACAATTTCAGACTCAAAAGTACAATAGTAGACCGATTACTCTTTTGGTACAATTTACGAACTTTCACAATTTATTTTTTTAATGTATTTTCCCTAGTTTATCATTAAGTGATTTATTAAAACGAAAGAACGAAATAGGCTTCGTGTGCCTACAGTTGCCGGTCTTATTCAGACAAAAGATTTGTTAAGGTCATCAAGTTGTTGCTGCTTTAGTTTTAAAATACCAAATAATTTGTTATTAAAAGTAATTTGATCTCATGAATATGTACATATGTATATCGATAGATTTTTTTGTACATTATTTTACGTTTAAACATGTACACTAAGGTATAGTGTCGTTTTTTCAACCTCTGCAACCGTCGTGTACGAATTGTCACAATTGTATTGACGTGGAGTATAATAGACACCACTTTTAAACTCATATATTTTTGTTGACGTTTCCGAATACCACCTTATTTGCATTATTTATTCATAACAGTAAATAGTTTTCAAGCTTACGTGAGGCTTAAATTTGAAAAAAAGGCATTATTCTTGAAAACGTGACTGATTTTATTAATTCAAATTGCACAAAGTTACGAAAAAAAAAGACTTATTGTGGTGTCTGTTAGACTACACGTCAGTTACAGAAGGTCAAAGATATACTATACTTTTAAAGTATAAATGAATTTTTAAGTACAAATTTAATTTTATTATTGTTACGTCTTTACCTTTTTAAAAACGTGTTTTATGAGTTCGTAGATTGTAGTTAAAATAAAATAAATTCTGTGTTTGGTTAAAAAATCTTTTATTCAACACAGTTATGTATGTGCACCACTGCTTGTAATCATTTTACAGACAATAACAATTTGTATTCTTAATTACTCTGTCTGTTTACAACTTTGTAAAGAACAACAATTACTCGACCAGATGTTATCCACACTTAAATCTCTTTGCTGAGTTAGCTCCAACTAAACTGGTTTTTACTTCACTACTAGCTTCACGAGTTTACTCATTCGCTGAGTTAACTTTACTTAAACTACACTCGCTGAGTTTACGACACATAAACTGATTGCTGTTCACATCACTGTGCTTTTTATATAGCTGAGTAACAACACATCGAAAGCTCTCGCACCTCTCGATATTTCAGATAGATTCCATTTCTTTCTTTTAATTTTTTTTTAGTTCTTTTGTAGCTATGCGTGTGTAAACGTCTACCTCTTTCAGCTCTTAGTATTTGTTGTTGCTTGTTTATTGTCTGTTACTTGTTTTCTTTGCTGCTTAATTATTGTTGTTGCCGTGTTATTTTTATTTACTTTGTGCTCTCTCTGCTAATGGTTGTTGTAGATTTGGTTATTTGTAAACAGCACGTATAGTTGTTCTTGCAGCTTTTGTTTATTTATTTTAGCGATGAAATAAACGCTGTGACGGCCAACCTTATTTTCGTAACATTATTATAAAATGATGAATGAATTTTTATGTACTATTTTATTGTTTTTTTTTGTGCTTTTAAATTAAAATAAAAATAATTGTATAAAAATATTTTTGGTACATGTTTTATTGTAAAACATGTTTGTGGATTGTCTTGTATGAAGGTGACCTTTTGTTGTTGCGTAGTTTTCTCTACAAGTGGAGCTTTTTTACATCTTTTATTTCACACACTGATATGTATTAGGTACTCATTAGGGGTTTGTTTTGATGTTATTACCAGCGTTGTCAACTTAGTGCTTTTAGCACTGTTTTTAGTGTTTTTTTTTTAATTGTTGGACGCGAAAAAGTCTCGAGTTAGTGCTTAGTGCTTTATTTTTCTAATTTTAGTGCTCTTTTTATTTTTGATGGCACCAACTCATTACTTCAAATGGTAATAAAAACTTTTACAGAAAAGTAACAACGCAATAAGAAGCTTAGACTATGCAAACGAATAAATATGCTTATTTACTTGCTAGGTGAGATGTATGAAGTTTGAATGCTTAAGTTCCTTAGTACGCGTATGCCAGCAAAGGATCAGCAAAAAGACAAATCTTCCAAATTTCGGTTTATAATCTAAAGGCTTGCAGAATAAGTTTGTGCACATACATATGTATAGACTACTAAGGAATTTAGAGACAAGTGTCTTCGGAGTTCTCGAGGTTTTCCAGTTTTAAGTTTAAGGTTATTTTACGCCTTTGCGTCCTTTTAACAGACATTCGAAGGCAACGGTTTGTCTAACGCCAGCTTAATAGGGATCGAAGATTACATTTCATTTTTAGGTTATAAACAATGTTGATGTTTTTTCTATGACTTTTCGGTATCAAAAGGCTTTTCGAAATGTATAAAAACAATATTAATTAGTGAACACCAGTCAGCGATTTGCTCTGCATACTCGTTACGTAGCAATATGCAAGTGTACGCATTTTTCAATCTCAAAAATATTAATTTTGCATATCTTGAGAACGGTTATAGTGGAAGCTTTTGAATTTGGTCTAAGTAACTTCATTGCCCTTCCAATTTTCTATCAAAGACATACCTAAGTTCTAAGTTTTAAATAAAAATATACAGTCAGAGTAAAAACATAGTAATCAGCCTCATTGTCTGGAATTTAGTTTTCATTTCAGCAATTTAAAATGCGATAAATTTAAACATTTTATGTTTATTTGAAACAGTATTTAATGGTTTACAAAAGCCATAAAAACATGAAATGTGTATATTTACTTAGCAAACATGTCTTAATAAAAATCATTCTAAATTTTCTAAGTTTAGAGACCTTTTACACGCTATTTCTTACCGTACTATTCCGTACTATTTTCGGATTTTTTTGATATTATGTTTAGTTATAAAAAAATTATACTTCATTTTTATAAATCATTTAGAAAATCACAGAGTTAAAGCCCATAAATGAAAAATCACTTCATGACTCTGTATACTATTTTTTGACTCTGACTGCATGTATATCACTTTATGTTTATTTGAAACAGTATTTAATGGTTTACAAAAGCCATAAAAACATGAAATGTGTATATTTACTTAGCAAACATGTCTTAATAAAAATCATTCTAAATTTTCTAAGTTTAGAGACGTTTTTACACGCTATTTCTTACTGTACTATTCCGTACTATTTTCGGATTTTTTTGATATTATGTTTAGTTATAAAAAAATTATACTTCATTTTTATAAATCATTTAGAAAATCACAGAGTTAAAGCCCATAAATGAAAAATCACTTCATGACTCTGTATACTATTTTTTGACTCTGACTGCATGTATATCGATTAAGTTATTATGTTGAAATTATTATTGAAAAGAACCGAAAATATAAAAAAGCTTGATTTATCAATTTTTTATTAAAATATAATAAAAACAAGTAGATATTAAAAAATTATATATAAATACAAGCAATTTTAAATTTACTACTTTTTTAAATTACGCGTTTTTCCAACTTTAGTGTTTTTTGAAATTTTAAAGTTGACAATACTGGTTATTACTTCATATTTAGTGCTTTTCTAAAAACTTAAGCTATTTTTTCACTATCGCATGTCAGCATTGTCAGCGTTGGAACCATTTTTTTCAAGCACTAAATTTGAATAAGGAAACAATTATTTCGTTTTTTAAAGTGAAGCAAAATTATAGTAAAAAATTTAATGAAGTTTCTTTTCAGTTTTTTGTTGGAGCAGCTAACCGAGGTTTTTTCTATGAAAATAATTTCAAAGTTCTAAAAACATTAAGCAAATACGTATGTTAAATATGCAGGTACAAAAAGTGCACTAAAAATAATTTTGTATTTCATTTGTTGAAATAGACAAGGACACAAAAAATAAATAAAAGGCAATTAGGTTTGAGGTTAGGGTGTAAATTGGCTTAAAAACACTTTTTTTCTGCCAAATTCAGTTTTATTCTTACCAATATAAAATAGAAATACGGGAATCAATAATGAAATATGATGTCGGGCAAATTTCCACCACTTGCACGTCGGCAGACGTCCGCTCTTTTCACAAAATTTTGAAAATTTTGTTTTTACTTCCTAACCTCAAATTTGCCCACCCTTTAGACTATGCGCCAACTTGTTAACACTAATATTAGTAAGTAAAGCGATTACAATGGTTTCCACCGTGAATTATTTGTGAATTAAAAGCACACCTAAGTCTAGTAGATTTCATTTAAAATCCATATAATTTACAATATTTTTAGCAACATGTTTTGTCATTTTTATAAATTTTCTCAAATTAATTATTTGTAGGTTAATTGTTTTTTAATTTACATTATAGTTTCAATTAAGAAAATTTGTTTTTTTGGTAGTATTTGCTACGTTTTGTTTTATCTGGGAAATCTAGTAAAAACCTACTAGATTTCTTATTTTTGATCGAAATCCCATAAGTAATGGTTCAAGTGTAATCTTATTTTTTTTACAAAACGTTAGGTTACATGAGTTGCTGATAAACTAAAGAGTTCTATAGAAGCCGGGATGATATCACCAATATCCTCCATTACATTTACATAGTCCCTGTGAGTACCAACCACTATTTCCGACAAATTTCATTAGATTTATTAATGACAAGCCCGTGAGACAGTCCAGATCATGAAAGGGATATTTTGGGTATTTGTTTTGTTTGTAACCTTGCTGCGGGTTATATTGATTTTGGTTTTTTACTTCTAACCGTAAATTTTACCATCCATGTTAGATTTTCCGCCACTACCGTCGTCTAGCGTTGGATTTTTACAGGACGAATTTTGCAAATTCGTTTCTTCTTCGTAGATTGTGCAATGATTACAATTTGCATATGAGTTTGTTGATATTAACTGTGATGTTGGTAATATAAACTTTCTGACATTAATTTGTTAATTTTATTTATTTATTTATTTATTTATTTATTTTTTTTTTTTTTTTGTTGATTCGTGTATATTTTTGTAAAATGTATGTATGTTTGTATATTAATTGTTTTTATGTTTCAGCTTGTGATCAGTTATGTAGCTGATTTGAGTTCTGGTTTCAATAACTTGTTTGCTTGTATACGCTACAGTTCGGACTGTCTCTGCGACATGGAGACGAGCCCTCCGCGGTCTGGTGAGTGGTGGGACCGTTCGAAAAAATAAAAGATGCTTCAGCCTTTGCTCCTGTAGAGTACCACAGTTGCATAGAAAGTGTAACACTTATTCATATTTTCATCAAAAGCTATATTTTGGTAAACCATAGAATGCAATGTCCAAACATACAGTGTCTAGTAATTATTTATATATAAAAAAAGCCCAATAGAGTTATTGCTAAGAGTCAAGATTCTTATATCTTTCCTTTCCCATCGTAGGCCACACTATTCTGAATATTTTACAGGAAATTATAGAATGTTATTTCTCTTTCAAAACCTATTCATCTGTAAGCTCAATATCACAGCTAAGACAATGTATAGACGGAAAACCTTTAGAATGCACACTCATGGGCAAGTTAAATTTCCCGTGCGCCTTTATAATCTTGAATCCAGAGAAAAAGCATAACTCGATACAAGACCGTTTACGAAAATATTATTAAAGTTCTAACGCATTAATATGTTTTTAACAAAAAAAAGTACCTCACCAACTTTTTGCTGACCGAAAAACGCCGAAAGTATTTTAAATATTGACACAATGTTTATACTCTCAGATTTATCTGTATTTTGCAGTTTTTTTTAAGCATTGAGTAGTTTTGAAGTTTTTTGGTTAAGAAATCAGTTTTTCGTTAATTGTGCAGCTTTTTCAATTCTTAATATTTAAGTTTTTTATTTTCAATTTTGTTACTTTGACTACAATTTCTAAACTAAGAATTTTACTACATTTGCTTTAAACTAAGGCACATTGAACAAGATAGTGTTGCCCACACACAATGTTGCCAAATGTGCAGATTTATCTGTATTTTGCAGTTTTTTTAAGCATTGAGCAGTTTTTAAGTTTTGTGGTTAAGAAATCAGTTTTTCGTTAATTGTGCGATTTTTCAATTCTTAATATTTTAGTTTTTTATTTTCAATTTTGTTACTTTGACCACAATTTCTAAGAATTTTACTACATTTGCTTAATATAACTGTGGTGAGGTTACTCATACCTTTTTAATGCGACAACGTAATTATCCCTTTTTTGGCCACTTATTGTAAAGAAAAAGAGATTTCACACAGTGTGTGATACATTTAGGCCTAATAATATTTGGTTTTTTATTTGCACCAGATTCAGCGAACTCTAATTCGGTATACCTGCCGTGGGCCCTCTTTTCGGAATAAGTCTTAAATTCGAGCACAGTGTCATTATATCATATTATTTTTGGATTTACATTTAGTTTGTTGTGAATAAAAAATACACTTTGAAATGAATTATAGTTTGAAATGAATTATGTTTTGTAAAACTAAAACTACAACTAACTATAATTTTCATATCAGACACAATTTTGATATTTTTTCTTATTATTTCACTTAATTATCTCTCAAATAACTTCTTTATCAAAAGTTTGAAATATTTGGCAATTTCGATTTCAATTTCACTCGTTTCCGGTTTACAAAACTTACCTGATACAGATATATCGACCCCTTTGCGCGAAATTATCGTATGTTACAAAAACTAAGGTTTACAGAAGAGCTTTATTTCTACAGTCTTTTACTTTGGCAGGTAACATCAACACAAATGTTTAAATGTTATATCTCTCTAAGTATTGGGAATATCGATATAATGTTTTATTATTTGGTGAGCTTGACTTTGAAACACATTTGCATCAAAAAGTCAATTTCGTAAAAAATGTAACTTACAAAAATTTCGCGCAAAGGTATCGATATGTTGTATATTTTTTACTTTTAATGCGTTTTCAAACATATTTTTTTCAGTAAGATATAGTTTAATGAGATCCTAAGAATGTTCTATTTAGTAAGACTCTGCTGTACAAAAAAACTTTAAACTTTTTAAAGTACTAAAAACAGTATTATAATCACAAGGTTGACAAAATGTCAATGAAAATCAGTGTGACCATATAAGATTTTTTTAAGCTAAATTTAGCTTTTTTATGTTCGATTTAGCTTCGAAATTTTTCATTTAGCTTTTAGCTTTTTTTTTAGCTCTTTTCAAAAATTCGTTTAGCTTTTTTTACCTTTTCTGTCATTTCAACCAAAAAGGATCATAGAGCAAAAATAATACAAATATTGTAAAGTCTGATATCAAAAAACAATGAAATTGTAGCATCACAGAAACAACAGTTTCTGCATTGTTTACATGCTTATATTCATTAGTAAATTCATATTCTTTTTCATATGGGTTTGACGGAAAAGTTCCGAGATATTGCTTTCTGTTGTCCATTTTTTTTCATTTAAGAAAAAATGTAATGCAAAGAAAGGGTTTTGTGCTTATCTCTGAAAATATTACCTTTTAAAAGGCTGTAATATTTTTTAATTTTAAAAGACTTTTAGTGACAAGGAATAAAAGAAGTGCAACATTTGTCAGAAAATAAAATGCCATAAGTAAATAAACAAAAAATGAATTTGATTATATATATGTTTCCTTTAATGTCTCAAAAGGTTTTACTACCTTAGTTTTACTGGGGTTGTTTCTTTGCTATTGTAAACCTAATCACCTGTGTTATGCTTATTATTCATATTCAATTTTTCCCATAAATCGGAAAAATAATTCGATAGTGCAAATTTTAATGTACATTTCTGGTCAATTGAATTTTTTAAATCGTCGGTAGTGTAAAAATGTAGAATTTTGAAGTGAATCAGTACGGGGGATGAAATAAAGAGAAAAAATGAGGATATTATTTTAGTTAAAGTTAGATTATTACAATGTAAATGGACATTTTTGATTTGTCGAAAATTGGAACCCTTGAGACCGGATTCCTTTTTTTAGATTCTGCACAACTGTCATAAATATAAGATACAATATTAGCCAATGGTTAATAATAAAATCGACTAAATAAAATCAAAATTTATCAACAATTTTCTCTACAACTTTATTTAAAACTACCTTTACTCATCCGGTGTTGCCCGAGAATTTATAACATGATAATTATATATATATTAAGTTGGATTTATGTATTTGTGCTTTTAATTTCAACAAAATCGGGTCAGTGCTCTACGTCTGATTGGCTCATAAACTAACTGAATAAGCAAAAGTATTTATTTGTTTTATTCGCATACTTTTAGGTTTGCCAATTTAATTAATTTTTAATATTAAGTGACAAGTCTAGTGACTTATTTGGCCCGTTTACTCCAAGGTTACATTTTGAAAAATAGCATAGCCTATTCTGTTAACTGGATCTTCTTCTGCCTTGAAAATTTCTGCAAAATCGGTTAAGTCATATACGAGTGATTGCCAAACAAACAAACAAATTTATGAGATATGTATGTATATACATGGATTTGAAAAATGTATGAAACTGAAGATTTCTTACATTAATGTATTTCATTTGAATTCTTATTAAAATTTGTTCAATTAACAGTTTAACTTTTATGCTGATAGATTGAAAATTGATATCTAGTTTATCACCTAACCTATTGTTTTTACTTTAGATTTAAAGAAAACAATTTATATAGTGCTATTTTAACTTTATCTAAAATACAACTAAAAAAATATATGTCAAAAAACAATTTAAAATTGTAGCTTATTTTTTAGCCGCAAACAAAATTTTTTCGCTTTTTTTTAAACGCTTTATGTCATTTTTAAAATCTGGTCACACTGATGACAATGCTGAATATGAGTAAATTTAAGCAGCGTGTTTTTTATTTGCTCTCTCATTTAAGAGAAATTTATAAATGTATAATAATGTTTGCGATAAAATGCCAGTAGACCAAAGATGCGAAATGAGATTTTCAAATTGTATCAACTTTAATGGAAAAATAGTACTTTTTCAGTCCGATTGTACCAAATTCTTTTTTATTATTTTTTTTTTATAAACAATTAACTAAAAATTTAAATAAAAATTCATTTGTACATACTCTATATTGCATACAAATTAATCAAAGTCGTCTTATTTCGTAAACCAGTTCGGAGGTCTCTAACGACCGCGAAAAATTTGGTAGCACTCAAAACTTTTATTTACGTTAGGAAAAATTTTTTTTTATTAGACTGGACAAAATGTGCTAAACAATTAACAACGAATGTTTAACTAAAAATGCCATATGAAAATGAAAAGCAAAAAAATAAATTCGTGAAAAGTAGTGAAATAGGGAAAATTTTGAAATAGTGCTAAATTCATCTTCCAAGTGTCAGTTGTTTGTGGTTTGTTCACGTAGACCCGGTCTTTCAAATGACCCTAGAGAAAATAATCCAGCGGTGTTAAATCACAAGAACGAAGCGGCCAATTGGCATCGCCAAATTGAGGTCACTGATGTCAACAATAGCCAATTGTGGCCACAAAAAATTGGTTATCATGTTTTGGTAGCGCAGAGAATTCACGGTGACGACGTT
The DNA here is from genome assembly GCA_023159175.1 of Wohlfahrtia magnifica. NCBI lineage: Eukaryota > Metazoa > Arthropoda > Insecta > Diptera > Sarcophagidae > Wohlfahrtia > Wohlfahrtia magnifica. The sequence continues at coordinate 2,062,599 of JAKWBJ010000496.1, read as the reverse complement.
ACATTGCTCATTTTCGAAAAAATACGGGACGATGATGCCGCCTAACCACAAACTGCACCCATATTTCTGTTTTATATTGGTATGAATAAAAAAATGTGCTGTTAAGCCAAATTTGCCCACCCTTTATATCGTAAAATTTTTACATACTTGTTTTTATTTTCAAAATTTTTGTTTGACATTTTTCTTTTGTTTTATAACATACAATAATACGACACAGCCCACAATGCGTTGAGCCCATACAAGCAATGGACAAAAATAGGAGTGGTTGGATATAGATAAAATTTTGTACTATAAGTAAATTGGGGTCGCTGAGCTCAAAAACTGTCTCAGATTTGATGTTAACTTTATAGTTTTGCTAAAAACCAGATATTTAGGACGATTTTCTTAAGCCACATACATAACGACTTTTTTATTTATGTATTTTTATAATTTTTTTAATTCTTTTTTCTGAAAAGTATTTTTCATATCTGGGATTTTCATTACCAATTCATAAAATGTAAATGTATTCAAGAATTCTTAAGTTTAAAAAAAATATATGTATAATTTTGTATATAATTTTTTAATATGTAAGAAGAATTAAATCGAAAATAAACTAAGAAGATTTATATTTTGTACTAGATAATATTTTTGTATTAGATAATATTTACTTTTGAGACCTTATGTGTTAATAAAAACAAAAAAAACAAAAAAACTTGTCAACATATAAAGCGTGTTTTTTATAGAGGTATAGAACTTTAAGTTGGCATTACTTTTCAAGATGACGACCGATTTAACAGCTGTCAAGTGATTTATTCTCAGTTTGGTTTGGCAATTCATTATGAATAGACTAGAGCCCGGCGTAGATTCGTCGAATGGGCCCAAAACGAGATTACCGTTGTCCCTGATTTTCATAAGCGAATTTTGTTTAGCGATGAAGCACACTTCTGTTTGAATGGCTACAAACAAAACTGCCGCATTTGGAGTGAAGGCAATCCTCAATGTATGTGGACACAGTTAAGTCCAGAAAAACTGACTGTTTGTTACGCTTTATGGGCTGGTGGAATCATTAGTCCGTACTTTTTCAAAAACGATGGTGGCCAGAATGTTACAGTCAATGGTGATCGGTATAGAGCCATGATTACTAACTTTTTCATTCCTGAATTGAATAACCATGATGTCAAGGAGATGTGGTTTCAACAAGATGGCGCAACATGTCACACAGCTCGTGCCACAATAGATTTATTGAAAGACACGTTTGGTGACCGCCTAACTTCACGTTTTTGACCTGTAAATTGGCCTCCAAGATCTTGTGATTTAACACCGCTAGACTACTTTCTGTGGGGCTATGTAAAGTCATTGGTCTATGCGGTAAAGCTGCAAACGCTTGACCATTTGGAAGACAACATTCCCCGTGTTATTGCCGATATACGGCCACAAATGTTGGAAAAAGTCATCGAAAATTGGACATCCGCGCCAGCCGTGGCGGTCATATACCAGAAATCATATTTAAAATGTAATGCCTCAAGATTATGTTTCGGATAAATAAAATTCATGTCAATCGAATAATCTATCGTTGTTTTATTGCAACTTAAAGTTCTATACCTCTATAAAAAACACCCCTTATGTTATATTTCATATAAATTTTTCATTTTAAGCATTAACAAAATGTATGTACGACGATGTAGGAAAAGTTATTTGCAGTTCCTGGTTATAAAAAATCCTTACTTGTAGATTAAAAAATAAAACGGCACTTATTTTTATGGAAAATGTTTTTTTCTTGTTTTTCATTGAAATTTGTTAATTTCTAAAGTTTTTTATTTGATAATATCATACCTATATTAAAATCACTAAAATATACATATATCAAAAGTTATATTTTTTAACGATTTTTAAATTCTATTTATTTGCTCAAATATTATTTATAATAAAAAACTTTACTTCGCTTAGCTTAATCGGAACACAAATTTTTGATATTTTTTTAAGAGAACCCAATACGAATTAAACAAAACATGATTTTTTTTTGTTGAAAAATATCTCAACTTCGAAGGTAATAGCGAAGCCACAACTGAGTCTTTTGCCCAAATATTTTGTTTTTATTTTATTGATGCAATTATCTGTCGATTGGTGTCAATATTGTTAGGTTTCGAGTCACAAATAATTTTGATTTTGATACTGAATCATCGTGACAAAAACTGACAATGCTAAAACATCTATGATGACGGACGATGAATGTTTTTGGTTTCATACATGACTTTTTAAAGCAATTATCCAAATTGTCATAAACAACAGAAGTTGATTTTGTCATGCAGGCGTATGTTTATTATACAATAGCACTAAATATCATATTACTTTATTTGTTAACTGGGACAAAATCCTACACTGTTCAACATGCAAGAGGCTCATGACAGACAATTTCATTAAATTTCAGTATGGTGACATTCAATGACATTGTCGTACTAAGGTCTCTTTGCTTGTCATTGTCACGAGGATTCTTCACTGAAATTTTTCATTTATGATAATTTCATCCATATTTTGACTTGTAACTGATATTGTGACGATGATTCATCAATGAAAATATCATAGTGACAATGTCGTTCAAATTCGCCACCAGAAGGTTGTAAATTAAGCCAATGTTTCAATAACATCAGTAATTTATCAGTTTTATATAAAGATTTCTTAGCGGTAGGTACATTCAGTATTACGGGATATTCAATAGGAAAATCTGCATTCTTACTAACAGAGAACTTTTAAAAATGACGACCACCTCCGGAAGAGGAAAGTCAAGGAAATTCCACTTAAAAGAAATAAACAGGAGTCTGTTCTTAAGTACATGACATTTAACGCTTTAAAATAACTCAACTTTCCCATTTTACTCCAAAATTGGTTTATGTAAATAAAAGGAAGTGCTACAGAAAATTTACATGCATTAATAGTGCATCATTTTATTTTCTGTGGTAAAAGTTTGCCGTTGTGATGCAATTACAAACAGGCCCCAACAAATATTACGAACTGTGTATCAAAGATCGGATGTGTAAAAGCCGATATGTAACGAAACCAGGATTTTTTTCCGAATTTGGGTGTGCAAAGAAAACTTTAAGTGATAATGATGAAGAATTTTTACTTGGCCAAAAGATTATGACATAAAAACATTTTCGTAACAGGCCATCTGGAGACATTTTGCACGTCTTTTTAAAATCAACAGAGTAACTGACAAAAAATAGCATATACTTGTAGGACTTCGGCACTACAATTAACATCTGGATATAAGTAAGCTGTGACAAGAGCTGCTGCCAAAAAATCCCAGCCTATTCGAAAAACTATTAAGGTTACAAAAAAAATTTTAATTTCGATTACTTTTTGAATCTTAATTTGAATTATAATTAATCTTTTGATTTGCAATTAATTTTTATTATCTAAACAACCTTGGGAACTGAATTTTCTAAGTAAACAGCAAATAATGATTAAAGAGAATAAGACTTAAATATGTGATGTTGATAACTCGTTAATCTAGCAGTAGAATTCAAAAACGAAATTTTAAAAAAGTGTGAGGTTAGTAGTTGATCTATTTTAATATGCCTATGCAAAGAATATTGATAAGACTTTCGAAGATAGGTGAATAACATGTAAAATTTTTATAATTATATATCTCCCTAATAATCTTTAAAAGCATCTCAATTTTTCTATTTCATTTAGATCTTAAGGCTGATTTAAAAAATAAAAATATTACTTCATATTTAATTTTTTTGTATAATAATATAGAGTTCTTTAAATCAGTAATTCAAAAAGATAATCTTAACAGATCCTGAAACAAATGTAAAATTATTTATGCGTAGGCTAAACATATAATTTCATTAAGCACATGAAAGTAGATTTTTTAATTGTGATAAAAAATCAAGTCCATTGTCTTAAAAATAGAGTAATTTTATTCAATAAGTCCATTCACATTCGGTTTAATCAAAAAATTATATTTCAAATAAATTTAAAGACAAAATACCATTAAAAATTGTCTTAATATTTAATATTGTAAAATTTTCCATTGGTAACATTTTTGAACCGGCATTATCAATATTAAGTGATGCATAACGAGACAAATATTTACAATTTTGCATTTCATACATATGTACGTCATAGGGTAGGTTAGCATCATAGCATCATGGAACGAAGAGAAAAACGAAATAAAATATACATACAATGTGATAATAGATAGGAATATAACATTAAAAAACAGTTGATGTTTACCAAATGCACAAATGTCTAGAGCTGTTGTTTTCCAATCTTATAATAATAATCGAATTAATTTTTTTATATTAATTAACATACAAAATAATCAGGATTTATATATGTTTATTTATTTATTTATTTATTTATGTTAATGGATCGAAAAGACATAATAATGCAGGCTATGACGTCTTTTTGTAATATTTAAATCATGGTAAAATTACATAAGGTGAAGTTGTTTGTCCGACTGATAGCTTCTTTTTTTGTTCACCATGGTTCACATGCTGTCAAAACATTTTCTTGTACAGCAGAGACTTACTAAAAAGAACGTTCCAATGATATCGTTAAACTATGTATACCTTATTGAAAAAAACATGTTTCAAAACGCATTAAATAATATATTTATATGTCTAAATATTTATTGTTCATAATTGAAAAACGTAAAAAAAACTAAATATTTGAAAACTAAAATTTTCAACAAAATAAAGTATTTTTAATTTACGAGTATTAACTGTATACAATTTTTGTTTACGTTTTTTTATATGGAAATTTTTTGACATCTATCATACAATGTACAAAAAATATTGTCTTTTGTTCAAGGCGAATTTAATAAGGTGGTCTTAAATTGAAAATGAATACAACACTGTAAAACAAAATTTTGGTGTGTCAATATACTCGTAATGCAACACTGTAGTAAGCAAAAAGCTGTAGCATCAAAATACAGAATGTTTGTGTTTTTTGACATACGCGAATGGGTCAGCCGTTGCTTGCGTAGTAAATTAGGGCCACCTTATTGAATTCGCCTTGATTTTGTACAAAAATTAGTTGTTGCACAGACAACTTCACCATGTTTAATTTCACCATGATTTGAATATCAGACAGTCTCGAAAGTTATCAGTCTATAGCAAAACACTTCTTTTGAAAGTGTAAGCAAACATTGCTCCTGTGTCTGGAGGAAATAGCAAGATATTCAGTGGTTATCCCTAAATGCGTTACTGAACATGGAGACATAGAACATAAAGGTGGTTGACGGAAAGTAGCCAATAGACTTTGGCATAAAAATTAATATATGACAATTTAGCTGGGTCCAGTTGAGCTGTGCCACGGCCGGTTATCAAACAAACGTAATATTTTCGCAACCTGGTGGCGTAACAACCACAAGATGATATTTCAATAAGAAAAAACGAGCATGAGTAAACGTGCAATTTTAAAGAACAAGTCTCTCATTTAATTGGAATACATATTGTTTTAATATTGACAGAACATTGAAACACATGCATACATGGGTGATGTGTACCATTTTCATTCCATGTGGTCACCGTTTTAAAAAACCGGGGCACTTGAATGGTTTTCTCAACAAAATGATTGTTGTAACGAACGCCGCATTGGATTCTCATCCTTAGAACACCTTGCTCTTATTAAGATCGACCATTTTAGCACGAACCTACTCGGAGCTTATCTACCATTTCGCCATAACCTCCTAAGGACTTGGTCTATGATTAAATGACAATAGTTGCTGTCATCTGCGAAAGAGTATCTCATCTATAATACCTAATATACAGGCATACTCTGACAATCGCACGTGATTTAAAAAACACCAAATTTATTTCAGGGTGTTCTGAAATTCACTTGAGATCTTCCATTTTTCGAAGTCGTTTACAAAAAAAAGATATGTTTTAACATTACAAAAAAAAAAAAAAAAAAAAAAAAATCAAAACTCAACATTAAAAAATAAAGAGCAAAAATGCCTACAGGTTTTTTATTAAGCATAATTTGTTTAAAAAATCCGCAATCAAGGAAAGAAAAATTAAAAAGACGTTCCGGAGCAGACGTAAGTATAAACATATCACATATAAAGGAGTAATGTATATGTGGATTTTGTGTTAAGTTTGACCGGCTGAATAAAACTGCATTTAGGATGGCTTATGAAGAAACTGATGTGCATATATGCAAAAGTACTGAGCGCATTCTGACGGTCGGTTCCTTCCAAGGCGTGAAGTAGTATTGCGTCAATTTGACTGTCACGTCAAGAGTAAATGCTTCTCAATTTAGTTCAAAGTTTTGGGTGTTGAGTTCAATAACTAATTTGCAGCCTGATCATAATATCAGCATGACTAAATTGAAGATTTCTGAGAATGTGGAATTGGCTGATCCTTGTTTTTATAAACCGCAAAGGATTGATTTATTGATTGGCGCAGGACCTTTCTTTGATTTAATATGTGTTGGCCAAATCAAGTTGGGCCCGAGTCTTCCAGTTCTTCAGAAAACTTCGCTTGGTTGGATTGTAACTGGCCAATGGCATAAATCTTAGTATGGGATGTTCTACATTGTGTAAAATGTTGTGGGATATACTTAATGTTTTTGAAGAAAGACTATGCCTTCTTTGGATCAATTCGGACATGACAGAAGAAGAACCGAAAGCATCAAAAATGCATTTCTACCAAAAGTTTAAAATTCCAGAAGTAATTGCATCGGTAGAAGGCACCCATGTGAGGATAGTAAAACACACGTCGGGTTCTGAAATTTATTTTTGCAGTAAGCGATTTTATAGTTTAAATGTGTTTATTGTAAGTACTCCTATATTGAGGTTATTTTTTAAATATTACACAATCAAAGTGAATACTGTGCATGTAGATTTGTGACCACCAAATGACAAACTCCGATTTCAATGCCAAAAAGTCATAAAGAGAGCAAGAGAGTCGCTGGCTATTGTTTAACTCCAAACCCTTTACAAGCTGATAATTGGCACTATACTCACTATGTTTTGGAAAGAGGCGTTAATCATAATTTTATTATATTTATATTTATTTGTATATTGTTAGATCCTGTTACATTTTAAACTCTATTGCTAACGATATTTTACAAATTTTTTTTTTCGAAATTTCAATTTAGTATCATACCATTGTTTTTAAGAATTAAAGTTCATAAATCATTTTTAATTTAATGATTTTCAAATTCATTTAATTACAATGTTGGGATTTGGAGAGAAAACATTTACTCTTTGGTGTCCATCTTTTAAGACGATACTGCTATTTTTATTTTATAAGAGAATCTCGCAAGCAAGAATGCATTAAATCAATATGCACATATACACATACAAGCACATACGTTCCCACTTAACACAGAATTGTATAAAAACTCTTAAGCGCCAAATGCACTAGGGTAATAATTTAATTTAAACAACTATACATACACACACACATTTCTACCAGCTGTACGATATGTTTAAACCATTTTACAAAACAATAAAAGAAAACTTTTAGAAACAAATTTTCCACTAACCATTTTCATCAGTATCCATGCGTCCAGGCATTTCGTAAATTCGTAGCAATAAAAAATAGTCCTTTGTTAAGAAATTAATTTATCACTTTAATTGTAAACATTTAGTTTTGGTACTTTTTTTTAATTGTCTTCTTTCTATTTATTCAAGAAACGTGACCGTTCATGACCTTTACTAAGAATTCATTGGCAAAATTGTTGTTTTTTATTGAATTTTCACAATAAAGAGAATTAGAAAAATTAGAAAAATTGTTTGTATTGGTTGGGATGTTTGCGTTGCGAATACTGCACGATATACAAACAACAATTTTATTAATTGTTATGGTTTGTCTGTCAGGCTGTCTGGTAATAAAAAGCGCAAGACTAGAGCGTATTATATATTTTTGTTTTCATTGATGTGTTGTGTTTTATTTTGTTCTATTATTTTTTCTGTGATACGAGGTACAACTATTTGCTAAAAGAAAATATCTGATTTTTAAGAGGTGAATTGGTAATTGCAAAAATAAAAAAGAGCAAGAACGCTTAAGAGAACATAGTATTCACAACAGAGATGGGAAAGTGTTGATACGATCATACTTTTTTGATACTATTTAACTTCAAAAAATACCGTAGTACTCCCCTAACAGACGACTAGTGTAACAGAAATTTAGCCAAATGGCTATCACACGCTGGGAAAATGAACCACCTACTATGAGACCGGAATAATCTGACCACATTTGGGTCAACAGGAAATGGGGCAACTGTTGAGGCTGCCTAAACCACATGTGAGAAACCTTATATCGGTTGTTACTGACCGTTGAGCTGTTTGTACACATGCTCATTTAATTATCTACGGAACAGTTTCTTCGCCACTGCGTTGGACTCAACGATTTGAATAATTCAGTGCTTGTTAGGAGGATAAGGACTACCTCTAATATTCAATCAAAAAAGATTCTTTCCTCTATTAGGGTAACTGAATGGCTAATTAAGCCGGTGATAGCTGTCAGATTAATCTAACCTTTACTCACTTTTTTGTAACTTTAGTCAATTATGAAACGATAAAACAAATTCTTGAGTTTGGTTAAGATGACTCTAATGCTGAAATATTATTGTTAAAAATTCATACTGACGAAGCGAACATTTCTGGCAATATAGTGAAGAAGGTTGAACTATCAGATTAATTAGAAAATCAAGGCTTACAACTGAAGGAAATAGACTATACAATTTCTAAGCATTTTAGAATTAAGGTGCAGTATCAAAAAGTGTGCCTAAAAATATAAAAAACTATCAAATAATCCTATGGAAGATGATATAGAAGTACAAGCCCCTTGAAAAACTTCAAAATACATTAAATATAATCAAAATATATATACTATAAATCTATTATTATCTTCTAATAAAAAACATTGGATTTTTATTCCGTTTACAAGCCATGTTGTATGTTTAGTTAAGAATAAAATGCTATTTTGCTTTTAAAAACAGAGTTATAAAGTTTTTTAGTAATGCAACTCATGATAACATCTTTTTGTTTTATATATTTTTTTACTGTTGTCAAAAAAGTACTGTCAAATGATTTTTTTTTTTTTTGATACTGAACGAAAATCCCATTTCCCATCACTGATTCACAAAAGAGCACGGATAAAGCTTAAAAGCTTTTCTCATAATTCAATTGAGCATGGTGTGTGAGAGCAGTGATTTGACGAAAAGTAAATTCTCAAAATAAGAATTTTCGAGAATTTATTGCATTAGACCAGCGCTACCGTTGGAATTTTTCAAAAAGTTGCACAAAAAGGGGTTTTTGGAAAAAAGGTGGCACAAAAAGAGGATTTAAAAAAAAATTAAAATAAATAGTTTCGTTATGGTTTGACGTTGCTTTTCGGTGGCTAGAGTTGACATTTAAGACCAACTCGAACATAGTTCGAGGCAATGTGTGAACAAAATTTTTGAAATCTGTATATTCTAACAAGACAATAACCGAAAGCCTACATACAGCAAGCGTTGTAAAGGACTGTTATTATACAATGTTCCCAAACAACTCTTGCTAACGAATGGCACAATAATTCCACTGAAACTACTGCGAAGTTAGTATTTTCAATAGAAAGCTCTTTAGTCGCCATTAAAGCATTTATCAAAAACTTTTTCGGAGAATACTAGTTACCAAATAATGCAGGGTATGTTAATTTCCATCGTATTTCTAAAACCTAAGACTTCATTAATATCTATATGTTCTTCCTTAGTTAATTCAGAAATAATATGTTTCCTATATAAATAAGTGCGTAAAAATATTTCTAAACTTGAAAAATGCGGAAAGAATTGGATAAAAAATGAATTTGCTTGTGAAATGCATGCATATTCCAGATTTAGGTTACCTGAATGAAATACATATGTATATGTACATACGTATGTATATCATTTAAATGCATATTTCCATTTTTTCCTGAATACGCTTCTAAACTTAAAATCGGGTAATATTTAGCATCAGGTAATATTTATTAGCTTATAAGTGCATGAGGGTACGAAAAACCGGATTTTTTATCCGTAACTTAAGATATTGAAGGTATTTCAAAAATCTCAAATACAGATTCTATTGTACTCGTTGTACTATTAGTATAACTTTTCTAAAAAAATTAATTAAAATCCTATCTCATTGTTGTTTTATTTTTTATGCACATATGTACATAAAGTTTTTTTGCCCCTATTAGTTTTTCTAACACTGTATATTACTTCCTTAAATTATATAATACATATTTACTTGTTTTATTACTTCTGGTTGATTTGCGAAACAATAGAAAAATACATATGTATGTAGTAGGTATGTATGATATATGTATATGTATTTTGTTATGTATGTATTATATGCATAAAAATTATTATAATGCTAAATGTTTTATTAGGAAACGTAAGAAATATTCTTTACAATTTGTCAAGAAATCTGAAATACGTAATTATTTATAGGGAGTAAAAATATACAACAAAAATTGGAATTCTTATTTTTCACGAAAACATACGCATTCGATAATATATTAAATAATGTTTATCGAATATCATTTCGTTTTCTACTATGTATTTTGTTTTTTACTTTAGTACTCGCAAATCATATAAACAAAATATTTTATTTCGTAAACAATCACGTTTTTACACATGCACGAAAGTTAGCAACTATAAATAATCAAAAAAAGCAGATAAAAATAAAATTGAAAATAAATGTATGGAAAATACTAGACAAAAACACAAATTATAAAACAATACTAATCAGTCATTTAAACAAAATAACCGAATTTCTTAAACATTTTTTAAAGAAACTGATATTGACGTATTCGTTTATTTTAAAAACCACGTGTAGTAAGTATAGTATACGCAAATCAACCTACAAACACAAACACTCAATTCATCTGCAAAGTCAAAAACATCTGCAAGGCAATATCCTAGCTAGCAATTGGAAGATCGTTTTTGGACAAATCACCTTGCTGAGTCTTTTTCGAGTCATTTTGCTGATTAAAAACTGAATAATCACTTACACGATTAATAAAGGACTCGAAAATAATTCGCGCTAATGATTAAAAAGAGTTTGATTGCAATACGAATTGTATAGCAATCGTAAATTAATCATACATAAGTTTGAACTGTTAATATTATATACTACTAGTAAAGGGGTCGAAATTAACTCTAGACTAAAAGACTCATAAATAATTCATCAAGAAGAGTGGCTGTTAGTGACAATTTTCTCCCCACAAAAGTATCTTTCTTTGATCAGAAAATGAGCACATATTCCAGCTTTTTAATAGCGCAGAGACGTCTAAATTGACTCAAATTTGATTAAAAATTTCAAAAAATTCTGACTGGGTAGCGTCAGTCTCACACGCGCATACACACACTTAAGAACACGGTGAATTCACCATGCTTTTGTTTTATTCATGTATTGTAAAAATATGTATGCATGCGCATAAACGCACACACGCACGTGTATTGAAAATACAATAATTATTTTTATTTTATTGCTCTTTTTTATTATGAAATTCACTCACTTATTTCACCAGTAAAAATTGTCTTTGCGTTTTTCTTAAATACCGAACACAAAATGTTTCTTTAAAATGTTTTTTTTTAGGAGAATTAATATGGAAAGAAGAAACTCTTTTTAAGATAACGCGCTAAATAGTAGTTGCTGTTTTAAAAACCGAACACTTTAACGAATAGAATTAAAGAGCAAGAGATTTAGTTGTTTTCGAAACAAATGCCAAATGCGTTATGATTCTGCTTTTCAGTAACTCCAGTCATAAGAACTCACATCGATACTCCACGTACTTATACAATCGTAACATACAACATATCAATATATATATGTATACATATGTGTATGTATGTACAGTGAAATTTCGATGTAAAGGCTCTGAAGGGGATCGAAAATTTCTTTCTTTATAGCTATTGATTATTTATACATATATACATATATATCTGTAAACTGACTTCGTTGTATAGATCATGATCAATGAATACTTCGCTATATAGAGGTTTTACATATGGATCTACAAACATATTTAGATTTCGTTATTTTAAAACTTCGATGAGAGGCTTTTCAGCGAGTATTTCATTATATAGAAGTCTTATAACTCGTAATTTGCTCGCTGTAGCTATAGTGCATTTTTGTATAAAAAACTTTGCAAAAAAGGGGAAACCTAAAATATTTATACAGTTATATTCTGTTTTTCGTTATATTGAAGTTTCACTGTATTTGCATGTACAGTTCACTCGCAGATTGTTGTTGCTTATGAATGTATAAAATTAATATAAAAAGACATTGATAGTGTAGTTTAAAGCGTGTTTATTGTTTATAAGGTAAAACCAAACAAAAATAAATTCAAAGAAACAGTAGGCTTCCAATGGCTGTAATCACACGAGTACAATTGTGCTGGCATAAAATGATAGTTTATCGGCAAGAGAGGTGAAGAGAATAGCGTAAAGTTTCAAACAGCTACAATCCCGCATTACCAACACAAAACTAATACGTGCACATTTTGAAAAATTAGGGTTGGCAACTTTTTTTTTTAACAGAATTCATTTAGTCGTTAGTTGCATTTGAAACAATCAACATGAACAAACAAGAAGGGGGATACAGATAGTTTGCTATTTTCTGAAACTTTCTTCAATATTTCCCCTGTAGCTAAGGATCTTAAGGCTGCAGCAAATTTCTCCTCAACGGGAATACATTTTCTTATAGATGTATCAGAGAGTTCAATATTTTTGTAAATCACTCTTGGTCCATGCGTATGAACGAAGTATACGCTTTTGCATCGTCATACAAATTGTATTCCTTGAGGAGAAACAGGATGTTACCACCAGAATCATAAGATTCCCGCCATGAATTAACCCAACAGGATTTGGGTCTGCTTTCTCACTCTTCCTCTAGCAGTAGTGCTGCAGCTTTAAAACTGCAGGCACTTGAAATTTCGCATAAAATAATTGCCAGTGTTTCATTATTTCCGCCATATTTGCGTTTATTTCAAAATATTCATTTACTCGTGTACACTTAAAAAGCCAAACATCAAATGAATTCAAAACCACTAATCCATACAAAGCTGTGTATACGTATACTCTTTATGCCAAACTAATATTCATCCCGTATGATTTGAAAAGAGCTAAAATTGTGCGACTAAAAATTATTCTCGTGTGATTACAGCCAATGAGAACAAAAAATCAACCAAACACAGAAAGACAAAACATATGTAACTTCATTTCTATAACAGTTATAAGAGGAATCTCCAAATACGGAACTAATTTTTTAAAATAAATGTATGTACGCACATATGTATGTGATTTAACTGTTAATAAGGCTAAAATAGTGTTTTATTTCGAGTAGATGTTTTGGAGCTTTATGGTTTGGTTGACGTTTTAGAGTAGACAATGTTAGAAAAAAAAATTGATGTTTAGGAATGTTGGTGAAAATGAGTGCTTCCATTATTCCGAGTTCACTGTATGTACTAAAAAAGCTACAAAAAATCCCTTTCTGAAGCATTATAATACAAAGAGTACAAACATCACATATGGTTTGTTTACAATGAATTGTTGCGTTGTTGCGTTAAATAAATAAACTTTGATACAAACGTGATAAATAAATTGAAAATAAAATAAAATAAAAATAAAATAATACGTAATAAAAACAATCTTTAAGAACATAATAATTATGTTCCTCTATTAGTAAAAATTAAAATACATGCCCGCTCTCTTACATTAGCGGCTGCAAAAGCCGGTTATAAACAAATTATGAAAATCTAACAGAGGCGTAGCTAAAAGTATGCCATTAAAATCACATTTTTATATGTATACCTACTATTTAACATCCGGTGTGCTTAGCTACCCCTGTCTTTATTATCTTAACTCTTATCTTAGTTATAATTTTTTACCCTTTTTCTCTATTTGATCTATACCCTAGAGTTCCTTCCAGAAAGACAAAATATAATTAAATTTTAGCTGTTTACAGTCTTCGCATAAAGACACAATAATTTGTATATAGTAAAGGCATAGGACAACTTATTTTCTGTAATACTCGCTTTTCCAACATCTTTCTCTTTTTGGCTGATATGAATAGATAACGATGCTTTAAGTGTTACAAATTTCCACTCATGCGCTTCCATCAATCTCGCTGAGTTATTGACTGATGAAGTGTTTTATCCACGAAGTTGTTTAAATCAATTTTAGATTCATCTAATAATACCGATCTCAAGATAAACAAATTTTAATAGTTACTACGTATGGGAGACGCTACGACGAAATATCCAATTAAGTCCACTTTTAAACTGACCGAATTCATACACTTTTACTCTTACCGTTCTCAAGATAAACAAAAATCAATATCTACTTTGTATTGGAGCTACGATGCCTACTTCTACTTTTTGACTGATCATTTGTATTAACTATGAAGATATTTAGACCAAATATATTGTTACGAAAATAAAAATACGACACTGCATTGTGGGATTTTGGTATATGTCAAGTTGGCAGCACTGCCACATCGAATATCTTTACGCTACATTTGAATTAGCGGATATGGAAATAGAAGATGGTCGGTATTTCCTGAACATTCTAAAATGCAGACAATTAGTTATATAAAGGGCTGTTTTACCTACATGTGAGTTAGTTATCATTTGGCTGTCGTAAGATAAAGAGGTGTTAAAGCGGAAATATAAGTGTTGTATAGTGAATATTAAGTTGTTGTAAACTGTTTAAAAGTTATTGTGTAGTAAATAAAAGATAATAGTAAAACAAGAAAATAAAAACGGTATTTATTTTATTTTAAACGCAATTTAAATGAACTCAAACGTTTTAAAAAAGATTAAAACGTAACAATAAAAACTTCTTCTTTTATCGTTCTCTCAAGATACAAAAAAATCAGTATTCACCATGTCCACTTATCCGATTCCGCCCACATTGATTGGTATTGACTATCAAGTTATTTAAATTAAATTCAGAAACTTCCATTCTAACCGTTCTCAAGATATACCAAAGTCAATATTTTCTTTCTATAAAAGTTACTATGCCCACTTGTCAGACTTCGCCCACTTTTTGAATAAAGATTTGTAGTAGTCAATACAATACCTTTTTGAGCTAAATTTAGAGACTCTTGCTGTTACCGTTTTAAAGATATTGAGAAATAAATATTTATATGGTCGTGAAACCGCCTGTTTAAAAAAAAGATAATCAGTGAAAGTATATCTTTTCAACGCATATATTGGTTTGTAAATCAGTTAAGCGGTTCTTGAGTTAATTATTACGAGCATAGGACAACTCTTATTTATAAATGGTAGATTTGTACATATGTATATACAGTCATGTGAAAAATAATAAGGACTCATTGCGGTTTTCCTTAAGAACTTAAGATAAAAATGAGCTACAACTGAGAAACGGTACAAAATTTCTTTATTCAAATAATGGTTCTTTACGTCGTCGAAATTTCAGAAGACATATTGAAATAAGTGTCCATATTATCTTTCACATGACTGTATGTAAATAGCTTTTACCAATATCCGCTTATTGAACCTTTCTCAATTTGTGATTGATGTGAATAGATAACAAAGCTATAAATATTGTTCTCCACATAAACAAAATTTCATATTTAGTATGAATGGAAGGTACCACGCCCATTTACCCAATCTTGCCCTTTTTTTACCTGATGATTTGCATTGACCACGAAGTGATTTAGCCCAAATTCAGAAACTTACACTTTAACCGTTCTTAAGATATACAAAAAACAATATTTAGTTTGTGTGTTAGGTACCATGCCTACTTATCCAATTATTTTCGACTAATGATTTGTATTAACTATTAAGACATTATGACTAAATTTAGAAGCTCTTACTGTTGCCATTTTGATTATATAGACAAATAAATATTTACTTTGTAAGGACGTGGCACCGATCAGTTGGAATTTTGAGAAATTTATATAACCCATAGTTCCTTCCGGACATACAGAAAGATACTGTTAAAATTTCAAGAAAATCCGTTCAGCCGTTTAGCTGTCTATAAGGCACAAAAAAACAAACAAAAATACATACAAACACACATTCATTTTTATATATAAGATTTAGCTTTTTGTTATGGTATGTAGTTTTATTGTGAATTATAAACCGATTTTGAATATGCATAGTATTTGATAAAATTTTGTTTTAATTTAACTGCGTGCTTAAAAATTCATTTAAGGCAAATTTTAGCAACAAGCTTCACATTCGCATCGAATATTCGAATTTTAGTTGCAAGTGACAGTTGCCAGCATCGCCATACTTTTCAGAGGGTTGCAAAAACCCCTTTCGCTTTCGCAAGTCGAGCATCGATATCCGTTTGGGCACCGCCATCTGGTGTGATCTGACAAGGTATTTAAACTTTGTATCTCTTCAACAGGTTTATCATCAAGAACGATGCGATCAGTGTATGATAGGTTTTAATAGTTATAATATAATTTGTAATTGTATTCTAATTTAAATTTATAAACATTAACAACAACTTTTAGTTCCAACATGATGGTGCCATGCGTTTCACAAAGCTATAGAATAATTGAAATAGCATTTTGGTGATATGATATTGCTTCATCAAATATACCTATTTTTTCACTCCAAAATTGTATATTTTGACACCATTTGATTATTTGGTAGTGCGTTAAGTCCATGCGTGACAGCACGACAATTCTTAAGCAATTAGAGGTCAACATTACATACCATTAATGAAAAACAGCAGTTGTTGAAAAAGTGGTAACAAATCGGACAAACAGGATGCGCTATGTAAAAGTTAGTCACTGAAATGCTACAAAATTTTTCTCAAGCGATGAACATTTCACTACTTAATTTTTATTGTTTTATTTTCAATTAAAGTTTGGACGCTTTTATGAAAACACCCATTGTTTTTGTTAATTTTTTATTTTATTTAGTTTTAATTTTTATTCCGTATTTTTTTTTTCTTGTGATAAAGAGCAGATGTTTCTATTGTAAATTTTTAAATAAAATTTAACCTATTTAGAGCATAATAATAAAACTTTATTCACACGTTTTATTGATTTGATTTATATTGTAATAAAAAAAAAAACATTTAAGAAAATTATAGTTGATCAAAACCTGTCATATGATACCCTATCTAGAGATGCTTTTGAAAAATCCCATCTTGAGAACGGCATTAGTAGAAGTTTCTAAATTAGGTTCAAACAACATCGTAAACCATGCACATCATCACTTAGTAACTGGGTGAGATTGGTGAGTGTGAGTGTGGCAACTTCCAATCATACTAAATATTGAATTTTTTATATGTGGAGAACGACAACTATTAAATATTCATTATATACTCACATCAGCAAGAAGGTGGGAATTGCACAAAGCGCACTGGATTACAGCAATATATAGACGTATACTATATAAAAATGATTGTGTGTTTGCTTGCAGACTGTATGCAGCTAAAAAGCAGAACCTACAGTGTCTTTCTGGAAGGAACAAATGATTTAACTGTGACCGAAGGTGTACAAAATGTGTAAAAAGGGTAAAAGCTTTAACTAAGATAGCATTTAAGATAATAATTAAGATGGGGATAGCGAAGCATGTTGGTTTTTAGCCAGTTATTTATAAAAATTATCTCTTAACTCAAGATTTTTTAGTTTACACAGCCATTTATATGTCATTACAGGTGATTTATTAGTACCATAACACCTCGTGCATCGGTTGGATGGTATTCCACACAGGACTTTTTGAGACTTGCGTGATCATTAACCAACCTTTTTAGCGCCTCGTTCCTTGCCCCTGCTTTCCATTCATTCCATATCGAGCGAAATTTTTAAGTAAATATGTATTGCTCGATATTGAATGCAAGAATTAGTCCCCAGACTTCCTTACTATTTATCCTAAAAGTATATCTCAACGAAAATATAACATAACTCTTATATATGGATTGCCGATATTCGTATATTTTCCTGTAACATTCGCCTTTTTCATAGACCCTAATAACAGAGATCAATTTCGTATAACCTTTGTTAATTTTTAACAAATTCTATTCTATGTGTGCTATATAAATCATGAACAGTCACAACTCAAAATCATAAATCAATCAATTTTTGAATAAAACAATTTATAGACTGAATCTCTAACGACCACAAAATTTTCGTTTTCATATCTATCTTCTTCAACTAGTAAAATACTGTAATGTTACTTGTGTTGCTTGAACATAATTAACTAAAGGTTCAGGTAGATGTGACTTATTGTAAAGTCATAGTTGCAACGTAACAAACCAATCATATGGACAACACTGGGATTGATTAGTGGTGACATACCATAACTTCATAGCCGATCAATTTAATTATAACAATGCACGTCGAGGCAGCATAAGCAAATTTTTAAAAAAAAGTCAATTTTTAAAAATTAGAATTGAGGAAAAATTTTTATGGTGTTTATTAGCGTACACTTTTCATAGTTGAACTATATTTAATTTCTTTAATTATTTCGCGTTTGAAGAAATGCGCGCCCTCAAAGTACAAACTTCAAACTAAAACAAAAATATTTATAAAATTTAGTTTTTATTCCATCAACTTTTGAATGTTTACAAAATATTAATACCATCAATTTAATTATTATTTTTTTACGTTTAGAGATATATAACATACGTGACGTTATACTAAAGTTGATTTAAACAACATGAATGCAAATAATACCACGGCTGTAGAACCAATTTAAAAAAATCGAATTTTTTCTTAGCAAAAAAATCAAAATTTATTTTCCGGCAAGCGTATTTTTATATGGGTTATTTAGTCCAAAGTGTCTAGTTTCCAGCTACAGTAATTTCGTTCTGACCAACTTTGCCCACCAAAACACTTTTTTTATATATCAGAACTACTTTATTAGAATTTTGAAATGTGATACTATTTTTCTCATAAGCGCTATCGAGTACATTAAGAATCTTTGTTTGAAAAAAACTCCTCAAAAATCTTGAGATACGGATAGAAACCCGAAATATCTTTGTAGTTCTCAAGCAATTGGTAGAAGATAATTAAAAAAATAATTCAAAAAGAGCTTAAATAACTTTTAGACTACATATAGATCAGCCAAATTCTGGTGGTGGTAATTACAATGATAAATTAACTTCCAGCACAAAATTTGGCATCACAAAATTTCAGTAAAAATATCCAGGATAAATGTCTACCTAATAAAAAATATATGTACGTATGTATATGTAGAAACGTTCATAAATAAATACCAGTGGTATTAAATGTCACTAACGCTACACAAATTGTTGATTTACAGTTGGGAAGTAGTTCAAAATTCAAAAATACTTGTTGGTTCTTTGTCTGAAGAAACGCAAGAATGTATTAATAAAATATATAAAAAGTTTAAGGGCATAACGCAAGAAAATGTAGTAGAATTTAATTTAATAATTTAGAAGATATCTTTAACTTTCTGTTAATAAATTCAAAAATTTGGGCAACTCGCAAGACTCAATATGTCTGTTTCTTTTATGATCTGATAAGGTGGATTTTAGCGTAAGCAGTGGCGAAGATACTCGTGAAATAAATACATAATAATTTATCCTTACATTTGTAAATATGTGTTGTAACTTTCGAAATATTTATAATTATTTGCATTAGCTTAATGTTTTTAACAAAACAAAATATTTTTTTTTTATTTTATTTGATCTTTTTCTTTATATTTTTCAATAAAGCGAAAGTTTTTTCATTGATTCATAATACCAAGAGCTCGACCTTTCCAAAGATACCAATATCTTGTACCTAAACTCGGCGGTTTAATTGATTTCAAAAATGATGCATTTCTGCCCCACAGTGCAATGTTTTAAAAACAGTTTTTTGCCTCTTCTGAACATTTGAAAATTTTGAGTTGTGACTGTTCATGACTTAGTGTGCGATATGTACGTAGGTAATGAGATTGATACTTTTAGTACTCGTATTTTTTATGTACTCGTACAATATGATTCAATTTGCTTGATTCACCATTTACTTTCAAAAAAGTACAAATTTTTACTTACTTATATTTTCCCCTTATTACTTTAATGAAGTAAAATAAATATACAATAGCTTTAAATATGTATTTACTATAATTTTATATTTTGACGTTATTGATCCAACTACGCCACTGGTTTTGTATGTACGTTTAGGCAACCACGTGTTGGCGGCGTCTCTTCTCTATTATACAAATACTTATGTATGTACATGTGCATCCATGGGAGTTTTGAATCGTAAACACCCATTCAAAAGCATTTGTTCAATATAACTTAATCAAAATCAATATTAAATTACCTAAAATAGATAAAAACCGAGCCTCCTTAGGCCTTGAATAACGTGTTGCAATATGAATAAAAACAAATATGTACATAATAATTGAATTATAGAAATTAAAAACAAAAATAAATTAAATGCTATACAAATTTGCTCAATTGTTATTTAATGTTCAAATAATTTTGCCACTTAATCGATTTATTTGGTGTTTACACGCATACTTACATACATATGTACATATGTAGGCTCTAAATAGGCAAGCAAATATATATTTAGGGTCAATCATTGACCGATTTTAACAAAATTTGGTACAGTTGTTACAGTGAATTAAATTGTATACAATGCACGTTGTGGCAACCTGAACAAATTTTTAGAAAAAAGTCCATCATTAAAAATGAAATTTGAAAAAAATTTTATGGGGTGTATTAGCTTAGTTGAACTGCATTTAAATGTTATTTAATTATTTCGTGTTTGACTTCAAACTAAAAAAAGAAGTATTTATAAAATTTAGTTTTTATTCCACCAACTTTGAACTGTTATAAAATATGAATGTTATCAATTTTATAATTATTTTTGTAAGTTTAGACACACATATATATACGTATCGTTATATTAACGCTAATTTAAACTCTACTACTAGAAATTGCTAGAAGATGATTAAAAAAGAATTCAAAGAGTTTAAAAAACTTCTACATTACATAGATCAGCCAAATCCTGGTGGTGGAAATTACAATGATTATTTTAGGCAGTACAAAATTCAATCAAAAATATCCAGGATAAATGTCGACCTAATAAAAAATATATATGTATATGTATGTTAGTGGGGGTCAATTCGTAGGGACGCAAAAAAATCACCCAAGTGACAAGGAAAATCGTGTTCTATGGATCAAAATAAGAAACTTTGCCCAAGGAACCATAACTCTAAAATGAATTCTGATGTTTCTTATTTTGACCCAAAGGTTAAATTTTGAAAAATCCCACTTTAACCCATTTTAAGTGCCCCAATCGAGTCTAAACGTATGTAGTTATATTGTGTTGTTGAGATTTTCTCAGTATTTCAAAAGACTCCACATAAATGTAAAGAAGTGAAGTGCAAAAAAAAACAATAAACAAAATGAAAGAATTTTAAAAGAAGAATGTTTAAAAAAAAGTTAAAAAATATTTAAAATTTTTTTTTAATCATTCCAACACATCTAAAATGTATATTTAATATATTTTGTGACATCTTTTGCTGTGACATCTGTGCTGGTATTTTGAATATTTTTCGAAAGTGAGTGCCAACTAAAAAATTCTTAAAACTCTTGATTATGGTCTTTGGTTTAAGCTATATTTAATTTTAAGTATTGTTTTTTATTTTTTCAGCGAATTGAATCCACCATCCTCTACACCGCAACATGAAGCAACAACAACATCAAGCATCAAACATCTGATTTGAGTGATCTTAATTTACCAACCGAGCTGGATATCTTGAGATATTATTTTTACATGAGCGAACGTGTTAAAAAAGTTTTCCTATAAATCATTTACTACTCAAGTAGCAAATAAGCTGATTGGAATTTGGAAAAAATTGGTATGGAAATAATGTCGAAAAATGGTGTATTGATTAAATTGAATAGATTGCTTAACAAATATCAAGCCGAAGGCAAGCCAAGATACTATAATCCATTTCCAGAGTTTGTAAAATCTCTGAACAAAATTTTTTAATTGGAAAATGTAAATGCGATTTGTAGGCATCTGTATGCACCCGCGGATTGGTTCCAGAACGCCTTAAAGAGTTTATGCACGATCAGCATAATCAGAGAAGACTAACAGTCGATGCATTTGTGATGGAAAAGGAAGAGCAAGGAGCAACGGTATGTCATCAATACCAACAATGCATCCCGATGATTCAACATACGTACCGCAATCGGTTGAAGAATGTATGGATAGAAGTAATGGTTCACAATACACAAAAAGACACGGTTGTTTTAACTTTGCCTTGATGTGCGACAGATTTGGTGTACCAAAGATTTTGAAATGAAAGATTGGCATGGCGAACCTCTCATCATGGATAAATCGAAAGTTCGCAGAGAAAAAGACAAATACAGACGAGAAGTGATTCGCAAACGGTTAGACGATACCATTTTTTAAAGTTTTCATTCGATGGTAGAAAAGATGATACTGTAACGAGAGATTAAATTGATGGGAAGTATCATACTAGGATGGTAATAGAACCGCATCTTGATATTTTGAGAGAACCAAGTTCCCAACTGATTGGTTACGTAAGACTGGAACATAAAACGGCTGAGTACAAAACAACAAAATTAAATGATAAAAATATATCACTGGATGCATTAATTGGGATATGCATTGGTGGTGAGCCAAAAAACACTTCACCACACGGTAGAATTATACGACGATTTGAATTGCTGTTAAAAAAACCATTGCATTGGCTCGTTTGCCTTATACACTGCAACGAACTTCCGTTTCGGCATTTGTTTCAAGCTTTGGATAAATCAACCAGCACTGGACCAAGATTGGCAATCGGAAAACTGAGCAATCAAATCGAAACTTGTGAAATTCTTCCGGTAAGAATTGCTATCACTCATTTATTATAATTATTAACCGTTGTTAATTATTTGACTACTTTATTTTACTATTTTCAGGTGGTGGACGGCTTTGAGAAAATTGCGTTGAAAAATATGCCCCCTGCTCCAGAAAAAATTTTCCACCGGTTCGAAGTACTTATACGACATTGCCCATGCAATTTCTAGCGGCGTGGTTTCTGTGGATCTGGGTAACATCAAACTAGGAAAAATTGTACATCCTCGCTGGCTCACCAAGGTCGCTAGATTATTAAGGTTATATGTGACAATGGAAAATCCATCCGAAAATTTACTGATTCTGGTTGAATTTATAATTAATTGTTATGTGCCAATGTACTCCAGTATCAAGTGTTACAGCTCTGTCGTGTACGGTAGTGTATTATTTTTCAAGTTCATTAGTTGGTCACGGTTTCTACAACCTCCTTTACGCAGTATTGTCAATCAAGTAAATAAAGATAATTCATATTTTGCGCAATCGGAAAATATTTTGCTATTAATGTTGTTTTTGATGATAGCAAAGAAAAGCGAGACTATGCTAGAAAAAAAATTCTACGCTATCAATCCGATGTTGAAGACCCAACGGAACTTAGAGTTTATAAAAAACAGATATTAACTTTCATTGCACAAATTACACGGAAATGATCAATTTAAATGATATTGTTACGTTTTAATCTTTTTTAAAATGTTTGAGTTCGTTTATATTACGTTAAAATAAAAGAAACACCGCTTTATTTTTGTTACAGTTTGATTTATTTTATTACACATTAACTTTTATACTGTTTGTCTTAATGCAACACTTAATATTCGTTTATACAATACTTTTATTTCCGCTTTAACACGTCTTTATCTTACGACAGCCAAACGATAACTAAACTGACGTGTAGGTAAAGCTCCCTTTATATACCTAATTGCCTACAGTTTGGAAGGTTCAGAAAATATCAACCACCTTCTATTTCCATATCCGTCAATTCAAATGTAACGTAAAGATGGTCGATGTGGCAGTGCTGCCAAATTGACAGGGTAATACAAAATATAACAACATCCCACAATGCAGTGTTGTATTTTTATTTTCGTAAAACTGGCTTCCGCTTAAGCCTGTCATGCCGAATAGGCTCAGTATTCAAGTCGTTCTAAATGTACCACTTTCTTTTTTGGTCGCGGGTTTTGTTCTTCTGTATTTTGTATGTATGTATACAACAACATTTAACCTTTTGACTACTTTGTAAGGTCCATCCCAGTTAGTTTGCAACTTGGGAGATAATCTTTTCTTACGCTGTGGGTTGTAGAATAGAACCAGTTGTCCCTCATGGAAGCCCTCCGTATCGCTGACCATTTTAATTCATGAGCGCACAAATTCGTGAAGTGCATTGAGGCTTTTCTGTTTTTCAGCATATGTGTCATTCCTCTCTGTGGTAGGCTTAACACCAAAGTCTAAGTCACCAGGTAGTTTTAGCTCAGTCCCAAAAATAATAGAATGTAGCTCTATTAGAACCCCATAGCGGCATACCTAGTTGTTCACAAAAACATTTACAATTGTGTTCGCCTCTTGATTGGGAATGGCATACACTCCTGACCATTTGCTGAAATAATCCATCGCGACGAGAACATAACAATTTCCGGCATTACTGATAGGATACGGGCCTGCTACGTCCATCGCTATCCGTTCGAAGGGTGCGCCCGAGTTGTATTGTTGCAGCTGGCATCGGCTTCTTTTTACTGGACCCTTAAAAACGTCGTTTTAGTTTCTCCAGAGTGTTTGTCACCCCAAAGTGTCCTCCGCTGGCTCCATTATGGAACTCATTTAAGACTTCTATCATCACCGACTGATAGTGATATGCCACCGAAGGCATAGTAAGCATTTGGTCGATATTTTGTTTCACACATAATTAATCCTACTATCATATTAAAAAATGAAGATAATTCTCTGCAAACTTTTTGTTGTCTTTACAATTAACATTAAATTAAATGAAATTTAATTCGACCTCAAATTATAAATATTTGTCTAATGGTTATCAAGGAATGCTCACTTAACCTGTATGCTTCCTTGTTCAGAAGCTTATATCGTTATTACTGCTATTTAAAGAGATTTTATCTGTTTAATTTGATAACTGAGCAAACATTTCCATACTTGGGCTTTAATTAAAAAAAAAAAAATACTTTGCAATGCATAATGTGTTGAATACACATCGCTGTCCTGTTGGAAAATAATCGATCCTAATTTAATTATTTCGACAGATTTCTTACAATTTTTCTGAGAAACAAGCACATTGGCTCCAATATTTCCATGGATTTTTATTAAGCTGTAGCCTCTTCATTTTCAGAAACACATCTAACCCATAATACGCCCTCCATTAATCTTTAAAGTATGGTGAACGAAATTAATTCTGCCGTGGTCTCAACATATAAACTCAACAGAAAAATACTTTGCAATGCATAATGTGGTGAATACACATCGCTGTTCTGTTGGAAAATAATCGATCCTAATTTAATTATTTCGACAGATTTCTTACAATTTTTCTGAGAAACAAACACATTGGCTCCAATATTTCCATGGATTTTTATTAAGCTGCAGCCTCTTCATTTTCAGAAACACATCTAACCCATAATACGCCCTCCATTAATCTTTAAAGTATGGTGAACGAAATTAATTCTGCCGTGGTCTCAACATATAAACTCAACAGAAAAATTAATTAAAATTAAATAAATGTAGTTCGTTTGAACTAAATTTTATAAAATGATACGCACTTATCGGGTTCGTTAACTTTATAAACCACAACTACTCATTTTTCTCTTGGTTATATATTTATATTTAAGCGATTTTTGAAAAACACATTGTTTTAAGCATTTTGAACAATAAAATATTATTAAAAATTAAATTTGTATTCATTTAATATATAATGCAAAATTATAAAAACTCCCTAGATTTTGGCGAATATGAAAAATCTGTCTAATTTTCCCTTCGCTTCTATTTTAGTAGTAAAAAACCTACATGTTGGGATTTTCTCCTACCTCTGACAACACTGGTTGTAACCTTTTTTATAATTTTTATTTTTCTTTATATGTTTCAACAAAAACTAAAGTTTTTTGATTGATTCATAATACTTATACCACAACCTTTACAAAGGTACCAATATCTTTTATCTAGACTCAGCGGATTAATTGATTCCAAAAATGGTGCAATCTTGCCCCACAGTGTAATGTCACAAAATGGTGCTTAATCATAATAGTTTTTAGAGTTACTAGCCTCAACCTTTTTAGGATTTGAAATTACATTAGCAAGCTTAAGCATAATTCAAACTTGTAAATATCCATCACGATTTAGGACAACCCTGAAATAAAAAAAAACATATTTACTAAACATAGTTACTGATACTTTTTCGAATTCGGACAAACTTAAAAGTTCTAGCAAATACAGGGTGGTTGATGAAACGTACTACCAAAATAAAAAGTAATAACTTTTTTTCAAATTGAGTTATCCGTTAAATTTTATTTTTCAATTTTAGATGGTTATCTGAATTAGTAGAAATGCAAAATTTGGATGATGATTTTCTCATTTAAATTGTGCTCACCTCAACAATCCTGTGGCTTTCCTCGTCTCTGCAGCTATTTGCAGCAGATTTTTTTTCTTGTAAGTTATTGTAAATGGAAAGTGTGTTAATTGAAACCATCAAATATAAATTATTAAAAGTAGTTAAATCAATCGATAACTAAAGCAATTTCCGCATCAAGTCTGCAG
The DNA here is from genome assembly GCA_023159175.1 of Wohlfahrtia magnifica. NCBI lineage: Eukaryota > Metazoa > Arthropoda > Insecta > Diptera > Sarcophagidae > Wohlfahrtia > Wohlfahrtia magnifica. The sequence goes on along the minus strand of JAKWBJ010000496.1, from coordinate 2,036,075 downwards.
GCAGTCATGAATAGCTTTTTGTAAAGATATCACACATGCGACTCTCAGAGTAGATCCAATTCAAAATCAATAATTTAAAAGACTATTATAAATATTTAATAAAATAAAACTATCATTAAATTAAATAAAAATCAATCATTTTTATTAATTATAAAAAGAGTTAATTGAGTTTCTCTATGTAGAAAAATTCATCAGCCACCCTCTACAATACATACATAATTTCCGCGTCATCCCAAGTGGAACAAGGAGGACTTTTTTACCAATGAGCTACACCCGATTCTATTTTTAGACTCATTGAAAAGGACCTGCAGTTAAACACCGACTCCGAACGGCAAATGCACTAGAAATGCTATGAGGTGTACCGCTATTGAAAATTGGCAGATAGTCTGGCCTGGGATTGAATATTTGGTGAGGTCATATTTAATAAGGGGGGGGGGGAGGAATTAAGTACTGAATTTTATAATATCCGTTCATATTTCCAATATTTTGCATTTGCACTTTATTTTGTCCACACCTTGGCAGGGAGCATTTTAATTTATGTTGCTTTGCCGAAAAAGTTTAGTTAAAATATTTAAGTTTTTATGTTTTTTACACTGAAATATAAACGATATTAACAAATTCAATTAATTTTTTAACAATAATATTGAGTTTGTCTCTTTTTTTCTCTGATGAAATATAATAAAGATAATTTCCACTTTATTTTGTCCAATAGTGTATAAAGTGTACTAGTCTGTTAGAAACTTGGGTCGCCATGCGGAACATATGTATGGTTTTAGTAACCCTGTTTATAATAGTTATAGTATAATTTGTAATTGTATTTTAATTTAAATAAATAAATAAAATAATGAACAGTCCATTTTAGTGAATCTCTAATATAGATTTCCCACTATAGTCCGTTTATGAACTATCCAGTTATTAATTACCCGTGTTTGGAACATAATCAACTTGAAAAGCACTTCGAATTTGAGATAGAGTGCTGCCAAGTTTTTAATAATATCGTTTTATGTGCTTAGACATATTTTTGACATTTCCTTTTATAAGCTTATTCTTCTTATACGAGCAACAATGAAAATTTTAGTTTCTGTTTGAAGAGATGAAAACTTCTAACAAATTTCCAAAGTGAAGAGAACAAACAGCAGCCACTAAAAAAATTAATTAATAACCACGTTAACAAACCTATTTTGTAAAAGGCAGGATATATTACCCGGAGGATTTGAAATAATCAACAAAACTTATTTTATTTCAATAGAGAAAGAACAAAAAGCAATTCCTTTCGTATTCTTTCGAATTGATTGTGCTCAAATATTTTTTAGTGTGTGTTTTATTTTTGTATTTTAATTTTCTGCTTAAAATCATTTCTGCCAAATGAGTATGAGTGAATGAATATTATTTTATTTTATTTTGTTTTTGCTTAGCATAAAAGGCATTTATAAGAATAGCAAGAAGAAAACGTAACTAAAGAAAATTTGAAACAAAAACAAAATTAAATATTTTTGTTTTGAGCTCCCCATCCATCTGTCGTGTGGCCGTCTGTCTGTCTGTCTGTCTGTTTGATAGAACTGCCGCTACTGCTGCTGTTGGGGTTAAAGTTACGTTAAACTAGAAAAAATAAGAAAAGACTTTGAGTGGATCGAGAGACTTACCGAAGAGAGCAAAAAAAGTAGAAACCACTTCGAACATCATGGCTAATATGGCAGTATCACGTATTAAGCGCGAATTCAAGGAAGTTATGCGCAGTGAGGAGGTAAGTATTCCAAGATAATGCCATTCATTGCATAGCTTGAGTTTTTGAAATTTCTTTTATATTCGATTAGCTTAATGGCTTCCAACTTTGTAATTCTCCGCTCTCTCATCATTTCTTTTGTGTTTTTGTTATGATTACATGATATTTGCCGTGTTTTAATATTTATTTTTTTGTAATAATTTTTGTTATTGAGCTGTGCCTCTTATTTTTTTTTTCAGTTTAGCAACTAATATCCTTAGTTTAGCTTCCCTCAAATATATAATTTTAAATTATTGATTGTTAGCAATCTAATTACATATGCTTTTTATTATTTTAATTTGTTCAAAATGAAAACAAACTAAAACACGTTTAATTTTCTAAAAAGGTCTATAAATCCTGCTTAGGAATACTTAAATTTACACTTTTACTTCCAAAAGAGATAATATCAAAACAAATAGTGGTGGGTAATAGAATATTCGTTCGGTATCACAAAAAAATCCGAAAGAACTTTTTTGACAACAAGAGTAACATATTTTATAAAACAAAGAGATTTTTTCATGCTTTACTATAACACTTAATAACTCTGTCACCTTCCAAGGGATTTTCAAAACAAAAGCTTTTTATTATTAACTAAACATACATATGTATAGCCATGTAAAAAATAATAGGGACACTAACGAGGCACATTGAGATTTGATAAGAAAGTACGTAAAACGAGTCAATTGCTGATAAATAATTGTACTTAGTTTTAGCATGGACTGAAATCCAGGAAAAATGGGTTCAGGTTCGGTATGGATTTAAAATTTAGAAAAGTACAAATGATTTATTTATTTATTTATAATATATTTTATAAAATAAATTTATTAAATATATGGAAGTAAAGTGCCGGGTAACAGGACCATATGCGCATGCATTTATAGGGAATGCTTTCAAATTTCAATTATCCCATGCTCATTCAGACTTCTTTTAATTCTTCCGAGATTCATATCAGTGGTACAGTCGAGAATAATCTTCTCCAGTGGTAGGCTTAACATCGAAATTTGACACTCTGTCAGAATATTAGAAACGGTGAGTGAAACGTTGCAAAAACTGCATATGAGTAGATCAGTTTTATCATAATAGTGCCTGGAATTGAATACAGCTTTGCCAACTCTTAGACGTACTGACATAATACAGTCCTTTCTTGAAAGTTTTAAGTTGTACGTAGGTCTCCTTCTGATGCAGTTACCAGCTAAAAATGGTTTCCTAAGTGCTCTAGAAAAACATGGAATTTCACTAAAATGCGGTAAATCAAGGGCTGCCTTTGCGGTGATATCAGCAAACTCGTTACCTAATATTCCTAAGTGTGATGGAACCCAAATAACCATAATTTGACTTGTATTATTCTCCAATCTTAGTATACGATCGTATGTACCATTTTCATTCTTCTTTAGGGCCTTTACAGCGCTTAAACTGTCAGTGTATATCAAGCCTTTTTTGTTATGTCCAATAGCATTTTTTACAGCGCTTTCAATTGCAGTAATTTCCGCTACAAAGATACAAGTATGATCTGGTAATCTGGCTTCTTTACAGTTTCAAATTGAGTGTTAGTAACCTGCCTAACGATGGAACATGATGTTAAATTATTCCGGAAAGATCCGTCTGTATAAAAAGTAAGATCGGGATCGAAGCGGGAGATGTAATCCAAGAATAATTGTTTGAAGCGGACGTAATTTGTTGATTCATTATTAAATGCAATGTGAATAGGTGAATGGGTGTGAATGAATAGGTTCCTTTGGTTTCGGTGGAATAGAAATATTAAATGTCTTTAACAAATGATATATTCTTATTTTGAAATTTATTTATTTTCAAATAAATTTTCGTTTAATTTTATATATACGAGTAATATACTTTTTAAGCTTTCTTCTTTAAAATGTTTTCTTTGTGGTGACAAAAGGCTGAAAAGACACTCTACACGCTTATTCGCTTAGTAGGTATTGTGAATATAAGCCGCTTGATAAAATTATAACGTTACCGTTTAATGACGAAGAATTTGATTTACAAAATCTTTCATTATTTTTTATAATTTGTTTGAGCAAATCTTCATCGCCTTTCGAATAAAAAGGTACTGATTCTCCTATAACACTCTGTTCCATTTACACTTATGTATAAATTTTTGTGCAGAAAAATTGGATTTCCCTTTTAACTATTTTATGTGACAATTGTACGCTGATTACTTTTTCTTTACATATAATCGGTATTTTATTTTTGTTTCTGTTTCTTTTTTATGAACCATATGAACTTTTACTCATTCGGTTCAACGGGTTCGGGTTAGAGATTACAAAAAAAGCGAACCTGAACTCGTTAAGGAACGGGTTCGGTTTCATTCCCGGATTTTAGTTAATAAGCTACTGAAACAATGTTTAAATCATTGCTTTTATTTCAAAATTTTATTATATATATATAGATTCATCTCTTGATAAAAACAGAGACACTTCATGGAAATTTTCAAAATAGCTATACAAATTATTATTATTATTACCTATTTATAAAATTTACAAACTTAATATATTATGAAAGTAAAAAAGGATATATCTTTGGCACTAACGACTATGGCTTTTGATCTAAAATCGTTCGAAAGAAATTTATGTAATAAATTCCACACCGCGTTAACTTTTACTATGTCAAATGTCTTAAGAGATCGGTAAGGCTAATTCAATCTAGTAAGGTGAGCTGTGCTTGTTTTATAATTCTGCAATTAGAGTAGGTATCCAAATAGTTTTAGTTTTTGACCCATCGGTGAATAACATTTTCCAGTTGTTTTTGTAGATAGATGATATATCCTTGAATAGAGCTAAATATGTGTCGTTATGTGTAGATCCTATGGAGAAACACATTGGGTCTTGAATAAAACAGCTACTTTTCAGCTTCCAGGGCAGTTGTGATTGGAAATAAACTTTTTGTGGTTTGGTGTTTATGTCCATTTATTTTGCAAGTTTAATGGCTAAGCATATTATTGATGTGTAACGTAGGTACAATTGTGTAGAAATATGCGATATATGTTTTAGTAGGTGTTGTTTTGATGGAAATATTATTTTTGTAATTAAATTAGACGTGAGATATTTGAATCTTTGATATATTGTTGGCAAACCGGCTTCGGCCATTAGATCAACAATTAGAGTGGTTCTCAAAGCCACTAGGCTGATTATAATAGCTGAGTTATATACTGATTGTATTTTATTTAATTGCGAAGTTGGGCCTTTGCCGTATATAGCCAGTCAGTCTATTTTTGATAAAATAAGGCTACGTATTGTGTTAGAGTTGTTGTTGGATGAGCATTACTCTTTTTGGCAGCTAGGTATTTTATTATATTTGTTTTTTGCTGTAGGGACCTTTTGAGATTATCAATATGTGAAGACCATATAAAGTTTTTGTTGAATATGATGCCTAGTATTCGTAAAGAATTTACCGTATCAATAACGTTACTTTGTATATAATGTTGGTATTGCCGCAAGATTTTTTTTACATATGTGCAGACATTTGGTTTTAGGAATTGATATTTTGGCTCCTGTACTACTACACTACACACCTAAAGCAGTAAACAGACTGTCGAGTTTTTATTTTGCTTGAAGATAATTTATAAGTCGTCAGCGTATATAACATGTTTAAAATAGTTGTTGTTGTATATTATTTTGTTCAGTTTATTTGCTGCAATCTGAAATAATACGATTAAAGGAGGCGAGATAAAGTAGTTGCAGTTATATGGTCTATATAAGTAATTGCATCCATTATACCTTTTTTTGGTTTAAAAGTCACTTGTGGGCTGGGCTCAACAGTTTATTTTGTAGAAGAAACTATGTTATTCTTGAAGCAACTATTTTTCAAGAAGCTTAGAGGCACAAGGGATTAATGAGGTAGGACGGTACCCTTTTTTTGGTTTAAAAGTCACTTGGTGTGGGCTCAACAGTTTACTTTTTAGAAGAAACTATGTTATTCTTGAAGCAACAATTTTTTCAAGAAGTTTGGAGGCACAAGGGATTAATAAGATAGGACGATACCCTCTATAGAGTTTATATCCTTCTTTGGTTTGGGTAATGGTATTATCATTGATGTTTGCCATTGTTGTGTTTCGGTTTGGTTCGAGGACGACCACAATCCGGTCCAAGAATAGTGAGCGCAAAACACTTGTGGTCGTCCTAAGCAAAAGTTATAACCTACACAAAGAAAAAATAGAAAAGACTAAATGAAAATAAATAAAGAAAGAAAGGAGAAGAAGCTGGAAGGACCAAATCCACGGAATCCTAATAATCCCGCCGCCACAACCAGCCGAGGCCTTTCACAAACTGAAGGATAGCAGTAGGGTCTATACATGACAGGGAGGTTAGAGTTTGGATTATAAATACACCCAAGATGCGATATCTTCTGCCCGAGAGCCTGGGACAACGACATAAAAAGTGTTCAATCGTTTCTAATAGTTCCTCGTCTTCGCTTACCTAAAATAATCCGTGTCAGCATTTGTCCATCTACGAGTTATCGCCCGGACACAGCAGTGACCTGTGATAATGCCCGTAATCAGCCTCAGCTCCACTCTACTCATAGAGAGAAGAGTGGAAGTGCTACGACTTGAAATAACTGCCCATAAGGATCTAGAGATCCTGCAACCCGGATTGTCATACCAGATTTGACCAACCTTCCCTGTGAAGAATTTCTTGAGTACGCTAATATAATGGTTCAACGGCGGCATGACGTCCTTTGTCCGAAGAACCGTTAACTCATAGCCCTGACGAGCCAATTTACCATTACCAGTGATACCGCTGTGACCCGGTACCCAACAAATTTGAACGGCCTTCCGCAGCCTACCCAAGGCTAATTTGCAGTCCCGAACGACCTTGAATCTGACCAAGCAAGAATTGAGTGTCTAGAGAGAGCCCCTGACTATCCACAAAAATAGTCACCCGACCCTCAATGCTTTCAATATCTCTTCAATCATCTCCAAAGCCTTCCTAACCGCAAAAACTTCTGCTTAGAATACACTACACACGCCGCTTATCTTATAAAAGTAACCAAGGTTAAGTCGTTCGCAGTAGACGCCAGCCCCGGTACCTTCCTCCGTTTTAGATCTATGCGTTCACACGGCCAATCCACCAAGAGGTGGGTCGCGCCCCCGCCAAACTTCTCTACTCGGTATCACCAACTTAACAGTCTCAAAGAACATGGTCGGCACGATACACAACCCCAAACAGTTCAATACACGTGCATGAATCCAAGTTCCCTGAGTCGTGGGGCACTCCTTGCCGTCTGAAAGTAACTTGAAGGTCCAAAGGACGGACGTCAAGTGTTACATTCAGAGTCGCCTGTGGAGGATTTCTACAAGCCCCCCTAGTGACCGACATCCTAATAGAACTCACTCCGTATCGAGAATTGATGATTTTACCCCTAAGCATCTCATTATTAATAGGTGAGAGATCCACGGTGTTGAACGCCGCCAAAGTATATTCCGATCTAGCCATACTCCTCTGGATAAAACCTACAAACTCATGTAGAGCATTTTAACAGATTTGCACCTGATATATGCATGCTGCGTACTACTCAATGAGGCTAGGTCCACTTTTGACCTTATCTCAAGGTCAACCAACTGAAGTTTGTCCACGAGCCATTGTCCCTTTTAAAGCTGCCAAAAGGATTGTGCTCCCTTGAAAGTATTCTTCGGAACCTGGCAGCGTCGTTTTCACTCTCTCTATCGACTTACAAAAGGCAACCTAAGATTTCCTCTTAGCTTTCTTAATCTCACTCTTATAACTATTGAAATTCTCCCTATAGACTTCCTAATCAGCCTCGAGCTTCGATCTGTTAGCTCTAGATTTTCTAGTAGCCTTCCTAAGAACCCTTAAATCACCATTTCTCCAAACTGAATGACTTTTCCTACCCGGGAAGGTAAGAGGACATGAAATCTCATATCATCCCAATAAGGTGTTGGTCAAACTGGCACCGTCTCAAGGACAGTCGTCCTGCAAAGTCTCTATGAAGTCAGCTCCTTGAACATCTGCCAATCAGCCATTCTGGGATTCCTAATATTGTCTTTGCTTTTAATGTCCTCAAGCAGATCACGAACAAGACGCCCAGGTGGGACCACTTCCTCATAGGGCATGTAAACGGAGGACAGAATTGTGGCCAGACCGGTGCCATTTTCTAGTCTCACCGTCATCATGTCTCCATGGCTAAAATTAAAGCGAAAAATTAAATTAAGCTTCTTTCTATCAATAACACAGTTCCTTACCCTATCACCATTTGAAGCGGCAAAGATGTCATAATTTACATCGTTCAAACCCGCTAACCCTATTTTTGAATACATATGGTTCTTGGAATAGGACGATGTCTACTTCTTTGTTTGTGAGGGATATCAGGAGCTCAGCAGCGGCGGCTTTTCAGTGGTGCAGATTTATCTGCATAATGCTCAGCTCTTGCTGTCTGTGACCCCTACTGAGTTATTGACGTTGGGAAGCGAAACCGAAACCACAATTTCTCAGGTAGGCTTCACCCTCATTGTCGACCAGCACTTTAATGTCAAGTCCTCTGTTCTCCTTAAAGGCAGCTGAATGAATAATCCTTCAGTTGCCTGTACGTAGATTTATATTCTGCCTCTCAAGCAGAGTCAGAATGTCTGCCAACTCCGCTGTTGGAGGGGGCACCCATGCTGAATCTGCCTTCTTAATGGAATATCAGCAATAGATACTGCAGCTAGCTTTGCTCGTTCCCAAAGGTTTCCCATTCCATTCACTGCCTCTAAAAGAAAATTCTTAGTTTCCTTGTTGAGGCAGTTTATGATCTTGACACTTCTTAAGAGTAACGCGCTACCAAACAGCCTATTGTTGTTCTTGCCCGCTCCAGCGATAATGACACCTCTAAGATGACCTTTGACCAGCAGTAATCGATCGTCACTGATTTTCTCTTAGATTGATTAAGTAGATTTTCAATAGCGTAACTTGGGTAAAGTAGTTGGTGAGCCCCAGAGTCGAGTATGCGTTAAAATCACCTAATATGACTGTGTTTTGGTTATTGTTAATGAATAAAGGTGTTAGTTTTGTGACAGGTAGAGGATCTGTTGGATTCAAGTAGAGAGAAATAAGTTTTAGCTTAAAACCAAAGTATACACCTGCTATAACAGATAAATTATCTGAAGAAGGTATAAGATTGTGTTTTAAATTATTTTTTGTGAATAGTCCGGTACCCCCATGACTCGAACTATTAGCTATTGATAGGTTTGAAATGTATCCATAAAGTTTTATATGGTTAGATGTGTGATTTGCTTCATGAAGAGCAATAATGTCTGGATTTTGTTCACGTATTAGGATTTGAAGTTCGTGTAGGTTATTATTATAATCATTTAAATTCCACTGTAGAATTCTAATTGACATAGCATAGGTATATCATTAAAAATTTAAATTTGCTATGCTATTAGTGCTCCATGATTGAATCAATTGCGTCGATTTCGTTCCTTCTGTTAATTCTTGCAGGTGTTGGTTGAGTATTAAGATGTCGGGTGTTATTTATTGGTAAACTGTAAACGTTTGTTATGTTAGGAGGTTGATCAATAGGAGTAGCTGAGTTATTTGTAATGGTTATTAGTTGAGTTGTACGTAGTGATCTTGTTGTTAGTTGCGTTGTTTGTATTATTACGAAAAAAAGATTAGGCACCTCTGCGTTTATTACATCGCTAAAATAAATAAACAAAAACTGCAAGAACAATTATACATGTTGTTTATAAATAGCCAGAATTGACAACAATAAACATTAGCAGATATAAAGTAAATAAAAATAACACAGCAACAACAAAAACTAACAGCAAAGAAAACAAGTAGCAGACAATAAACAAGCGACAACAAATACTAAGAGCTGAAACAGGTAGTAGAGCTGCAAAACTATCGATAGTCGGCTCATTCGATAGTTTCGATATTTTCAAAAAAAAAAAAAAAAAAACGATCGATACTATCAGATTCTTTTAAGTGCTACTTGTGGCGACAATATTTGAATTTAATTAAAAGGCAAAGAATAATAATAAATATACAGTGTTGAAACAAATAATAAGAACACTTTATTTTTTTCCAATTTGATGTATTGAAGTTTTTTGATGGAAGAGTAGTCCTTATATATAGCGAAAATTGTTCAAACCATGAAGTGCTCCAAAACTAAAGTAATTAATGCAATCCATTGAAAGAGAATTGCAGAGACTATAAGAAGAAAGTGTGGAATAACTTTTAATTCGTACTTTAAAGATTAATCCCTTCAAGTTATCAAAAAGCCTCAAAAATGGTCTTATTCTCCTGTTTCAAGTCGCACAATAAGAAGAAAACTTATGGGAGCTAGACTTATGGATTAGAGTCCTCGAAAAGTATAATTTCTCAGCAAACAACGTGAGATCAACGTGCTATGGTTTGATGAAATAAAGATTAATTTGTTTGAGTCATATGCAAAATCGTATGCACGAACATATTTTCATACTCTATTTGAGTTCAATAAATAAAAATTTAAGAAACTGTTAAACTGTGTCCCTATATGTGACTATAAAAGTTTACAGACGGCTAACACCTGCATCGAACAAATTTTTGCAAATGTGGCTTTGACTACATTTAGTGGCCTCCGTATTTTTAAGGTGGAAGTACATTTTCACGAGCAACGCACAACGGAACTGGAACTTCACTCTAACTAGGATGTGCTATTCCTCCATATTCCAGGCATATATATTTTGGCAATAACTTCTCTTACTTTAATTTATATACTGTTAAAGTGTTAACAGTGCTCTGTTAACGTAAAAAATGGCTGAGCTAAAAAAACTGGTTTGCGTCTTTGCTAGTTAAATTTAAATTTAACTTCACACACATTACAAAAGAACTAAAAAGAAATTAAAAGAAAGAAATGGAATCTACCTGAAATATCGAGAGGTTCGAGAGCTGTCGATGTATTGTTTACTCAGCCATATAAAAAGCACATCGATGCAAACAACAATCAGTTTATTTGTAGTAAACTCAGTGAGTACAGTTTATGTGAAGAGAGTTTATTGTTTTGAACTCTGTATGAAGAGAGTTTATAAGGAGTAAACTCGTGAAGCTAGTAGTAAAGTAAAAAAACCAGTTTAGTTGGAGCTAACTCAGTAAGGAGAATTCAGTGTGGATAACCTCTGGTTGAAAAGGTTGTGATCGAACCTAAGTTATAACTACGATCGGGTTGGAAGATCTTTAGGTAGAAAGATCTGTCAAGTAGTTGTTGTTGTTTACAAAGTTGTAAACAGACGGAGTAGATAAGAATAAAAATTGTTATTGCTTGTAAAAAGGTTACAAGCAGCGGTGCACAAAACTGTTTTGAATAAAGGATTTTTAATTAAAACTAAACACAAGATTTATTTTATTTTAACTACAATCTACGAACTCATAAATACACGTTTTAAGAAAGGTAAAATGTAACAGTATTAATTATTGTTTGTACCTTTTTATTTCGGTATAATAAAGCTGTGTCTGAGAATGTATGACATGTTTGTTTTATGTGTTGGATTTTCTACTTGATCAATGTTGTTTTGAGTATTTATTGATATATCTGCAGTAGCAGTTTTTGTGTTTATAACGGTGTTTGATTGCTGTTTTATATTTATTTCTTGTTGCTATTGCGGTTTCTAAGTCTTTTGTAGGCATGGTGATTTTTGTGTGTTGGCAGATTGAAGTGAGGTCTCTTTAAAGGAGCAGTTGTTTATCGTTTTGATTTTTAGTATTGCCTGACGTTGTTGTATTATTGGGCATTTCTTATTTGTAGCACTGTGAGGATGATTGATACTTATGCTTTAAATTTTTGTACAGAGTGTTGGATCATGAATGGTTGAAGCACAAATGTTACAGTTTTCATTACCTTTGTAATGAAAAAAGAGAGTAATTAATCATTAAGAGCGTATTGTAATAGACAACCGTATTCAACTGTAATAAACTGTATAAAAAATATATAATAATATATATGCACTGATTTCAGTTCTAATGTTGTACTAAAGTGGTTAATATTTTGTCGATGCACAGCGGTTGTTTAAAAATGCCAAACATTGCATGGGCATAGAGACAATGATATTTTGACTTACTGTATCCGATATATTATACTATAGCTATTAAATTGCTATTACGATTAGTAATCAATTACATTACTTTTCAAAAAGATTCATACCGATTATGTAATTCTAAAATTATAAATTTCTGATTACTAATTGGTTACGATTACAAATAATCAAAAAATAATTAGAATTACTGACAATTACTATTGTACAAAATAATCAAAAAGAATCAAAAGTAATCAAAAAGTAATCCAATTAACAACAACAACAACAATTTTGTCTTTATTTGTATTACAACTTTTTTCCAAACAGTTGATTAAGTTCTAAATTGCTTGAATTAACAATTTTGGATGCACTTTATAGTTTATGAGCTAAAAACTGCAGTACATTTAATTACGAAACTAAAAGTATATTTTCGACTATTACTGATTTTTTTGTTTTTAGTAATTATGGTTATCTAATGCGTACACATATGTACATAATTCCATTATTTTTCTCAAATGGTGGAAGGGGACTCCTCTCAGTCAGCAAGCTGGACCCGATTCTCTTTTTCAGACATTGAAAGAAACCTATAGTTTTCAATACATAGCCAGCTACTAGCTAATGTTGCGTCTTACCTGTCATACCAAAGTGACACACTAATGGGTGTCTTACTTTAAATTTCATCAATTAAAGCCAGAAACTGAAGCAGAACCCGAATACGAACTCGAACGGGTTCAGGTTCGCTGTTTATAAAAACTTTGAACCCGAACATATTGAGCCCATGTGAAAAATGGTTATTGGGATCAGGTTCGGAATTGGTTAAGATATTAAAAAAATAACGAGTATTTTTAATGAAAAAATAATCAGAGCACAATCTCTACACAAAATATAGTGTTAGGGGAAATCACATTTTTCTGTTCAAAAATGTATTAGTTGAGAGAGAAGAGAGTTTTATAAGAGAATCAATGTATTATTTTTTGCACGAAATTCTAAAAAAAAGGCAAAGATTGTGTAAATCAAATTCTTCGATTATACATAAATGTCACCGTTTCGATTGATAACTCATTTAAAAATAATTTTGCAAATATACATACCGGTTCAACAAAATTTTAGTACTGATAAATGCAAAATTGTTGAAAGTAATCAAAAAGAATCAAAAATAATCTTTAAAAATAATTGAATTACTTTTTGATTATTTTGTAGTAATTGCCAGTAATTCTGATTATTTTTTGCTTAGTTGTAATCGTATTCAATTAGTAATCATGTAAAACCCAAAATAATCGTAAACATAATCATTACTTTACCCTTCAAAAAAATAGCAATCTAATTAGTAATTAATACGATAGCTAATCATTACCTTGCAGCTATGTATCATACCACGCAGCCTGAATTAATTTCCAAAGCCCATAATAATTTGTGTGACACGCTCCTCTAGCTGCTGCTTTTACTACATTTCACATATTTTAAAACGTATTTAGCCAGTCTTATACGATGATATTGCTATCTTCGAATCCTTTCTTAAAATACTTTGCAGAGCAACAACCACCAAAGTGGCTTATTCTCTTCGTCTGAAAATAGTCTACGAATTTGGAGAATTTCAACATAATCTGTTGCTTTTATAAGTTTCTGTATACGATATACTGACCCAACACCATAGTAGGAAAATTACTCTTAAACAACAATACTACCGCCACCAAGCTACAAAAACTTAGGAAAGCAACAGATTATGTTGATATTCTTCGAATTCGTATACTACTTTCGCCCGAATGGAATAAGTCACTTTGATGGCTGTTACACTACAAAGTGTTCTAAGAAAGGATGTGTATTATTTTAGAATAATTATTTTATTGCATATTTTTTTAGAATTAATTCCTATTTACTGTTATTTATTTATTTATTTATTTATTTTGTTAACAGATTGTTCAGTGCTCCATTAAAATTGAATTAATAAATGACAGCTGGACTGAACTACGTGGAGAAATTGCTGGTCCACCTGATACGCCATATGAGGGTGGTAAATTTATACTAGAGATTAAAGTACCAGAAACGTATCCATTCAATCCTCCAAAGGTAATAATTATCAAAATTTGATTATGGATTGGATGTATAACTTAAAAATGCGGAATACACAACAGGCGGCACGTATTTTACACATGGTTTGTGTAATTTGGAGAGTAAACATTTGTCGTTTATTCTCATTAAGTCATTAAACGAAATAGTGTGAACAACAATGTTTTTTTTTTGCATTGAAAATGTCGATCTTTGTGCCAAAAAAGTGATATTTGGGTGAAGTTCTTCTTTGCATACTCAAATTGAAAAAAAGAGCTGCTAAAAGCTCATCGACTGGTCACCGAAGCTTATCCTGAATTCTTTCAATAGCTTTCAACTTGTGACAGATGGTTTATTGAATTCAAAATGATGATTTTGACAAAGATCACCCAGGTCAGCCAAAAAAGTTCGAAGATGATAAATTCGAGACATTACCCCAGAGATTGTTGTTAAACTTAAGAAAAAGTTTAAAAATCATTGGAAGCCATTCAAGTAATTTCAAACTATTTGTAAGCGACAAAGTTAATTAAAAAGTGAATATTCGGATACCACACGACTTGAAGCCGATAGACTTTGAAAGACGATTTTACATGTCCGAAATGCTGTTTGAACGCCGTTTTTACATCGAATTCTGTGTTGCAAAAAAAAAAAATATATTTCGCCAATGATACTATTTTTCTGATAGACGCTATCGGATAGAACAAGGATCTGTGTTTGGAATTTTCGAAATGCCTCCAAAATCACGAGTTACGATAAAAAGACCGGTTTTTCGAACATTCATGCACTTATAAGCTAATAACTTAGCTGAATATTAACCGATTTTTAGTTTTTTCTTTCGAATTTAGATAAAAGAGAAACAGAAATGATATGTAATTGAAGTAGTCTTGAAGAATCTGGGACCCAGATAATAGGTGCAATTCTCAAGCAAACATATATTTCATCCATTTTTTTACATTTTTCAGATTCTTTTTCTACTCGGTAGCGCCATCAGAAAGAGTATCATTTCCCAGGAATATCAACTTCATTATATTTTGTCGCACTGTGTTATGAGTGGCGATGAAAAATTGATCCTTTACGACAACTTGAAGCACAGTCGTATGTTAAGCCGAATAGTCGGGTCGGACGATCACAGGGGACTTGTACCAGACACAATTGAATCGTTTAAAGCAAGTTTTGCATCACTTGGCTTATAGTCCTAACCTTGCCAAGCCCTACAATTATTTCTTTTAATCGAAGCAGTACGCTCTCTAGAATATGCATCACTTCAGAAAACGGTATCCTAAAATGGTTTTATTCGTTTTTGGCTTTAAAAAATTAGCAGTTATTTTAGCGCGGAATATGTTTTATGTATATGTTGCCGGAAATATTAGAAAGGGCTATAACTAAAGATGACCAACATCAACATTTTTAAGTTATACCAGCCAATAAGTAGTAGATTGTATTAAAAATATTTTTTTTTCTTTTTTTTTTGTTATTAATTTTGGTTCAGGTGCGTTTTATAACAAAAATTTGGCATCCAAATATATCTTCAGTTACTGGTGCTATATGTTTGGACATTTTAAAAGATAATTGGTACGTTAAAGTTTATATTTCTAATGGCCTGTATTATGATAATTGTAATTACATATATTTTTCGTAGGGCTGCTGCAATGACATTGCGTACAGTTTTGTTATCATTGCAAGCATTATTAGCTGCTGCTGAACCAGATGATCCACAAGATGCCGTAGTCGCTTATCAATACAAAGACAAATATCAATTATTTGTTATGACTGCACGGCATTGGACAAATGTGTATGCTGGTGGTAAATTGTTTTCAGTATAATAACAAAAATCAACTAAGCATTAATAATGTTTTTATGTTTGCTTGCAATAGGACCTCACAAATATCCAGACTGTGATGCCAAGATACAACGTTTGAAAGATATGGGCATAGATGAGCATGATGCTCGCGCTGTATTATCAAAAGAAAATTGGGATTTGGAAAAGGCCACTGAAAGTCTATTTAGTTAGCTTCATTTTCCAATGCTCCATATTTGTAACAATTCGTGGGGAATTTTAAAGTTTTGAATATCGAAATAAAAATTTTTGCGTCGCGCTTAAAAGTTTAAACAACAACAAATATCAGAACGATAACAATCTGCTGCACTCAAGCGCCTAATATTTTTTTCTTTTTTATCGTTTAATATTTATATTTTAAAACAATATTTTTATAATTATCTCTGCATCAATGATAAAATTAATTTTATATTTTTTCCTATTTCCAAATCATAATTTCAATTACTTAAATTTTACAACAGGAATATACACATAAATGTCTTTAAAATTTATTAAGAGACAGTTGAACTGTTTTTGCTGCTATAAGACTTAAAAGAAAAAGCAACAAACCTTTTTTAAATTATACTTTTAGTAATTTCTTATTTTAAGCATTCATTTAAATTCTTTCATTATGTTTTAGTTGACTTTTTTGGTATCAAATTTTAAAATTTGTTGCTCTACGTCTCTTTTCAACAACAATAGAAATTTATTAAAAAATAAAAAAATTTAAAATAAAATTAGATTGTAAAGAGTAAAAAAACAAAAAATTTCCTTAAGTTTTAAGTAAAATAAATGAAAAAATGTGTTAAAAGAGTAAAAAAGATTTTACGAAATTGCTTCCCCTGTCTAGTTAAATTACAACTAATCAATAGCTATTGTAAAATGTCAGCTGAAACCATAATAGGGGCAAATAACTTCATAATTTGTTTGCGTGCCAGTTCTAGTTTTTATTATTTTTTTTTTTTTAATTATTCTTAGACGAAGTTACTATTATAATACAAAATCTTTTATAATTTTTATAAATTTTGAAAGTTTGTATATATTTAGTAGATACAATATATTTTGTTAAAGTATAGTTTTCATGGGCCACTAAAATCAGTTCTTTTTTTTGACGATTTAGTATTTAATGGCATATTGTTGGATGTCATATTTAGTTGTGTGTTTAATGTACCCGATCCGAAAGCATATGAACGCTGTCTTAATTGTTCCTTCCATTCTTGTTCCAATTTTATAAAAGTTCCTCCTAATGGTCGATTTTGTTGACTTATACCCAAATCTGAACCGGTTTTCTTTTGAACCATACTTATTACCTGCTTCATTACCTTCTCTTCAAATTCACGTTGATGATCTTGATTACTGCGCGCTGATACTTCAGAAGACCAATAACGACCGGTGTTTTCAATTGGTTTGCTAGATAAATTAAATAGGGCAGTGCAGTATAACGTACTGATTTTAAGATTATATCGAATATACCTCTTCCTAGTTTTTTTATGGTAGTGACTTCTTTTCATTACCGACGCTTTGCTTTCAGAAGATTCACAACCGTCACTACTGCTTGTGGAAAGACTATCATTATAAGAACCAAAGGCAAGTTTTGAAACGGTAACATCCATTGTGTCGGTACTTTCGGTATCTGTGCTGGAGTCGGCGAAAAATTTTGAAGAAACTGATCTTACGCGTCTAACCAAACGATTAGTAGAGTCTAAAGAATATGAATTTAAGAAATACAAATTATTACAATAGTAAACTATTTTTAAAGCATTTAAAATAACCATCTGGATTTAAGAGTGGCAACAAGCCCTGTCGACAACGCTGTGGCATTAACGAAATTGCCATCCATCTAGGCCCAATTTTTCCATTATGCAACGATTCTTGCATACGGGGTGATGGACCATCTCCTAAAGCGTTACCTTCAACTGCTAATTGAACTATGGATAAAATTGAACGCTCACGATCTGTTTCTACCAAAACACTATGTTCTCGAAACTGGCATCCCTAAAATAAAATGCAAATATAAAAACATCGATTTCCCTAAAATTGCGTAAACAAACATTGGGACCCGGCAGTGTTTCATAACGAAACGCTTGCTGTCCGCAACAAGCATAACGACCAGCTGGACCTGTAATACGACCTTCGGCTACCGGACCCAAAAAACTGGGTGCTTCAGGATGATAACGACACCAAGACATCTTTATCCACAATACACAAATATTTTTTAACATTAGAAATTAGTAAAAATATTGAATGCAATGCATGTACCTGATAAACGGGAAAGTACATTTCACACAAACAACAATATAAATAATGAGCATGTCCCCAAAGTTTCCAATACACTAGTCTCCACGATTTGACCTCTTTGAACAGCTGAGTTACGTAATAATTTAGATCCCATGAAGGATCGCGTACATGATGGCTAATAATTTGACCCCATCTATTTAAGCGCACATTGCCTGGTATGCACTGTACATACGATTTCATTGTATTAGTTAAACACTTTTCGCATCTGTAAAATTACAATGATTTTTTAATAAATTTAAAATTACGAAAAACTTCTCGTACTTAGCACACTTAAATAAACCAGCTAAGCTATAGAAATGACCCCTCAGGGCCTCAGTTTCTGGTTCAAATAGACTATATATAAGTTTTGTCCACAGACGGGGTAATAAACGATCTTTTTTATCGCATACCATTTCCAGTTCCACATTAGTAAACATTGCAGCCATACGAGTAATGATGGTGTCGTTTAGACATGATAGATTTGTAGAAACTCGTACTACTTCTCCCAAGCGTGAATGACAAAAGCTTAAACAATCTAATAGTAAAGGTTCCATCTGCAATATTTCCATATAAAATTTCAGTATTACCAAAAAATATTTATACATTTTTGTAGACTGAAATAAACCTTTAAGAAACTGGCTGAAACTAATATCGGTATAACATTATTAACACTTAAATTTGGTGCTTCATCACTGGTGTTTTCATTGCCATCTTCCGATTTAACCCATTTCATAAGCCATTCAAATATTTGTATGTCACAATGCACTGATATATCCATATCCTCCAGCTTTTGACCGGCAGTAACATCGCTAAAATAACCCATCTTGCTCACAAGCAAACTCTGAGGGCACGTGAAATCCTTGGATATATTTTTAACTTCATCACACACATGTATTACCACTTCGTTTCTAAAAAAAAGCTTGTTATTATAAAATATAATGTCTATATATGCACCCACTCCTTTTTCGAAGCTTTGTCTAAGGCTGTAGATTTTGCTTGGGCGACAGTCAATTTTGATTTTAGTTTGCTGTTATATCCATCCTTGTTGGCAGCTCCTTCAACTTCGCCTTTTATTTCTTCACTCGTCAAATTTGTTGAACTCGTACTCTTAGATTCTTTTGACTCACGTGGTTGCTTTAATTTCAAACGGCTGGTGTAGTTAGGTGGTAAAGGTACTGGACAAATAAAAGGTAAAACTGCATCCAAAATACCCTCATTTAAAACATAATCCAATTTTTCATTTAATTTAGGATGCAAACCTCCTTCAATATTACTTGATAATTTTGATTTTTGTGCTGTTCCCTCCATACTATTACTTTCAAAACCGCTACCGGCACCACTATCATCCACATCATCTACTAGCAATCTAGGATTCCTACCAAATTCATACAAACCATTCACTAAACGATTTTGAGAAAATTTTTGAAAATCAAAATTGCTCTGAACCCCACACTTTTTCGATCGATTTCCACATGCTGAATTATTCGATGATCCAACCGAAGATTTAGTTGTTGAAAAATGTTCTTTATTAATATGCCGCTGCTGCTGGTCTTCACTATTCTGGGAAATCATGTCATTTACATGACATGACAAATTCAGAAAATCCAAAAACTCATTTAAACTTATTGACTTTTCCGTATTATCTTCTCTAATATTTGAGTTATTGGGGGTTGTCAAGTTTTCAATATATTCGGAATGTTTTTTTATTGAGTTTCGTCTTGAAGACATAATTTTTCACTTAAAATAATAATTATTATTTGTTCAAATTTCTTTTTTAAGATTAACTTAATTTAGATTCCTCTAAGGCAACAACAAAATTTTCTTTATATAAAAACAATTTTTCGTTTCCTGGAAACGGTAATAATATATATACATATATATGTAGTACGAGTACTTACGAATAATGTAAAAATCAATTCTATTCCATTGACTGGTTTTATGTAGAATTTATTAAAACTAAATAATTAATCATGTTGTACAATAGTCCTCAAGGTACAGCGCCATATTTTGAAAACATGTAAGACAAATCTAGAATAGAAGGAAGAAAAATTATTGGTAGAACAGAGCAGAAAGTTGAAAGCAAATTGCACGATATGAAGGTGTAATACATAGGAGGTAAAAAAGATGAGCACCGTAATTAAAAAACAAGCATTCAGGGAAAAATCTGTAACAATAAGAGATTTATAAAATGTTATTCGTTCAGCGACAATAGTAATTATAAAAGATAACCAATCCTTCTACAATGTTCTGAAAGCCACAGTATCCTGTAAAAGTTGCCACAGGATCAGTTATCGTTCAGATGTCCAATCGCAATATTTGTACTATTGCAAACTTAATAAATAATTTAATAACTTAATAATTTAAACTTTTTCTTAAACTCAAAAAATTATCGATTTTGTTTTTGGATAAAAATGTGTAGGGCTTGTACGATCAATAATACTGTCCAACAGTGAAAATGTTTTGGGCTCGAAACAAGCATATTCTTTCATACATATGTATTTCATTCAACCAACTGAACTGAAAAATCGCCATTAAAATTAGCGATTGGATCTCATTTTAAAAATACGGTAATGCAAATTTTTTTAGAGGTCACAAGTCTAAAATTTATTTTTTCGTTCCTTATGACACAACGAAGTAGCAGACGAAGGTTATAAGAATGTAAGTATCGTTGAAACGGTGAATCGTCAGTCCCATATCTGTAAAATTTAAATAAAGCCTTCAAAGTATCAATATTTAGTTTTTTTGCCAAGTTAAAAAAATTTACTAGTTTCATTTTGATTCGGGCTTTGTTTTTTAATAAGTTCTGACATTATAATTTATTATAAGAAATTTACGTATAAATAGATAGGTAGGGCACCAGAATAAGTAATGGATACTTTACATGCGCATTGTTGTGTTGTAACACTTTCTCAGTTATACTAAGGATAAAGGCAAACAAGTTTGGGATCCTTAAAGAAGTTGTTCATGTGACAACATTTATTAAAATATACCATATTTTTTAAAATTAATTTACAATCATAGTTGTTGCGCTGTCAGTGATAAACATGGAAAAGGAATCCATCAGAATATTTCTGTAACAGAATGACGATATAAAGGCCATTGGAATGAAACATTGTTTGCAGATTACGAGGCAGAAGAAAACGTTTTCAGGTATTGAATTTTAGCCGAATTTGTAGGTCTTTTTTTAAGTTTATACAAGCGGTTTTGCTTGAAAGTTGTTATGGTTGATTATAAATTGCAGGAGAGCAATTAAAAAACCAGATAATTATCTTGAGGCACACATTATTCGCTCCACACGATGAAATGCTGAACATTCTTCATTCATTCAATGTCATTGCTTGAACGAATGATATGTACCTCATTCCAAATGGCACAGTAAGTTATGTTTGCTTCCTTTTTATTTTACGTGATTTAACAGATTCAAATCAAATTAACGGGTACTACATACTGTTTGGTTTTCGTTATTTCCGTTTCGCTATTGTTTTAGTACATTTTTCAAGTACAATGTAAGGTTACATAAAATGAACAAATAAAACAATAAATTTCTTTAAACTTCTATATAGAACACAATGAATTTTTTTTATTTGGTATTTTTGCTCCGCTTTTGTTCTATATGTACTATTTTATGCATATAGAATGCAATAACTTACGAAACATGACACTTAATGCTGTGTAACACAATCTTGATGTCACGTATTTCGAAACCTATAAACCATAACACCGAACTGATTACACAAATTGTTAGATCTTAAAAAGTTTCTCTAAAAACCAGCTTTATATAATTTTTTTCTATTTTGTGGTATGGAATACAATCATCCCTATTCTGCGTTTCGAATCAAAATTTTCTCCGTTTGGCGAATTTGTGTAATTTGCGTTTGGATTCCGTTCGGTTTCTTTCAATTGTATATGTTCTGCACTACGATCGTAGCTACTTTTTCTAAGTTGATAAGTTGCGTCGTTTCTTTCGTTTTTTGTTTTTTAATCCAAAATGTATTATTTGGCTAAAATGTATTATAATATTATTTATTTTTATTAAAAACGAAATTAAAATGTACAAAATGTGAAAATATTGAATAAAAATATAAATTTTCGCTTGTTCACATATGCAAGAAAAATACAAACAAAGAATGAGTGTTTTTTATTGTGTGTTTTATTTGTGTATGCACTACATTTTCAGTTTTAATTATAATTTACATATTTTTTGTTTCTATTTCATATGTTCCTATGCTTTTGAAAACGTTGTCTTATTTTTCTTTCGAATCCGTTTTTTTTTCTAATACAAATTTTTGACATTCACAAAATGCTTGCGACGAATCTTGAGAATATCTTGGCCATCCGCGATCTCCAAATAGAACCTCTGGCAGGACACAAATCAAACTCCAATAAAAACCGAAATTATCAAAAAGAAGGGGACATACGTTGCGAATTAGGCGATATATCCAAAACGGCCCACAGTGTGTCGTCGGTAACAAACTAGCTATACAAAAACAATTCTGAAAATCGTTAATATAGTTAATCAGAGCGAAATTAGTTAATTATAATGGCAGCTAATGTTTTGTCTAAATTAATGTGTAAAAACATTTATGAGAATAAGAATCAAATTTTCAAATTAAATACACAAAATTTGTTGTACTTGCGCTACTATGCGAATACGTCTCAGGTGTTGTACTATAATGTAAAGTGGTGAATAAGGGACTGGTTCAATAACTAAGGGAAAGTAGTTTTTTTATACTTTTACATTTTAATTGTTCAACCCAGTACTTAAAAAAGGTATGTTATTTAAAAAATATACAAAAAGTTATCAAACTTGGGATTCTAAAGACGATAAGTAAAAATCCCCAAGTTTTCCCGCGTAAATTTTCTTATCAAGCGTAAAATACACTACTGTTACAAAAAATAAACATAAACTTTTTTGCCCAAATCTGCCCATGTATTGTAGTATTTATTTTCATTGTACACATGTCCGAATATTTAAAGCTTACAGGAAATGAAAAAAACTAATTATTTTGTAATGAATTATAATAGTTCAAAAAATTCTATACGGATTATATTTTGTGGCTAATTTGTAACCGAAAACTACAGAATTATTTGGATATTGACTTTATATGATTGTTTATATATTTAAAATTAACGAGATGTGCACTTTTCGAAATTTATGATATCGAGTATACAAAACTTAACGAAAAAGAAAGCCATATTAATTTGCAGAAAATTTCAATTTAGGTATAAAAAAATTAAAGGCAATACTTCTACTAAAAATAAATAATATACTTTTATCAAAAATTATCTTCAGGAAGCTCTTTTTCTTTTGTAGTTGGCCATTGCAGTATTTCGTCATAAATTCAGTAAATTCTGCCGGTATACGTATATTGCTTGAGTTTTACAATATCTTCAATTTTCAGATAATTAATAGGTACTTTGTCTCTATAAACTCGACAAGGAAGAAGAAAAAATAACGGCTTTGCACGTTAAAAAAGCGGTGCTGCATTGCATTTTTTTGTACTCTTTGTTTAAACAATAATTTCGAAAAGGGCATATCTCCTAGAGTTGTGACCTATCTGCCATGATGTCTAAAATAGAAATAATGCTAGGGGGGCTAGTTTTTTAAACGTAGTAGGTGCATGGAAGCATTTGGGACTCATTGATACGAAAAAACACATTTGCCAAAATATGCGAGACGTGCCCTTCTCGAAATTGCATATTCAATTGTGTCAAAAATTCCAATAATGATAAAAATACTGCGATTTTTAATTTTGTTGCCTCAAAACATAATCTGGGCAGCATAGACGAGTAGTCGGTGAAGGAGGTCAAGGCGGTTATATCCATATTTTCTGCAAAATATTCAAAAAAGTGAGAGAATTCCAGATCTCATGAACGTTTTGTAACTTTAAATAAAGCTTGGCTAAAGGGTGACATAACATTTTGTACGTTTAACGATG
Source organism: Wohlfahrtia magnifica (assembly GCA_023159175.1). NCBI lineage: Eukaryota > Metazoa > Arthropoda > Insecta > Diptera > Sarcophagidae > Wohlfahrtia > Wohlfahrtia magnifica. The sequence goes on along the minus strand of JAKWBJ010000496.1, from coordinate 2,012,226 downwards.
ATTAGAACCATCCATATAATCTCAGCTCCCTCTGGCTGGCTTTGGAAGACTGAAGAAAGACCTACAAAATACCTCTTTCAAGAGGTGTGCTGCCATAGAATGAGACCCGCAAGGAAGTAGAAGACAAGGTCGACCACCTAAAGACGGCAGTTAGAGAAGGAAGCTACAACATACAACAAGAGCTGGAATTAAATTAAGACTTTGGCATTGAATAGATTTCAGGAAAAAAAAATTGTAATGGCTCTATGATGCTTACTGGATCAAAAGGAAACAATAATAATAAGAATATTCGATCGAAACTTAACTGAATGCGGACACTTAATCGAAACGCAGAATAGGGGTGATAATATAAAATATAGGGATCGTGCAAGTGTTCTCATAACATGTAGGCAGTTATACAGTTAGCACTTACAGGTATTATGCGCTTTTTGCTCAATACTTCATTAATAAAAACCAACTGCTATTAGCCGCAGCATCAAACTATCACACATTTTCTTTTGACTTCGCACACGCATACATATGTAATGCCTATTTATCTGAAAAACGATTTTGTATCGAATTTTAGATGGTACTTAATAAAGCTAATGTGTCATTATTAAAAAAATAAAACCAATATTTTTTTATTCAGATGTTTTCAAAATGCATTTTTTTATTGTATTTCTGAATTTGTTAAAACTATATAGATATAAAAATTAATGTATAAAGTATATATGTATGTACTAACAAAGTGTGTGTTTAAAAGGGCTATAGATTTGGTTACATCTTGATTTTTATAAATGAGATACTCACAGTGTGCTATCGTGCCATATTGTCATAATGTTCTAAAAGTTTTAAATGTTTTTGGGCCATGGCTGGAGAAAGTATTCTTATTAGTCTTATCCGCAATTTGTATTCGCACACTGCTTGTTTTACTTATAAATTAGAAATAGCACCAGCATATTAAGGGGGGTTGTTCACAACAGTCTTATTTTATCATGCTATTGTTATAGAACATACGATTTTATGACACTTTGTAAACCCCCAATAATGTTAATAACATATTATGTATAAAAATGTATTTCTTTCTGTTCGTTTACCTACTTTGTTAATACCCCTCGGTCGGCCTTTGCTGTTGATATATTTAAATATTAATGTTTTCTATTTTAAGGCTTTTAAACATAAACGTAAGAACATCGGTGGCTTCCTCAATACGTTTAGAAGTTGGTTTACCAGCACCATGACCAGCTTTACTATATACACGCAACAATATCGGATTATTTTGATATTTTGATTTTCGTACAGCTTCTTGTAGAGCAGCTGTAAATTTTAGAGAATGCAAAGGACTAACACGATCATCATGGTCGGCAGTTAATATTAGAGTGGAAGGATATTCTTCCATTTTCGATTGAGGTGTGTGTACATTATGGAGTGGTGAGTATTTCAAAAGATTATCAAAATGTTCCTTTTCATTGGGATTGCCATAATCGGAGCACCATGCATGACCAATGGTAAACTTATGGAAACGTAACATGTCCATAACACCAACTTGAGCTACAGCAGCACCAAACAGATCAGGTCTCTGATTAATACAAGCGCCAACGAGGAGACCTCCATTAGAGCCTCCCTGTATAACCAAACGATCTTTCGTGGTATAATTATTAGCCATTAAATATTCGGCTGCTGCTTGAAAATCGTCAAATACATTCTGCTTATTCAGCAAACGACCAGCGTTATGCCATTTTTCTCCATATTCACCACCACCACGTAAGTTTGGATAAGCTAATATGCCATCGAAGGAATCGATAAACATGAGTCCTGAAATACTAAATGAAGGCTGCATGCTAATGTTGAAGCCACCATAACCATACAAAAGGCACGGCCTAGGTTTTATAACATCGGTATTTTTGTAAATTATAAACATAGGCACCTTGGTGTCATCTTTGCTTTTGTAAAATATTTGCTCCACCTTGTACTTGGCTGGGGAGAAATTCTCCAAATTCAATTTGATTTCACGCAATACCTTCGGTTTGAAGTCGTCCCACTTAAAGTCGTAGTGATAAATAGTGCCAGGGTTTAGAAATGATGAAAAGTTGTAGAAAATTTCAGAATATTTCTTGTCTCCAGAAAAGGATACAACAGTGCCAATATCCAAACCGAATTTATTTATTAATTTACCATCTTTTAGTGAATTCACTTGTAAGGCACTCTTTACATCCTGAATATAGCACAATACCAGCTTGTCATCGTCAACACAACGAGCCCAATCTAGCACATCAGTTTCATGTTCGGCCACCAAGGTTTCCCAGTTTTCTTCGGCGTAATTATTAAAATCTATGGCAATGATACGATAATTTGGTGCATTTTTGTTTGTTCTGAAGAAGACCTTAGAACCTACATTTGTTACATAATGATAATCAGACTCAAACTTTTCTACAATCTTATGGACCTTTAATTTGCCAGTAATTTCTCCAGCTTCTTCTAGATTGGCATAGTAAACGATATTATCACGACAGTCCTTTACTATGGGCATTATCAAGTATTTGCCACAGTCTGATACCTCAGATTGTATACGCCAAGTAGGTTCATCTGGAAATTCAGCTATTAATATATCTTTCTCTTGCGGTTGACCCACATAGTGGTAGTATAGCTTCTGAAATTCATTTTGCTTGGTTTCAGAACCATCTGTTTTTCCTTCTTGGCATGGATAACGTCCATAGAAGAAACCCTTATTGTCTTTAGTCCATGATATATCAGAAAATTTCACCTTTTCCAAGACTTCATCTAAATCTTTGCTAGTCTCTACATCACGGACATGGATTTTCACCCAATCAGAACCACTTTCACTCAAACCATATGCCATGAATTTGCCATCTTCCGAAAAAGATTTCTGGGCTAAAGCTATTGTGCCATCAGTTGATAAAGCGTTGGGATCGAAAAATAGACGTGGCTCTCCATCGAGTTTGTCTTGTTGGTACAAAACACTTTGATTTTGCAAGCCTGTGTTTTTATAGAAATAATAGTAATTGCCATGCCTTACAGGACAACCGTATTTCTCGTAATTCCAAAGTTTCGATAATTTCTCATTAATTTTTTTCCAGGTCTCGCATGTCTCCAAAAACGGCTGACTAATTTCATTCTGCAAATCGACAAACTTTTTCGTCTCTTCAGAGTCGGGATCCTCTAACCAACGATAGACGTCTTTAATTTCGACGCCATGATATTTCTCCGCATAGCTGTCATCCTTACGGGCAGTGGGATAATTATAATTAATTTCTTCGGTCATTTCAATTAAATTACGAGTGGAGGATAGACGTTTTGTAGAAAAAGAAATTTTTTGCTGACAACACCTTGCAATTCGCAATTGTCCAAATGCAGCAAGAGAATGAAAAACAAATCTCATTGTGTAATACGAGAGAAACACAATAAACACTCTTCTTCTTATTTTTCTATTGACAATTGTATTCGTTGACGACAACACATCAGGGTAAAGAAAACATACTTTTAATAAATTTTTCAATATACAGTTATTCCAAAAAAAAAACAAAATGTAAACAATAAAATGACAATAAACTTGACCTTATTAAACAATTAATCAATAATGTTAGAATGCAAAAATTGTAGATGTAACAAGCTAATATAAAAGAGAAACACCTACTGAATCAAATTTTTCGAATGTCATTAAAATCTTTTTCGAAATAAGAAAGTTACAGCCCTTAAAGTTTGGTTATATAATGGACAGACTGACCCTTCTAATAATAAAAGTAAGACTTGTGCGGAAACTTTTGGTATGGGGATCAATAGAGTACTTGAAAATGATTTAAAAATGACATAAGTAATTTTCGAAAAAGCTATACTTTAGGAGATATATGCCAACAAACTTTTCTTAAGTCAGAAAATTCTTATTTTCAACAATTTTTTGGACCTGTTTGTATGAAACATTTGTTGTGCCGGAACTTTGTTACTATAGATCGATAGAGTACAAAAATACGAATCAGAAATGCCATAAGCCATTTTCTAAAAAACTATAGTTTAGAAGATATAGCCTAACAAACTTTTTAAAATGTATTAAAAATAATTATGTATAGTATTTTCTGTTATTGTTCTTTTGTTTCTATTCCATTGTTTTTCTCAACATGTTTTGTATGATCAGGCATCACAATTTTGCATTAGGCATGTTTTCGTGTTCGACCCGTTTCCGCAATGAGTGGTGACATCAAAGTGTACACTTCCTTTTATATATATATAAATAAGACCAGTGTGACCATATCAGCTTTTTAAGCTAAATTTACCTTTTTATGTTCGATTTAGCTTCGAAATTTTTCATTTAGCTTTTAACATCTTTTTTGTAAATTAGTTATTTATTAAATTAGTAAATTCGTATTCCTTTTCATATGAGTTTGATAGAAAAGTTGAAAATATTGCTTTTTGTTGCCGTTCCTTTTTTGTATTTATTAAAAAAATAATACTAAGGAAGGGTTTTGTGTTTATCTCTTAAAATGTTGCCTTTTGAAAATCCTTGATATTTCTTCATTTTTATGAGGAACAGAAGAAGTGCAACAATTTTTTGCCAGAAAAGATTTGATTTCTAGATTTGTTTCTTTTAATGTCTCAAAAAGTGTTACTACCATAGTAATGAAATTTACTTTTTTTCTGTTTCTTTTTCTTTACTACTGTGAACTTAATCGCTTGTGTTGTGTTTATTATTCATATACAATTTTTCCCATAAATCGGACAAAAATAATTCGATGGTGCATATGGAGCACTGGTTTAAAAGATGACATTTCAATTTAAATTTCTGGCTAATGGAGTATTTTGAATCGTCACTAGTGTAAAAATTTATATTTTTTAAATGAATCAGTACGGGGGATGAAAAAAGAGAAAAAGAATGAGAATACTAAATGAAAGAAATCTTAACTAACGTTAGATTATTACAATGCCAATGGACATTTTTGATTGGCTGAGAACTTTCAATTCATGCACCCTTGAGACCTCTTCTCAGATTCTGCATAACTCTTATAAATATAAGAAAAAAAAAATATTAGCCAATGGCTAATAATAAAATTAACTAAATAACATCAAAATTTACGTACAATTTTTTCTACAACCTTATTTAAAGCTATCTTTACTCATCCGGTGTTGCCCGAGAATCTATATACATATATACTATTTTATAAACAAGGTTAACATTCCCCTTTATTCCGATCCTATCAGTTTTTGGGCCACCTATTTGTTTTTATAAGGAAAATGCAAAGACGTTTGAAGTAGATGATCACTGTTGGCAATAAAAAATTGCTTTTAAAAGAAAAAATAAGTGTCGTTTCAGACGAAAAGTTACTGATTTAGTCGTCTCAGATGTCTAATAAAAAATAAAAAAAAAAACATCCCCAACTGCATTTTTGTAAGTTGAATCTGTGTACTTGTACTTCTAATTTAAACAAAATCGGTTCAGTCCTTTACGCGTGTTTGGCTCATAAACGAACTGAATAAACAAAACTATTTCTTTGTTTTATTCGCATACTTTTAGGTTTGCCAATTTAATAAATTTTTTATATTAGATGACAATTCATATGACTTATTTTGCCCGTTTTCCCCAGGCTCAATTTTGAACAAAGGCATAGCTTATTTCGTTGCTTGGATCTTCTTCTGTCTTGAAAATTTCAGCAAACTCGGTTCAATCATATACGACTGATTGGCAAACAAACAAACAAATTTATGATATATATATTATATATATGGACATGGATTTCAAAAATGTATGAAACTGAAAATTATCTACATTAATGTATTTCATTTGAATTCTTATTGAAATTCGTTCAATTAATAGTTTGACTTTTATGCTGATCAAATAGGTTTAAAAGTGTTATCTAGTGATTTAAAGAAAACTTATGTTAAAAAACAATTTAAAATTTTAACTTATTTTTTCAGCCGAAAACAAAATTATTTAGGTTTTTTTCGAACGCGATTAGCTTTATGTCATTTTAAATCTGGTCACACTGGATAAGACTATAGATTGCTTTTATACAGTGTGATTTCTGCAATTTCCACTATTTAATTTACAAAATATTCAACGCATAAGTAATTTTTTTAAAATTTTGTATCTATTTATTGTTTTTAATGCAAAATGCAACTAATATATAGGTATCTTATAAATCGAGCGCTAGATGGCGGAATATTTACATAATGGATAACAAAAATCGTAAAAACCGTAATGGATAACAAAACCGTATAGAGTACACATTGGTTTGTGTAAAGGTTGATAATGTGTTACCCTGGTATTGCCGTACAGATTTATGTATTTGACGGCATTGCCAATTCGATCATCTTTGGGTAACACAATCTTACATGTTTAAAATTAACGGATATAAAATAGAGGATATGAGAGCGTTTGAGACATTTCCGGAACGTTCCAAACTGTAGGCAATAAGGTATATAAGGAGGCTGCTTTATCTACGTCAAGATAGTTATCGTTTAGACGTAAATAAAAATGTTGTATATACGAATATTAAGTTGCTGTATAAAGATAAAGTGGGCAAATTAAAGTGTAAAACAACAACAAAGTGGTGTTTATTTTATTTTGGCGCAATTTAAAAGAACTCTAACGTTTTAAAAAGGTTAAAACGTAACATTGGTGTCACAAGTGTGATTGCGTACATAAAATAAAATAATTAAATAATAAAAAAATAATAATAAATAAAACGGAGTAAAATGAAAATTCCAAGAATTAAAAGTAGACAATGTCAAACGGGAATTTAATAAATTAGAGCTGTCAACAACCGGTAACAAAACCGAACTACAAAAACGTTTGTTAGAGGAATTTCAGAGACGCGGCATAGACGAATTTGATAATTAGAATGATCCTGAGATAAGTGCCGCTGCAACCACAAGCAATGGACATTAACCCATTGCTGGCCGCATTGATAGAAAAAAAGTACTGGCACAAGAAACTTCTAGAGCTGAAAATCAAAAGCTTTTGGCTAAGGTGCGTGAAACTTCTAGAGCTGATAACGAAAAACGTTTGTTTCAGGTACGGGAAACTACTGGAGCTAATAATCAAAAGCTTTTATCTGAGGTACGAGAAACTTCGAAGCAACTTGAACACAAATTTGAAGAAACACCCGAGAAGTTACGAGAAATATACATATGAGACGGTAAGCAAAATGTTAGATGCTGTGGAGACAAGAATGTCAAATTTTGAAAAAACTGTTGATGAAAAATTGAATGTAGTTGAAGGAAAAATCAACAGTAAAAATCAACGAACCAGTACGAATCATACCAGAAGTTTCCAACATAATAAAGTTACCCTGCTTTGATGGTAGTACACCTTTGGCGGTATTTCAATTTCAATTCGGCACAGTAGCCAGTAAAAATGGATGAGACGATGAAGAGAAGGCTCTAGAACTAATTTTAACCTTAAAAGGTGCTGCAGCAGAGATTCTAGAAACCATGCCAGCCAGCTGCAGAAACAACTACAACGTTCGCACTAGCTCAGGAGACCGCACGATATCAAAGCCACAAATACACAAGGTGCGTAATATAGAAGTTGTGGCAGAGAAATATGATGAATTCAACAAAATAGAGGAGGTGGTAAAGCGGCTCCTAGCTGAGCAGAAGTCAAAATTAAAATGTTTTAACTGTGGACAAAGCTGTGGAGAAACTGTAAAGCGCCACGAAAAAGTTAAGTTCTCTCCACCGAGAATAAACGGACTAACTACAGCAATCAACAAAAGAGTCCCCGTTAAACTAAAACGAGCTAGCACTGAGGTTCAAGAGCTAGTTCCCACAAGCGAGGGCCTCACAATCTTTATATCAGTAATGCAGAAAAATAACAGCAACCAAACATACGCTTTGACTACTTGTCCGTTAATAAAGGCATTTTGGAAATACTTACTGTTGGTGGTGGTATCAATGACGGAAGGGGCGGCTGTTGTGACGGTTATTGAAGTTGTGGTGACGTTGTGGGATTATGATGTTGATTTTTACGGAACGTTTTTGCTTTTATCTGGGCAAGCATTCTGCATGTGGCCTTCTCGGTGACAATTAAGACATTTAATGGGCGCTTTACAAAACTTTTTGACGTATCCAATACCTTCGCAGCGGTAACATTTAAGCGTAGAAATTTCAGTCTTGCAGAAGCGTGCATAATGACCTTGCTTACCACATTTGCTGCAGGTTTGCATACTATCCGTTTTACCTGCTTGTTGAAATCGCTGTGGCCGAGATTTTCCTTGTACTACCTCTCCTTCTGCACATCCAACATCAATATAGTCGTATATATTGGATATCATATCATTGAACGTGTTGTATTTTCTCTGTATAGTGAAGGGAAGTGTGAGGTACTCAATAATATCAGACTACGAACACCTACTGGAGAGTCTGCCACCGTCTACGGAAAAATTGAAGTGAAGGTGACTATAGCGAACATTACTGCAAGCCATATTTTTATTGTCGCTGATATTATCATTGGTGCCGATTTTATGATAGTTCATGGCATAAATTTGAATATGGTGCAACAGATAATGACTTGGCGTAATGTAGATATACCTCTTGACGTGGAATACCAGCATCAAGTGCACGCCAGATAATTAGTTGCTGTCAAACAACAGAAACTACCACCTCAGACTGAGGCATTGATATGGGCGCGTATAGAGGAAGATTTTGAGGACAACCGGTTGTGAGGACAAGGGTAGTAGAACCAGCAGAAATTAAGATGGACTTGTTATCAGCAAAGGCCTTCGTTACATCATACAAACACGTAATAGTGTCGGTTAGAAATTCATTTGTGAAGACTCCGAGGTAGGTCAATGTGCTTTATCAAAGGACGAAAATGTAGAGAAATGGGTAGCAGGTCTAGCAGCTGAAGAGGTTCACCTGCGTTTTCGCCACGAACAATAAAAGTGAAGGTGAACTGAGGTATTGAGGTAATGGAGCTGGTCAATGAAATAGAGAAGAGCGATGTAATTGAACCATCATCGAGTCCTTGAAGCTCACTTGTGGTCTTAGTTAAAAAGTAAAATGGTAGCAAAAGATTCTGCGTAGACTACAGCAAGCTAAATGCTGTCACTAAAAAGGACAGCTACCCGCTACCAATAATTTACGACAGGTTAAAATTAATCCATTTGGGCCCTGCAACGCTATGGAGAACGGCTTATGGAGAACGTATTAAAGGGACTTAATTGGAAGACTTGCTGGTGTACCTCGATGACTTAACAGTGATGGGCAGAACTTTCAATGAACACCTCAAAAACCTGGCAGAAGTTTTGCAACGAATATCAATGACTGGACTAAAATTAAGCGTAAAGAAATGTGCATTGTTCCAAAGACATGGAAAATATTTGGGGCGTCTAGTTACAGTAGATGGCATTTCAACGGAAGAAGATAAAATACTAGCGGTAAAGGACTGGCTACGTCTCCAGAATCTTCATGACTTACGTAACTTTTTGGGGCTCTGCACATATTACAGACGCTTTGAGAAATCTAAGGCGTACCACTGGGGTGAGTCATAAAAAGAGGTCTTCCAGATACCAAAAGACTTATTATGTGCAGCACCGATATTGGCGTATCCAGTCCCAGGTGAAAAATTCATCCTTGACAGTGATGCCAGTGAATATGGTATTGGTGGTGTACTTCCACAGGCGGTCAATGGGACGGAAAAAGTCGTAGGCTACTTTAGCCGCACGCTGTCAAAGCCTGCACGGAATTATTGTGTGACACGATGTGTGCTACTGGCAGTGCTGCAATGCATCAGACATTACCAGAAATACTTATATGGTCAACAATTTCTGACCATTCCGCACTGGGATGGCTGCTGCAATAGAAGTTTAAGAACCTTGAAGGACAGCTGGCCTGTTGGATTGAGCGCCTGCAGGCTTATGACTTTAGCATTGAACACCGTAGACTGTTCAGTAGCGCAAAGGAGTGACCCAATATAAACAAAGATTATAGAAGCAAAAGAAGAGGACTGACGGGCCACCGCAATGAAATATCAGCAGAAGGTCATCTTACAAAAGCGTATTGGGCACAATGGGTCAGTTTAAAGTTGATTAATGGGTGCTCATATCGCCATTAGGAAAGTGCAGATGGCAAAACTGTATCTAACCTAATAGTGGTGCTTTCCTCCGAAACGGAAGAAGTCTTAAATGAGTTCCATAATGGAGCAAGCGGAGGACACCTTGGGGTGACAAAGACTTTTCTTGTCAGTAATGTCGGGAATCGTTATGTTCTCGTCGTGATGGATTATTTCAGCAAATGGCCGGAAGTGTACAACATACCCAATCAAGAAGCGAATACAATTGTTAATGTCTGTGAACAACTGGGTATGCCGCTATGGGGTTCCAATAGAGCAACATTCCGATCAGGGTAGAAATTTCGAGTCTGCTATATTCAAAGAAATGTGTGAGATATACGGTATTCATCCACAGTCTGATGGTTTAATCGAACCCTGGAGGAATACTTGCAAAAAGTAGTGAGCGAGCATCGGAAGGATTGGGACGAACACCTACCGAGGTTTCTAGTACCGTACCGATCAACTGTCCATGACTCAACATCTAGATTACCAGCCAAGTTATTTTTGGGACTGAACTAAAATTACCTGGTGGCTTAGTATTTGGTGTTATGCCTACCACAGAATGGAAAAACAGGAAAGCCTTAATGAACTTCACGAGTTTGTGTGCTCACGAGTTAAAATGGTCAGCGATAGAATGAAAGCCAGATATGATAAATAAAAATGCCTAAAGAGTAAATACACCACATCATTGCCTTTAAAACTGTATTGTGGGAATTTGTTATATTTGGTATTAATGTGTTACCCTGCCCATGCCGTACTTATTTGACAGCACTGTCAGTTTGAAAATCTTTATGTTACATTTGAATTAACAGAAATAATTCGAATGTTGTAGCAAGAACAAGAACATTCGGAAGTAATGTCAATTGTATATAAAAGGCTGCGCCTTATGCATTAGTTAAGAGAGTTATCGTTTGGCTGTCATAAAGTAAAATCGTTTTAAGGCGTAAATAAAAGTGTTGTATAAACGAATATTAAGTTGTTGTATTAAGTTAAACTGTATAAACGATAAGTGAGGAAATAAAAACTGTAAATAACAACAAAGTGGTGTATATTTTATGTTAACGCAATTTAAACGAACTCAAACGTTTTTAAAGGTTAAAACGTAACGGTATATTTGCTAAAGTTAAAATTTTAATATGTTTTCTCTTATTTTTAGAGTACGCTTCATTGAAGAAAACGGTTCGAATCCATTGTCACCCGTAGTTTATGACAACTTAGAGCACAATAATAAAATTGTCCCAATTAAAAATTCTGTATTCACACGGTTGACTTATTTTATACAAAATTTATTGTCACAAGATGGCGCGAAACGATGTATTGACAATAATTGTCCCAACGCTGTCACATGATCGTTCTAGTTTACGGCAACTCTGCAAATCAGCTGTTGTGTAAATAATAATATTTTTTTGTGTGTTCAAAATGGTTCGTTCTTTAAAAAAAGAAACTAACGTCCTCTTTATTTACATATATTGAGGTAATTTAGTGAACAAATAAATAAAAAGAAATACAAAAAAAAAGAAAGAAGAAGTGTGTGGGTCAGGGATTGGCTCACAAGAAGGGCCATTGTTAGTGCACATGAGAAAACATTTCAATAAATTAAAAAAAAATTAATTCACTAAAATATTTATTTATTTAAATTGGAATATAATTACAAATTACTTTTAATTCTCTAAAGTAAAGATGATTTATTTTATAAAAAAAAAATTTCATCGGCTTCGATTATCAGATGTCAGCTTGATAAAAAAAGTAAAAATAATGAAAAAAGAAATGCTGGAAGTTTGTGATGCAATTTACATACAAATAATTTAAAAAATACATAGTTTAAGGGATGACAATTATAAATATCGTATAGACACGTATTTTTTCAGAAAAAAATCAATTAAAATATAAAAATCGGTGATTATTGCCTTCTTTAATTGCCACACAAGAATACAATAAATTTTGGTGTATTTTTGGAATTTACATTGGTGCATGATTGCCGATAAAGCTTTCACACGATTGTCGTACCAGGATTGCATTTGATAGGGATAAATAAGCACAATAATACTGTGAGTTTCCGTATGAGACAATAAATTCTGTAATCACACGATTGGCATATAAAAACCACTAATTATTAGTGCATTACGACAATCGTGTGATCCTACATTAACCACAATGACAAGTTCCACAATACAACAAGGAACAAGAACATTGTAATCAAAAATTTATAATTTGTTTTTCATCTTAAAGGGAAACTTTCAAAACTTGACAAGAATATTTCAAAAGAATTCGTTCATTAGAAACATAGGTTAAAGAGCTGCGGCTTAAACTCCAAGAGGTCAATGCCGCTATTGACCTTGTGTCTTTTTGGCGCCCTTATTAAAAAACCGGTCTTTATCAGGACCACCAAAAATTTGAAAAAGAGATAACTTTTTTTATTATTACTGCGAACTCAAAAAACGGTTTGATTACTTTTCAATAGCTCGTAATGTGTGTATGTAAAAGAACAATTCGAGTAGTTTATCTTTTTTCCAGAAGTACACAATGTATTCTTAAAGTCTAGCAACTCTATTAAGTTTGGTTAAGATGGAATTTACAAAAGATTATTTTTGCAAACAATAAATTTAATAAAATTATTTCATATGTACATATGCTAAACATCATATTTCATATTTATCTTAATTTAATAAAACAAAGACACGTGTTGTTTGAATGAAATTTTATGAATGCGTCAATTTCGTTTTTTTTTTCTTTACTATTCATTGTTTACATATTAATTTTTTATCAGCTGTCTTTGACATATTCGAACCGCTTCAAATAAAAATAAAAACAAAATGACTGTTGTTCTTGCTATTGTATAAATTGCTGTAGATCTGAATGTACCTTATTAAGTGTGTCTTGCAAATAGGAACAAAGATGACAAAATCTCCAAATTTAAACCACATATTTATATATTTCTATCAAAACCAAAAAACAGTTCATTCTAACGCTTTATTATCTTTATGTGGTTAAAAAGACATCACTATAGGACATAAATATCTAATAGTGTGACACACCCAATTGGAGTGTTGTCTTGACCCTCAGATTAAATGTATATAATTTTACTTTGCAATGTGAATTAGCCTTCAATACATGTATGCAAAAATGAATTTTTATTTCTTACTTCTGTATAATACATATGAATTTGTTTAACTACTTACCATAGTTATAATAAATTTAGTATTATTTATGTTCAATAAACAAAGACGAAGTAAAAAATTTAGTTTTACTAAATACACGCTTAATAATGATGAAAGCGCCATTTTCCATCCACATTAAAACTTTTATTAATAAAATTAATTTTCTTATTGCTTTTTGGTTTCAGAAAAAACGATTTCAAAAAGCCTTAAGTACCATTACAAAATAACTACTATTATTTTATTTCTTTTTTTAGTAGATTTGTTTCGCTTTTGGCAGATTTTTGAAACCTTTTTGGTAGGATAAAAATTTTTAGTGGTAACAGTGCTCTGATATAATATCTGAGCAGTGTTGCCATGATTTTATTTAGGAAAATCTGATTTTCAATTACAAAAACTGCACATACTTAAAAAAGTAAAAAATATACATAAATGCGCCAACTATTTTTAGCTTATGATAATCAAAAAAGTTATTTGAAATGTAATTAAGTGAGTTAATAAGAAAAAATGCCAAAATCTTGTCTGATTTGTAAATTATAGCAATTTGAAGTTCCACTCAATTTCTCTCGATTTCGGCATACCGGTTTATTTATATCATTATTTTTTTTATTCAAGTATAACACAATAAATTAAATTTGAAGTACATTAATGATGATGTACATACATTTCCCGATAAGCTTGGCATCCGGCAGGTTAGCTTTAGGTTATCTCATGTTTTCGAGATAAACCTTTATTTCAAAATGCTTCCTTCATTTTGCACAACATATATTCGCGTAACTCAAAAAAGGCTCAGCGAAATTCCGCATTAAAATTAGCTTTCAGGGTAAAACTCTTTTTAATATTTTATTAGTGAAGCGGATATATCACTCATAAAGGTGCGTTCACACTATTCTACAAGTCTTTCGTAAGACCAAAATCCAATGGAAATCTAAAGGTTTTTGTCTGACTGTTAAAAAAATCAAATGGTATATTTGCTCATTACATTTTGCTTTTACACTATCACACATCAAATAAAATGAAAAATCTTTGTAGTATGAAAACAGCTGTTCAGATTAGTAAAATTATTTGATACTTTTAAGAGTATTTAAAATTTTAATGCAAAATGTCGACGAAAAAAACGGAAGAACAAAAAAATGTGTTTTCAATTCAATCAAAAAGCCACTTTCATATGTACCATAAGGTAATTTTTTATTTATTTAGCTTTTGATGGCAGCAAATAATTCAACATCAGAGATGGAAGAGTTGATAAGATCTTCCTTTTGTTTTATAAATTGTTCATATTGCGCAGTGTTCTTAATAAATTTTTGGAACAAATACGTGTAACATATTTATAATTAAAAATAAATACTTAAAATTACGAGGTTATTTTTATTATTTACAATTATATGTTTGTTCAGTTACAGCATAAAAAATGTTTATTTACAATTTGTAATCTATTTTTCGCAGTGTAGTTTAATATTGGAAATTTAATTTCTTATTGTTTTATTTACTTATCTTATTTTTGCTTATTCAATTTCTTTTAAATCATTTGTTTAAAGAAAATAACTGTTGTTTAAGCTTTAGTCATTTCATACATAAAGAAATTCTACCAAAAATATACTGTATTTTTTGAAATATTGTTTCAACAGAAACCAGTTTTGATATTGCTCTACGTTTTACATAAAGTTTTTTTTGATTTAATAAAATACTGTACATATTGTTGCATTTTTGAAGCGATTGTGTTATTTCTTTTTTTTCGGAACAATTTTAGTAGTAAATTTAAAAAATTTTTATTAAAAATATCCATGTATTTGATTTCACGGCAAACTTTGGAGGCCCCGGCGAGATTAAAAATGACGACTACTCCGAAAGAAAGTATTCAACAGCAAACACACTTAAAGCGCAAGTCAATTGTTCTGCAACAACGTTTGGCCAGGTTAGAAGAAGAGGTTAAAACACATAACACAGAGGAGATGGATGAGGCTGCTCTTTCTGAAAAAATATATATGCAGAAAAATATTTGCCGCCTTCGAAGCTGTACGTGAACGTCTTGAACTTGCAGACATTCAGAAAATGGAAAGTAGCGCTCCAATCGAGGTTTCTAAATTATACGTAGCCATAAAAACTATTTTAAAGAGGAAACTTGTGGCCATCCAATCAAAGGGCAATTCTGTACAGCATCCATTGGTAAGGCAATCGACAATTGATGAAAACCAGCACTCTATCGTAATACAACAACAACGTACCCGATTACCGGTAATAAAAATTCCAGTCTTTGGTGGTTCGTCGCCTGATTTTTATTCAATGTTTTCTACAATTATTGGTAATAACGATGAATTAACGCGTATTGAAAAATTTTAACATTTAAGATCAAGTTTGACTGGTTCGGCTCTAGATGCGATTCGTTCTTTGGAGAAAAGTGATATAAATTATGAAAAGGCATTAAGTATTTTAAAAGAAAGATTTGATAACAAGCCATTAAATTTTCATGCACATATTAAAAACATTATTACACTAGACAACGTTGAGGTAGGATTTGTGGCAAAATTAAGAATTTTAAGTGACGCTGTAAATTCACATCTTCGTGCGTTATTTTCAATGGGTACAAAAGAACAAATTGCAGATTGCTTGCTGATACATATTGTTGGCCGTAAATTAGACATTGAAACTCAAAGGAAATGGGAGGAATTGACAACTGTAAACGAAATACCAACTCGGGATTCAATGAGCAAATTTCTAGAGAAGCGTTGTCAAATGATGGAAAATGTAGAATGTGCTGTACGTGAGTTATCTGGGACATCACAAAAAACAGGTGGGATATAAAATACATGCAAGTAATAATAATAATAATGATCGTAAGAAGGCTCTAGTAGTTTCGAATAATACAACAAAAATATGTCCAATATGTAGTAATCCATCACATGCGATATACAATTGCCCACATTTTATTTCACAAGCTCCATTTGTTCGTTTTAAAGAGACCAAACGATTAGGTTTGTGTATAAATTATTTAAGAAAGGGACATGTGGTTAAGTCTTGTTTATCAAATGGCTGTCGGAACTGTTCATCCAAGCATCACACTCTAATTCATATCGAAACTAACTCCAATTCGCAATCAAAACAAATACATCATTTCCATCAGGTCCTCCTGTAGCAAAGGCTTCTGCTGAAGTTACGTCTGCTTCATCGCAATCGCCGCATTCGTCCTTAGTCGTATCAACAGATCTTTCTAAAAATAAAATTAAAACAAATAGTAACACAATGTTGGCCACAGCTTTAATTTTCGTTAAAAATAAGGCAAATTCGCTTATTCCATATAGAGCAATTCTCAGATTAATTTTATAACATCCGATTTGGCACACAAATTGCAAATTAAACAACATAGAACAACAACAATTGTGTCTGGTATAGGACAGTCAAACATAAAGGCTGGTAGAACTGTTGATATTTTTATAAAATCTCGTTTAAATGATCACTCTGGTAAGTTGTCAGCTATTGTTGTACCGTCAATGGCTGACCCATTATTTCACAAGTCTCAGCAAATTGATATGTTGATTGGTGGAGATCTATTTTTTGAAGCTTTAAAGTGTAGAAAATTTAGAATTGGGCCTGGTTTACCTTTCTTACAAGATACTACATTTGGATAAATTGTCGCTGGTGGAGGAACTGTTATGCAAAAATCAAATCATTGCTTTTTAATTACTAATGGAGATCATAATGACACTCTAGACACTAATTTGGATTTTCTGATTCGAAAATTTTGGGATATTGAATTTTAAAAATTTGGAGTCACGTCTTGCAAAATGCAAAGAACTTAAATCGCAATATACAGCATTCATAAAAGAATATGAGAATTTAGGGCATATGTCATTGGTTGAAAATTTTCCTCTCAATGCCTCAAAATATTTTTTAACTCACCACTGTGTGCTCAAGGCCGATAGTTCCACCACAAAATTGCGTGTAGTATTCGATGGGTCTGCTCGATCAACAAATGGTCAATCCATAAATGATATTCCTATGTCTGACCCGACTATACAACAAAATCTTTTTAATATTTTGCTTAGATTTCGTTCTTTCAATATCGCATTAACGGGTGACATATGTAAAATGTACCGCTGTGTTAAAGTTCCTTACCCAGACAATTTCATGCAGTGCATTTTGTGGCGTGATAGCTCAGAAGACATCTTAAAAATTTATAAGCTTGAAACGGTCACATATGGCACTAAATCTGCCGCATTTTTATCTATTCGCTCAATGCAACAGTTGGCAATAGATGAGCAAAGTAAATATCCAATTGGTTCGAAAACCGTTCATCGAGATTTCTATGTTGATGACCTAATATCTGGCGGAGATTCCTTAGAAGATGTTCGGACAATATTGATGGAAACAACCGAACTACTACATTGTGGTGGATTTAAAATTCGTAAGTGGTGTTCTAATGATACACAGGTCTTAAGCAACTTGGATGAAAAGGATTCTTTTTTAAAATTCCATGATGGCAAAGACGTCATTAAAACATTGGGCTTAACATGGGAATCACACAATGACAATTTTTTGTTTACAATTGCTCCTTTTCCAAATAATTTATGCATTACTAAACGTTTGATATTATCAACAATTGCAAAGCTATATGACCCTTTGGGTCTAGTAGGACCAATTATAGTCAAGGCGAAAGTTTTTCTTCAAAGTTTGTGGAAAGAAAAGATTGCAAATCGTATTAGTCGTACTCAATCCCTGACTGCCGACATGTATTGGAGATATGTGCCAACAACTATGAACCCTACTGACATATTATCTAGAGCAGGGATGAGCAACACGCGGCCCGCGGGCCACTGGCGGCCCGTTTAACATGTCATTGCGGCTCGCCAACCATTTTTAAAATTTGTTTTATTTTATTTACTTTCTCCCATCAATATTTCCCGGCTTAGACGGTAAAAGATTTTTTGCAAGAATTTTTATTATTTTTGTTTAAATTTGCATTTCCGTTTAAAATTTTTTTTGAAATTTTATTTATTTGTCTCTTTTTAGCTTTCAGCTAAAAATTATGTTAATTAATTATTAATTAAATCATATTAAAAAATAAAATTAAAAAATTTAAAAAAAATTACGAACAACATATTAAAACAAATATCAAGTATATGAACATGTTTACTCTTTCATGTTCTCTACATACGTATACATATATACATAAAGTTAAATTTTAAGCAAGAAAACTCATATTATCTAAATTGCGACTATATTATTATAAAATTAATTACAGGATACCCCGCATAACGCGGTATTTCTACAACACGATTTAAATAGAATTCCGTTACAGTTCATCGTGAAACTGTGACTTGTATAACGCGAAATTGAAAAGAAGTGTTGGCGACACTAATTTGTGCATACATATTTCTTTTTAATATAAAACGGGTGATTTCCCTTTTGTTCAAACATCAAATACGAACGCACCGCCTCTGTGGTTATTTGTGTTTGCTTCTGTCACACAATTAGTCAGACTGGTAAGCTGTTAATTAACAATTTTTGTATTTCTTGAAAAAGTTAGTGAAATTTTATTGTCGAAAAGGTAATATTAGAGTTTTCTTCACTCAAAATTAAGTTTTTCCCCAAACTTTGTTAACTTAAAAATTTTTTTTCCATAATAGAATGTCTGAAAAGAAAACAAAAAAACGAACGATTGCGGATGAGCACAGGAATTTCCAAGAAAAATGAAAATTTGGTTATTTTTTCACTTTCGCCAAAAATAAACCTGTTGCTTAATATGCTCAGAAACTGTGTCGACTTTAAAAGAATATAACATAAAAAGGCATTACGATACAAAACATGAACAACAATACAAAAACCTAACAGGACAACTCCGGATAGGAGAAAAACTTCGGAAAACAACAGGATTTTTTAAAAATCAAGCTGTCTTATCAAATATCGCAGTAAAGGCTGGTTATGTTGTCAGTCATATACTGGCAAAAAAATGAAACTCTTCGCGGATGAAGAGATGATAAAAGAATGTCTGACTGCTGTCGCAGAAATAGCATTTCCTGAAAAAGTAAAAATTATTTTAAACATTAGTTTATCAAGATTCTCCATAGCAAGGAGAATTGAAGACTTGTCTGAGAACATAGCAACAACGCTTTGTGAACGCATTGCAAAATTCGAATACTGTTCTTTGGCACTTGATGAGAGTTCCGATATTAGCGATACAGCACAGCAGGCTATATTTATACGTGGTGTTGAATCCAACTTTAATATTACCGAAGAATTGTGTTCACTAATTCCTATGCAAGGAACTACAACCGGCAAAGACTTGTACGATGAACTAAAGTCTGTGTTGGAAAATTCTTCAATTTTATTACAAAAGATTATGGGTCAGACAGATAGAGCACGAGCAATGTCAAGTATGGAGGTTGGAGTATCAGGAAGGCTGTTTCAAGACATTAAGAAGGCCACAGGAAGTGAAATATTCATTAAACACTGCGTAATTCACCAGGAAAATTTGTGTGCAAAAAGATTGAGTATGCAAAATGTCACATTAATTTTACTAAGTCGCGAGCGTTATTTATAAATTGATAATGGCGATGTGGTTTTTAATACCGAAGTACGTTGTCTTAGTAGAGGTGCAATGCTTAAAAGACTATACAAATTAAAAAGCGAAATGCAATTGTTCTTGGATATGAAGGGATATGACTTCCCTCATTTTTGTAATAAAGAATGGATGTGCGACTTTGGGTTTCTTATCGACATGACCCAGCATCTCAATGATCTTAATATTGAACTTCAAGGCAAAGGACTGTTTATTCATAACTTGTATGATAAATTTCAGGGATTTGAGTGCAAAATAAAATTGTGGAAAAAGCATTTCTTGCAGAATAATATGTCTCACTTTCCACATTTAGAAAAAGAAAACGTTACCACTTCTCAAAAATATGCACCATATATAAACATTTTAATCAACGAATTTCAATTACGATTCCAAATTTTCAAAAGAATGCGGCGATTCCACAAAAAATGTTTTCCTCACCATTTAATATCGTTGTGGATACAGTTCCCAAGGAGTTTCAAATGGAAGTGATTGACATGCAGAATAATACCGATTTAAAAAATGTATTTCTTTCAGTAAACATCGAAAACTTTTATAAATCATATGTGAGCCCTGAGAAATTTCCGCTTTTGAAGAAAAATGCAAAGCAAATGATGTCTCTGTTTGGAAGTACGTATGTTTGCGAACAATTATTTTCAACCATGAAATTCATCAAAAACGACCACCGATCAAGACTAAGTGAGGCACGATTAGAAAGCTGCGTACGTGTAGCCATCTCATTAATTCCAGCTGATATCGATCAGCTGGTATCGAGAAAACAGTGCCAAATTTCTCACAAAATACTTGCCTTTTTTTTGCATTAAAATCTGTGTGTGAAAGAAATCTTTATTTCTTTTTAATTTTTTATTTTTTATATTAATGTTTATTATAAATAAAATTTTGTAAATTATTAAAAAGTGTTACTTTATTCAAAAAATTTAAAAATTTAAATTAGCCCGTTGATTAAAAAGGTTACTTACCCCTGATCTAGAGGCATTTCCGCACGAGAAATATCAACATCGAAGTTATAGTTATTTGGACCTGACTTTTTGCAAAAAGGCTCAAAATATTGGCCTGAACAGCCCGCAGCTTTAGATAATCTTCCTGAACAAAGAAAGCGTGCGCTGGTAACAGTTTTACGCAATAAATATCCTGACTTGTCGCTTGATTGCAAATACATTTCGTCTTTTGGAAAATTTTCTAGAATTAATGGATATATTTACAAATTTGGAGCCGCAAACGTCAATCCGAGAAAAGGACCACTAACAACTAATGACGTGGAGCAAGGGGTTAAACTGCTTATTCGAATGATTCAAAAATCCTGTTTTGCCGCTGAATACAATGCTTTAAAAGATAATAGATTTATAAAGTCATCTAGTAAGTTTACCTCACTGAATCCTTTCATGGATCAATTTGGTGTGTTAAGGGTTGGTGGGCGTCTTCAAAAATCACAATTTGACTTCAGCGCTCAGCATCCTATAATTATCCCAAAACGTCATCCATTAACTGAGTCCATTATACGACATTTTCATCAGAAAAATATGCATGCTGGTCCACAATCTTTATTGGCAACAATTAGGCTGCAGTATTGGCCATTGGGTGAAAAAAAGGAAGTAAGCAGAGTCATCAATAAATGCATTAAATGTTTTCGCTTACGTCCTCAAATCGTTGAACATATTATGGGCGAAATTCCAAAAGATAGAGTCCAAGGTCACCGTAAATTTTTGGTCTCTGGTGTAGATTTTTGTGGTCCATTGTACTATCGATCTGAAATTCGAACTAAAGCTCCTATAAAATGTTATATAAGCCTTTTTATTTGCTTTGCAACAGAGGCCGTCCACCTGGAATTAGTAAAGGATTTATCTACTCAGGCGTTCTTAGCTGCTTTGAAACGTTTTATAAGCTTACGTGGAAAACCAAAAACTACATGGTCTGACAACGCAACTAATTTTGCAGGTGCAAAAAATGAGCTAATCGAGCTAAAAAACTGTTTTTGAGTCAACAACACAATCAGGCTGTACATATACAGTGCTTAGATGACGGAATTGATTGGAAATTTATACCACCTAGGTCTCCACATTTTGTGGACTTTGGGAGGCCGCCATTAAGATTGCCAAGTTACATATTCTACATACGATCGGTCTATCAATTTTGATGAGCTTCAAACACTAATTTGTCAAATTTCTGCTATAATGAACTCAGGCCCTCTTTGTCCCATTTCAGAAGATCCAGATGATTTAAATGTTCTTACTCAGCTCATTTCTTAACAGGAGCTCCTCTTACTTCTGTGGTTGAACCAGATATATCTATGTTAAATATGCAACGTCTTGACCGTTGGCAAAAGGTTTGTTATATGCAACAACTATTCTGGAGAAAGTGGAGTACATAATATTTAACTATTTTACAACAACGTACAAAATGGCAAACTAGTTCAACTAATATTGGTGTGGGAGCTTTGGTCCTGTT
Organism: Wohlfahrtia magnifica; assembly: GCA_023159175.1. Taxonomy (NCBI): domain Eukaryota; kingdom Metazoa; phylum Arthropoda; class Insecta; order Diptera; family Sarcophagidae; genus Wohlfahrtia; species Wohlfahrtia magnifica. The sequence goes on along the minus strand of JAKWBJ010000496.1, from coordinate 1,990,010 downwards.
AAAGGATGATAACCAACCACCTTTAAAATGACAGATGGGAAGAGTAACTGATGTAGTGAAGGGTAAAGATGGCGTTGCACGAGTAGCATCTATACGTACATCCACAGGTATTGTGCAGCGAGCTACTGCAAAAATTTGTCCACTGACAATTGATGAGGTTGAAACCTATGAGCTTTCAATGGAGGGAATATGTTCAGTTACAGCATAAAAAATGTTTATTTACAATTTGTAATCTATTTTTCGCAGTGTAGTTTAATATTGGAAATTTAATTTCTTATTGTTTTATTTACTTATCTTATTTTTGCTTATTCAATTTCTTTTAAATCATTTGTTTAAAGAAAATAACTGTTGTTTAAGCTTTAGTCATTTCATACACAAAGAAATTCTACCAAAAATATACTGTATTTTTTGAAATATTGTTTCAACAGAAACCAGTTTTGATATTGCTCTACGTTTTACACAAAGTTTTTTTTTTTGATTTAATAAACTACTGTACACATTGTTGCATTTTTGAAGCGATTGTGTTATTTCTTTTTTTCGGAACAATTTTAGGAACAAATTTAGTAAAATTAAACAATATTTTATTGAAAATATCCGTGTATTTGATTTCACGGCAATCAATGTTAAAAGAAAGAAACAGTGAAATTACTCGTTGCTGAAATTAACTTCAATTTTCCATTCCTGACATTCTTTCTGTTCTTCTGTAAAAATACAAATCTGATCAAATGAAAATCTTTCTGTATAGAAAAATCACTAAAAAATGATGAGAGCCATAACTGTCAAATTTCTATCCGTATTTTTAACATTTCATTACATATTTTTTCACACTATTATACTTCTTTTTATTTATTTGAGTGTTTGACATGTCGTTATACTTAGTGGTATAGTGCAAAACCAGCTAAAGTACAAACTTACTTAGTATGTAATGTGATCCTACTGCACTTTTGTCAAAAAAATTTATATATCTGAAACAATTGCGCAGAAAAACGCAAATTTCTTAGACCTAAATGTGAGTATACCACATTGTGTGAATTCTCTTACTTTGTGAACAGTGGCCAAAAAAGGGATAGTTACATTAACGCACTAAAAAATTTACGAGTGAACCTCACCACAGTAATCTTAAGCAATTGCGGTGAAATTCTTATTTCAGAAATTGTAATTAATGCTCCTATTACGGTTTACAAGTCGACTCAGTTGAATTAAAATTTCAATCGAAATTTTACAATTTGGTGTTATCGATAACATCTTAACCTGTTGAAAACACCAAAAATTACAACTCCTCAGTAGCAGTTATAAAATTTCAACTGAAATTTGAATTCAACTGTGTCGAGTTGTAATCCCTAATAGAGGCATAAAATAAACAAATTTAAAGTAAAAAACTAAAATGTTTAAAACTGCACAATCTGCACAATTTACAAAAAAACTTATTAAAAAAAAAAAACTTAAAAACTGCTCAATGCTTAAAACAACTGCTAAATACAGATAAATCTGCACATTTGGCATTGCTGTATCTGAGAGAACGCCAGCAGAATTAGAAAACTAAGTTTCGTATATTAATGTTAATGTTTAACTAGGGGAACTGTATTTCTGTTAATCTTATAACTTATAAATTACTGACAGCCCTGAAAGATACACTAGGAGTGTATTGTTTTAATTGTAATATGCTTTTTAAATTATTATTTTTTATTAAATATTGTTTTATACGCTTTTTATTAATAAACTTATCACAAAACTTAAAATTGCACTTTCGCAGGTAACATTTGTATAATTTTTTCAGCAGATTTGCAATGGGGCTTTTGGTGTATAGATAGGCTGAGTTCCAAAACGTAATTTGCAAAGCAACTAAACAATATCATTCGTTCTTAAACGCAACCATGCAAACTTTTACAAAGTCATCCATTCCTAAAAGTATTGTAAAAATTTTAACTGCGCAAACAAAAGCAAACTGTGTAGTATAAATTTTGTCGATGGTTTTTGTTTACAAATTGAAATAATTTTGTTTACATTGAATTAATAATAGTGTTTTTTATGGAAACAGCAATTGTTTACAAAATGAGGATGATTTCACATCCAAAAAAAGGATTGTTTTATGGGAAAGGTGCTGACTGCAACAAAAAGCGTTTCCAAATGTAAAATTGTACAAAGTTCTTTTTAACAAAGCAACAAACAATGTGGTTTGCTTTGTATCGATACGGTAGTAAAACTGTATCGCTACAAAGTATTTTGACGTTTTGGAATTCAGCCATATTGTAGACAGGTCAGCCAGATGAAATTTGTTGAAAGTCATCTTTTTTTCGATTAGTTTTAAAAATATCGTCAAAATCGCCAAAGATGTGGTACCAAGAAAAACAAAAAAGTACACTAAATTCTCAATTGTCAACATTTTCAATGCGTGCCAAATCGATTAACTACACTTTTAAATTTTATTAAATAGTAATGCTAAAACAATGAATTGACACTAAATTATATTGTTACGTTTTTACCTTTTTAAAAACGTGTTTTTATGAGTTCGTAGATAGTAGTTAAAATAAAATAAATTTTGTGTTTGGTTTTAATTAAAAATCCTTTATTCAACACAGTTTTGTGCACCACTGCTTGTAACCCTTTTACAGGCAATAACAATTTTATTCTTAATTACTCCGTCTGTTTACAATCTTGCAAACATCAACAATTACTCGACAGATCTTTCTACTTAAAAATCTTCCAACCCGATCGTAGGTATAACTTAGGTTCGATCACAACCTTTTCAACCAGAGGTTATCCACACCTAACTCTCTTTTCTGAGTTAGCTCCAACTAAACTGGTTTTTTACTTCACGATTCACTTCACGAGCTTACTCTCTATAAACTTTCTTCGCACAAACGGCACTCGCTGAGTTTACGACAAATAAATTTGTTCACTGAGTTTACACCAAATAAACTGATTGCTGTTCGAATCGAATTGATTTTTACGAGTATGTGGCTGAATAAACAACACATCGAAAGCTCTCGAACCTCTCGATATTTCAGTTAGATTCCATTTTTTAAAAAAATTTTTTTTTTAGTTCTTCTGTAGCCATGCATATGTAAACATCTACCTCTTTCAGCTCTTAGTGTTTGTTATTGCTTGTTTATTGTCTGTTACTTGTTTCCTTTGCTGCTTAATTATGGTTGTTGCCGTGTTATTTTTATTTACTTTGTTTCTGCTAACGGTTGTTGTGGTAAATTTGGTTGTAGTGCCGAAAACACATTGGTCAGAACTGAATTTATAAAGAAGAAAGTAAACTTAGGATGAGCATACTCTTCTTTGATGATCTAAGTTTAATGTGAGCCGTTCTTATGGAACGGTAAAACATAATAAATTTCTGGACATGGAATTGGGCTAATACACAAAATGAAGGGAGTAATGAATGGATCGAATCGTGTACAAGGATATCCTGGTATACATACTGATACCGCTTGCAGAGGGGAAAATACTACTTGATTGGAGATATCAAAAGGACAACAATCCAAAACAAACACAAATGCAATACAGTGAGTGAAAGAGTGCCTTGTAAGCAAACAAAGCAACGTTTTGAATTGTCTAACGCAATCGCCAAATCTTAATCCTCCATAGAATTTATGGGGTATTGTAATACCCGCGATAATTTCAGAAATAAGGACGAACTTTATTGACAAGTGGAAATTGAAACTTTTAGCGAAACATTATAGAATCGAATAGAGTCCATAACACTTATATGCTAAATATTAGTAAAATTAATATTGTAAGTGAATTAATTGAAGACGTGCCTATGTTTTGTCGCATTCAAAAAACCGTGTTCAACGTACAAAATTATTTTAAGTTAATATGAATGTTCTTTGTTTATTTTTTTTTTCTAGTGAATTTAGATGATTAACTTTGTAAATAAATAAAATTTTTTTAAATCCAAAAGTGTTTGCTTTTGTTATTGAGATATTTTGTATTGTTACGATAATAAAAATGCCTAAAAAGAAAACACACAGCAGCGCCTTTAAAATTATAAAAATCATAAACTAAAGTCGTGTCAAAGTGTAAATAAAAGTGTTGTATAAACGAATATGAAGCTATTGTATTAAGATAAGCTGTATAAAAGTTATAGTATAGTAAATAAAAAGCTGCAAACAACAACAAAGTGGTGAATATTTTATTTTAACGCATTTTAAACGAACTCAAACGTTTTAAAAAGTTTAAAACGTAACATTGATGTAAGAAGTGAGATTGCGATATGAAATAAAATAAATAAAAATTTAAAACAGGTGATATTATTATTAATAATAATAACAATAATAATAATAATAATAATAATAATAATAATAATAATAATAATAATAATAATAATAATAATAATAATAATAATAATAATAATAATAATAATAATAATAATAATAATAATAATAATAATAATAATAATAATAATAATAATAATAATAATAATAATAATAATAATAATAATAATAATAATAATAATAATAATAATAATAATAATAATAATAATAATAATAATAATAATAATAATAATAATAATAATAATAATAATAATAATAATAATAATAATAATAATAATAATAATAATAATAATAATAATAATAATAATAATAATAATAATAATAATAATAATAATAATAATAATAATAATAATAATAATAATAATAATAATAATAATAATAATAATAATAATAATAATAATAATAATAATAATAATAATAATAATAATAATAATAATAATAATAATAATAATAATAATAATAATAATAATAATAATAATAATAATAATAATAATAATAATAATAATAATAATAATAATAATAATAATAATAATAATAATAATAATAATAATAATAATAATAATAATAATAATAATAATAATAATAATAATAATAATAATAATAATAATAATAATAATAATAATAATAATAATAATAATAATAATAATAATAATAATAATAATAATAATAATAATAATAATAATAATAATAATAATAATAATAATAATAATAATAATAATAATAATAATAATAATAATAATAATAATAATAATAATAATAATAATAATAATAATAATAATAATAATAATAATAATAATAATAATAATAATAATAATAATAATAATAATAATAATAATAATAATAATAATAATAATAATAATAATAATAATAATAATAATAATAATAATAATAATAATAATAATAATAATAATAATAATAATAATAATAATAATAATAATAATAATAATAATAATAATAATAATAATAATAATAATAATAATAATAATAATAATAATAATAATAATAATAATAATAATAATAATAATAATAATAATAATAATAATAATAATAATAATAATAATAATAATAATAATAATAATAATAATAATAATAATAATAATAATAATAATAATAATAATAATAATAATAATAATAATAATAATAATAATAATAATAATAATAATAATAATAATAATAATAATAATAATAATAATAATAATAATAATAATAATAATAATAATAATAATAATAATAATAATAATAATAATAATAATAATAATAATAATAATAATAATAATAATAATAATAATAATAATAATAATAATAATAATAATAATAATAATAATAATAATAATAATAATAATAATAATAATAATAATAATAATAATAATAATAATAATAATAATAATAATAATAATAATAATAATAATAATAATAATAATAATAATAATAATAATAATAATAATAATAATAATAATAATAATAATAATAATAATAATAATAATAATAATAATAATAATAATAATAATAATAATAATAATAATAATAATAATAATAATAATAATAATAATAATAATAATAATAATAATAATAATAATAATAATAATAATAATAATAATAATAATAATAATAATAATAATAATAATAATAATAATAATAATAATAATAATAATAATAATAATAATAATAATAATAATAATAATAATAATAATAATAATAATAATAATAATAATAATAATAATAATAATAATAATAATAATAATAATAATAATAATAATAATAATAATAATAATAATAATAATAATAATAATAATAAATAATAATAATAATAATAATAATAATAATAATAATAATAATAATAATAATAATAATAATAATAATAATAATAATAATAATAATAATAATAATAATAATAATAATAATAATAATAATAATAATAATAATAATAATAATAATAATAATAATAATAATAATAATAATAATAATAATAATAATAATAATAATAATAATAATAATAATAATAATAATAATAATAATAATAATAATAATAATAATAATAATAATAATAATAATAATAATAATAATAATAATAATAATAATAATAATAATAATAATAATAATAATAATAATAATAATAATAATAATAATAATAATAATAATAATAATAATAATAATAATAATAATAATAATAATAATAATAATAATAATAATAATAATAATAATAATAATAATAATAATAATAATAATAATAATAATAATAATAATAATAATAATAATAATAATAATAATAATAATAATAATAATAATAATAATAATAATAATAATAATAATAATAATAATAATAATAATAATAATAATAATAATAATAATAATAATAATAATAATAATAATAATAATAATAATAATAATAATAATAATAATAATAATAATAATAATAATAATAATAATAATAATAATAATAATAATAATAATAATAATAATAATAATAATAATAATAATAATAATAATAATAATAATAATAATAATAATAATAATAATAATAATAATAATAATAATAATAATAATAATAATAATAATAATAATAATAATAATAATAATAATAATAATAATAATAATAATAATAATAATAATAATAATAATAATAATAATAATAATAATAATAATAATAATAATAATAATAATAATAATAATAATAATAATAATAATAATAATAATAATAATAATAATAATAATAATAATAATAATAATAATAATAATAATAATAATAATAATAATAATAATAATAATAATAATAATAATAATAATAATAATAATAATAATAATAATAATAATAATAATAATAATAATAATAATAATAATAATAATAATAATAATAATAATAATAATAATAATAATAATAATAATAATAATAATAATAATAATAATAATAATAATAATAATAATAATAATAATAATAATAATAATAATAATAATAATAATAATAATAATAATAATAATAATAATAATAATAATAATAATAATAATAATAATAATAATAATAATAATAATAATAATAATAATAATAATAATAATAATAATAATAATAATAATAATAATAATAATAATAATAATAATAATAATAATAATAATAATAATAATAATAATAATAATAATAATAATAATAATAATAATAATAATAATAATAATAATAATAATAATAATAATAATAATAATAATAATAATAATAATAATAATAATAATAATAATAATAATAATAATAATAATAATAATAATAATAATAATAATAATAATAATAATAATAATAATAATAATAATAATAATAATAATAATAATAATAATAATAATAATAATAATAATAATAATAATAATAATAATAATAATAATAATAATAATAATAATAATAATAATAATAATAATAATAATAATAATAATAATAATAATAATAATAATAATAATAATAATAATAATAATAATAATAATAATAATAATAATAATAATAATAATAATAATAATAATAATAATAATAATAATAATAATAATAATAATAATAATAATAATAATAATAATAATAATAATAATAATAATAATAATAATAATAATAATAATAATAATAATAATAATAATAATAATAATAATAATAATAATAATAATAATAATAATAATAATAATAATAATAATAATAATAATAATAATAATAATAATAATAATAATAATAATAATAATAATAATAATAATAATAATAATAATAATAATAATAATAATAATAATAATAATAATAATAATAATAATAATAATAATAATAATAATAATAATAATAATAATAATAATAATAATAATAATAATAATAATAATAATAATAATAATAATAATAATAATAATAATAATAATAATAATAATAATAATAATAATAATAATAATAATAATAATAATAATAATAATAATAATAATAATAATAATAATAATAATAATAATAATAATAATAATAATAATAATAATAATAATAATAATAATAATAATAATAATAATAATAATAATAATAATAATAATAATAATAATAATAATAATAATAATAATAATAATAATAATAATAATAATAATAATAATAATAATAATAATAATAATAATAATAATAATAATAATAATAATAATAATAATAATAATAATAATAATAATAATAATAATAATAATAATAATAATAATAATAATAATAATAATAATAATAATAATAATAATAATAATAATAATAATAATAATAATAATAATAATAATAATAATAATAATAATAATAATAATAATAATAATAATAATAATAATAATAATAATAATAATAATAATAATAATAATAATAATAATAATAATAATAATAATAATAATAATAATAATAATAATAATAATAATAATAATAATAATAATAATAATAATAATAATAATAATAATAATAATAATAATAATAATAATAATAATAATAATAATAATAATAATAATAATAATAATAATAATAATAATAATAATAATAATAATAATAATAATAATAATAATAATAATAATAATAATAATAATAATAATAATAATAATAATAATAATAATAATAATAATAATAATAATAATAATAATAATAATAATAATAATAATAATAATAATAATAATAATAATAATAATAATAATAATAATAATAATAATAATAATAATAATAATAATAATAATAATAATAATAATAATAATAATAATAATAATAATAATAATAATAATAATAATAATAATAATAATAATAATAATAATAATAATAATAATAATAATAATAATAATAATAATAATAATAATAATAATAATAATAATAATAATAATAATAATAATAATAATAATAATAATAATAATAATAATAATAATAATAATAATAATAATAATAATAATAATAATAATAATAATAATAATAATAATAATAATAATAATAATATAGACATTAACTCATTGCTGGCCGCTATGATGAAAAAAATGGCTACTGCACATGAAACTTCTACTGCTGAGAGTCAAAAGATTTTGGCTGAGGTGCGTGAAACTTCTAGAGCTGAGAATCAAAGCTTTTGGTTGAGGTGAGTAAAAATCTTTTGGTACAGGTAGAAGAGACTTGAAAATTGAAATGAAACTTAAGAAAACTTCTATTGAGCTACTAGAAACGTTTAGATCCCAAATACGAGAGACTTCTAAAGCGACAACATAGTTAGTTAGTTACGACTGGTAACCAGATAACGTCCAGCCCACCTGGGTCCAATATTAATCCCACTGTGATACCCATCAGTACTACAGAAAATGAACATTCTACATGTCTCGGTCCTATCCGAACCAACCAGATGCATGCACAAAAGAAGAGATCCTGCCGATATTCACATCGGCCAGATCCGACAAGGCATTCAGAAACGGACTGCCAAGCAGTCCTAATGTCCGAAAGACTCGGCACTGGCACAGGAAGTACTCCTAGCGTGCGCACCAGCTACCAAGTGCCTAGTAATCACAGCCACAAGATCACAGCATAAGTCGCGGCATCCTCATAATAGACTCCGAGCGAGTCCGAACATACAAGGGCCAGACTTGCCCTGATATAGAGCACGTGGGTTCATCATCCCACCGTAGTTGTGCCCTGCCCAACATGTACCGCAGGACTATAAGTCTGCATCCCAACTGAGTAGTCAATCTCCTCATTTCTGATGAAAGAGCCTACCATCGCAAGTCCGTCCACCACACAGTTCCCCCGGTTGTCCTAGTGACCCCTTAGTCAGATAATCTTCAGGTCTGAATGTTTAGCCTTGTCGTTCAGAGATGCCCGGCATTCACACACCAGTCGCAATGTCGAATAGACACAGAAGAGCGCCGTGATCGCAGCCTGACTGTCCGTACAGATACGATCACTGTCACATACCACGTAGTACATCAACCAGTCCGCTGCCCTCTTTATCGCCGAGACCTCCGCCTGTAAGACACTACAGTGGACCGGCAGTTTAAAGGATTCTCTCACCCCGTATATAGGATTAAAGATGCCGCCCCAACCCTTTCCGAGCATTTTGATCCGTCCGTGCATACCTCAACAGAACCGGGTCCAATTACCGGCTCTGGTGAGATGCACACGGAGAACATTCTATCCAGGAAGGGTTTGGATGTGCAGTAATCTATCCCATCATTCATCGTATCCAAATACCTAAAGATGGCCGCATGCCCATAGACCCTGTCCGACCATGTCCCTGCCATCTTCAACCTTATCGCAGGTTCGCTGGAAGCCAATTCAATAGTACACCAAGGCCTTCGAAGGAGTGGACCTGAGCGCACCTGTAATCATCAGTGCTGCACTCCGCAGAACCCTAAAAAGATCCTGCAATATGTGGATTTCTCCAGAGACCTCCACCATACAAACACGCCTTACATAAGTATAGGCTTGACTACCGTTTTGAATTTCCAATTGGAACTCCTAAGATTTAGACCCCAGGACTTTCCAACGGCCCTACGACAGGCTTACAGCGCAACATTCGCCAGCGTCACCCTCGCACGTGTATTTTGGAGCCAGGATAACTTGGAATCCAGGATAATCCCCAAATACTTCGCGCTATCCGACAGCCCTAGTTCAACTCCGTGCAGACGCGGTAGGGAAAACGACGGAACTTTGTACCTGCGCGTGAATAGTACCAATTCCGTCTTTTCGGGGTTAACGTTCAGCCTACTGTCAGTACTCTACCGACTGAGACGGTCCAAAGATGTTTGAAGGGCTTCGACATTGTGTCAAGAAATTTTCCCGACACAGCCACAGCAACATCATCCGCATACGCTCGTCTTGAATCTATTAGAATCAAGCCGCATAAGAAAAGTGTTAACGGTCAAATTCCACAGGAGAGGGGAAAGAATCCCTCCCCCTCTGGGGAGTGCCCCTTTCATCCACCTTAGACGGTAGCTGATCCCATAGTGGGTACAATGATCCTGTTGGTCAGGAGTCTCCATATGAATCTTACCACAGACCAATGAACATTCAGTGCCATCAGAGCCGACCTAATCGCCTCCGGTGTCACATTGTTAAAGGCCCCCTCTATATCCAGTATTGCCACTAGAGCATACTCCCTGTCCTCGAGGGCATTTTCAATATACTCCACAAGCGAGTGAAGCGCAGTCTCAATAAGAATAGGTCAGGTTCTATCGTACTGCGAAGATGCAAGTCGACCAACCTTTCCAGAGTCTTCAGAAGAAAAGAAGATAGGCTATGGGTCTGAAGTCCTTTGGACTCGTGTGGGAGGTTTTACTCCCCTTAGGAATAAATACCACCCTGTACACGGTCCAAAGCTCAGGAATATAAGACCATGTCAAGCATGCCTTATAGATAGCCACCAGCCAAAGAATCACCAAACCAGCGCTATTCTGAAGATCGGCAGGAATAATGCCATCCGGGCCAGGGGATGTGTACGGGGCAAAACTGCACAACGCCCATCTCAGCCCACTTTTCGTAATTGGAATGTGAGACTCAGTATGATCATGTTAGATGCCCACGTGACGCTCCCCATAGGAAAACTTCCCGGAAAGTGCACGTCCATCAAGACATTCAAGGCCTCCCGTCAGCTTTTGGTCCAGCTTCCACATGGTTTTTGAATAAAACAAGGGATCGCCGTTGATGACGCCAACATTTTCCGCAACCGGCTTGTCTCGGAGTGTCCTTCTGCAGAAGGATCTCTAAGATTTGCGCTTCTAATCTGGGTTTTAAATCTGTTCCATGAGGATCTATAAGTGGATCAGTCGCCCCCCTCATGGCCGCATTAAATAGCTGACGACATTCCCTGCCGCAGTCGCCCAAATCGAAATTCCACCATGGTGGTTGCTTTCTACCCTTACAGACCCTTCGTCTGCATGCCTCACCCGTTGCCCTATCGAAAGCTTCCGTCAAGGTCTTAACAGAAGCCTCGATGTCGCGGCAACTATTTATATTCGGAGGATCCGGAAGAGTTCAGTACAGGATGTTGCGATTTTCAATCAAGTCCGTCTTCCTCCTGTACTGGAAAACCCTAGTCCCAGGAGACTTGACCGCAATTTCGAAATATACCAATGGTTAGAGAAGGAGCATTCCCCAGAAACCCTCCATCCACTTACCAGTGCCTGGAACTGGCCATGGTCACATCAAGAACCTCCCTTCTATTCGAAACTACAAAGGTAGGTTCCCTGCTAGTGGTCATTATATCTAAACCACTACAAAGGAAAAAGTCAAAAATAGACTTACACCTTGCGTTCATGTCCGAGCTCCCCAAGCAATGTGGTATGCGTTGGCGTCAGCCCCAATAATAAGCGGCGTATTTCACATGCTCGCCGCATTTGTCAAGCCACGAACCTCTTCATTCGGTGGAGGTTCGCCATGATCGTAGGCCACGTAACTCGAAACCACAAAAATGGTACCAGATCCGGTCTTCCAGGCCGCTGTATCCTCATCGCTGTAATCAGATAGAATGGAAATACTCAAATTCTTACTTGCCACAATGCACGATCTGATCTTACTTGACCGCGTAACATAGTTCTCCGCACAGTCCACAGACATTGACCAGCTAGGGATGACTGTGACGTTGACGTCGTCTTAGTCAGAGTCCCAGAGGGTGTCTCGTCAACCACTTGTCCATGGCTCAAAAAGACCACCCAGAAGTGTTTCTTCTTGTAGGAAAGAACTAATGGTCTCGTTACAAGACATATCCTCCGGAGCAGGATCTTTCTCGCCCTGAACCGGTTTTTCCCTGTCCCCCCGGTAGACCTGTAGAAAGATCGACTCGAAACCCTAGTAGATCTTTCCACCTTTCTTCCGTAAAGGTGGCAGAGACTCCTTGTTCAGGAGCAGAATTATCCTCCTGGATGAGACAACCGATGTGAAGGGATGTCAGGGTTACCGCAGCGTATGAGATCCAGGATCTCTTTCTTATCGGATGGTTCGTCGGGAATTCGGGAAATGGCCCTAGGCCGACGTGGAATCTCATCAAGAGACACCACGTCGTGTCTAGCGCCCTCCCATAGGCCTTCCTCGTTTGAGCAGGCCATGAGCTTAACGCGCCCGCGATACCGTCCAGCATCGTCACACTGAGGGGAAGTGCCTGGGTTTTCCCTTAGGAATCTCCAGAACACTCCCATCAGCTTCTTCCGCACTAATATCCAGTTCTCCTGGGAAATATAGCAATGAACGTTGCCGTTTAGGCGCGCCCTTTGATGCCAGAGGGGGTTGCTTATGCTGTTCGGCCAAATAGGATTTGGCCCAGTTGAGGGATTCTGCGGGCTACTTACAAAATTTACCCATGAAGCGCTCAGCAGCGCGTAACTTCAGGAAGACCGTTCTGACAGTAGTTATGTGCCTTTGGGACGTTTTCTTATCTGAGAGCACAGATCCAGAAATCGAAGACTTGTTCGCATTTCCTTCACTAGCAGTGGGTGGTAAAGTTTGGGAGACCGAAGACTTATTCGCATTTCTCTTATTCACAATAGGCGCAGGGTTACCGAGGATTCCGGTTCATGACAGCTTTAGAAGTCCTTGCCTTTGAATACAGAGGCACCTACTTCTCTGCCACTACTCTCTTTCAGGGCAGGATTTACGCATTTGAAAGGTCCAGGTTTCTCCTTACTTTCTTCTGCTTTTGGTTCGATACCAGTAGCATGCAGACTAACCTGGACCTTGGTAGCATTCGATGCACCACGACCCAAGGACGTCGTGGGGATAGGGTCTCCAGAGATTATAAGGCCCTGATCAGATACATGGGGCTCGATTCTCTTTTACTCATCGGACTAACAAAGAAACAGTGCGTTTTATACATGACCGCCATGTTTTGGAAAGCTGCCGTCTCTCTGGGAGAGACCACCAAGCCGCCCAGTATGGAAACAGTTGCTGGTGAGTTTCGAACAATTAACGAAGGAATCCAAGGGTTCAAACGGACCTCACCAAGAAGGTAACGTCTAATGGCCGCCCCATATGGGAAAAACAGACGCTCTCAGACAGGGGATGGGCAGTTCTTAATTTAGTGCTCTGGTATGGGAGACCATGCCAGCTCAGCCTCATGGGTCCTTGCACGTAAGCCTTCGCATCGCGACAAGATGACCACCCTTCGCGAAAGAAGCGACAACATAAAAGTTGCAGATAATATATGAGACGGTTAGCAAAAGAGCAACTGGCGTCGAGGCAAAAGTGTTAAATTTAGAGAAGACTCTTGAAGAAAAATTTGTTGTAATAGAAGAGAAAATCAATAGTCTACAGTGCCAGCGACTGGAACCAGCGGAATAAAAGCACCTTGCTTTAATGGTAGCCCACCCCTATCCGCATATAAATTCCAATTCGAGAAAGTTGCCAGTAGAAACGGATGGGTCGATGAAGAGAAGGCTGTAGTGCAGAAACAACTACAACGACCTAGTGGTGGCGTTACAGCGTAAATTTGGTGACAAGCACAAACGCGATTTGTACCATATGGACTTAAAGTGCCGAACGCAAAAGGCTAATGAATTATTAAAAGCCTTTGCAATGGAGGTTGGGTGGCTGGTGTAGCTTAGTTGTCTTGGTAAGACCCACCCAAATTAAGACCGAAGCATTCATCAATGGTAAAAGAGACCCTGACATTAAGTATGCGGTGTGCACTGCTCATAAAGCAATCTTTATAGAGACCGTAACGTTTGCGCTGGCGCAGGAGACCACTTGGGAGATACCAAGCCACAGGTATATAAATTGTATAGCATGAAAACTGCGAATATCAAAGAAGATATACAGTTATCAAAGAGGTGGTAGAGCGACTAGTAGCCGAAAAAGAACAAAGGAAAAAAGGCGGTGCCAAAACTATGACAAGATCGGTCATTTTCAAAGGCATTGTAGGGCACCGCTCAGAAGTGCAAGTTTTGTGTCACCATGGAGACATTACAAACGGGAAAACACTGGCTATATAAAACCCGAAACATTTCGTAACTATCACCCTACCAATAGGGGAGAGTCGCATAAGGGCTTAGATATACACAACAGAAAACAAATAAATGGACGCCAATCCAATCTAATAGTGGTTCCTTCCTCAAAAACGAATGAAATATTAAATCAGTCTTATAAGAAACCTAGCGATGGGCATCTTAGCGTGGCAAAGACAGTAGAAAATTAAAAGAGCATTATTATTGGTTTGAATGTCAGCAAGCCGCCGCCAGATGGATAGCGAACTGCACTGAATGTATTGCGGTTAAAAATACAGTCAAAACAAGCCAAAGTCAGACGCAGCAATACAGATCGACAGCACCAGTCGGGAAGGTAAAAGGACTTCTTACTGCCAGTAACGCCAAGAAAAATGAAAATCCCAAGGAACTCAATGAATCGAGGCACACACGACTAGAAATGGCCCGTGACAGATTGAAAGCCAAGTATGATCGTGCAGCAAATGCAAAGAGCTTCATTGAGGGACAACTGGTGAGACTCTACAGCCCACAGCGGAAGAAACGAATATGTCCTAAGCTGCAATCTAACTGGGATGGACCTTATAAAATAGACAAAAGGTTAAACGATATTGTATACAGAATACAGAAAAGCAATAGCCCGTGACCAAAGATGAAAGTGGTACATCTAGAGCGACTGGAAACTATGGGAAGACAGATAATATACCTATTCGAAACGAACAGGCTTAAGTGGGAGGCAGTTTTACGAAAATAAAAATGCCTAAAAAGAAACACACATCAGCGCCTTTAAAACTATATTTTGGGATTTTAATATACTGCTAATAAGACCATCTTTATGTTACATTTGAATTAACGGATATAAAATATTAAGCTGTTGTATTAAGATAAACTGTATAAAATTTATAGTGTAGTAAATTAAAAGCTGTAAACAACAACAAAGAGGTGAATATTTTATTATAACGCAATTTAAACGAAGTCAGACGTTTTACTCAAAGTTTAAAACGTAACAGTATTAACCAGAAGTTCGTGCATGGGTTTTGTTATACACTTATACAAACAACTGTCAGATTTTTGGTTTAGTTGAAATTTTTAGTGTAAAGCCACAGAAATTGTATAAATCATCCCAAAAAATAATAAATAAATAAATAATTCTTCGCTTAAAAAACGTATGTGTATATTATTTTACGCTTTATTAACATTGACCGCAAGCAAAAATCAGAAGTAGTAAGCTAGTTGCCTCACCTACAAAGAATTATTAATACTTTTAGATCTGCCAGTTATCTATACAGCAAAAATCTATTAGTAACATATTACTCTTTTAAATATATTGTATACTTTGGTTATTACTTATTTTATAATATGTTAGTAGGCTATATATAAACAGACATTTGTATACATTTAATTTTTTTCTTATTACTCAATAAAACTTCATCCTAATTGGTTATGGGCCCAGATTTGCAATAAAAAAATAAAAAATATTTAAAAGAATTTTATAAAAGCCTAGAAGACATAATGAACACTAATTACCATGCTGTTGGAAAGGGAATTGTGGGATGTCGTTGTTGGTGTTGTTCCGGCTACTCCGGATGATAAGTGTTTAGTACGTGATGGTAAGGCGAGAGCTGCTATCGGTTTGGCTGTGGAACCACAGAAAGTTCTTAGTAAGCAACTGAAAACGGCAAAGCAGTTTTGGGATATCTTAAAGAAGCATCATGAAAAATCAAATATAACCAACAAAGTAAGTCTACTAAGGCAAATGTCGTCTATGCGTTTAGATGTTGGTAAAACGATGGAGATCCACATAAATGATTTTCTTACAATTGTGGATCGCTTACGGGACCTGGGTGATGTCATAGAAGAGCATAAAGCGGTTTCATTTTTGCTGGGCACACTTCCGGAGGTTTACAACCCTATAATTTCTTCATTGGAAATGCACTCTGAGGCTGACCTTACGCATGATTTGGTGACGGAGAAGTTATCCAAGAGTTTAAGAGAATGTCCGATGGCGAGCAAGCGCCAGAAGTATTTAAAATGCAGAAGATAAAGTTTGTACCACAATGTTTTATTTGTGGCAAGCCAGGACATTTAAAGAAAAATTGCCCAATTAAAAGAGTACAAAAACTACAAAAGGCACATGGTAATCGTGCAAATGGTGTGAAGGAAGAAAGCGTGAATGTATGTTTTGGTGTAATGAAATCAAAAACAAATGGTGACTGGTTTATTGATTCGGCTGCAACGTGTCATATGTGTTGTGACGAAAAATATTTTATAAACATAGATTCACAGCGAATTGAAGCGGTTTATTTAGCAGATGGTACTCAGTTGAAAGCATGCGGAATTGGTGACTGTAAATTATCTTGTGAAGGTAATAATCTGTTCGCAAATTGAACAGTGAAGGTTTCGAAGTGAATTAATAAAATCGACATTTTAGAGGCAAAGAACGTCAATCGAAAAAAAATCGTCAAAATGGCAATAAATCGTCAAATCTGGCAGCTATGATTCTACATATTAACTTTTTAACAGCTCATGTAACAAATATGTTAACAGCTGTCTTATAACAAATATAACACTGCGATGACACTATTTTGAAGTCCACACTTAAGATAATTCTCTTAGCTATTGAATTTGACGTATGCTAACAGAAAAATATTAGATATATTACGTGTAGTAGACCCCATGTAAAAGTATGAACGTTGAATGTTGACACAATGAGTACTTTGTTAACGGAGAGCAGCTGTTTTTTTATCTCATGTTTTTATAACAAATTTTGGAAATTTATTTTCTTCGTATTTTATTTTACTTTTGTCGAAACTCGAACACTCTTATTACATATTGAGTTTACATTATACTATCCGCTCTCTTCTACACAGAAAATGACATGTCGTACGACTTGTATTAGCGTGTAAATTATTCTTAAGCAGCTGATTCAGAGTTGATGGGAAAGCTGGTACAATTGTACTTTTTTAGTACTATTTGTAAGCCAAAAGTACAATAGCACCCCGCTGACTAATCTAGTACTATTTCCAAATTCCACATTTGTATCAAAATATAATAAAATCCAAAGACTGTTTCGACTGCCTCCAATCTAATCCAAAAGAAGGATTTGCTGAAGTCATCTAATTCGGCTATTACAATTAAGAAAAGAGTAAACAGGCAAAAAGTGTATCATAAATGATCCTCTTAGATTTAATTTTCATCAACTAATAGTCTTTTGTCTACCTTTTGAAATCATGCATTAACTGTTAAATTATTTACACTTCTTAGCACAAATAAGCTTGCAGTGTGTTTTAGTTAAGTTATTTTACACACATACAGTATGTATGTATGTATAAAATCAATTTAAGAAAAGAAAAACATTTTAATTCAGTACACTTTTTGCTAGATAAATGTGTTTTGGAAACATATTTCATTTTACAATAAAGAAACACATCAACAAAAGCTGTCTATTGTTATGGCATTGCTAGTCGATGCAAACTAATGTGCTTATGTTTTTGCTAATGTTACGTCTATGGCGTAACGTTAAGACACGCCTATTTAGTATTGATACTTACCAAGGCGAATTTACAAGGTGGTCTTATTTTGAAAACGATTATATCGCTATAAACAGACTTTAACGTTGTGTCAAAATAATGCAACACTGTAGTCAGACGAGATGAGAAGAAAACAAACTTTTAGCAAACTTTTTAATTTACAGTTATTCCAAGGAAAACAAAATGTAAACAAAAAAATGACAAAAAACGTGTCCTTTTTAAACAATTAATTAATAATGTTAAAATGCAGAAATTGTAGATGTGATAAACCAATATAAAAGAAAAACACCTCCGAAATCAAATTTTTCGAATGTCATTAAAATCTTTTTCGGAATAAAAAAGTTATAGCCCTTTAAAGTTTGGTTACAAAATTAACAGACTGGCCCTTCTAAAAATAAAAGTAAGACTTATGTCGAAAATTTTGGTATGGGGATCAATAAAGTACTTGAAAGCGATTTAAAAATGACATATATAAGTCATTTTCGAAAAAACTATAGTTTAGTAGATATAGGCCAACAAACTTTTCTTAAGCAAGAAAATTCATATTTTTTAAAAATTTTTTGGCCTTTTTGTATAGAATATTTTTTGTGCCGGGACTTCGTTAATGTAGATCGATAGAGTATAAAAATAAAAATCAGAAATGCTATAAACCATTACCAAAAAAACTATAGTTTAGAAGATATAGCCTAACAAACTTTTCGAATATAGGAAAAATTTTATGAGTCAATACAGTTTTTTGGTAATTTTTGAATAAAAAATTCCTTGGTGCGGGATTTTGTAAATATAGATCGATAGAGTACAAAATTAAGAATCAGAAATTGAGAAAAAAAACTACAGTTTAGAAGATATAGGTAATTACTCCCTCAAAGAGAGTAAAGTTGATGATGACACATTAACCTTTTTCGCTGTTTCAGTGACAACTAAAAGCAATTTCGTAAGAAACTTTTTAAATTATTTTTCTCTACCTAAAAAAATTTCCGTACATTCCCTACACATGTACAGCGTTATCGTTGATGCGCCTAAAGTCACAACTTTTTTGACGGCCAAAATCATTTTGTGGGACTTTTCAAAATGAAATACATTTTGCTACTTTCCATAAGTTTTTGCCCTTTTTTTGTGACATTTAGCACCACTGACATTCTTTATCTTTTAAATCAGATTTTTCACAATCAAACTTCATAATCGCTAGAATACTAATAAAAAAAAATATCAACTTTAGAAGAAATTACAGTTATTCAAAAAGATTTAACATTTGAAAAACTAGTGTATATAAAATTTGTGTCCTATATATTAAGTATAATGAATAAACTAAACTATAAATGTTTTTAGAATGAAACATAACGAATTAAAGATATTTTTACTGAGTTACAAAAAAAAATTTTCGTGCAAATTTTTCAAAGTAGAATACATTAAAATAACAAAAACTGAGAATACTAATTACACAGATACTTCTATATAAATACATACATACGCCATGCAAATGAAATAGCAATAAATTCTAAAAATATATTAGATGTAGAATGTATAGCAATAAGACAAATTTTTTAGTCTTACTAAAAACTATGTGACGAAAGTCCTAAGTTTTTTCAACCGAGCTCTTTTACAAGTAATGAAGATATTGCTTACAATTTCTTGCAATTTGATCCCACTAAATTAGACTCACATGTACGGAGTAGCCAGCCACAATTGCAGCGCTGTAAAACAATATTACATATGCCACTGGTGAGATATCAGCAGAAATGCTAGAAAAGGTGCATCAAAATTGGAGCTGATGGATGGGTCACCTACTAGTAGCCTAGGGCAACATTTGCATGAAAATCACTCATTTTATTCACTTTTGCAAATTTTCTGTATTCAAAATGTAACCTATTTCTACAATTGGTTTTATTTATATTGACTTTTGAGAATATTCGGCCAACTTTTTCAGAAGAAATAGGAATACTCATTAAAGAGTCAAAGAAGGTAATTTTCTATTTATAATTTTAGAATGGGCAATCAAAATTTCTTCATATACAAATTCATTAATTTAATAATTTTCACATTGTTTTCGTCTAAAGAAATTTCATTGAAAGTAATTAAATAGTATGTATAAATATACGCCTATACTATGTTTGCCAAATTATACATAAGTGTTACCTTTTCGTAACAAATTTTTATTCCTTAATGTATGAAACCTTAAAATATGTTTTTTTTTTTTGACAATTATATTTATTTAAAAATGCTATTCAAATTACTTCCTAATCACCAATAGCTATGATACACTTTTGTGTAAATTAGACACAGAGCCATAGCAAACAAAAACAAAAAGTACTACAAATTGATTGACACAAAATTTTTTAGGTTTAAAATTTAACTGTTATTTTTTATTTGAATTTTTTTTTAGAAAAATTATATTTTAATTAACTAAAAAGATCATCATATCATACAAAAAATCATCAAATCATATTTTGGTAAAAAAAATCATCGTTCTGGCAACACTGTGTGAGAGGACAATTGAGAGAGTAAGAAAAACGCTGTCAAAATAAAATAGATTCACGACTGCTTTTGCCGACGATTTTTTATGTCATTCTGCATGGAAATAATCGTAAAGCGCCAATTCTGTTCCATCTCTAAGAATACGTGTGAATTGAACGTGACCAATAGTTCTATGAAAAGCTCAAGCTTGCTCTAAGTCCTTAAATGGGCTATGTTAGAAAATGACAGCATTTACTTCGCGGTTACACAAAAATAGGCTAATAGCATAGAAAAAGAATTTATATATAAATTTTTTTACTTTTAGTAGCTCAAATTTGAGTTTAATTTTAACGCTTTGGTCCGTGAACTGAAATTAATGCACATATAAAACCTTTTACCAAAATCGTAGTGTTTTTGACTAAATTTTCGAGGAACGTATGATATTTTTGTATTATTCAAACTTACTATCTATGCATATACAATAATTGAGTTGAAATTGTTTTGTTATCAATTTGATGAATAAATTGATGTCACCCGTAAAAGAAGAATGGGAACTAAATCATAACTGTTTGGGCATTACATAAACAAATTCACGAAAGCATTAATTAAGGACAAAGCTAATAAACCCATGTTGATTGAGGTGAGAATTTACTATGTATTACTTTTTGCAGTTTTAGTGGAAAGTAGTTTTATTAAAAAACATATCGAAAACTCAAGAATTTGACACTGAAGTTTTGTCAAAAATGTTAGTAGCAAAGCTTAAATGCTACAAAAAAGTAATTTTAATACCTATTTCTAATTTTTAATTGCTATATCTTGATCAGTCATGCATCGTTATTTTTCGTTTAGGAGAGCGCCATATATCAACATTATAACATTGAATTATTCCAATACTTTTTCTTATACATATAGAATCGAACAAAATTTTATATTACGTATACATGGGTTAAGGCACAAGCAGAAGAAAGAAACAAGAATACAAATATAAAACCTTCAAATATTTCTATTATCGAGACAAAGGTCTCTGCAGCCAGTCCTTTTGCTTAATTATTTGAAAATTAATTTACTTATAATGAATTAAAATAAATAAATTATTTCTTTTACGGTAATAATGTATTAATGATTGATTTCTTTATAAAATTACTTAGAATATATCTTATATACATATAAAATTGCTATTAATGTCTAGAATACTTATTTAGATCACTGTCATTCTAATACGTACTGAACACAACTCATCGCTTATAAATACAAAAGCTGAAAGTATTGAAAACTCGCTATCACAACTGTCAAAATGACATTTCATGAAACACAACATCTAGCTGTTCTTTTCCGGTAAAATCGTCCGCCATGGTAGGTGTCCGATCATAGATTTTATAATAAAAATCGTGAAAATTCAATAGCATCTGTGAAAATACTAGATAAAATGATTGCTAATTCAGTGAAAATGTTTTAAAACTATTAATTATTATCGAAATTTATGTTAAATACCACAATAATTTGAAAAACGAATCAATTGCAAGATATTGACAATGTTTTCTATTGTTTTTTTTTTTATAATCTTCCTTTTTAATTTGTAAATGGACAGGGTCGTGTTAGAACCAAGACAGTCAAAAAGGCCGCCAAGGTCATCATTGAGAAATACTACACCCGCTTGACTTTGGATTTTCATACCAACAAGCGTATTTGCGAAGAAGTCGCTATTATTCCCACAAAACCCTTGAGGAATAAGATTGCCGGGTAAGTTTTTATAACGTCAGTAAGTAAAATCAATAACAAATGCTATTTTATAAATTTTAGTTATGTTACACATTTAATGGGCCGTCTCCGTCACTCCCAAGTGCGTGGTATTTCCATTAAATTGCAAGAAGAAGAACGTGAACGTCGTGATAACTATGTTCCTGCCGTCTCTGCTTTGGAACAAGATATCATTGAAATCGATCCCGACACCAAGGAGATGTTGAAACTTTTGGACTTCCACAATATTCATGGTCTGCAATTGACTCAAACATCCACTAACAACTACAGCCGTAGAAATTAGAGTTTTAAGTTCACGTTTTAGCTGAAGAAATAATTCCTGTTTTGTGGAGTGTCATGTCTTTTTTTTATTTCGTGGATCAATAAAAAAGAAATAATTTTGACAGTAAGGAAAATGAATGTGTATGGAATTATTCATATATATGGGTTCTGACAGAGGAGTTCTTTGGTGTTGTCATAAAGCTTACAAGGTAAACAAGATTTCAGAACAGAACAAGATTCGCTGCCTAGTGCAATTTTTGTTTATCCATTTTCGATCTGAGGTTAGTGATTCATGTAAAGTTTGTAACCGTCAGATGGGTATATCGTAACGGGAATTGTAACAATATATGTACATTTCTTCGCTTTCTAAATTAGATGTAAATGAGGTGGTTTTTTTATATGCATACACTACAAGTTTGCTTCATATAGAAGAAATGTCCAAACATGTTTTTTGTCCGAACTGAATGTGTGAATCCAGCTTCAGACAGCAAAACTGAGTTGGGTTAAGAACGACAATAGGGCAATTATTAATGTTTGTGTTGTGTTCTCTAATTTTATGTACATAAATCTCGTTATTAAAATATAGTATGAAAAAAGGATAAATTTCAAAACATCAGAAAACTATACTTTTTTCATAAAGAAAAATACACTATTTTTTGCTAGTTGTAAGTGCTTAACTAATTTTAATTTATTCTATTGACAACAGTGTTTAATAAATTCTCTGCATCTTTGGATTGCTCATGGTGGGATTGCTTAAATTCAATAAAATTGACATGACCTCAAAACATGAAACATCCTCTTGTTAATATAATATGATATCTTTTATTTTATTATGATACATATTTTGAGTAAGCTACTTATTGTTTACATGCAAATAAATGCAGTAATTACTTTAACTGCGATTAGGTATATATGAATGCATTGTTTAAACATTAATTATTCTTGGTATTCGAAATTTGCTTCCATTTGCGCATCTTGAATATTAAAGCGTGCGTAAGTTACAAAAACTTCCATGGGGAGATTTTGTTTATTGCGCTATTTCGAAATTATTATGACATAACTTCCATTTGTACAAAATATAAAGCGAAGAAGATTTTTAATGAATTTCGCAAAGCTGACGAAATTTGTGGTAGTTCCTATGACAAAAATAGATTAAATGGTGATTATTACAGACATGCACAAATCGGTGAATACGATATAACGAATCTGAAGCGAATCGAAAAATTGTTCATTATAGCTATTCTTTATACATCATATATATCAGTGAAACCTTTTCATAACGAAAATTGAAGATATAGCAAAAAATTTGTTACAACTAACCATTCACCATTCAAACCATTTTACATGAAAACACTAATAAAAAATCTATATACAAGAAATAAAAAATGACACATTTGTGTTTTTTTATATTTTGCTAGGTTTTGATAAATTATTGTGTAATTTTTTTAATGTATGCAAATTAGAACGCAATCATTAATATTTAGCGTTGTAACGAAGTTCGCAATATCGAGCTTATATAGTCATGTGAAAAATAATAGGGACGCTAATGTGGCACATTGAGATTTTATAAGAAAGTACCTAAAATGAGACAATTGCTGATAAATAATTGTTCTTATCTATAGTTATTAAGTACAGAAACAAGTTTCATTCAATTTTTAAATGTCCACAAGCGACTCAACTCAAAACTTAAGTTTGTTTACGACATGGATATTCAAAACGTAGCCGAAATTCAGCAGATTGCGTTTGGATACTTATACAACGAGAACAATT
The DNA here is from genome assembly GCA_023159175.1 of Wohlfahrtia magnifica. Classification (NCBI taxonomy): domain Eukaryota; kingdom Metazoa; phylum Arthropoda; class Insecta; order Diptera; family Sarcophagidae; genus Wohlfahrtia; species Wohlfahrtia magnifica. The sequence goes on along the minus strand of JAKWBJ010000496.1, from coordinate 1,965,067 downwards.
GTAATAAACTTAATCAGCAATTACATAAGATTTATAATGAGCAAGGGATTGCGTCCAAATATTCAATTAAATAACAAAGTAGTTTCGTATATCTTCATAATTACCCTTATCTGTGGTTCTGTATACAATATATGCAAATTCTTTGGCCAAGGCCATTCAACACCTACTAGGAATAGACCATGTGGGCATTTACGTCGACAACATTTTTGCGGTTGCGTCTGGAAAACCAGAAGATGTTACAACGTCCTTGAACAATTTAGACGCTATAGTAGATAATTGGGCTAAAAGAGCGGGGAGCAGTAATTCCGGCTGAAAAGACTGATATTCTCCATATTTGCACTTGCTTACGAAATACTGATCTACAGGTGGTTGACAACTTGAAAATACTGGGCTTAATTTTTACTAGAACTTTACGATGGAACGCCCACGTTCAATATTTATCAGTCAAACTGAGCAAGATAAATAACTTATTAAGGCTTATTTGCTCTCGTAGTCAAGGGCCACATATTGAAACAGCACTCAACATCTGCAAGTCTTTAACCTCTGGTATACTTTTACATGGCATAACAATTTATGGCTGGACATCAAAAAGAAACACCACCAAGATCAACACATCACTTAACAAATGTTATCGAACAGCGTCAGGTCTCCTTCGATCCACACCCATCAAACACCTTCAAACCGAGGCGAAATTTATAGATTTTCATATACGTTTAGAAAAAACTTCGGTTACACTAGCATCTAGATCAATTACTATACCATCAGATGGTCTTCACGAATTATTTTGGATACATCTGAACCATCCTTCAGGCAGTTCCTTCAGTTCTGTTGCTAACATCATCAGATTATTAAATAGATATATTTCTATACCTGCTAAACCAATCACCTTAAATCCCATAGGCAATACTGTTTTGATCGATGATAGCCTCAGTTTTTACAACAAAAACATCATCAACCCAATATGCTTCAAGAAAATGTTATCGGAGAAAATTTCTACTTACTCCCCAAATATTACATTATACTCTGATGGCTCGTACTCTAATGGTAGAACTTCGTATGCTGTTGTTCAAAACTACAATTTAGCTTTCGAGCTTATTTATCAAGCACGTATACAAGATTACACTGGAATTTTCGTTGCTGAAATTTCTGCCTTAAAACGAGCCTTAAATTATTCAATTGAACGGAATGAAAGAACATTGATTTGCACTGACAGTCTGAGTGCCATCAGGGCTCTAATGAGAAATACTAAAGGAGCCTATAATAACATGGTTTACCACAATGGGAATAACAATATCGTGTTTCTCTGGATATCATCACATATTGGAATAGAGGGCAATGAATCAGCAGACATCGCCGCAAGAGATGCTCCTAATTTATCTGAAATTACAGAGGTACCATGTTTTCCGGGGACCATATCAAACCCATTTGCATCTATTTTAAGACAACTAATCCCAACAACCCTTAGACCTTAATATCACTCTGAGCTTAGTAGAAGCCAATGTATTTTTCTCGCAAGATTGAGAGTTGGCAAGGCAGTATTTAATACTAGATTTTATTATGAACGAACAGATCCACCAAAATGTTCTTTTTGTGATGTTAACCTTACTATCCGGCACATACTGGTTGAATACCCAAATTCTAAAATTGATGAACCATTGGAGAAAGTATTGGACTGCTCGATCAATAGAAGCATATCCAAAATAAAAAGTTGTTTCCATAAGCATAAAATAAGAGACATTTAGGCCAAAATCCATATCTATTCAATTTCGTGAATACTTATTGGTTGTATATGAAATTTTTTGGAACTTGAACTTTTTTATTAATTTGTTTTTTTTTTAATCTAATGTATATTCGCCTAATTTTGTTATAAACTACTCTGATTATCTATTTTATCTTTATCTCAAATGTATACTTACTGTATAAAATGAATACTCTTTTTCTTAATTTAGTTCTGTTACTTTTTTGAGCGCAGATGGTCTATCTACCAGGCGCCTTTATTCGTATATTTTATAAATTTATTTTATAGAATATAGTGGAAATAAACAAATAAATAAATAAATATCTTCATAATTGTCTTATTTTGAATTTAAAGTTTAGAATTTAAATAGACGGAGCAATTAAGAAGCTCTGAACCTTAGCTACGCCATTTGCAGCGTTAGTTCAATTCAAATTTATATCGAGTTGATAGCCTTTTCCCGCGCATTGAGTTCTTACCACTGCACCAAGAGTAAATTACCAATCCAAGTTATTATATGTCTCCGAAGGCACATGAAAAATTCGGAGTTGATATTTGCCTTTACAATCCTATTTTTAACTCCCGCGGATTTATTTATTTATTTTTTTTTTTTACAAATAATATGGTATTTTACAAAATTAATTTATAAAATATATAAAAGGCACCGAGTTAGTGGACCATATGTGCCAAGTAAATTTACAAAAATTAAAGAAATTAATTCAGATTAATTCTAAGTTACATATAAAGGGTGGGCAAATTTGAGGTTAGGAAGTAAATTAGCTTAAAAACATTTTTCTTTTTTGACAAACTCAGTTTTATTCATACTAATATAAAATAGAAATATGGGAATTAATAATGGAATATGATGTCGGGCAAATATCCACCCATAGCACGTCGGCAGACGTACGCTTTTTTCACAAAATTTTGAACCACATTTTCACACCTTCGCTTATCTCGTCTATGCAGCGCCGAATTTCATCTTTCAGAGCGTCAGTTGTTTGTGGCTTGCTCACGTACACCCGGTCTTTCAAATGACCCTAGAGAAAATGATCCAGCGGCGTTAAATCACAAGACCGGGAAATTTCTCATGCAATAACTGAATTGTTTGGCTGACTGTATGGCTTGTGGCACCGTCCTGCTGAAATCAAAGGTCGCAGATGTCAACATAAGCCAACTGTGGTCACAAAAATTTGGTTATCATGGTTTGGTAGCGCAGAGAATTCACGGTGACGACGTATCACAAGCCACACTATACGGTGACTTTCTTCTGATGTAGTGGTTTTTCAAGGACTGTTTGTGGATGCGGCAATTTTGTTTGTTTACATAACCGCCTTACTGAAAATGGGCCTCATCACTAAAGATGATTATGTTGAAAAATGCGTTGTTTTCGTTCAGTTTTTCGAACAGAAAATTTCCACAATTAAGATTTTTTGTTCAAGAGTGTAGTGTTCCATAGCTAAAATTTGCCAATTTTTTACTAAATAAGTGTCAAAGATTGACAGTCAATTCTTGACATTCAGCATCTGACAGCCAATTTACTTCCTAAACTCAAATTTCCCCACTCTGTACACATTGGAACAATTTTAAATAAAACAATTTTAAATAAAATTAATTAAGTGGATAAACAGAATATCAAATATCTAAAATGTTGTTTCAGTAGACAGTTCCGTATCTTTGTTAAATTGATCCTGATAGAACAATTCATAATCGCATCTAAAGGTTCATCTAAATGAGATAGTGGGCATTCAATGAGAATGTGTTCAATGTTCCACTGGATATTACTAAAGTTAAACATGTTTAAGAAAAAATTAAACAACGTTATTCATACCGTAATTATAGTGTTTCGCTTTGACATTTTGTCTAATGTTTTATTGACAGTTTTAAAATTAAAATTAAAGAAGATTATACATACCATTTATATGTAAATTAAAAAAGATCGATAAGTTTTAAATTATAAACTTTTTTTTATTCCAATATTTAAATATTTTTAACGAATTGCAAACATATGGATTTAAATATTTAAAGACTGAATTTAAAGAGACTATAGAAATATTGATCATTGGAGAAAAATGCATGTTTGCTCTAAAGACTGGATTTGAAGAGACTATAGAAATATTGATCATTGGAGAAAGATGCATGTTTGCTATAATTTAGTCGGCGTTTGCTTGCATTCATATTCTGAAAGCCGACACTTTATTTCCTTTTATGTATGTATAGATGTGTGTATGTACATACATATATACAGTGGCTCACAGCTTATTTCGTGTGCATTGAAAATATAACGTCTGCAGCATCAAAACTAAGGACGATGTCAAAAAGATTTAAGTGCAGAATTTTTTTAAAAATACTTCTTTATTTAAATAAAATTATGTGTCTGTGTTTTTAAATATTTGTATAAGTAATTTTTAGAAAACTTGAAATATATGAAAAATTCAAGTCACAACTATTTCGTGCATTCTCAGCAGTCTTAGAAAAAACGTAAATACATATATGGAACATGGTTTAGTATTTAGTGTGACCTTCTTTTTGTTTAATTACATTTTTAAGAAGTTTTTCCGTCGATGTAGTTTCGAGGGGAGTCTTGCTCTACTCTTCGACCAGTACAACTTATAAATCATTCTGATTACTAATCTGCTTCTTCGGTATTACCAAGTCCAAAATTGTCTACAAATATTCTATCACGTATAATGAGAGAATATCATTGATTTGTGTTTCGAAAATGATGTCGTATACTCAACAGTATTGGCACTTTGCAAGAAATTATATTTATCATGCTGAAAAACATATTTTTATCCCTTGTACCGTCAATAAAAACAATGTTGATACCTCCAAAGGCAGCCATATTTGGCTCTGATGTGATTTAAGTTGAAAAGCCTTGAAGAAGTTAACGATACTTGGGGAAACATGGTGTTTCTGTCACATGTGTTGTGTTTAACGCATTCTTGGCAATATTAACGCAAATTCATCGCTCTTTATACCAATATGAGATGGAATCCGGAGTATTAAAATTTGATGACTTAACTTGGGCTGAACAAGTAAATTTTCATATGAACTACTTCGATTATTTACAAGGGCTCTAGTTGCGCTTAAACTGTCAGTACAAATGACTGTCTTACGACCGTGTTGAAGCGAATGCATTAGTGCGGATTTCATAGCGGCTATTATAGCAGTAAAAATCCCAATAAAGTCAGGTAGTCGTGTTTCTTTTACCACTTCAAAATTTGATGTTGAAATTTGTTTTACCACCGATTAGGTAGTGATTTCATTGAAGAAAGAGCCATCGGTAAATAAAAACAGTTCTGCTGCAAAATCAATAATTTTCTGCGCCATCAATTGTTTAAATATGCAAGAAGGTATATTACCTTGGTTATACATTTTAAATGAATCGGCTTTTCTGGAAAAGTATGTTTTGTTTTTTTAGTAAAAAAACAATTTCGCTTATGGCAGATAAAGATTAGATAGATGATGAATTCAGATGTTTCCAAAATATATCGTGCATTCCATCAGAAGTTAGTGTTATTGATCTGGAAACCACTGAAATTGTATGTTTTTCAAGTAGTTTTTGAAAATCGGAGAGGAGGCTTCATATCTCAAGTTTTGTAGAGGCATTGCATGTAATAATTTTTTTTTTATAAGACCAGCACCCAGGGGATGGCCCCTACTCATGCAGTGCATTGTGCTGGTACTAGGAAAATAGGTTATTGGAAGGAGGACAGAGGGAGTAGTGTTTATGGACGTTAGATTTAAATTTAATCATGTCGTAAGTGGCAGGAAATACTTTCGCTGGAAGATTATTCCACAACCGAACAGTGCGACCAAAGAACGAATTCTCCCTACAATGCGTTGTGCGATTTACTGGACAATCAACTGCAAAGGGATGCGCTCTACGAGAAATACGAGTACTACGTAAAAATATATGATTCTTAGGAATTAATTCCTTAATTTCGTTAGAACAGATTCCGTTATAGTACCGATAGAACAATGAAACACACGTCACATTGCGACGGTGCTCCAATGAATCGATAGAGTTGGCTACCCTACCGTCATTGATGAGCATCTTCGCCCTCTCCTGTACGCGGTCGAGAAGCTCCAAAATAGACTTTGAAGCACCGGCCCATACATGAGAGTTGTATTCCATTTCGGGACGGATATAGGTCTTGTAAATATTAAGGAGATCAGATGTGGTGAAGTATTTCTTGCACCGTCTCAAAAAACCAAGGCACTTGAATGCTTCTTTCGACACTTGAAATATGTGATTATTCCAACGAACGTCACAGTGAATTCTGATGCCCAGAACATCAAGAGCATCTGATTCCTCAATATCCACATTACTCATTGACACAGATGACAGCACACCACCACGTCTGTGTGTTAAAAAACAACATTGAGTCTTACGTACATTAAAATCGACCCTGTTCGCACGACCCCTTTCGGAGACCTTCACCAGGTCACCTGTGAGTATGACGTTCATATTCTTCCTTCTCGCCCCAAAATCCAAAAGGCTCGGTCATATCAAAATAATATGAGTGACAAATGTTGCTGTCATCCGCAAAAGAGTAGATAGGATTAGAAGTGAGAAGAAGAAAGTCGTTAAGAAATATTAGAAAAAGAGTAGGAGAAAGAACAGAGCCTTGCAGTACCCCTGAGTTTACACTGAACTCGTCGGATGAGATCCCATCTATAACCACTCTTATAGAGCGATCTCTAAGAAAACTCGATATAAATCGAGAGAAGTGACTACCGACACCAAAAGCATTAAGTTTCGAAATGAGAGCCTTGTGCCAAACTCTATCAAACGCCTTTGAGATATCCAGAGCCACAACTTTACTCTCGCCAAAACCATGAATGGACTTGTTCCACTTCTCCGAGAACAACGCCAGCAGGTCACCAGTAGAACGGCCCTTTCGGAAACCGTACTGACGATCGCTAAGTAAATCGTTGGACTCCAGATATCCCACAAGGTGGTGATTAATCATACTCTCCATAATCTTGGAGAGTGCGGAACAAACTGCTATTGGACGGTAGTTCTCAGGATTACTAGCCTCGCCCTTTTTGGGGATTGGCGTTACATTAGCAATCTTCCAGCAAGATGGAAAAATACCGGCGCGATATGACGCACTCAAAAGGTTGAAGCGCAGATTAAACCAATATTTGTTTCTAGGTTTAATCGAAAGCTTTTTGGATGGGATGAAAATATCCATCCCTAGCCTTATTATATTCACTACCATTTCTGCCATGGAATCGACATTTGAGTCAAGGAAACAAAGTTTCCAATTAAAATGCCCAAAAAAACCTTGAGCTCAGCCCAATGAGCATTCTCGTAGTTAAAAATAGAGCGTTCCGTAGCCATGGGTGGAACCTCGCGAAGTGCGGTGGACGAGAATGAGGCAGAAACTGTGCAATGATTCGAATTTCCGAGAGGTGCAAGAACCTCAACTACATACTTTTCAGGGTCGAGGGTATTGTTCTTGTACCCATCTACACACAATATATGTGTAGGTTCATTCACTAATTGCGCAAGGTGATTGTGCGCGGCAAATAACTCAACGTATTGGCCTTCTGGAGTTGTACGGCCTGAATAGCGTAACCAAGACGAATTATGAACATTGAAATCACCAGCAACAACAATTTCACTGTTCGGATAATTCGAAAGGATACTCGATATTGAGTCGGAAAGAGAGTCGAAGCCAGATATGGTAACCTCTCTTCCCGCGTTTGGGCTTCTATACAAAAACCCGAAGTGCAAAAGATGTGCCCTGATTCTGAACTTAACCCATAGACAGTTAAATTCATACATGCCAAGAGTTTGCTGGCATTGGTACACAACTTCATTGCGAATGTACATAGCAAGACCCCTATGAAAATTAAAAAGGGACAGAAGGTGATACCCAGGGATATGAAAATCCTGTGGATCAGCATTCTCAGAAACCTGGGTCTCACATAAGGCGAAAACATCCGGCCTATGGAGACAAATGTGCACATACACGGAGAAAAAGTTCGCCGTAGACCGTAGTCAATCCGAAAGCGTCCTGCCATTACGTAAATTCAACCAAATAAAAGAAAAAATAAATATATAAATTAACCACGAGTAAACAAAAATCAAACAACCCCCCTCCGGATGTGTACGACAAGGAAATGGGTTACTGCTGGTTGATTATTCAGCAGCTAGTGTTATACCTTCACTACTGAATAATCTAACTGCAACCCCTTCAAGTGGTTCGCACCCAAAGGTTTGGAAAGAAATAATGAGGGGAAGGGAAAGCACTATTGCCGATGGTAGGGCACATTTAAATTCTCCTCTATGGATCAAACAGTCCATTATTTTGCCGATGTTTAATGTTGCCCGTACTAGAATTGGTCAAGTGTGTGTTTATTTTTTTATGTTAGTGTTTTGTTGTTTGTTCCATTCCAATAATTCGTTTTGTTATTAATGTTTTGTTGTTTTCGTTCTTGTTGATGATGTTGTATTTTCTTGTTTTATTTACTTATTTTAATATTGTTATTGTATGTTCCGTTAGGATTGTTGGTCATTTTTGTCTATGTTCCACAATTCTCTTTTGAGAAATTGTTTTGTTGAGTTTGTAATAATCCGGATACAGTACGATAACAGTTATTTAAAGAGGTGTTTATTTTTTTAACATTGTTTTTTGATGTCCATCCGTATATGTTTTTTTTCCGTTACTCCTCTTGGGAGCATAGGGCTGCTACAAAGCATTTCCATCTTACATGATTTGCTGCTGTTGTCTTTGCCTCTTCCCATGTAAGATTGTTTAGTTCTTGGATAATTGTGCGTTGCCAGGTGTTTCTTGGTCGACCGCGGTTCCTTGATCCTTGAGAACTCCACTTAAGTGCCATCCTTGTAATACTACTGGAGTTTTTCCTTATGGCCGATCCATCCCCACTTTCCTTGCCTAGATGGGCACGTCGTTTGTTAAATTCAATAGATCTATGTTGCTTATGGTGTGAGGCCAGAATATCTTGCATATGTAGCTTTTAAGTGATGGTGTTACACACAAGCCAGGTTTCACTGCCGTACAACAGAATTGACTTTATACATGCGTTGAATATTCTGAGCTTGGTTTGCCTGGATATGTATGAGCTTCTCCATACTGACTGTAATCGTCCGAATGCCGACCTTGCTTTGTTGAGCCTGTAGGTTACGTCTATTTCTGCACCGCCGTTTGTTGCCATTGTGCTTCCAAGATAGCAGAAGCTATCTACATATTCTATTGGTTGGCCCTGTAATATGATGTTTTCTGTGCTGTTGTTGTTAATTCTCATAGCTTTAGTTTTCTTGATATTTATCTCAAGTCCAACATTGCGAGCCAGTTTTTCCAGGTCATTTAATTTTCTAGAGACTGTTCTATTATGATGCGTAGTGTGTTGGATTGGTCAACGCAGCTTCTATTTGGCCGGAAGCCTGCCTGTTCGTCTCGCAATATTTTCTCTAGTTTGCTCCGAAGCCTTCCCTGTATTATGACCGCTAGTATCTTGTATATGGTGTTAAGCAGAGTAATTCCTCTCCAATTATTGCAATCTTTCAAGTCGCCACTTTTAGGTAGTTTCACAATGATGCCTTTCTTCCAAGTTGATGGCAGCCTCTCTTCCTCCCATGCTGATGTGATATGAGGCCGTAGTAATTCAGCTGCAGTTGTAATGTCCGCCTGTAAGCCATGTTTGCCTGCAGCTTTTTTTTTCTTCAGTTTTGTTATTGTCTCTTTGATTTCATTCAAACTGAGAGGGCTACATGTAACTGCTTAGTTCCTGCTACACTTTTTATTTGTGAGATAGTCTATCGTCTGGTGTAGTTTTCTCATGTTATTCTGTCCAGCTGCTTCTGCTGTTCTTGCTAGACCTTCTACGCACTTTCTTTTGTCTCTTCGTGCAGCTTTTTTAGCCTGTTTCGCTAGTTGTTTGTATTGCTGCCTCGTAACATTGTTGTTGTTTAGCTGCAATTTAAGTTCCCTCCTTTGAGAGATCAGGTTCCAAGTTATTGTTTGAGGGTGTGAAAGGTTGCAATTATCTACGCAAATAGGATGAAAATTGTAATTTCTCTTAGATTTTAAATTGTTCAACTTTTTCCATAAATATCTAACATCCATTTGGGGTTCAAGAGAATTTAGAAAGCGTTGCTATATTTCACGTTTAGCTAGCTATTCGACATTCCTTTTTACCTTAGCACAAGATTTTCTAAATTCCGTGCAGTTTTTTTCAGTCCAATGTCTTTTGAATGTTATCTAAGCTTGATTTCTTAATTTGATCAACTTCGGAATAACTGAATTAAACCAAACTGGATTGTTATTTGTTATAGGCTCGCGAGTAGAGGAATAGTCTCATTTGCAGTTTTCCGTAATATACATTTAATTTGAACAGCTTCTCTATTTACGTTGCGAGACTTAGGAAATTCATTATTTACTAAAATTGCCCTCTTCTCAACAAGAGACCAATCAGCATTTTCAATCCGGAAACGCAATAAGAATTACTTTCCAATTGTGGGAGTACTATTAGTTATTATTATAGGAAAATGATCTCCGACTTCGGGTAACGGCAGACGAGACCATGACAATTCTGAAGTAATGTCTGCACTATATATGGAGACGTTAACAGCGAGGGTATGTCTCGTATTTAGCAAAGTTGGGGAACCATCACTTAAAATTATAAGACCATTGATATTTTTCATATTATTCCAGTTACAAAATTTATTGTAGAAACCCATAGGGTGTTTTGAGAATTCAAATCTCCTATTAAAAGGTGATGATGATTTGCAGATAATGAAAGGCAATTCAATGTTGAATCAGTCATATTTAAGTCACATTCTCTGTATAGATTTGTAATATAAAGTTCGGTGCCAAATTTAATAACAATAGTTGGATATAGAAAATCATTTGATGATAGAATATGTTGAGTGACATTGTTGCCATTTTTTACTAATAAAGCAATTCCTGATTTTGCGTAGGAAAAGTCATGATTGTGATGAAAAATTTGATAACCCCAAAGATGTAACAGACGACGATTTCTACCAACAATGTGGGTTTCCTGCAGTAGGATTATATTCGGTTTATGCCGCGAAACTAAAAGTTCCAGGGCATATTTGTGGTTGATGAAACCTTGCACGCTTCACCGTTTGATACTTATTTATGATGTGCTTGTGGAAAGTTTTGTTTTCTTGTAAGTGTTAAGTGTTATTAAAACATTTAGTTCAGGAAATTTGTTATAAAGTTGTGAACATGGCGTTAAATTGTTATTAGGGTTTCCGGATCAGATCGAGTTGGAGTACTTAGACCCAAATTATCACAAGTATTCATTATTATAACTTTTTCGTTTAAATTTTATTCAGGGGTTAGATTTGCTGGTAATTTGTCATACGAAGAGTTGCTTTCCTCCAACGAAGAATCTAATTAATATTTGTAACTAAGTAAGTGATGTTGTTAAAGATAAAATTTCTGATGATATTTGCGTTTCCGATTGATTAGAGTTTTAGGTTCTGATAGTTGAAGTTAGATTTGAATAGTCTGTAGATATAGGGTTAACTGAGAATGAAGATGTTGGGGATAAGAAAATTTCTGGTGAAGAACTGTTTATATTTGAAAGATTCTATGTATTAAGCGAAGTTGAGATTGATGTATTGCTTTTAGATTGATTTATTGCTTTTTTATTTATATTTTGATGTGTTGGATATATCTGAAGATTTTTGATTTGTTACTGCAATTGTTTTTGGAGGTGTCTTATCACTTAGTATGATAGCATATGTTGGATTGTTCATTGTGTTTCTTGTAAAAGGTTTGGGTGTGTTTGATGTTGGGTCATCGTTATAAGTTATCCAAGTTTCTTGAGCCCTACAGCCCAGAGAAATACAAATATTGTTTACGGATTTATGCTTCCAAAACGTTGGACAGAGAGGGTCATAAGAGGTATGTTGATCCGTTAAATAATTAACATAGAATTTTCTTGAGCAAACGTCATGACGTTGAGGTAGTACACATTCACTCAAAAAGTTATTGATATGCATCTATTCTTTGGCCGAGTTTTCGACAATTTAAAAACCTCATAGGATTTGGTATACAATTGTCAACATCGACTTTTTCCCAGCCGAGTCTCAACTTTTCGTGCAGATTAAAATGGTCAAATGTTAAAATTTCCGCGCCTGTCGATATTAATTTGTCGATATCTTTTTTCAATATTTTGTGCACATCTATTACGTTTTGATCTTCGAGTGAGACAAATAATTCCTCTTCTGGAATGTCAATTATTTTCCTCAAAAAAAAAATTCGTTTTGAATGGTATTTAAAGACATATGCAGGGTTATTTTTACAGGAATGCAGTCTATGTATTTGGCTTTTAAGAATTTATCTGCTGTTTTATTGTCTTCTACTTTAATAAGAAGATCGCCACTTATCATCTCATTTACATACTTCAAAACGATCCTTCGAAATGTGCTTGAGTCCACGTTCGACTTGAAAAACATTAAATGATGATAGACGAGGAGCTTCTATATCTTTTGTTAGTGAAATTGCCGTCGCTACTACCTAAAGGGGAAAGTGTTGATCATATTTGGTTTTTCAGGTAAAGGTAGAAAATCGTCTGGTCGTGGTCTTTAACTTCTATTGCCTTTGATTTTGTTTGTAGATGAATCCCACATTTGAAAACGGTTGTAATTTGAAGGGTTAACCTAATCCCCTTCATTTTGTATACAAAAAATTATTCCTTATTCCAAATTTATATTATTTACCGAACGATAAAGAAAAAAAATAAAAAAGAACCGTTAACAATAAAAACAACCGAGAAAAAGTAACAAAGTAAACTGTCAAAGACACAAGCAGCTCAAGGAAAAAACTTGTTTATTCAGCTACTGCTCGCGAAAGATTTTAGAAATATTGTCATGATATGTAAAAATGTATACATATAGCTAAGTGTGTTGAACTTGCGGATGTATCTGTTAGACCACCACTCGGGTTCCTGACGGATAAAAACTAAAGTTTTGTGACACCTGATATATGCTTGGGATCGTTATCTTGATAGAATTTGCGGTTGCTTACGGTACCAAACTTCCCTGAACTAGATTTAGATTTTGGTTTCGAATAATGAGATAAACAAATGTGACCATTTTATTAGAAAGAAAATGCATTTTGTTAATGAAACAAATGTAGTTGTAAAGTATCAGAATGCAATCAATGTAAACACAAGTGAAGCTTGGAACAATTATAAGACAGTAAGAAATATAAATAAAGTGAAAATTGAAAACGAGAAAAATAAATTCGTAACCAATAAAGTAAATAATGTTTGTAACCAGAAAGAAATGTGATGCAATGTTAAGAAACTTGTCCTAAGGAAACGCAAAAAAGTGATAAAAACTGTGATATACGAAAATATAGAATATAGGTAAAATCTGCAAATAGCCATAAATTTTAATAATTATTTTGTAAATAGTATTAGGGAAATTAGATCTTCAATTGAAAATGTGCAATATGAAATTCAAATACATGTGATTGACTCTCAGTTCAAATTTCGTGTAATAAATCTACAGAATCTGTAGACTATTTTTAAAAGTATTAAGATGAAACCAGACTACACAGAAATATCGAGCAACATAATTCTGGACAATTGGGAAGTAGTAGGCAATACTATATTAAACTTTATAAACAAATATCTAATGACAGGGGTATTTCCAAACAATTGAAAAAAGTCGACGATCTTCCCAACTGAAAAAACAAAAAATAAATAATAGTAAAAAAAAATAATAGTAAAAAATCAACTTGAAGACCACATAGAACAATATGACCTCTTGTAAAAATATTAATCGGAATTCAGAAAGCTCTACTCTTGCGAAACAGCTGTAAATTATGTTGTAAATAGATGGAAGAGTAAACAAAAAGATAATAAAATAAAGGCGATTTTTCTAGATTTTAAAAGAGCGTTTAATACCATAGATAGAGATATACCGTTGAGAAAACTATATGAGTACGGAATTCGAGATACGGAACTAAAATGGTTTAAATCCTATCTAGCGAAGCGTCGACAGTTTACAAATGTAAATAATATAATCTCTAATGCAGTTGTAAATGATTTTGGTGTACCTCAAGGCTCAGTTTTAGGAACTCTTCTTTTTATCCTATATATAAATGATATGAAAAATGTATTGAATAAATGTGTGATTGTACTCTATGATGATAGGTAATCAGAAGAATAGCAAAAACTTAAATAAATGTTGTCACTATGAGTATTCAAATATATGGAAAAAATTGCTCTATGGTAACCCTGCAACCGTGATAAATCGATCAAAGTTTGTTAACCCTGTTTACTAAGCGCCATTAATATTCGGTTTTTCCCCTATTTATAGGCTATTTGCAAAACAACGTGTTATTCAGCTACTTTTCCAGCAATATAGAGATACGTTTTAATAAAAGTGCATAACACCTGCTTTCTTGTCTGTCCAAAATTCTATTCTTGTTATTTTCCATTATGAAAAAGGTAAAAAGTACAGAGATTGCTGAAATTCTGAATATGAAACCAAATACAGTTGGGGACATTGTTAGAAGGCACAAAAATGAAGGAACAATACACTTCATAAAGCACACAGGTCAGCCAAAAAAATTGACCGAGCGGGAAGAAAGTTCAATTGTGCGAAAAATAAAATCTAACCCACGCTTAAGTGCTCCCAAATTAGTCACAGAGGTGCTCAAAAAGTTTAAAAAGAAAATATCTGCATTTACTATACGAAGAACCATAAGAAAAAAAGGTTTTCATGGCCGAGTAGCACGTCGTAAGCCATTGGTTAACTTACGCAACCGACAAGCTCGTTTGAGTTTTGCCAGGGAGTACATTAAGAAGCCTGAAACTTGGTGGGATGACGTTATATTTGCGGACGAGAGCAATTATAACGTATTTTGATCCGATGGGCGTGTAATGGTGTGGCGGAAGCCAAATAAGGAGCTACAACCACAAAATTTAAAACCAATCGTAAAACATGGAAATGGACATGTTATGGTGTGGGGTTGTATGGGAGCTAAAGGGACGGGAAAATTAGTTTTTATCAGTGGAATTATGAATAAGGAATCATATTTTAATATCCTCTGTCAAAATTTGAAAGAAAGTGCAAATAAGCTGGGCGTTTTAGATTCTTTTAAATTCTACCAAGATAACGACCCAAAGCACAATCGCGTTTAATTCAAGAATGGTTGCTCTATAACTGCCCTAAAGTTCTCCATCCACCTGCACAATCCCCAGACCTCAATCCGATTGAGAATTTATGGGATGAGCTGGACCGGCGAATCCGCAACTACAAAATAACATCCATTGAAGACTTGAAATTGCGGCTTCAAGAAGAATGGGATCGTATTCCTGCAGCTTATACAGCTAAAATAGTCAAACACATGTCAAACCGTCTAAGTGAAGTTATAAAACAAAAGGGTTATCCAACAAAATACTGAATTTTATATAAAACCATTTTTCTAATGTATTATTTGTTACTCTTCAAAGAAAAACGAATATTATTGACGCGCAGTATTTTATGCCACCTGAATTAATTTAGTTTTTTTTTGTTATATTCTTTTTTTCTAAATACAAATGTGAACTTTCAAGTGTCTAAATAAACTATGAATGAAAAGAAACAAATGTTGAAAAAGATATACATTTAGCTTAAGACGAAGCAGTTAAACATATCTCTTTAATAAAACCTAATATTAATGACACTAAGTGTAAATATTTGGGTTCTGAATAGATAGATGTCTAAATTTTAAAGAACACATTGAATATATATGCAAAAAATTGGTAAAAAAAATTGTATTTTCAAACGTGTAAGAAACAATGTCAATATTAACGGCAATAATCATTTATAACACAATTGTGAAGCCACATTTTGAATATGGCTCAGCAATTTTATTCACATGCTGTTCAGACCATCAGATAAATAGACTGCAAAAACTACAAAATAAGGCTATGCCCTCAATTTTAAAATGTAGTCGTTTCACTTATATTAAATATATGTTAGAGACATTGAAATGGCCGAGTGTACAGAGACTGCAACTATACACAATATTTTTTATTCAGAAAATGAAAATGGGATGTGCACCAGAGTACCTGATCGAGCAAATAAGATATGTTGGTGAAGTTCAACCTTACAACTTCAGAAATGCCTTAGATTTTAGACTACAAAGAGCAGACTCAAGTGCAATGCAGAAGTCGTTATTTAGTAAAGGATTACACCTCCATAACATGATGCCAAATGATATCAAGAATGAAACCAATATAAATATTTTCAGAAAGGAGACAGTTAATTTTGTAAAATATATTAATATTTGATCAGATTGATATTAGAATGAAATGTTTTTTTTAAAGTATTATTAATACTTTTAATAAAGATATAATAATAATAATGATAGTAATATTCAGGCAATAATATTTCCGTATAATTGGCCGCTGAAACGTGTTCCTACAAAACATATTTATTCTAGAGGAGTTCTAGTCCCACTGAGGCATGATCTTAAATATCTATGATTTATTTAGATAAAAAGCTATCATTTAAATAGCACTTGAAATATATTTGTGAGAAGGCAGTAAGATGCGGTCGTGTCCTTTAATCTTTACTCAACAAGAGATCTAAACTTAATTGTAGGAATAAGATTCTTTTATACAGAATGTGTATTCGCCCTATTATGATATATGCGTGCCAGGTATGGTTCTTTAAAGCTTCTAGAACATATAGAAAGAAACTTCAAGTTATTCAGAATAAAAATTTGAAAATAATACATTGCCTAAACCACAGATACTCTACTGACCTACTGCACAGTAACTTTGATCACTTAATACTTGAATCATACGCGAGGGAACTGACTGTCATTTAATGAAAAGTGCAGAAAGTCTACATATGATATAATAAAGAGTCAATTTTAAAAATTTCTTCTAATATTTAAAATTTTTGCGAGGTTTTTTAGACAACTTTTGCTTATTTCTGTGATTTTAGTAGTTTATTTATTTATTTATTATAATTTTGATTGTTGTAATACTTTAAGTAAAATCGCTAGAAAACAGATTTAACTAACTTTAAAAATGCATAATTTTACAAAAATATCAAAAGAAATTGTAATCAATTCCTTTATTTTATATTCCTACCACTTATATTCGTAGTATTGTAGGGCGTAATGTTAGGTTAGGTTAGACATGGTGTTACTTCGAAATACTTTGGTTTGAATTTTTTTAAACATTTGTTAAAATAACATTTGCAAAAACCCTATCTGAATTTTCATTCTGGCAGTACGCCATGTTAGCGGTACAAAAACACGAATACCACACATACGAGTAGTCGAATCAATTATAAATACATCACTAAAGGAAAAATGTTTTTACTGTGCTTAAATGAAAAAATTTAAAAGAAAAAATTAGTTTTATAAGAAAAAAAAGTCGAAAATTGGGCCGAGGGTGATAAAGTGGGTGTATAAATTTATATACAATGGCTACAAGCCAATCTCGGACACTATGATAAACTGATTTTGTTGATAAGAATCAAACTAATAAGAAATAGTTCAGGAAAGCTTTTGTTAGATTTTTTATTATATATATATATATATATATATATATATATATATATATATATATATATATATTTACCAAGCTATTAAGAATAGAAAACAACATTAAAATTTTGTAGTTGTAAGTAGAAACTTCAATTTTTTAAAAAGAAGTTACACAAGCGAAACTCAAACGGCTACATAAATGTCTAAGAATGTTACTTATTGTTATAAAACAATATTTTGTGTACAGACCCTTGCTTTTATGAAGATTTGGAGTCTCTTGGGAATACATTTGACCAATTTTTGGCAGTAACCAGCTGGTATTTTTTCCATTCTTCTGATAAAACCCTTCTTAGCACAGATTTGCTGGAAACCGACTGATGCTGAACTTTTTTATTGAGATAATCCCACAAATTTTCAATACGATTTATGAGGAAGCTCTGTAGTGGTGTTTCCAGGACGTGTGGCACAGTAAGATCTTACTTTGTGGGCCTCGTGTTTGGGGTCGTTATCTTGGTAAAAGTACCAACCGCTATCCAGAGCAAGCTTATCCACACTTTTTAGCAAGTTTTCTTTTAAAATGTTTAAATAAACATTTTGATCCATGATAATGTCAATAAATGCAAAGATCCTAGACCTGATACAGAAAATGAGCGCCAGACAAGCACTGAACTATCCCCATGTTTTAATGTCGATTTCAAGTTATTAAAAGGTAATACCTGATTTTGTCCCCTCCATACTATTGGTTACCATCCGACCCAAATCCATTAAGTTTGCTTTCCAAAAAGATACTCTGCAAATTTAAGTCTTTTGGTTTGATTGCGCTTACTAATAAGAGGTTTTTGTCTAGCTATTCTACCATTAAGACCAACTCTGTAAAACAAATTTGTTATTGTTGATGGGCTTGCTTTCTTACCAAGGTCATTTTCAGCAATAGCAGCAAGTTTTGGAGCACTTAGAACGGGATTTTCTTTTATTTTTTTGATAAAAAAAACGTTCTTCTGCCTCAGAAAATATGTATTTTGTTGTGGGCATGTTTTGGTCCGTTTTATTGACTTTGATATGTTTTATTACGTCGTGCACAGTTGAATTACTTCTGCCAACAATTTTTGAAATTTCACTTTTTCCTTTTCTTGCATGCTCAATAATAAGCTTTCTTACTTTGAATCTAATTTGTCCCCGTTGTCTAGCCATGTTCTTGATTTTAGCTCTGTTTATTCTGTATAATTTTCGAAAACTGAACTAAACGGTTTTCTCCTAAATATGTAAATTATATCAGCGAAGTTGGCCGCATTGAAATCACAGAGTTACAGTTATTAACCCATAAAAATGTTACGTACAATTATTAAATTTCTGAGATGGTTTTTCCTTTTGTACGTGGAAGATATACACAAATAAGAAAATAACTACGTTTTTAAAAAATGATTAAAATGCAGATTTTTAAGCGATCGAAAATATTTTGGTATAGTGTGCGAGTTTGGGTTGGAGCCACTGTATTTGACAATTGTGGCCACAGTGTTGCCAATTTAGTGCCTTTCACGCTGTATTTAGTGCTTTTGAACTATCGAAATGTCGAATTTTTTCTCTTTAGCGTTTATTCAAAAATAGCGTCAGGCTAGCGCTTTTCTATTTGCAATTTTTTGTAAGAAATGAAAAGTCACTTAAATTCAGCAAACTCATTAATTTATATACATATATAAACTATGCACTTAAAATTCTTTATGCTGTGAAAATTACGTTATTCCAGATAATAGTTGTGCAATAATAATTAAATGTAGTGTTTTTGGTACATTTCTAAAATCTAAGGGCCCATTTTTATGACTTATGTATAAGTTAAATAAAATAGAAGAAATTAAATATTTTAAAGAAGAAAGCTAGAAATTTTAATTATTTAATTAATTATAATTATTTGATTACAATACTAAGCTCGTAAGTTAGATTCTTTAAAGATCTTAAGGGGATCATAGGAAAATAACAAATTCTTCCCATCTACACCTATATAAAGCCAATAATCTAATCTGGTTCAAAACCATTTATGGGAAGTAACTTCTCTTTCAATTTGTCTTCTCTTTGGACTGGCCTTCCAATTCTCCTGCTTCTCTGCCAGTTCAATGGCCTCTTTGAGTGTGCCCAATCCATTTTCATTTCTTTCTCACAAATTCCTTCATTACAGAAACTTGTCACGACAACTTATTTCTGTCCAGAATATTTTCAAAATGCGCCACAAACAGTGGTTTATAGACTGCTGAATAGAATTGAGATCAATCACAGCCTCATTCCATAACTCGCAACCATACAAAATTAGAATTCACAAATGAGTTAAAGATGTTAATTTTCGTTTGTGGAGAATGCTGTATAGCGTTTAGTTGCCCAAAATATTGGTTGCCTATTTCGAATATCAGCACTGAAACCGTCGTTAGTCGTAAGGATACTGCTGTGATAGCAAAAAGAGGGGACATTTCCCAAATTTCTCTTTCCAACACGAAATATCTTTGTGTTGTTAGCGTTGATTAGAATAATGATGGTTTTGGAGATGTTTATCAGCAAGGTCGCTCTATATGCTTCTACTTATATAGAATCTAAGTTTCCTTGCATGTCGCAAGCCATGAAAAAGGTTCGTCTGCGTAAACCAGGCCTTTTAACTGTGTGTACCCAGGTTATAGCAAGTTGAAACACACAATCGTGGACAACGTTAAACAATATAGGTATTTTATTTATGTTACAACTGAAACAAAAAATTAAGAAATTGATTTTAAGTTGTTGTTTTGTTCTAAATCGTTTTTACTTTAATTTTTTAAGCAAT
This sequence comes from Wohlfahrtia magnifica, assembly GCA_023159175.1. NCBI lineage: Eukaryota > Metazoa > Arthropoda > Insecta > Diptera > Sarcophagidae > Wohlfahrtia > Wohlfahrtia magnifica. The sequence goes on along the minus strand of JAKWBJ010000496.1, from coordinate 1,945,023 downwards.
AGTATAAACTTATTTCTGTTTTTAAATATGATTAACGCTTTTTTCAGCGCGTTTTGGTAACAAATAGTAACATAAATTATAATTTAGTGCTTTTTAGTGGCTTTTAAGTAGAACTGCGCGTTTTGGTCATCAAAAATTTGGTAACACTGACCTTGCACTGTGTTTTTCTACTGGTTTTCTCTTTACTTCTCTTTGTTTATTTGTTGCATATTTTTTGCCTAGGCGTGTACTACGTACGTGTGAAAACAGAAGAGAAGAGAATTCTCTTACGAAATCCAGCGTTGCCAGAATGATGATTTTATTATATTTTAGATGATTTTTTTCACCAAAATTATGATATGATGATTTTTTGTCTCAAATGATGATTTTTTATTTTTAAACATTATGATAATTTATTTTAAGTAATTTGTACAAAAAAATATTTGTTCTAAAAAAAAACTAAATAAAAAATCAACAGTTAATCTTTAAAAGAAAAAAGTTTTGTTTCAAACAGATTGTAGTTTTTTGCTTTTGTTAACTATGTATGTACCCTTACACAACAGAATAACACCTGCACAAAAATGTATCAGTGTTTCAGAACATAACATAAAAAATTTAATTGAAAAAAGCAAATTGTATTTTTATAAAGTTTGATACATAAATATTTGGTACGAAAAGGTATTAATTACTCTTACGTTTGCAAACATACTATGTATTTATTTTTTTTTTTTTTCAATAAAATGTTTTTATTTGAAAACGAATAAACTTTGATTTTATTTTAACGATGTTGTTTAAAAAGAGCTTTTATGTCTTGACCCATCAAAAAATAAAAATATATCTTCTCTGACAGGATTAATATAAAGTCGTAGAGCTAAGAAAACTTCGTCTTGTCAATTCTAGATAACCTCAAAAACGAATAATGCTGATGACGGTGATTTTATTTAGTGTAAAATAAGATTTGTGATATGTGCAAATGCCAAAAATGTTCAAAGACTAACAAACGAAAAACGCTTGCAAATCTTTGAGTTTTATTATCAAAATTCATGCTGTGTGAAAACTGTCTTCAGCGATTACGCTCATTTTTGGTTCAATGGGTACGTCAACAAAAATAATTGATGATTTTGATGTGTAGACCAGCCAGAGCCATTTCAAGAGCCCTGTCAATACCCTGTACCCTGTCAATAAAGGAAGGTACCATGAGATGATTACCAACTTTTTTTGCTCAAAATGGAAGAATTGGACTTGGCTGACATATAGTTTCTACAAGACGGTGTCACATGCCATACGGAACGCGCTACCATGAACCTATTGAGAGGAACGTTTGATGAGCAAGAGGTACGTTTTGCCAAAATTTAAGCTAACAGATGAACCATGTACAACGTTCCCGAGGGCAACGTTTAAATTAAATAATATTTCAGTAAACAGCAGGCATTAATTTATCGCTCCAAATAAATATTTCATTTACTTTTGCAAATTTTCTGTTTCTTTTTTCAATTTTCAAAACCCAAGCGTTTAACAAATCAACCATTATAATATAACATCACTTTTTTAAAAATTAATTATTATTACTTTTATATATAATGTATAATTTTTTCCAAGGCTCCTGGCAACGCTGCCGAAATCTGTTTTAAATACAATTTTTTAAAAACACATTTTTTCTCTTTTCAAAAACAACAGGGCTTTGTGCCTCTAGTTATGTCAAAAAGAGGCCGTGGTGAAATAAAGAAGCAGCTGTCAAAAGTGAAAAAATATAAATACGTTTCAATTTGGCGATGCTTCTCTTAAAAATATGTAGAAATGCGATAAAATATGTATAAATGTGTGTGTTTTGTTTAACGACAGTAAATTAGGAAAAAAATATATGGAATTATTTAGATTTAGTACAAAACTCATGCCATGGATTTAGAAAATATTCACAAATTTTTATAAAAAATTTAAAATTTTCACACAAGTTATGAATTTGTTTTTAATAATAAAACGTAAATATAAATAAAATATTGAATAAAAACAAAACTGTTGACAGAGTTGGGACGACCAAAAAAATAAATAAATAACCAGCTGGCTCTTTAACATCACCTTATGAGTAATTTTACTATGATGTAAACATTATATAAATATTAAACGAAATAAAAGCAATTAAATAAAATAACAAAAAATCACTCTAAAGTATTCTTAAAGTACTACTTTAAAATTTTTCAAGTTAATGTAGGCTTAACAAAGGGATTTTAAGCTAATAATAATCGTTATTGGATACAACATTAAGGAATTTTGCTTAGTCTCGTTATACATTATTAAATTTTTCCTTCAGCAAGTCTGAGTTTGTGTTTGATAGGCGAGAAAAGAATGGAATAGCATACACACTTTCGTGTACTCTGAAATTCTTTTTTGTTTCTTTATTCGTAGCTTCAAGTAACTACAATATTGTTGTGAAAATCTTGAATGTCATTGAATTATATATCATAGTGTAGAATGCAAGTTGAAAAAAGAATTAGCGATAGTTTCAGCAAGGAAACTTTGGTGGTGTACAAAGGGACTTAACAAAGATTTAACAAGCTTAGCTAAGTTTTTTGCATATGGCCGTTAGAAATTTAAAACCAGTTTTCTTTTGTATATAACAACCCTGTTATATCAATGCCTTATCTAGCATTTATCTTATTGGTAGAAGAAGAAGAATAAAGTAAATAACCACGACAGCTGATCAAGAAGAAAAATGTGTAAAAAAAAACAATAAATTTAATGAAAAATAGTTGTACACAAAAGTTCCCATAAATTTATTGTAAATATAGATAGAATTTAAATAAAAATTTTAGTGCTAGTTTGCTTAAAGTAAATTAATAGTTAACAAAAAACTAAAGTGAAAGTTCGGATTGAAACAAATTTACTATAAGGTAAGAATATTCTATGAAATTGTAGAATAACCAAAAAATAAAAACGAAAACTTGGCGGGATTGTTACCGCAGATTCTGTAAACAAGAATAAAAAGTTTGATGGGAGTAAAAGTTCCGCATACTCACATATACCGTCTCACAAATAACACAAACCTTAATTGTACTCCACATGACCATAAATGGTAGTGGTACATTAGGTTCGTGCTGATGTTTGTAACGCTCTTGAATATTATACATAACTTTTCTATCCGGCATGTGTAAGTTAGAACAATTCATTAAACTTCCCAATGACTCTTGATACCATTTTTGAAAGTAATGAAGATTTTCGAGTTTATTCCATTTAAGTAATACATCAAAACTGTCGTTTGACCGCATATTAATTATTTACTTTTGCTTTGCTTATTTACCCTACTCAAATACATTTTTCTTACATACTGCATTTTTACAATCATAATCAAAAACTTATTTTTTTACATTTAACATAAAGAATTTCAAAACGACATGTACCTGCATCTAAATTACCAAGTTTTCCAATGTAAAATGTGTGCTTATGTAATACTATTAAAGGCTCAATTAGACGTGACTTAACATAACGTCATAAACGTAAACATAGTCGAGACAACTAAAATCAAATTGGTCGCGTATGGCGTTATGGAATGTCACCACTATTCAAATACACTGTTGCCCATAAGGTTGGTTTGTAGCGTTGCAACTATGGCGTTGTATTAAGTCACGTCTAACTGAACTCTAAAACAGGCTTAGGTCATTCGACCAACCATCTAAAAATATAACATGTTATAATTCACTCTGACAAGCCTCTCTTGACAGTGGTTTGTGTTTTAACAAATTTAATTTATTTGTAACAAAATAGTGTTCATACATTATGTAGTTTGTCGAGTTAGTAAGAACTAACTTTAAATAAACTGAACTTTAAAATCACCTTTAAACTCTTTTCGTTATTACATCCTACCTGTAAAATAAAGTTAACATTTTTAAAAGTATTGCAGTGTCGGAGCAAGTACCGATTACTTTTGGCAAATTAAATAAGGCAGCGACTCAATTTGATTAATAGAAATAAACTTATCAAACGAATGCCAAACCATTAGGTGCTCCTTTCTCTATAGAAAAAAGGCTCTAATAATTGGGCCTATTCACATCTGTCCTCGACCAGAACCCCGTCCAGTTAATCCCACAAAAGGGCCCTTGGTCGATAAAGTTTGCCGCGGATCATGCGCTCGCCAGCCCGTTAGCAGTTTTATTGCTAGTGATTCCGAAATGACCTGGGACCCAGTAAAGCACTCCTCAACTTGCCGTGATTTCATTGAACATGGAGAGTGCCTTTAGTTCGACTTGACCATACCTTTAACAATAAAAGCGTCTTTAAAAACTGGCACAACGACTTTTTCGATACCACTCCGGGCAATTTGCGGCCAAACAACATCGTTATTTTGGTCGAGAGGTGGAAGAAGGTAATAAACAGCAACGCTATCAACTTTCCCGACCCAATAGCTTGTAAAATATCGGTGAATGCATTTATTAATTTATGAATTGGGTTACATAAATATTAGAAATACATCAATGTCTCTTCGTCAATTGTTTCACTATGCATATGTAGGTTTATAGAATAATAACTTTTAGCCGAAAACAAATTTTTTATAATTCTTCAAATCCATAGTAGTTTAATCAACGCTCTTATTAAATTTCAAGTCAATTTGAACATCTTTCATTAAATTTTTATTGATCTCAATTTTTAATTTTTTTATACTGTGTTGTGTGCTGTTTTTATTTTGGGTAAAATATAAACAATTAAAAAGTTTCAATCAAAGTGGCAACTTCAAACATAAACCTACCTTTAAAAGTTAAATCTAGGACGATCTTCTCTTTAACAACGTTCACTTTTAGCTTATAATAATGAAAATGAAACTGCCCTACTTGTTTCATGATATTTTTGAAAATTTAAACGTTAACCCCTATATTCATAAAAATTAAAATAAATAAATATTTTATTTCAAATTTTTCATATAAAAATTCCTTAAAATAGATTTCAAATACATTATATTTTTTATATATAACTATAACTATATAATTATATATTATATATAACTATAACTATATATTATAATTAAGTGTTTAGAACCCAAACTTATTAATATTTACAGTATGCAAAACTCATATTCGTACAACATACATTGTTTAAATAAATTTTAGTTTTTAATAAAATAAATGAAAAAAATTTATTTTTGTTAATAATATTTAAAATGTAAAGCTTTAATTTAACGAAATACAATAAAAGCACATATTTCCTAATTAAACTGAAGAAAAATTAAAATATTCAGCATTTAATAGGAATAAAATTCATATTCATACATTCGACTAAGATAAAAAATACGCTTAAATTAGTTTTAACATTTAGTGGGATAACCCTCTCTTTTCATTATTGCATTGAAGCCCGATGGAATTGATTCAACAAGTTTTTTTGTTAGGATTTGGGGAGTTCTATTCCATTCTGTGCGCAAATTCTCCTCTATGTCGTGAATGTTATGAATGTCGTGTATTTTAATTTTTTTCTTAAAAATGGACCAAAGGTTTTCAATTGGATTAACGTCGGGTTTCCTGGTGGGATTTTTAGGTATTTTGGGCAGTTATATAAAATTCACAAGCGTGAGTATGCTTGGGGTTGTTACTTGTTGGAAGATAGTTATCTCTGATACCCAACTTTTCGGCACTTTCATGCAGATTTGCCTTTAAAATGTTTATATACTTCTTCGAGTCCATTATCCCATCTATAAAAGAAAGGTGAACCACTACCGTGCTTAAATGAAGGTAAAAGATCTTGATTTGAAAATCATGTGTTGTACGCGTCCATCGAAAATTTTAATATTAAATCCACATTCATCAGAAAAAAATTATCTCGTTCTAGAAGGCCATACCTTTATTAACGTACTTTTTTGCAAAGATAATACGTTTATTCTTATTTACACTACTAATAAATGGTTTTACAACAGCAATTCTACTTCGGAATCGAATTTTTGGCACATTATTTCGACTTGTTTGAGCTGTTACACTAATATTTAAGTGTACATGTAGAAGGCTTTGCAGTTTAACACAACTTATTGTGTTATACTTTCTGATTTGTAGCAAGAGAAATTATTATGTCCATTTATTTAACATAAATCTGTTTCCATTTCACAGTTTTTTTAACGAAGCTGCTAGGTTCTTTGTAGCCCCTAATTACACATTGGATTGTGGAATGGCTCCTTTTTACAATTCGCCCAATCAAAGATTTCCCTTATTTATGCAGATCCACTATTTTTTAATTCTGGAGTAATTTCACTTGATTTTCGACCCATTGCACTTAATTCTGCAAAATAATGTTTAAAAATACTTTTAATCGTTTAATCAAGAAATTTTTGTGGAAAAAATTCAATTACAACTGTCAGCTTTTGCAATATTCATAAAAGAAAAGTGATGCCACCGTGTACGAATATGAACATTGCGAATACGAAAAATTATAATTACCATATTTTTTCCTATTTCTGTTACATAATCAATACCATATAAAAGAAATGACTTCATTGATTTATTCGCAACATGTCTAAAGATATTGCGAAAATATTTATTTTATTAAGGGTGTACGAATACGGGTTTTACAAACTGTAAATCCAAAACCCTTTTTAGAAAATCGAAATGTACGGATTTAATGAAATTCTTTAACACAATTGGTGAAATGTAGTTAAATTCAAATTTTCGAAAAACAATTGAAATAAGTTTAATTTTTAAAAAAATTATATAAAATTTATGTATGTATGCTCTTAAAGTTATAATAGTTTATGATTTTAATTTCACTAGATTTTGGATATCACAATGTGGAGTTCTAATCGCCAAAAAAAAACCTAAAATATAAGCGATATTACTTTTAATTTTATTTTGCTTTTAACATTGCCTCTTTGATCTTCGAATGAATGAGTTTTTTTTACAATAGAAAACCTACAGGTTTTATTATTTTATTTATTATGCCGTTTATACAGATAGTATTCAATACAGTCCATTATGAAATATTAAATTTTCATTATTTTAGTATATCAGAATTATTCAAATTCTTTATCCAAGAATCACTACTTGGTAACCCTCATTTATATTAATAAATTAGGCAAAAATTGATCATAAAGAGCTAAGGCGAGAGACAAAATGGAAATACAACTTTGAACTCATGAATTTAAAACTGAAATAAAAAATTAGTACTACGCTTTTAAAGCTAAGATATATATACCATAAAAAAATTAATATATTTTCATTTTTCAAAAAATTTATGATAGTAAAGAGTACTCTTTAGTCGGCCTTGATGCGCTAAATATTTCTAACTTTTTTCTATTATACAAAATTTATTTGTATATAAGAGCAAGTACTGATTAAAACATTAAACAAAGCAAACATAAAAAAATCTATAGAGGAAACAGAAAACTAAACAATACATTTACCGGTAGGAGCATTCGTACTTAAGCACAGCCACAATAATAACAAAAATAATAAAAGAAGAGAAAAAATAAATAAATAGAAATAATATGTTAAAAACCAGCTACATCAATAGACGGAAAAAGTCTGTTAGTTGTGGTAGTAGTATAGCAGTTATTATTGGCCAAAATGAAAAAAAAAACAGATTCTTTTTAATAGCAAATGCGCACGAGTACGCTCAATATACAATTCAGTTGTTACGTGCTAATCAAACGTTCCGGGTGTTGTCATAAATTAAAGCTCCGCTAAAAGAATAATAATACAACAAAGGCAATAAAGGAATAAATATAAATAAAATAAAGAAAACATATTAAACAATCATATAACAATAATTTAGGGCTTGTTGGTGATTGTGCATAAAAATATAAACAAAATAGGTACATACATATGTACATACAGTACATATAAATAATAATATTAAAAAATATTTTACGCTTGAAAGGATTTTTAGTCTTAATTCTAGTCGAATTTCTATTCAAAATAATATGCTTTTGGGTTTTTATTTCTATATGTGTTCAAAATAAAATTCTATTTATAACGCCCTGTTTCTAAGTAAAAACGTTTTAACATTTTTGAGTAAAGTTCATTTTTTGAATTAATTTTATTAAAATTCAAATATATTTTTTAAAACAGTAGATACAAATTTTTAAGATAATTGAAACAAACGAAAAAGTATATAAATAAAAATATATCTTATTTTACTTATTAACTAACATGTTGTTATACCAACAACAAAAAATACCGAAAATTGTATATAATTTTTCTCAAATCGATAAAAGTTTAACTACCCTCCCTGCTCCTCTCTTTATGTGCATAAAATAAACTATAAGATTTTGCATCTTTTTACATCGCCTTCCGTGTATGTGTGTGTGTGTGCGTTTGTCTATATATCAGATACTTTTATCTGTTTTTACTGTTAATAAAAAGAAAACTACAAACGGCGACTCTTAACATATACCTTTTGATCCTTTTTACAGAATAGCTGCTAAGCTCTACAGAAATTTGAAAATAAACATTTTACATTTCATTAAATTAAAATTATACTTATACCTTCATCAGGTCAAATAAGATAAAAGGAGCAAAACCCACTCTTAATAGAAGGTAAGTTTTTTCAAGAGTTTTACGCCTACATTCATAAAAAAATTTGATTTATATAAGGTTTATAAAAAATAATTTGTATGAGAATTTGTTTGTTTTGTTTATAAGTTCATTCTTCCAGTTATTAGTTGATTTTTTGCTAAATTCTTCGCATCTTACCCACCCTTACCCGACTGCTGACGGCTCGTCTCCATATCGTAGAGACACATACACACTACAGTCCGAACTGTAGCGGATACAAGCAAATAAGCTATGACAACCAGAACTCAAATCAGCTACAGAACTTAATCATAAGAACTTAATCACATAAAAACAATTGATATACATACTTAAAGCTAGCAAAACTATATATGAATCAGTTAAGAAAATAGATAATTATAAAATTCACAAATGAATGTTAGAAAGCAAACTACGTTTAATATTACTGACGTCACTGTTAAAATAAACACATAATGCAAATTGTAATCGTTGCATAATCTACGGAAAGGAAACGAATAACAACTATTTATTTTATATACTTTTTTGTACCACCTATTTATTAGTCTTTAAAAAGAAGACTTATAGGAGGTGGAGTTATTTTTTTAACTTAGTGTGAACTTTAACAAAAGTTTGAGGACTCTTTCTTTTATAGTTCCATAATAACTACTTGTTTCGTAGAAATGGACTGTGCACCTAAAATTCTCCTTTCATCTCTTATTTTTATTAATGTATTATATTTACTTAAATTCTTTAACTTATTGATCATATCTCTGTCGATATGGACATATCAATAGTAGAAGCTTTGGTGATTGTTACAATGGTATTCGATATCTTAGGTAAACATAATTGCTATTAACATTGGGGTTATACAATCACGTTTCTTCTTTCAATTTTTAATACCCTCACGCTTTTTTTTACTTATACACTCACAATTTAAAAAATTGAAACAAACTTACTTTCAATTTCTCCTTTCATCGAGTATTTTAATTTACGTTCAAAAAAACAGTTGATTATAATTCTTATGAACTATTTGTAGTTGTTCTTTTGATGAAAATATCTTGAACTTTAATATTAATGTTAAATTGCGTGCAGCCCATGAGACAGCTATCAATTTAACAAGCGGAGTGTGTGAAAAAATTTAAAGAATCATTTAAACGTGTGGCTGCAGCGTAAGAACAAGATCGATAACTAACTCGACTACCTTGCAGCATAATGTGTAATTCGTATTCTTTTAAGTAAAAACATTGCATTCATGAGCGGCTGTGTTGAAGAAGATTCAAATTTGTCAATTTCTCGATTTTCTTCGCAGCGACTAAATGGCGAATTTCGTATAAAAATGTGATTTTTAAGATTTGGAGTATGAATTTACTTTCCTTATGATGCACTTATTTTTTATTTATTTTGTTTTTAAAAACAAAAAATCCCTTATTTTATATTGTTACGTACTAGATTTTAGCAGATTGATATTGCAAGTCATAACATTTGAAAAGCGTTAAATACATTGACTTTCAGTAGATAAAAAATAACAATGACAGCATAAGTTAACATGTTATTATTGTACTTGTGTTAGGCAATAAAAGTACACGATGTTTATAATAATACAGCACATGTAATACTGTTTGCTTGAATTATTTATTGATTTAACAAGCATTTTAATAAATTTTAAGTATTAAACTATTTTTTTTATTAATTATTAGTTTATATGTAAAGTAATTTGAAATTTAATCGTTGGTGCAGCCAAACATACTAAACTTGAAATATTTGCAGACAACACTATTCTCAACCTGATTTTTTGGTAAGATATATACGATATTTAGACAAAGATGAGTTTTATAATAAAAAAATTATTTATTTCTTTAGTAAATTGATAAATTTCAATTTTTTTATGACTAGTAATTTTCGGTATGTTAAATAGTTCTTTTGTATACGGATTTCAACATACAAACTACTTGTTTATTTTTTAGCAAATATTAGTGATCTCATCATCAACTTTTATATCGCTTGCTACGTCACTTACTTTAGTTTATTCGCTTATTTACTATATCTGATTATTTAAAATTTTCAAGTAAAGTTTGTTTTGTGTTTAGTGTGTATGTACAGTGGTGGACATAATTTTAGCAGTAATGTATCACTCGCGGAACAAGAAATACGTAGCATTAGTTTGCGTTAAAATATAGCAAATCCCAAAAAATGGCTGAACAGTATTTTAAGTACTTAGTAGGATAACCTTTTTTCTTAATAACAGCTGTACATCTCCTCGGCATATTGTCTATCTGTCCCACTTAACGTTCTTTTGGTATTGCTTACCATTCGTTTTGAATTTCCGTCCATAAGTCACTAAAATTTGTAGGTTTAACAATAGTAATGTGTTGCTCTACATCATTCCATATGTTCACTAACTGAAATCTGGTGGTTGAGTTGGCCAAATAAAAATGGCGATTCTATTTTGCTTTAAGCAACACTTCACTGTACCTTAAGACGGTAAAGCATGGTGGTGGTAATACTGTTGTTTAAGAGTAATTTTCCTGATATGGTGTTGGGCCACTATATCGCCTACAGAAACTTATAAAAGCAACAGATTATGTTGAAATCTTCCGAATGTGCACTCTGACACAGTTAAATTTAGGATCATGAATTGTCTAAATTAATGTTGAAAATTTCTCGTAAAAAATTGTGTCAATTTTATTGTTAGTTTTAAGGCTTCTTTTCGGTTACATTTTTTCGTAAACAAAAACAATCAAAACATAAACACATACATACATAATTTGCGTAAAATTTTTAGACATGTCTTGTTCAATATTACAACAATTTGTCTAAATATCAACAAAATGTCTAAAAAAAAATTTGAGGACGAAATTAGTCGGTAGGTAAAGTGTTTTCTACTATTATTGATCTAATTTTCAACATAAGTAGTTTAGAGTGTGTATGTACCCTCACTCGAAGAGAAAATATCCACTATGATGGGTGTTGCACAGCAAAGAGTTCTAAGAAAGGGTTAGATAATAACAATATCACTGTATTAGACTGCCCCCCCGTCTCCAGTTATATGCGATATGGTATTTGTGGAATGGGGTACAGCAACAAAAGGAATGTGTCCCACAAATTATTATGAGCTTTGGAAATTAATTCAGGTTACGTAGTACGATAAGTCGGATTCAGTAGGCGAAAATATCGATTCTATGCCCAGACGATATTTGGCAGTTTTAAAAACGACTATGAAGTGTTTTTATTATTTGCATAGGGTGAATTTGTATTTTATGTATAATTTAATTAAAATTTTAAAATACAAGCAATTATTTCATAAAAATGTAATAAAACATGTTTCTGTTTCTTTTTAAATAATTGAGTAAACTTAAAACTTTGATGTTAAAATGTTTGCATCCCTAGCTGTCACACGGAAATTATTACCATCAAATTGACTAGCATGTGATTGTTAGTATGGACGAAATTATATGTAATATCGCAACTATAATATGATTTGCAATTATATTGTAATTAATATTAACATTGAGAAATATCTACTTATTTTAAATATTAAAATTTAAGTGTTACCAATCATGCCGACTTGATCCCCATATGTATATATAAAAATAAAATAAAATAGATATGTATATATGTATGTTTTTAAAAGATATTTCTAGATTGGCACTCGTCGACCTTTGTTTAGGAATTGTTTATTGGTGACGTTTAGGAAACGTTGGCGTCATTGACTCACCATCTTTAAACTAAACCCATTATTGTTTGCAAGATTTTTTTGTACATATGTATATGTAGGAGTTTTAGGTACGACATGGAAAATTAATATTGTATTTTGCTTTCGAATGCAAGACATTTAACACTTGTTTAGAACCTTTTAAAGTTCTGTTAAATGTCTGTGCTGTTTATTTTTTTTTCCTTTTCTATTATTATTCTATATAAAGTCTGTTTTCAAAGATTAAACAAAACGCCAACACTTTGGTTTTGTTTGTGTCATTCTCACTCACAGATATTCGAAAAGAAAAACTAGATTCTCAAATATAAGTACATTTACGAATATAAACTCTTGAACAAACATGGCAAATATATATTTTTTTGTTCATATATAATGTTGGCGTTTATTTTTAAAGTGTTGTTCAGCGTTGACATTGCTCTGTTGTTTTTGTTGTTTGCTAGTTGTGTTTTAACTTTGAAATTAATTTCGAGGTAAATTTTAAATTTCTTTAAACTGTTGTTTAGTCTCATGTACTTATTTTTATAATAATTGTTTCTATTTTTCTTTTTTTAATTGTTGTTTCTTCTTCATTATACAATACGTTTCTTTTTGGCTCAGTCTAGTTTAAGTACATATGTATGTATGTACATATGTATATAAAAACTTTAGGTTTATTTTTTTGTAGCAAAAGCTTATAAGAACTTAATTATTTTTATTTTTAATAATTAGAAAGTGTAACGAATGTTGGTTTGAATATTAATGCTTACTTTCAGTTTTACGTTGTTCCATTTTCTTCTTATTTTTTTGGGGGGATTAAAAAAAGTTAATATTTTTAAAATATGCTTGTTTGCTTTGATTTCATTTATTTTATTTTTCAATTATGTCAAGTACTGATTATTTTCTTTCGATAGAGAAAATTGTAATCTTAAAAAACTTAATAATCAGCATCTTGTCAAACCTGTTTAAGATCAAATTATAGATCAAATTATAAGTTTATTAATTTTTTTGATCATGCCTAATAACTTTAAATTGAAATTAATTATTAAAGAAAAGGTAGATATAATTTTCAAAGACATATCATTTTGGAATATAGATTATTAAAAATACACACTTAACAGGTCATGCAGTTAGTCCGTATGATGACACATAGATGGCGTTACTTGAATTTTATCCATATGATTTTTATTTACTACTAAACTTTAAACGATACGTGTGTAAATTTGACAGCAATCTTACTATTGATTCGTGAGTTATAGCATTTTGTGTGAAGCAGCTTCTGTTATTGAAAAAAAAAAATGGAAAAAAGTGAATTGCGAGTTTTGATAAAGCATAGCTTTTAGATGAAAAAATACAGTCGAAACCAAACAATGGCTTGATAAACATTATCCCAACGAGACAAAAAATAGAGAAGTGGATTGCTGAACTTAAACATTGTCGTATCAACACAAATGATGCAGAGCGCAGTGGACGCCTAAAATGAGGCTGTTATTGCAGAAAACATCAAAAAATACACAAATTGGTTATGAACGATTGCAAATTGAAGGTGTACGAGCTAGCTGAGATTGTAAAGATATCAGATGGTAGAGGTTTTACCATTTTACACGAACATTTGAGTATTCGAAAGCTCGGTACAAAGTGGGTGCCGCGTTTGTTTGCTGTTGACCAAAAACAAGAACGTGTTGATGATTCAGAACAATGGCAAAACTACATGAATTGAATTTCGAATTGCTCCCACATTCGCCAGACTTGGGCCAACTCCTTCCTGTTTTCGGATCTCAGGAGAATGCTTGTTGGAAAGCAATTTAAGCCCAATGATGAAGTAATTGCTGAAACTGAGACCTATTTTGATGATAAAGTGAAATCGTGCTATAAAAGTGGCTTCGAAAAGTTGGAAAATCGCTATACTCGTTGTATCGCCCTCTAAGGCAACTATGTTGAATAATAAAATTAAGCTTTGTAAAAATTGTTCTTACTTATCCTACGGACTTATTGACTGACCTGTTATATGTAACATTTGCTTATAAACCTTTTGTTAATGTAAAAGTCTTCGAAATGGGTAAACATATGTAATTGCGCCTAAAAATATACTCAATCTTTTATATTTTTATGAGGTAAGCACACATTACAGTGTGGTTTGGTTTAAACAAACTCCTCAGAAACGTTATATTTTTTACATTTATTCATTACTGACAAATTATGTTGACGATGTTGACTACCAATTGCTCAAGAGTTGTTAGGTTGTTAGCATAATAGATGGACTTAAAAAATCCCCAAAGAAAATAATCAAGTGGCCAACAAGCAGGTCTATTTTGAAAAATTACATTATCATCAAAATGACGTTTTACTATAACCTGTTAAAACCAGAATTTGTATATGTGTAATTGATTTTTGAAAATAAAAAATCATTAAGCATGCGTCGAACGCTCAACCTCATTTCTTTGATTGACTTAAATGGTGACAGAATATTATCCGAGCCTCTATTTACTGTAAGCATTCCTCCATTTACTGTAAGCATTCCATACGAACACTTGTTGGATTATACAGTGTGATGATCCACCATTGCCTTACCCAGAAGTTCCATTACATATTCAAGGAACTGAAAGATGATTGCAACTGCTAACTACTGGCGGGCATTGACTTAGAATAGTAAATCGATGGTGTGGGACGACGGCGTTAAACGATGATAGTACCATTCACTAGGACAATAAAACTTCCAAGGTGGAGGAATATTCAGCTCCTGGGCGAGGAAATACCACCAAGGAGGGAGGTTAAATATCTAGCTCACGCATGCACTTATGGTGTGCAGAAGGCTTGCAGAGAGATCTTGGGGCTGTAACCTAAGAATATTATACTGGATGTATACCATGATGGTCAGGCCGATTGTGACATATGGGGCCGTTGTATGGGCGGTAAGAACGAGTTTGGGAACAATCCAGGCAGAGCTAAATAAGGTACAGCGATTAGCGTGCATAAGCATAACTGGGGCAATGAGAATATGTCCCACAGCTGCACTAGAGATTCTCTTGGACCTTAGTCAGCTGTCGAGTGGTCGATTACTCCCTACTTGGTTGTCCTGTGAACAGGATCGTGAAGCTCTATGACTTTGGCAAACGCTTCAGGGCAAGACTGAGTAATAGGAGTGAGTGGAAGGGTTTGGAGGCTGCACACTCCTTTAGAGAAGTGACCATTGTGTGGTACACGGATGGGCCAAGGACAGAAAGTGATACTGGCGCGGTAGTGTTTGGCCCTAGGAGAGAATATTCGTTCCCTTGGGAAAACTCGCAAGCATATTCCAGGCGGGAGCTTATGCAATTGAGAGATGTGCTCAATTTAACCTGGAGAGGAAATATACAGGATATACAGCCATACTATCTGATAGTCAGGCTGCCATTCGAGCACTTGGCTCCTATGAGGTTGACTCAGGACTAGTTAAAGAATGTCTTGGTAAACTAAACTTTCTGGGCAAGGATAATAGGTTCAGCTTATGCTGGGTCCCGGGTCATGTGGGAATTACGTGGAAAGAAAGGGCCGATGAACTGGCCAGAAAGGGAGCTTCCACTCCACTTGTGGGCCCAGAACCCTTTTGTGGACTGGGAAGGGGTACCTGGAAAGGCATACACAACGGAAATGAGGATAATGAGAGGTCGGTACTCTTCTCTGGCCTTACGGGTCTGAGACAGTCTAAACTTTTGTTGGGTAACTTGACAGGAGAAGATTTGAATCCTACATAAGGATGTCCAGAGATAGATTGAGGATACTGACCGGTTATTGTAGGCTGAATGGTCATCTGAGTAAATTGGGATTGGTCTCAAGTCCGATGTGCGATTCTGCGATGAGGAAATCAAATTACCAGGGCACATACTGGGTACATGTGGGGCATTGATGCACTCTGGGAGGAAGTATATGTGTGCCCATCAGATACAAAGTGGGGAGTTGTCGCGGTTGGTACCAACCGACATCCTGAACTTCGTCAGTTCGACAAGATTGGGGGTGATATTATAGGAAACCCTATATAGAGGGAGGGCTGTACAATAGATCGGAAGATCGCAGTACTTTTATACCTCGTTAATAATAATAATAATGATATTAATAACTCCTTATCACTGTTTCAAAACGAGTTATAGCAAAGAATAGAGATGATGTTGTGGCAGTGACTATAGAAAGTCGCACCAGATTACCGTAAATGGAGACTAAAAATGATTAAAAAACTGATTTAACTTCCTTTTATTAAGAGCACTTCTGTTATATTTGTTTTATTTGTTTTAAATACTCTGGTAGTTTTTCTTACATTGTATTCTAAATTTTGCGTTCAGCAACTTATTTTGTTTGTATTCATGACATGAAGTATTAAATTCGAAAGAAAAATACAATATTTTATTGTCATTTTGTATTTTTTGATACAGCTATACAGTTTATAGAATAATGGAAGCAGAAAGTCTTTAGGCAAGTTCGCGCTTTGACTGTTCTTCTGAAAAGTTTCTTAGTATTTCACGTAGATCATCCTTTTGCCATAGGATTTTTTGACGATAAAAATTGATCCTAAAGTAAAGCGTGTTTTTTATAGAGGTATATAACTTTAACTTGGCATTACTTTTCAAGATGGCGACCAATTTAACAGATGTCAAGTGATTTATTCTCAGTTTAGTTTGGCAATTCATCATAAATAGACTCACGCCTGAAAAACGCTTGCAAATAGTGCAATTTTATTTCGAAAATAACGGTTCTGTGCGGTAAACGTATCGCGCACTACGCCCATTTTATCGTCGACAAAATCGTCCATCAGAGCAGTTAATTCGATTAACCATGGAACGTTTTCGCACCACGTTTACTCTTATTGATAACTCGCATCCCCAGAGACGCTGTACGGTGCGTACAGAAGAAGCTGTTGCTGCTGTAGAGCGTAGCATTGAGGAAGACCCGAATGAGTCCATCCGCCATCGAGCACAGGAATTGGATCTGTGTCCATCCACTTTAAGGAAGATTTTGCAGAAGGATCTTGGTTTGCGTGCTTACAAAATTCAACTCGTGCAAGAATTGAAGCCAAATGATCATCACGTTTGGTGACCGCCTAATTCCACGTTTTGGACCTATGAATTGGCCTCCAGGATCTTGCGATTTAACTCCGCTAGACTACTTTCTGTGGGCTTATGTAAAGTCATTGGTCTATGCGGTAAAGCCACAAAACCCTTAACCATTTGGAAGACAACATTCGCCGTGTTATTGCCGTTTTACGGCCACAAATGTTGGAAAAAGTCATCAAAAATTGGACGTCCAGGTTGGACTACATCCACGCCAGCCGTGGCGGTCATATCCAGAAATCATATTTAAAATGTAATGCCACGAGATTATCTTTCGAATAAATAAAATTCATGTCAATCGAATAATCCATCGTTGTTTTATTGCAACCTAAAGTTCTATACCTCTATAAAAAACACCCTATACATATTATAAACTGTTTAGGAAGACTAAAGAGCCGAAGAATGACAGAACTAGTGGAAAACAAGCCGTTGCTAAAAGTTTGAATTTGTTAACCTTTAAACGAATCCATTGACTGACAAAAGTATATCGCTTATATATGTTAATTGTACTAAATACATATGGAATGTATTCTGCGACTTACAGCGGTAGATGGTAAAATTTGTAATGCCATAACTCAAAATTTATTCGCAAAATAATGCATATGTTATGCGAAACAAACTGAAATTAATACTCATGTGCTGAAACTTTTTTTCAGCACACCAATTGTGTGCCTACAATCGTAATCACAATTTTTGCGGGATATTCGAGTTTCAGCACATGAGTATTAATTTCACAAGATATTTTGCTATTTAAACTCGCTAGCAAACTCTTATGTTAACTTGCGTATATTGCATTAACTCGGTGTCAACCAATAGAAATGAAAGCGTATAATTAATATTTAATGTATTTTTATTTACTTTCTTAAAAAAATACTATTATGATCAATTAAAAAAAAATACAATTGAAGAATATTTATATAAGGTGAAAATTGAAAATGAAAAGAGAGATTTTATAAATAACAAAATAGTTAATGCTAGAAATCAAAAGGGTATGTGGAGAGAGATAAAGAATCTAATACTTAAGAAAAACCAGAATACAATTCAATCTGTGATATTTAACCAAATAGAATATAAGGAAAATTTGCAGATGGCTGATAAATTTAACAAATTTTTTGTTGATAGTATAAGATCTATAAGAGATACAATACCTTACGTGCAATACTCAAACCGAATTCCTGTGATAAACTCTAAATTTAAATTCAGTGCTATAACTCCGGAAAAACTAAAAATTATATGTAAAAATTTAAATAATAAGGCGGACTACAACAAAATATCAATTAAAATTATACTTAATAGTTGAAATGTGATAGGAAGAACGATGTTGGATATAATAAATGAATCTCTAAGAACAGGAATATTTCCTGATAATTGGAAAGAGTCAATGATAACGCCCATTGAGAAGATTGCTAAGACAAAACTTTGTGAAGAATTTCGCCCAATTAATACCTTGAAGACGTGTGAAAAGGTAATGGAAAAAGTAGTAAAGGAACAATTGGAGCAATATATGGAATCGAACGCATTATTATCTAAGTATCAGTCTGGTTTCCGAAAACATTTCTCTTGCGAAACAGCAGTTAATTTTCTTATAAACAGGTGGGAAAAGTCGGAAAGAGACAAAAGGATTGTTGCAATTTTTCTAGACTTTAAACGAGCGTTTGAAACAATTGATAGAGGTATACTACTGCAGAAACTTTGCAAGTACGGCATTCAAGGAACTGAATTAAAATGGTTTGAATCATATTTGACGAATAGGAGACAAATAACAGGTAAATAATATTAAATCCAGGACAGTTAATAACGAATATGGAGTACGACAGGGATCAATTTTGGAGGCATTGCTTTTTATTATATATATAAACGATATGCCAAATATAATGTCATTGTGAAATAAATTTATATGCGAACGATACACTTATATATATTGAGGGTACTACAGATGAACAATGTTATGAAGGACTCGGTAAAGACATTGAAAACTTAAACAAATGGCTGCGGATGAATAAACTTAAATTAAACGAGAATAAAACTAAAATAATGGAAATTAAAACTAAGACCAACATTACCTTCAAAATCAATAATGAAGAAATAGAAAAAGTGAATGAAATGAAGTACTTGGGCTTTGTAATAGACAATACTTTGAATTTAAAAGGTCATATTGACTATATTTGGAGGAAAATTGAAAAAAAAATAATTTTTTCAAAAGATTAAGAAAACAAATAAATACGTTAACAGCAATCACAATCTACAACACAATGATTAAACCTCATTTTGAGTTCGGTTCAACAATTCTTTTTTCATGCTGCACGAGTCAACAAATTGATAGATTGCAGAAATTACAAAATAAATCGATGCGCATTATATTGAAATACAACAGATATACACCGATAAACTTTATGCTTGACTCTCTAAAATGGCTAGATATAAAGCAGACTGAAATTAAATACCGTAAACTTTATTCGAAAAATTAAAATTGGAATGGCATCACAATATATAATAGAGCAAATCATGTATGTCGGGGAAACAAAACCATACCAATTGAGGAATAATGATGACTTCAGAATTCAAAAAACTACAACAACCGCAATGCAACGCTCATTGTTTTACAAAACACTACAGCTCTTCAACAGATTACCCAGTGACGTTAAAAATGAACGCAATCCGAACATATTTCGAAAAAATGTTATATTTTTTGTTAGAAACAATGTATTTAAAAGCTGAAGCTTGTTATTTAAATTATTGTAAATGTAAATTCAAAGTATTATTGATACTTATAAAGAAAGATAATAATAATAATAATATTCTTTTTATTTTGTCGATGTGGTACGTTTGTTTACTTCAAAATTGTTGATTTTATAGTGCGTAGTTGTATTTATTCAGATACAAAAACGAAGTGTTACCAGATTCTACATATTTTCGTGTTAAACAAAACGCGCAATCTTCATCACATAAAAATATGAGATTTGCGATTTGAAACTCACAAGTGATTTTCTACAAAAGAAGATCGAAAAGGTCATTATGAAATCCAACTTCAACATAGTTAAAAAAGGTTGAATTACATTAAGATAAAGTATCGATTGGAGAATTGGCCAAAGAAGCTTCTTACTCAAGTAAAAAAATTAAAACTGCTCGCTGATATCTCAATTTTGGCCACCGATTCCATATAATTCCGACCACTGTGCAATGGTTTATAAGTCTATATGTTCAATATGTAGATGCATTTTTATTAAAATCCGCACGATAGTAGATGATCCATATAGACTAGTTGCCTCCACTCGTATTTACTTACTAATTAGCTAAAACTAATAACTTTTCATTGAATCTGTCTAAAAAAATAAGTTTTTTTATTTTTCCGAAAAATTAGGATACAATAACAGAACATTTCAAAAATAGCTAAGAAATAAAGTGCATTTAAGTATGTGAATTTCGAAATTTCATATCTAGAAGTTCTACCATTTTGTTATAAATTTATTTGTTTTTATTTGTAAAGAAAAAATGTATTTTACTCCAATCACTTTATATTACTCCAATTACTTTGAGGAAATAGTAACCAAAATAGAAGAAAAGTATACATTTGTACATCGGAGAAAACAATAACCAATTTATGTTAGAAACAGGGTTGAAAAAGTTGGTAACATTGTACCTTTTTTTTTCAATTACTCATTTGGTACAATTTACGGACCTTTTAATTTATTTTCTTAAATGTATTTTCTCTAGTTTATCATTTAAGTAATTTATTAAAAATAAAGAACGAAGTAGGCTTCATGTGCCTACAGTTTTCGGTCTTATTCAGACAAAAGTTTTGTTAAGGTCATAACATATTTGCTGCTTTAGTTTTAAAATACCAAATAATTTGTTATTAAAACAATTTGATCTCATGAATATGTACATATGTATATCGATAGACTTTTTTATATATTATTTTACGTTTAAACATGTACTTTTACCTTAGTGTAGTTTTTTTAACCCTCTGCAACCGGCGTCACGATAACAGACACCACTTTAAAACTCGTATATATTTGTTGACGGTTCCGAATACCACCTTATTTGCCTTATTTATTCATAACAGTAAATAGTTTTCAAGCTAACATGAGGTTTAAATTTGAAATAAAAGACATTATTCTTGAAAATATGAATGTCAGACTACACGTCAGTTACAGAGGGTTAAAGATGTACTATACTTTTAAAGTATAAATGAACTTTTAAGTACGAATGTTATTTTATTATTATAAAAATTCATTTTTATAAACCAAATTAGAAATAATTTAAAAAAATAATTTTTTTGGTACAATTGGGGTCGAAAAAGTACAATTTTATGAGCTGAGTACAATTTTAATGTTCTCATTTTGCAACACTGGTTAGAAATAACTAAAAACGGCAATACTGCTTAAGAGTGTTATCGTTTTTCTCTCTTTTGTTTATGTTTTTTGAAATCTCTTTTGCTGTCATTAACATTAAAACAGCAAAATTGTATAAAATTTCATTTTTTTTATTGCAAAACGACAGTTCAATTTGTATACAATTCCTATAAAAACTAAAGTTGCTAATTATCATTTGCATGGATTTAAAATATAAATTAAACCTAATAATTCTTATATAAACTTCTGAACATATTAATTAACTACTAATTAAGTTGTAAATATAGAACAGGAAAAAGAAAATAAATACTTTATAAATGATTTGTTTAAATTTTTTTTATGGTCTCATTGCTGCTTATATGCTTGTGTCGTTAATGTATCAATTGTTCAAAATCTGTTACATAATACTGGGCGCGCTTTTGAACTTCTGGTCGTAATACATTACCACCGAAGCCAATGAAATAGTTTGCAGGTGGCACGGCTTCTAGGTCGGTAGCACCATCACCCACCATTGTTATCACAGTATCAGCCTCGTATTGTTGACGTATGCGTGCAATAGCTTCTGCCTTACCACCTGATTTGGAAGTGGGTTGAGCCCTGTCGAATGCAGCATATTCACCTTTGTAGTTAAAGAATAATTTGTTTGCGTACAAATGTGATAGAGGAATACCAAGTTCATTGGCTACTGGTTCTATTAGACAGTCGAATCCGCCCGAAATAAGATATACCTGTTTGCCTTCAGCCTTAAGCTGTTCTACAAAACGTTTCACATTGCGTGTTAAGGTACTGGGTCGTAACTTGACAAAATCTCTAATTTGTTGTTGACTGGGTCTTATGATATTGAGGCGTATTTGAAGAGCATCTTGGAACGTCATTGTACCACCCATAGCCTCTTTAGTAACTTTAGCCACTTCCGAACCCTTGCCACAAAAGTCGGCCAATTCATCGATACCCTCTTCTTCAATAACTGTAGAATCTACATCGAAACACACGATGTGAGATTGCTTGATGATTTTTGCTGCTAATTCGGGATTTTTATTTTTGTTTTGATGTGATGCTGAGTCCATAGTATGAAGATTACTGACATTAAGTTGAGTAGCTGCTGCTGCTACAGCATGACAAGTGGCGGCGCCATTCATGGTCGCTGTCGCACAACCGTTTGTAGCTGTTGTACGTCCAACACTTAAACCGATTGTAGAATTCATTATAAAGATAAATTTTTTAATTTTGTGTTTATTTAATTTAGTGAAGTATGACTAAAAATATTGACATCAATGACAAAGCAATTTTTTTTCCTTTTTTTGATCTTTTATCAGTTATTCACGAATAATTCTGATTACTGAAAAAATATTTTGTTTGTTTTTTTCCACTTTTTATATATATTTTATTCACTTTCACAACTCGTTTAGAATTTCTTTATTTGTACTCTCAAAACGTTTAGGCACTTTTATTTTCAAAAAATAGTTTTATTTTGTAAGGAAATTGTTTTCTTTTCTTTGTCTTATCTCTCGAATAAAATGATGAGATGTTCTCCGTAGGACTGGCGATTTGTAACTGATTTTATTTTGCTGTAAATATTGTATAGGGAAAACTCTTATATAGCGAGACTGTTTTTTTCCAATATATGATGTGTGTGTATATTTTACTTTCAATAATAAATAAAAGCAAAAATACAATTCACAACAACAAACAATAAAATTTTTTAAATAAAAAAATACGCTCATATCATACGGTGTTGTATGAATATCACCGATGCCGTCCGTCTGTCGTCTGCCTGAGTGACTACTCGTTTACTGATCGCGCGTAGTAACACAACAAAAGATATGATTTAAAAAAATAAAACTATAAAAACAACTCACTTGTTGTTTATGACTAGCAGTGTAATCAACTTTTATATTCTTTTTGGCTTGTATTTTAAATGGAATGATTACCCTACAATCATAGCATATGGCGGACAATTCCGAAAATAACTTTTATTTAGTTTTAAATTGCCGCTTTACTTGGTGCTATGCTCGCAAAACAACGTTTTTTCTTCATTTGCTCTCTCATTCATAATACAAGCCCCGATTATGAGCTTAATTACATACATTTCCATACAAACATTTTGAGAAACACTCAAACTATAAGTAATTGTATTTCCATTACCCTGTGGTTTGGCATACTTTTTAGCTCTCAATTTAAATGTTTTTAATTTATATCTCTGCCTGGGTTGTTCCCAAACCCATGTGCCCATATGTCTCAATCGGTCATCATGGTATACATCCAGTATAATATTCTTGGGTTACAGCCCCAAGATCTCCCTGAAAGTCTCCTACACACCATTAGCGCATGCGTGGTTTTTCTTGAGACAAACTACACTTGAGCTTTCCACGTAAGCTTACTATCCAGTATTATTCCTAGATATTTAACCTCCTTGGTGGTATTTTCTCACCCAGGAGTTGAATATCCCTCCACTTAGGAAGTTTTCTTTTCCTAGTGAATGGCCTATCATGGTTTTTCCCGCTTAACGGCGTCGTTTACTAGTGGTAATAAGTTAAGCAGTAAGGTAAATAATCCTCTGTAATAAAAAAGCGTCTTTACTTGTCTGCGTTTGCTTTATTACTGATTACTTAAAACTATGTAACAATAGTTTCATAACTTAAAGCTAGTGAAAGGGACAAATACATATATTTACATAAAGTTAAAGCTAAATAAACTTAAACTTAAATGACGAATAGAGAAAGATATATTAACAAAATAAGGAACAAACACAAAGTATTACTACAACTACAAAGTTTTACTACACCTCTGTATGATTTCACACAGCTTATCCTCGAATTTACCTGTTGCCATGAGAACAATGTCGTCTTCATAGCCCTGGCAATCAATGCATGTCATAGACAGTGTCCTTATCATCAATAACTAGACTCCACATTAAGGGCGATAGAACCCCGTTGTGGACAACCTCTAGTAGTGCTGGCACTTGTATTTACGTTCCCTGCACTAGTTTCCGCAGATCTAGTACGAAGTATCGCTGCCATCCATCTAGATATAGTATAATTCACTCTCCTTCCTACTAGCGCCCTCTCTATAACTACATGAGAAGTGATATCAAAGGTCCCTTCTATGTCCAGGAGCACATAAACAGCAATCTACTTGTTTTCCAATGATTTCTGTATAACTCCTACTAATTCCACAATAGCAGTCTCCGTTGATTTCTCTGCTCTGCACGCGTTGCAGAACTTCGGATCTTATATAGTTGTGCACAAATTATTAAGTGTCTTCAACATAAAAGATGTAAGACTAATTGATCTGATAGACTTTAGATGTGCTATATCCCTCTTATCTACCCTTGAGATGAACACCATTATTTATTGGTATCTTATAACAGCTCTTGCTAGGACCTTTCATATTATATGCATATGTATTTAAAGTTGCTATTTTGAATCATTAACGACCAATAACAACATTAATGATTTTTTACAGTAATATCATACTCCACTTAACTTTGTGTAGAGATGTTTTACAAATTTGTACAAATTTTAGCTCCCAAAAAGCAGACAATAATGTCTTGTATCTCAGAAATCTTTAAACATCTATCTGCATCCACTCTTGTGACTGTACCGATTTGCTATACACTTCGTTACAAGTACTACTAAATTTTACTTCAGAGATTTAAAGAGTGTACTAATTACAGCTTCTCCAAAGGTTTTCTAGAAGTTTTCGTTTAAATGTATCAATATTTTTACTTCCTTGCACAGTTTTAGAAGATAAACCTCTTTACAACGCCTTGAATAGCTTTCACTCAACCTTTATTTATATTAAAAATTGTTTATATAAATTGATTGTGTGCCTCATGTAAGACACCCGCCTACCAACCAGAAGGTCCTCGGTTCAATACATGGCCAGATCATCTAAAAAAGTGAAAGATTTTCAACAGCGGTATCACCTCATAACATTAGCTAGTAACTGGTCATGAGTATTACTGCTATTGAAAACTTCTCTAATGCATTTGCCGTTCGGAGCCGGCTTTAAACTGTAGGTCCCTTTCAATGAGTCTAAAAATAGAATCGGGTGCAGCTCATTGACTGATAGAAGCCCCCATGGTAATTCATGGAATGTTATGGGAATTAATAATATAAATTGATTACTTTTCCACTATTTAGTCTTTTGTAATAAATATTGATTATATATTACTACTGATATTATATGTTACTATTTTGGATATTTTTTTTATAAAAAACGCTAAAAGTACGGTGGTATGTATTTTATACAAAAAAACATGTTTGAAAATTGGCATCATTTTTAATACGACTTAACGACTCGTCTGCCTTTGTTATTATTGTATAGAGTGTTAAAGAGTAGTTTCTGTATATGTATGTGGGTTTATTATATGTGGGTTTGTTATCATATTATTGCTTTTGGAAAATATTAAACTATTGTATAATTTGTTTATAGTACATTATGTACATATGTATATTTGTATTTATTAATATTGATTTCTTTAAAATCTTATTAAACATTGTACCCATTTTACTAGTTTTATCAAATCTTGCAAATTTGTTGTTGTCTTATTCAGTAGTGCACATGCATACTTACGTAAATAGATGCATACACATGTACATACATATGTATGTTTGTGTTTTAAAACATGTATATTACATACATACTTGTATGTACAAAATCATAATAAGAGTGATACTTGAACTTATAATTTTATTAAATTTATTACAAATTTATTATTTTAAAATTTATAATTTATCAAATATTGTAAACAACTAAAAATAAATGTAGTTTTTTTAGATTTCATTGCTTTTGGAAAATATTAAACTATTGTATAATTTGTTTATAGTACATTATGTACATATGTATATTTGTATTTATTAATATTGATTTCTTTAAAATCTTATTAAACATTGTACCCATTTTACTAGTTTTATCAAATCTTGCAAATTTGTGTTGTCTTATTCACTAGTGCACATGCATACTTACGTAAATAGATGCAAGCATATATGCATACACATGTACATACATATGTATGTTTGTGTTTTAAAACATGTATATTACGTACATACTTGTATGTACAAAATCATAATAAGAGTGATACTTGAACTTATAATTTTATTAAATTTATTAAAAATTTATTATTTTAAAATTTATAATTTATCAAATATTGTAAACAACTAAAAATAAATGTAGTTTTTTTAGATTTCATTGCCTTATAAGATTTTAACAATTTATTTTTATTAACTTTCAATATGTAGAACATACCACTTATGAACATACAGTATGTACATATTTAGCACAACAATAAATGTTAAATTAATTTCTTTTTATTATTCTTTTAAAACTGGCACGTGTACAAGTATTTCTCTATGTGTAGCTCATTTATAGCTTTACTCATTTGCTTTGTTTATGCATATTTACAAAATTATAATGATCAGTCTTCAGTCAGATTTTTCCCCTCACCACCCGATTTTTTTTTCAAGTCATGGTTGTATTTATTATTCTAGTAAACATATACAGTGTATACACAAATTATAGTTTTTATTTTAATAACAGCACGTTTTTATGCTGAATTTTTTTAAAGGGTTCTGTATTAGTAGAAAACATTGCATAATATTTAAATTATTTTTATTATTATCATACCGATCAGGCACTATTGCAGGCAGGGCTATCGTTTGTGCGACTAAAGCCGCAATATGCATCTTTTTTGCTGGCCAGTGATTTTTTGTGCAACTTTTTCAAACCCAACTAATTTTGCCACTTTAAACTTGTGTGACTTTTGCCCCCTTTTTAATTTAGCATTACTAACTTTTTTATATTTGTTCCATCAAAAGCTTGTGTATATTTACGATTCTTTTTCATGTTTCTAATAACAAGAATTGTTGAATTGTTAGAATATTATTCAAATGTTATTAAAATCGCTTAATATCGCAAACTAAAGCCAACAGCATGAAACGAAAATATGTCCATTAAATTAAAATACCATAAAAGAATAAAATACATATATAAGTAATTAGTAAAATCATAAAATATTTAGTCAGTTCAGTGTTCCAAGTGTTGTCATTTTGTAAGGTTTATCTAATTTTACAAGTTTTTTTAAGTTGCGGAAAATATTTTTTTTAATTATAGTTTTCAAAACTCTTTTTCTTCCTTTACTCCTCTTGGGAGCATAGAGCTTCCACAAAGCATTTCCATCTTACACGATTTGCTGCTGTTGTTTTTGCCTCTTCCCATGTAAAATTGTTTTGCCTTAGTTTTTAGATAATTGTGCGTCGCCAGGTGTTTCTTGGTCGACCACGGTTCCTTGAACCTTGAGGATTCCACTCAAGTGCCATCCTTGTAATACTACTATGATTTTTCCTTAATGTATGGCCGATCCATCTCCACTTTCTTTGCCTTATCTGCTTCAGTATGGGCTCTTCGTTTGTTAAATTCCATAGATCTATGTTGCTTATGGTGTTGGGACACATGATTCTAAGGCACTTGTTGGTGAATACCTCTAGCTTTTGCGTTATGGTACTAGCCAGGTTCCACTGCCGTACAACAGAATTGACTTTACATATGCGTTGAATATTCTGATGGTTGGTTTGCCTGGATATGTATTAGCTTCGCCATACTGACTGTAATCGTCCGAATGACGACCTTGCTTTGTTAAACCTGTTGTTAACGACTATTTCTGCACCGCCGTTTGTCTCCATTGTGCTTTCAAGATAGCAGAAGCTCTCTCCTCAAACTCATGTCTTCCTTATATATTTTTGTACAAATTTATTTATTTCCTTGAAATAAAAATGTAATCTTCAGAAGTTTATTTTATTAATAACACGGTACGCCAAAAAAAAAAACCATTACCCCACCTGAACAACTATGACTCCGAGTTGAATAAGGTTTTTCCTTACGGTGATCATGGAAATAATAGTTATAGTCATCAGGACCTTCAAGGTTAAATTTTTTTCATACGAAAAGCCGACGTGTTTCCTTCCATTCTTTCTTCCAAGTCATGTAAGTTTCAGCAAATTTGAAAAAAGCAAGTGTACAAGTTTTTTTGCTACGAAAATTGGAGTCATTTTTAGTTAGTCTTATTTTTGATATTAAAATGAATTTGTTAAATAAAATATTTTTTTTTATAGAAAGTGGATTAATTTACATTTAAATTGCTTTTGGTTTTAGCTTAATATTTTTAACGGTTACAGAGATATCTGAATTTGAAAACTTGAACTCTTACTGTACATATATTTTTTGCTTAATGTATATTCATATGTATATATACATATTATATAACTGAGAGTAAAACAATGCACTATTACAGAATTTTTTGACAGTTTCATGTCAATATTTTGACATTGACAACTGTTAAAAATTTCAAAATAGAATCGTTTAGCTACAATTTTATGAATATTGTGTAACCCTTTCATATCGCTAAACTATTTTAATGTTAATACGCAGATTTGTTGTTGTTTTTTAAGGCATGATATGCTCACGTGCTTCTTTTTTCTTGTTCCGTATGAAAAGAAAAAATGCTTATAAAAGAAACCAACGAATCTGACGAGTCAATAAACGTTATAAAAACATCGTGCTAGACATTCAAAATCATTTATGGGTGTGTTTTTATGTTGCTGGCCAATAGCTTTGTGTAGTGGAAAATACCCGATAATGTTTTCTTTATTTATTTGATACATTTGAAAACAAAAAACAAAAGCGATACGAAATCAGCTGTTCTTATTGTGTATAAGCAAAAAAAAAACCTGAATATCTTACAGTACGTACCTCATTTCGAAAAAAAAATTAAAAAATACAGTAAAACCTTGATAACCCGGACCCCAATAATAATGATTTTTCGTCAATCCGGACATAATTTTTCATTCATAGACTATATTTCGGATTGATTGCAACTTTTAATCCGGGTTACTCTCAAACTGTTGTGTAATGAAAATCTCTATTAATTGTTACTCCAAAAACATACTTTATTCTCATTTTTGCTGCAAAAAAATAATTGCAGCTTTAAGAGTTTTATTGACTCTTTCATGACTCGTAAAAATGAAACACGTTATCACTTTTTTATAAAATGTAAACATGTTCTTTTTTTTTGTTCTATTTAAATGTAATTATTTATTTGAATGACTAACAAATATAATTTACCACTCGATATGTCATTCAAAAGCACTTTAATACAAGAACAATACTCTAAATGTTTATTCAGTAATCCGGATAATTTATAATCGGGATCAGGTTCTGCAATCAATAGTCCGCATTATCAAGATTTTACTGTGCAAACAAAAATAAACACAATTACTCGAAAGAAAACAAAATGATCAACGTTAATGGCCTACATTTATGCAGTGTGGAATCATATTAAATAGTGCCCACGGTAGAAATGACAAAATAACAACAAACATTTGGTTGTTTGTTGAAAATCAAACAAATTGCTTGTTTTTATTCATTCAGAGGTGTCCCATCGAGTTTAAGATATTATTTTTAATTATTTTTATTTTAGTTTTCCAAAACCTTACATTTTGGGTATTAATTCTAAAAGAGTTAAATAAAGGTGTCGGCAAGTAAAAATAGCTTGAGTTGACTTTAGCTACTCTTCTTTATCGACACAGATATACACACTATGTTGCCTATCCTAACTACGTAATAAATAAGCTGAATCTGTGTCTTAAAAATTCGAATCTGCCTAAAGCGTGTAGTTGTATTTGCTGCCATTAAACAGAGTTTTCAATCGCCATTTATCGATATCAAGTGTAACAAAAACCTATACGTTGCGCACCTGTGGTTTGCACGATCACGAGTTGCTATTGTTGTTTCTATTTTTCTCAAAACAAGCCCC
This sequence comes from Wohlfahrtia magnifica, assembly GCA_023159175.1. Lineage (NCBI taxonomy): Eukaryota > Metazoa > Arthropoda > Insecta > Diptera > Sarcophagidae > Wohlfahrtia > Wohlfahrtia magnifica. Next base: position 1,914,631 of record JAKWBJ010000496.1, on the reverse strand, counting down.
TTTTGACCATCAAACTGACTATTACAATAATGACCAATATACCATATAATGACCAATATACCAACAACAAGTTTGTTTTGTGTGCATTCATTTATTTATGTAATAAATGCATTATATACTTATGTACATCTGTACATACAGTGTTGGAAAAATAATAGAGGCACACAAAATTGTTCTATATTTCCGTAAATTTTTTTAATTGTTAAATAAATAAAACTAAAACGTTGACTTGATATTCGAATTGCCTCTACAAAAGTATAAACACCAAGTGCAGTTCCATGGTGTTTTTTGTAAATTTTTTATCTTAAAAAAGAAAACATTTGGAAAAAGTAATAGGGGCGATTTGCATAATGTGTAAATATATATACAGTGAGCGAATTTTATTTATTCACGTATGACATTTTTAGAATCTAGCTGAATAAATAACAAACAAAATATTTGTTTAAGTTTTTTTTTTATCGCAAAACTAAAATAAAATCCATTTTTCAACTCTATCTAAAAAGATTATAACAAATTATCACAAAAAAAAAAAAATCCTTTTCAGGTGCGAAATTTATTTGGTTGCATATTAACATTTAAAAAAAACTAACTGTTTTTAATTTTCTCTTGAAATTTTGTTTTTGAATTATGAAATCCTTTAATATGTTTAGCAATTAAAACTTGATCATAACGGTAAATGAATAAAAAAGAAGTAATGACAAAGTTGATAATATAATTTTCTGGTACGAAATTTATTTAGCCGCAGTTATGTTTAATGAGTCATAATGATAAATTCTATTAAAAAACTTTAAATCTTTCGATATTATTTACTAAGTTCACATTATTTTAAATAATTAAAAAATGAAAAGAGCATCTCTTAAATATTGAAAAAGTATAAAATTTTAATGGTAATATATAGTCACTTACGGTGGCCAAAAAAACTTCGACATGAGCTTACAAATTCATTCAGTAATCAATAAAAAACATCATAACGTCCAATTAAAAAAATAAATAAATTTGAAAGAATTTTATTTTAGAAGCAAAGATCCATATCCAGTAAAAATTGAGATCACAAAAGAAACTAATGCAAAAAAGTCATTGTTTAAAATGTAAATAAAAAGAATCTGACAATATTCTTAAAATTTAAAAAATTTGTTGTTGGTTTAAAAACGAATTGCTTTTTCTTTACTTCTTATATCCTCTCTGAAATGTTCTTACCTTTTTTTGTGTATTCCGAATAAATTTTGCTATATACTTGCAGGATTTCTTTCAACTCATTTTTATTTGTAAAGTCACATGATCTAATTTTTTCTCCAAATGATTAAAAAATATATTCAATGTGGCTTAGATCTTGGAATTGCGTCGGAGCCTTTATTATTCAAAAGCCTAAGCTTTGTATTGTTAGCCAAAAGCTTAGAATCATTATCTTGGTAGAACTGAAATCGGTCGGAAATCCAAATTTATCAGCGGTCTGTCATAAATTTTGCTTGAGCAGGTCAATGTATTTGTGGTGATACATACTGCCATCAATAAATACTAAATTGCCCACACCTGATGCCGCCATAAACCCCAGATCATAACACCATCTCAGCCGCGTTTTGCCGTTGGTACAAAATTTCTCTCTTTCAATTCTGCATTGGGTTTCCCATATACTAAAACTTTCCTATCATAGCCAAAAGGGTTATATTTGCTTTCATCAGCAAAAATAACCATCCAGAACTGAGAAGGCTTAGACACGTACTCTTTAGCGAAATCTAATCGAATATTTCTATTTTTCTTGGAATTGTAAGGTGTTTTTTTTAAATATTTCTTTTTGTCTGGGGTGTTACAGAAATGCCCTTGGTGCACTTCGGTACTTTTGGCTAGTATAGATCAGTGATGCTCGTTCATATTGTCCAGATTACGAAGTTCTTCGGCTGTTTATTTATTCTCTTCGTGAATATTACAGCCAGGGTTGCTAAAAAAAATCCTACCAAAAATTTTCCTGAAATGTGCCAAAATCAACTGTGTCGCTAACCTTTATTACACATCCTCTTTTAATTTAAATATCATACAGTATTTATTGATATTGATATTGCTATTATAATTTCTAAAAAAATTGTTTTTGTTTTATTTTTCTATAAAAAACTTAAGACACTGGAATAAATTCACAATGCTATAAAATCTTGTATAAAAAAAATTCATACGCTTTGTTTACATTATTTCAAAGGGCAACCACAATTACAACAAGAAATATGTGTGTGAGACACAAAAATATTTCCGGTGTTGCAAATTTAGCGCCTTTCGCGCTATATTCAGTGCGTTTAAACTACCGAAAAATCGCATTTTTATCCTTAGCGCTTTTTTTTAAACGCGCTAGGTTAGCGCTTTTCAATTTGAAATTATTTGTAAAATTACGTACGAAAAATTAAAGAGAAGATATTAACAAATCTATCCGTATTCTAAAAATGGAGTAAAAATCTTACGACAGATTTTTTTTTACTTTTACACGATACGTAAAAAATCAAAACAAAGTAAAATGAAAGCAGTTCTTTTTGAAGAGACCAACAATGCGAGCGAAAAAATTTAATTTTTTCTTTGTTTATTTTATTTGCTTACATAAAAATAAATTTCTGATTTAATAGTGTGATGGTTTAAATTTCTGCTTTTTTTTTTTTTGCACATAGAAAACCGTGCGACTGCCAAATTTGCATCCGTATTTTGTTTCTCTTTTACATATTGTGTTTAAACGATACTATCCGTTCTCTTCTACACAAAAACTTTACATGTCGTACGACTTGTATTACCTTGTAAATCCCCTTAAAAAATTGAAAGTCAATTAATTCAGTAAACTCATTAATTCATATAAACTATTGACTTAAATTGCTTTATGCTGTGAAAATTACGTTATTAAGATAACAAGGTGCGACAAAAGTGATAGAAGTTGAAATACCTGGGAAATAATACTACTTTTCTGATAGGCACTGTCGAGTAGAATAAGGATCTGTTTTTGAAATTTTCAAAACACCTATAAAATATCGAGTTACGGGTAAAAAAACCGGTTTTTCAGTCCTTGATGAATTTATAAGCTAATAACCTAGCTGAATACTATATTTTCCCAATTTAAAATTATGAGTTATTAAATTTCTTATATCGACAGAGGTCTGCTTTACTTTGCGTTCTATTTTTACGATCATATGCACATTAAAGAGAAAAAGTATTTCGCATTATAAACCTAAATTCTAACATTACTATTAACAGTGAAAATATAAACTATAAACAAATTTATTCGCAAAAGAAGAAGATTATGATTGTCGAATAGTTTTATTGCTTTGAAAATTTAATTTTTTTTCTAAAATGCACAATGTTAATCAATTTTATAACTGTAAATTAAATAACAGTTACAACGTAACAAAATACAGTGAGATTGCATGCAAAATTTGCAATTATATAGAAAAAAAAAATATAGAAAATAATATGAGATATCGAATAGTTTTTTTTGACCACTGTATATTTATTTGCAACATAATTGGTGTCCAAAATTGAGGTATCATTTCAATTTTGCTGCCATATTTTTCTACTGGTAATTTTTATTCTAATTGTTATTTTCAGATTCTAAATACATTTCGGCTAGTTAATATGGAACGTTACACGAAGGAACAATTTTTTTTTTATTATTAAAATATTTTTTTGAAATTGCATACGTTTTCAAGATGTAATTAAGAAACTTAGAACAATATTCGATAGAGAAAATGTTCCAACAAATAGTACCATCTAGCTGATTGTTGGGAAATTTGAAGAAACTGGATCCGTTCATGGTAATAGAAACAGAATTTATCAATGTGGTCGTTCAACCGAGCATACAGCAGCAGTGAGCAGAAGTGTTGAAGAAGATCCAAACATCCATTCGTGATCGCTCGCAGCAATTAAACATCAAACGATCCATATTATTTAACATTTTGCATGGTGATCTCCATTTAAAGGATTATAAGACCCAGCTGACCAGTGTTACCACTAAAAAAATTGTTTTCGAAAATCGACCAAACTCGATGCAAATCTACCAAATTTTGAAAACCATCAAAAACATATTTTTGATATGAATAACAATTTTTACCAACATTTTTACATGTGGTGATATACTGTGAGTGGCAGTATAAAGTTGAAATCATAATTTTCTACAATTTCGTTTTTATTTTAGTCTTTAAAAATACGAGAAATTTAAACGTTTTATGTTTTTTTTACACTGTATGTGAGGCTATATACTAGAACAAAATTTACGCAACAAAAATAAAAGGCCCTGATCAGCTGGTTTTTACGAAAACAATTCTTAAAGAAGAGAATATTTTAGTACTCGCGTTCTTTTCCTTGTGCTTAACTAACAGCACCTAGTCTTTGAGAAATGGATTCCACCAGAATTTTTTTTTTTTTTTTGTAAATTCAGATGAGATTTTCTATCATTCCTTTGTTATAAAGGATTCTTTTGAAGTGTCCGCTTAATATTTAATATTTTTTTCTCAAATTATGAATTTTTTGTTGTTGCTTTTTGTATGGAGATTTTTTCCATTCTTTGTAAAAATAAACCGAAGCTATTTGTGGCGGAAAATTGACGATTTAGACGTAGAGAATATGCGGTTTCAAAAGGATGGTGACATTTGTCACATATCAAGATAAATAATGGATATTTTGAAAGAAAAGTTCGATAATCGCATTATTTCTCGTAAAGAAGGAGTAAATTGGCCACCAAGATCGTGTGATTTAACACATTTAGATTTTTTTGTCAGGTTTTTTGAAATCGAAAGTGTAAAAAAATAATTCCACAACAGTTCAAGAGCTTAAATCAAACATTATCGAGCAGATATCAAACATTGACAACAGTTTATTGAAAAACGTGATTCACAATTTTTGTAAAAAATTGGGAGCCTTCTGAGACAGTAGGGGTACTCGAACGACGATTTTTCATTTTTAACCAGAACCTGTTCGTAATAAACTCAAATAAAAATATTTTTAATATCTGAAAAGTCTTTTTATTAAAATTAAAATGATACCTCAATTTTGGACACCCTTTACAAAACGTCCCTAATATTTTTTCTAGAAATTTTTTTAAGTAAAAAAAATTTTGCAAATATAGGGTCCGCCAAATACATTTTTTTTTTTTTTTGAAAATGCTATAAAAAGAAAACTACTGAATATTTTCTCAAATTTCTTTTTTTATTTGAAAGTACAATCCTTCCGGTTAATAATGGAACATAATTTCATTCAAATGGCTGCCTCGGCTGGCCATGCAGTAGCCTACACGATCGGTTCAATTTTTAAGCACATTATCGATTGTGTGGCTTCACGAATATTGTCCTTTAAAGCGTCAATTGTCTCTGGCTTGTTGGCGTAGCACTTATCTTTGACGGCACCCACAAATAATAGTACAACGGTGTCAAATCGCAGCTCCGAGGTGGCCAAACGATATCAGCTCTGCGGCTGATAATGCGATCTTCAAAAACATGGCGCAAAACATCGAGTGTAGCTTCCGCTGTGTGGCACGTAGCGCCGTCTTGTTGAAACCAAATGTTGCTAATATCCTCCTCTTCAATTTTTGTAAACAAAATTCGTTCAACATGGCCCGATAACGATCGCCATTGACTGTAATGGTCACTACTTGCTCATTTTCGAAGAAAAATGGCCCAATTTGCCTCTGGAGCAAAATCCGCAGCAATCAGTGACTCGTCTTGGGTGTATCGGCTTTTCAATGTATGCGTGCGGGTTTTCTGTGCCCCAAATGCGACAATTTTGCTTGTTTATGTACCCGCCACGGTCAAAATGAGCTTCATTTGAAAAGATGATTTTTTTTTTTTTGGCAAAATCGGCATCTTCTGTAAGTCGATCGCAGGCCCAGATTCCCAGCGTTGTTCAAGCGTACACACAACCATATTCGTTCAGCATAAGGATAAAACTAATTATCTGTCAAATCAGACATGAGCTAAGAAGAGTTACCATTCACGAAATAAGCACTGGTTGAAAAAAAACGTTAGATGGCGGACCCTATACAATAGGGCTGGATATTGTTTTCATGTTTTTGTATATACAATTGAAATATCTTTACATTAGCGGAATATACGCTACGTTTTAGGAAATTAGGGACATATTGAAAAAGTTTGTACCTACTATTTTTTCCAACACTGTATGTGCCATATGTACGAGATGTAGGTACGGATTTAAATACTATTTGTAAATAGGATAAAAGCGTAAACAAATTTAATATCATACGATGCACTTAACGTATTATAAATTCTTTCAATGGGATTAAATTGTTCACATGGAAATATTACACTGAAAATAATACGTACTTTAATCATTAACTACTAAACTTTTCTATCCATTTTCTTTTTGTTAGCCTTTTTCCGATAAGAATGTCCTTCAGAGTGGTTAACATCAATTTTTACCATTTCCGAGGTGCCTTATATCCTATTTCTACCCTTATTATTATTGTTATTGTTTATGTATTCGAACCATAGTGTATTTCTAGTAAGACAAAAGTGCGTTACATTTATATGAATTAATATTTGTAAATAAAAACAAAAAATCAAGGGAATAAATCATGCGTTAAAAAATGAAAATCTTTGAATTTGCAATTACAAAGAAAAAAACTCAATTTACAACTACACCATGGTGAAAATGAACATATTACATGTAATTTGTATTGAAAAAACGATGATTAAATGCAAACTGCAACTTTTATCAGTCATTAAAAAATTTTGTTTAATAATTAGCAAAGAGAATTTTTATTTTTTATCTCCGCCACTCCTCTAGTGGAGTGCAGTGATGAAGATCCTTGCTTAGTGTTGTGTAATTTTTTCCCAGTACGTGACGTTTTCTTTTGATCATTCCGTCTGATGCTTGTCATCATCGCCAGAGGTCAGGGGGATTTCTTTACTTTTTAGTTGAAGTTGTCTGGAGGGAAGTGGAAGTCTCTTTATTAAATACTCAAAGCCAAATCTAACCTGGGCCGCTTGAGTTGTTACATATGCGCTTTAACCACTACACCACACCACCCTTTTTATTATTTTACCAGTCTTATAATAAATAAATTTTTAAATTGAATTGAAATTTGGGCTTTCGGTTGGTCAGACTAATGCAATAAATTTTGTTTCTTAAAGTTAATTTTTCTAGTGCACACCACGAATTTTGAAATAATATACTGATTAGAATAAGGCTGTTGGTTGGTACTATTTTTGATATATCATAATTTATTATAAAATGTTTAGTATGAAATTGTATAACGGTTAATTTTTGCTTCAGTGTACCTTAGTTTTGTTTTTACTCAATTGCCGTATTGTATCTATGCATTTTGTTTGTGTTGTTGTTTGCAATACACAAAAATGTGGAAATTTGCCATTCCCATTATTAGTGTTCAAATATAAAAATAAGTGAATAATATATAAACAAAAATATAAAATAGTCGTATATTGCAAAATTAATCGCTTCACACGTTTTTATACCCTATAACAACGTTTTAAAATACATCAGTTTATTACAAAGTTAAAATAATTTAATTTTTGTACCACTAATAAGTTCCAGTTTATACGAGGAAACAATTTGAAGGGAAACATTTAGTTTGTAGCAAATTTCGGGTTGGGAAGAGAGAATCGTTTTTGTCTTCGGTACTCGGCGATGCGCTTTGTGGTGATATTTCATTGTTGATATTTACTAAACTTTACTTCTTCAATTGTAATGGAATGTTGCCGACAAAATGTTCGCCTATGTGAACGCGAATGAAAAGAACACAAGAGAATTTATAATGTTTCCCTTCAAAATATTTTCTTGTATAAATAAGGACTAAGGTGAGTAATTTTTCGTAGCGTTATACAGAAACTAATAGTCATTTAAGGTGTAGACAATTTTCTTACGAGTGTTTAAATAGGAAAGTAAATTCTGCACAATTTCGTTTTTTATAATAAAATTTTTCGCGGTAATTTTAGATGAATGACTTGACTTAAAAGTGGTCAAATAACTTTTTGTAAAAATTTTGAACTATAGTTTTAGTTTGTGTTTTTATAACATTTCCCACAATATGTAATTTTTTTTATAATCTTAAAGGTAATAAAATAACCTTTCAAGGCGCAGTCGTTATTATTTTCTAATATGTAACTTTGAATGTTGATATATTAAAAAAGTGGTTAGTGTACGAATTAGTAGTGGTTAGGGCTTAATCTAAAAAGTGAAGATCGCATTAAGTGTTCCACTCATAAAAGGATAAATATATTTACCTTTGATTTTCAAGGACAACAGATTTCGTTAACTCTTATAAATTAAATTTTTTTTCAGACCTTACTGTCAATTCTTAGCAGCAAATTTATAATCTTTACATTTTGCATATATTCTTAAAAAGAAATTAACAAAGAAAACACCTTAAGTTGTAGAAAATCATTTTATGGCCTTGAATAATTTTTTTTAACGATTGAATATATTAAGTAAGACTGCACTGCTAAACGAGCTCAATGCTTTATCAAAAAGTACAAAAAATAAACAGGTGACGTTGATTCTTAGAGAAAGTAAGAGAAATCTTTATTTTGTACAAGCCTAAGATGATAAAAAATTTAATTGCGATGTTTGTACTCAGTGCATAAATCCAACTCCACTTTTTGTAAAAACTTAAATTAAGTTTACTAAGTTATGAATACTTATGACTTTTTATATTTATATGTGAAATTCACAAAACCCTTGTATCATTGTATTCATTATAAAGTGTGGCTAAAGCTTAATTCTCTTTTAGCCACAAAAAATCTAGGATCTACTGTCTAACACGGCGGCAGATTAGTCATTGTATAGAGTTCATGTCGACATATGGTGTTGTAAGGTTAAAGTTCATAGATGGAATAATGAATCCGCATATGTATCTATATTTTATGGGAATAATTTCTTCCAGACACCGAAAAGCTCTATCGGGATAGTGGATATACCCATATGTATGACATGAACCTCAAGCACACTTCAATGTTGGTAAGGCTATGGCTGCCAAATAACGTCAAATCGTAATTAGAGTATCCACTTCAATCTATTGAACTTAAGATTATTAAACACCTGTGAGCATATTAAAGATACAAGCACAAAAAACGAATCCGTCATCTGTTAAACACCTTAAGTCAATTTTAACTCATGAATCTGAGAAGGTCTTCTTAGAACTGAAAAAAAAAACTGGTGTACTCGATTCTTAATAGACTAAATTAGGTTGTAAAATTTAAAAATATTTTGCTTCAGTTAATCAAAAACTTATAAAGCTAAGTTGGATGTAGTCGTACGCAGACTTTTGTGGTCTGAAGAATTCGAAGTTTTTAACTTTTTTAATTTTTCATTTATTCTATATTTTATTGTAAAAAAAATATTTTTTTAAAGTTTTTTAATTAATAAAATAATAATAAAATAAAAAATAATAAATAACAATAAAATAAAAATAATAAATAATAATAAAATAAAAAATAATAATAAAATAATAAAAATAAATAATATATATGTATATATATATATATATATATATATATATATATATTAAAAAATGCAGTTTTCAATGTCGTTCGTAGACTTTTGTGGCATAGTGTAAACAATTTGTATTTATTGTCAACAGCAAATTTATTAAAGTAAAAAATACAAAAATGAAAATTAATGCAGATAATGCGGTAAAAATCTATGTATGTATATACATATATAAAAATAAGTTGTCCTATGTTCGCCTTTTTATACATAACTCAAGAACCACTAAACCGTTGGAAAGGTGTACTTTCACTGACAGTTTCAGTTCAACGAATATATGTCGATATTTTAAAACGGTAATAGTAAGAGATTCTAAATTTGGCCCAAATAACTTTGTGGTCAACACAAATCATCAGTCAAAAGGTGTGCTGCATTGGATAAATGTTAGTGGCACCTTCCATACAATGTAAATATTGATTTTTGTATATCTTTGGGATGGTAGTAGTAGAAGTTTCTGAATTTGGTCTAAATAACTTCATAGTCAATACAAATCATCAGTCGAAATACGTGTGATATTCAGTAAGTGGGTGTGGCACGTCCCATATGAAGTAAATATTGATTATTGTGTATCTAGAGAACGGTTAGAATAACAGTTTCTGAACTTGGTCTATATGACTTGGTAGTCAAAACAAATCATAAATTTTTAATTTTATATCAGTTTAAATTTTTCTTATGAGGAATACATTTTATTTTGTGTTATATACCACAAAAGCTCCCAACAACATGGGAAGGGTTACTCTAGTGTAAACAAAAAATTCACATAATTCAACAAAAAGAAAAAGGAAGCAATTTTAAAATATGTAAACAATACATACCAAGGACCGGGAAAAAACAAACTTTAAAATCATCAGAACTTCCAGTTATGGAAAAAACTCTTTACCGTTGGTTCATCGGAATGTATTAAAGGAATTAGCCTGTAAGTGGGCTAATGCTAATAGAAAAAGCTAAGGAATTACATTCCCAACTTAAAGAAAACGAGACCGGGTGGTAGTGACGGATGACTTCAGCGATTTATGAAAAGATACTGAGTTAGACTTTAAAGTATCCGGAGAAAAACTCTCTGAATTGGTGGATCCATTTAAAACAATAAATTGAAGAAATGGAGTTATGCAATGACCAACTCTTTAATTCTGATGAGTTTGGTTTGTTCTGGAAACTTTTACCAGATAAAACGGACGTTGCAATACAAGAGAAATGTGCTCCCAGTACGAAGACGGAGAGTCAACGTATAATATTCCTTTGTTGCACAAATGCATCAAGTGTACATAGACTTAAACTTTTGATAATTAGTAAGGTCAAAAATCCACGTAGTTTTAAAATCTTTATTTGTCGTACGGATATAAGAATTCCAAATCGGCCTGGTAAACAAATTCTTCGTTGACTTATTTAAATATAACTAAAAGTACTTGCTATTGATTAGGTGAAATTGTTTCTAAAAAAGAAAAACTTACCAATGAAGGCACTATTACTTATCGATAACGCTCCTTCTCTCTCAAGTGAAACAGAATTAAAAACTGAAGATGGAAACATAATTGCCATCTTTATGCCTTCAAATGTCACACCCCTCATCCAACCAATAGATGAAAATGAGTTAAAATAACTAAATTATACTACAGAAACAGCTTGTTAGCTTCGATAGCAGCCAAAAGTTCTAAAAATGCTGTCACCCTTTTATCTGTCGCATGTGATCGGTTGCCAATTGCTGAAAAAATGTTAAGTTTGAAAAGAAAAGGACACTGAACTAACATTCCATTAAGTATTCTGAAGGAGAAATGGGATGTAGAAATAAATTCTTTAATGCATATGTCAGCCGATCTCCTTTAGGTCTTGATACCTCAGGTAAAATTATACGATAAACTTTGAAATCACAAGTTGTTTTACTAACTTTTAGGTTGAGTTTACCTTACCAACGATTCAAGATTGATATAATGATCCTTGTCTCAGTTAATATCAGTGTTGGCAAAAACCCGGGTTTTTTAATAAAACCCAGCCCACCGGGTTTTATTGGGTTTTATAACTGCTTCCGAATTTCGTGCAAGTCGACAATATTTTTTGTTTTTAGTACAATTACATCATTTTTAGTATTTATAATGCAATTTTGCACTCATTGTGTACTATGAGCTACTAAAACTCGGTGATCAGAGAAGACTGTAATTACTTCGTTTAAAGCATGCGTTATGAGAAAACGGCTGTAATACAATATAAAAAAAACAGACAGATAAAGTTTTCCTTTTGCATGACAACGCTCGGTCTCACATCGTCAAAGTTGCCAAGCAATTGTTAGAAACGATTAAATGCCACACCCGCCGTAAAATCCAAATATTGATCCTTCTGCATATTGTCTGTTTCGATGGATACAATATCTTTTGGCATGTCACCGAAGCACTTATTTTAAAGAAATATTAAATCATCTTAAAAGTGTATCGATTAAAAAGACGAGAAGTTTTAGTACATTGGCTCAGAGGTGAAATTAAAATTTAATTATTTTTGTTGTAAACAAACTACGAAAACCTTAAATAAAAAAACCCACCCTTTTTTTTTAATAATACCCAATAAAACCCGGGTGGGTTTAATTGGGTTGCCAACCCTGGTTAATATACTAATCCACTAATGTTAGGCCATTGGTTCGCAGTTTTTTAAGTAACTTTTCAATGACTGAAGTTTGCAGCTATAAAAGTCAATTCGCTTTTTGTATTTATATGTTTTAGTTCATCTATTGCCATTTTAATGCCTTGACATCTTTATAGCCAAGTTCCCCAACGAACTATAACTGGTTCTGAGGACAATGAAAGGTCTAGATACATTTCTTTTGCAACTTAAGTCTTTTTGGAGCTTTCAAGGACACTTTCTTACATTTGAATTAACTTTGTTTAAATTTTCGTATTGTTCTACAATATGTTCACATAAGCGATACAGTTAGGGTTGCCAGATGGGCTTGATATTACTTGATTTACAACAATTTTTATAGCTTGTCAAGAATCAAGAAAAAATATGGTTTGTCAAGATTTTACAACAAATTTTTTAAAGGGTTTTTACGGAAAGTTTTATGATTCAATAACTTAGTGTTTTAAGTATGTTTATATCCTAGTTCAGTTTTCTAAAAAAATTACACATAATTAAATTTGTATATGTTTAAGAAAAAGTTCGTTTACAAATCTGACCAAAATTGAAACGAGATGTATTAATCCAAATATATGTCGTTTTGATCGATAACCTTTTGCCATTTTGGGAGTAAAGCCATTATTCATTAGTGTTTCTAAGCCAAAAACCGATCCATCAGTGTAGAACTGATCCAATTAAGGAATTTTAATTTACACCATTTAGAGAGAGATCGAAACAAATGAAAATCTGAATGTGCAATGTCTGGGCTATACGATGGATACATTAAAACATCCCAGCTAAGCTATCTCAGTTGTTGCCGGGTTATCAAAAATTTGTCTAGTCTGGCGTTGTCTTGAAGGCAAACAACACCTTTTCTATTGATCAATTCTTTCCATTTTAATTAAATTTTTTCCAATCTCACCATTCACACAGCATTTCCTTTCTTGGTTTCAATTCTTGCTTTACTACCGTCTGCCTTTGCTTCATCCATGACCTTTTTCGCACATTATTGTCGTACCACATCGCCTGTAATCATTCGGACCTATAAAATAAGCTGTAGAAGTAGCCTGATGAAATTAGTATTACCAGAAATTTTACATTTTAGAGCCATCCATTGATATTTTGTAACCGAAGGTTTTCGAGCAACTAATATTTAAAAAAAATCAAGATTTTTTCTATAAATTGTCAAGAATTTTGCAATGTTGAATCTGGAAACCCTAGATGCAGTCCATAAGCAATGCGAGTAACATATGTTAGTTTAGGAATTTTTGGCACATAAGTATTTTTGACAAATATAGTATATTTTGAACATTGAAAGTTTTCTAATTGCCGTTTATAGTTTGTATATTCTTTCAAAAATTGTTTAAGCGGTAATAAACTTAATTCAGATCTGGATGGCGCAATAAATTTTAATTGATAGATAATTATAAAAGAATTTTTATAATTAGAATTTAAAACGAAAATTTTGTTTTCGCTGTAAAAATATTTTAAAGCAAAAAAAAAACAAATATGCGGTAAAAAGTTTAAAATGCTCTTTAACAAATGTCGAAAACATGCTCTTAAAATTGAAATATGCAAAAATGCTGTTATAAGCAAAATATGCAAAAATATTCACTAACAAATAGATGCCAAACTTCGTAAAACGGATAAATATCTTACATTCGACCTGATTGGTCGTGTGAGAAAAAACATGCAATTGCATATTTCTGGTTTCCCTGATGAAAATTGGACAACAAACAGTTGATGAAGATACATTTTAATACTTCTTATTGTCATTGTATTTATGCATTCTACAATAGACATTCAAATTTCCGTATTTTTTGTCTTACGGAGTTCATAGACTTGTGCACTGAACGGTTTATTTATATTATTTTATTATTTATGTAAGTTAATCCATGTTGCCTACCAAAAATTAGTTTTTCATGTTAGTGGCTTGATAACATGCAGGAGATTTCCAGTTCAGAAAAAAGTTGAATTGTCGACTACATTTGCTATCTAATTAAAAAGCTTTTAATTTATGTAAAATTAATAAAAAAATATGTAGGTATAGCCCTTTTGTCGATATGTATTAATAAAATCAGTAAATCATAAATAAAATCAGTAAATCATCATCAACTCCTTACGGAGTTTCTTACGGACCACTGTAGACTAAGAGCGCATCCGAAGAGGATAGCGGTCACAGATGTGGATGTTTGCAGACTGTTCCGACAGGCATCAGCGACAGTGGAACACATATTGTGTGGATATGGGGTTTTTGATAGGTTTGGGGGAAATGTTTAGGTGGACATAGTGTCTCACCATGCAAAAGTGCCTGGTCGGTGTGATGATGATGATGAATTAATAAGAGTTAGTAAATGATAAACTTCAAATAAAGTATGCAATGTAAGCTTAATTAAACAATTTTTTTATATACATATGTTTCTGTTTATAATTATTAATCAATAAAATAAATTTAAAATTTAGTTTTCGACTTTATTTAAATAAAATTTGGAATTTAAACAAAATACTTCGAATGTAGAAAAAGGGAATTTCGCTTTCTTAACGATCAAAAAGGTATACGAAATTCGTTTAAAGTTAAAAGTAATCCTCTAGTATAGAAATATTCTGTATATACAATACATATATTATATAAAGTACATATACGATTACAACTACAATGAAATGTTTTTAATCGTATGAGATGTGAATGTTTCAATCTATTCGTTGAGTCGTCCACTGGCAATTATTACGAATTTGTCTGACACAAATTGAATAAAAATTTTGAAATTCATTTTGTTTTTCCATTAACAAGTCATACAAACTCATAATAAAATTCTATTTTGAATTTATACTAAAAAAATGATAATCGAATCATTTTTCTTGCATCATATTTCTTGAACTAAGAAAAACACTCAATCTGTAATATTGTTCAAAATGACTGTGTATATACAGTGAAAACTCTACTTGTGAACACCTCTATTAAGCGGACAATTTCTTCAGTCTCTTCGATTTCCAAAGCCGCACGCGGAAACCTTTTTTCTGTAAAACACCTCCCGTAGACGGACAAAAATTTTAACAAAACTTAAAAATATGCTTAGAGAAAAGTACAAGGAACATATTAATGTTTACAAAAATAATACACAGCAACACTAAAACCCGTATGACACTTATTTTTAAATTTTTTTATATGTTTTAAAACAAGGCAAATACTATATACAGTGTATCACTAAAATGAGTATGCAGCTATTCAATGTATATATTTCATTTAAATAAAAGCCTATAAATTAATTCAAACAAAAAAGATTTATTTCAGTTTTGTAGAGTTAAAGGCAATCAACAATATTAATAAAAAAAAAATTATCATATTCTTGCACTTATTTAATATATGCAAAAAAACAAAAAAATTCTATAAATTAACATCACAAAAGTGAGTATGCAGTATGTAAATGTTTTTTGTTTTTATCAAAAAAATTATAAAAAATTTAGTCAATTTATTATTTGATAGGCTCAACTCTATTTGTTATATCTTCTTTAAGTCGTAAATGCATCGAATCCACCAAGTCTTTCATCGCAGTGTTGGGAATTATTAACCATTCTTCCACTATATATTTTAGTTCTGTTCTTCCTCTTACCCCTAGTTTTCGTATTTGGCGGACTTTGGATGATTTTTTGAATGTACATATATATGTATATACTATGCATATTAATACATAACAGACTATTTAATAGCAGTGAATACCGACCATTTTTAATCAATTATCCTGTAGACAGACACCTCTCGATAACGGACAAATTTGCTATGTCGGTCTTGTCCGCCTACGGGAGCTTTCACTGTACTCACAGTACTTGTATGTATATCATATAGTAATATAGGATCCAGTGCATTTTTATTGTTGAAAAGGTTTACATATATACTAATATTATTATTATTTTTTTTTTTTTCGTTAAAGACAAAATAAAATAAAAGCAAAAAATATTATTTTTACTTCATGGGGGGCTTAAAACGTATGCTAAACGTCAGCAAGTATAGAACGAAATAAGTATATATTTGTTTACTTTAAATACATAATAATAATATTTATAATAAAAAGAAAAGTTGAAAACACGTTATCAATTTTACAAAGTTGACGACAATAATGATCATGTGCATTTACAAATTGAATATGAAATATAGGTGTTTTACAAAACATCGGAAAATGTATTTTCAATATATTGTTTTAAAATTAATTTAACTATTAATTAATTTGTTAACAGTTTTACAAAAAGTTGTACATAAAGCGATAACTAATTTCAAAAGCGTATGATAAGAAAATTGTAATCTAAACACTAAAAATTTAAACAAGTAAAAATTTACATATTGATATTACAGTTTCAAATATGTTTTTACCTTCCACTGTAAAAATTTATTTATTTTAGTTAGATGATAGCAACGATTATACATAGGTTGGTAGGGCCTTTCTCCATAATAGCAACGATATGTGCATATCGTTGGAGAAGGTAAAATCATTACATCGGATGACTTTTTTAGCAACTTTCTTTTCGGCAGGCCAGCTGTTTTCGTATAACTGTTAAACATGTTCACTTTGGTCTAAAATTTAACCATGAAACGACTTATAAGCGAACAACGCATGCAGATTATTGAATTTTGTTATCAAAATTCATGCTCGGTTAAGAAAGTGCATCGTGTACTTCTTCCATTTTATGGTCAGCTCATTTCCGATTGAATGAATACGTGAACAAGCAAAACCGTCGTATTTGGTACGAAGAGCAGCCAGAAGCATTTAAAGAACTGCAAATGCATCCCGAAATGCGCTGTTTGGTGTGGATTATCAAGGTTTCAAAGACGACGAAAGCAGGAACGTTACTGTGTTACTTAGTGGCGAGCGCTACCCTGCGATGAGTAAATTTTTTTGCCCAAAATGGAAGAGCTGGACTTGGCTGATATGTGGTTTCAACAAGACAATGCCACATGCCACACAGCACGCGAAGCAATCCCCCAATTGAGAGGCGAGTTCGGTAAAAGTTTATTTCACGACTAATTGGCCGCCTAGATAGTGTGATTTAACGCCTTTGTGGGACTATGTTAATGCTCGTGTCCATAGGGTCAATCACGCAACGGTTGTCTCACTGGAAGCCAATATTGAAGAATTTATACCGGCCGATAAGTTGGAGAGAGTATATCGAAACTGGACCTAGTGTATGAACCATTTGAGGCGTATCCGCGGTCAGCATTTGCATGAGATCATCTTTAAACATTGAATTATATAGATCGTTCAATCGACTCAAATAAATATTTAATACATATCTAAATTTTATTCTTTTTAATCAAATCTGAAAGCTCTTACAAAATCACCCGATAGAAACTCTAATTATCAACATGCAAATGTAATGTAAATGTAGGTTTTAATGAAAATCAAATACAAATTTGGTGTTTATCATACGCTTGGTGACGTAATACTTTCTGCACTGCTTGTAAAACCGTTATTTCTGATGCTATTACATTAAATTTCTGTTGGCTTTCTATCGAATAAACTTTGTATAAAATTGGTTATGACGATTTGGATTGGAAACAAAAGATAGTATATAACAGTATGAGAAAAAAGTAGTAAAAAGTTTAAAAAATCCTTAAATCTGTATTTTATCTTTTTATGAGGGCAAAATTTGCTAAATGTAGCTAAATCTGCATTTCCGGCAACATTGATTTCAATCAATAAAAAAATATTACAAATCAAAAAATTGTTGATCACTTGAAAAATTCGACTCGATTTAATGTGATGCTAATTATCCTTTTTTGTTTTACAGAATTTGTTTTTGCTCTTTTGAGACATAAGGTTATTTTGAATTTATAGGACTTTTTTAGTTTTGATTTTATTTTATGTCACTTTCTAATTATTTTTAACTCGTTTAAATGTGGAAACTCTTGTAAGTTATACATGTTCGCTGATTACGAAATATTAGTAGTTTAGTAGTTATTATTTTTTAAAGTCTATAATTTTTCTGAAAAAAATTAAAATTATTTTAAATTTCAAAATTATAGTTTTCAAGTGAATTGGATATTTTGAAATATAAGTAAAAAATAAAATATATAGCGATTTATATAGTATCGATGGACTAAAGTGGGAAATATACATACAAAAACTATAAAATAATCACAAAAAACCGTAATTTGTTTGTTTTTTGTTTGTTTTAAAAGGCTGCTGTCAGTGCTTTAGTCTTTTATTGAATTATAATGTCGATTATTTAAGATTCTAAGAATTATTACTTTTTTACATACTATAAACATGCATATGTAATTATTCATTTACGATAATGTAATTATTTCTCTTCAATGTTAGGCTAAATAGTTACTGATTTCACAAAAATATGCCGATAATTTGAGGTCGTTAATAAAAGCATTTATTAGTTGAAAACTTAATTGCTCTTGTACGAACTTTATTTTCTTTTTGTTTTCCTTAACACAAATATATGATAATGAGAAAATTTAATTGGCTATTATAGCCAATACTTTTGCGAGTTGTATATGCATGCATACATACATAGTATGCATATTACAAGGTCAACATTTATTCTATGGCAATATATACAATGTTGTTAAAAAATAGATTCACCTACAAAACAGCATATAAATTGGCCTACTAATTGCATAAGTGGAAAAATATGTTATGGTCAGATGAAACTTAAGTTAATTTTTTTAACTCTGACAGAAGTAGTTTCACTGAGCTCCTTCCGCAATATACATAAAAATCATTAAACATGATGGAGAAAGTTTTTATATTGGTATGGAGATGTTTTTCCTACTACGGCACAGGGCCTCTTTTTAGAAATAGAAGGAATAGGAATATTTATTATAACAATATACGAAACGACGTCATGATGCCTTACACCGAATGGAAAATGCCACTACGATGTGTGTTTCGGGTCGTTGTCTTGTTGAAACATCCATCGAAGCGAGCAGATGATTAGTTTCAGAATAATGATGTCGAGGTTTTGAACTGGCCGGCACAGTCGCCGGACTTAAATCCTATCGAAAATCTATGGAAAATTCTCAAACAGCACTCCGACGGAAAAACCCTTCAAATAAAGAGCAGTTGTGGGAGTAAGTGAAAGAAGCGTGGGAAAAAATTCCAATAAAAACATATCAGAGACTTATTGACTATGCCAAAACGGTGCTCAGCGGTCACTAAAAATAAGGGTTATTCCACCAAGTACTACAAATATTTTTTAGAACACTATGTTTAGTGAATCTATTTTCTTGAACAGGAAAAAATTGCTAATTTGAACAATATTGATGAATACATAGTTTTTTTTAGTTTCGATGTTATAATATTACCAAAATAAAAAAATAAAAATTAGTAATCACGTTTATTAATGTTTTATTGGTCTCAAAGATCATGGTGAATCTATTTTTTTGAACAGCACTGTAGATTAGGTTAGATAGTATATAATATTTTAAAATTAATTTTGATATTCAAATTTTTTAAATATTTGAAATATAATTCGCCCATTAGCAGAAAGCGTGAATGCTATAATAGTTTTAAAATATAACTTTCAATTGTTTTAATGCTCATGCAATTTTATTGTGTAGTATTAAATCCTAAGTGTTATTATGAATAAAAGTTCTTAAACATTGTTAGTTAATAGTTTTGGTAGGTTTTCAGAAAAAAATTCGCAGCTGTTTCATTGCTATAAAAACACCAAATGCGTGTGA
Organism: Wohlfahrtia magnifica; assembly: GCA_023159175.1. Taxonomy (NCBI): domain Eukaryota; kingdom Metazoa; phylum Arthropoda; class Insecta; order Diptera; family Sarcophagidae; genus Wohlfahrtia; species Wohlfahrtia magnifica. The sequence goes on along the minus strand of JAKWBJ010000496.1, from coordinate 1,894,866 downwards.
GAAATTTGCAAACTGTTCTTTTGCTGTGCATACATTAGCTTTTTATACAATTTAATTACAGTTTGCATTCTCAGGTTTATAAAATTCGAAACCATATATGTACTCGTACATATGTAGGTCAAAGGATTTCAGTTCACGTTCTATATAATGAAAAATTTTCAAATAAGGATTCATCCATTTTTTGAGTAGTAGTAGTACTATTCAATAGATAAATTCTTTTAAAATAAATAATAAAAAAAATATTTGTTATGTTTATTTATTCGATGCTCTATGCAACAACACCTAGAGTTTTATGATTATAGTACGTGCTGAACTAGATAAATCAGTCAGACATGCTAGACAATGGGTAAACTTTTTAGCATATAATAAACTCATTTAATTTATTCCCACTCATAAATATTTACTATCTAACTTTGCATATCAACTAAGAAAATCGCAATAAAACATAAACTTCAGTATGTATGTATATAGTCCACAGTATTTAGCTTAGAATTTTAGTGATAGCGCTCTAAAGCTGAAATCACCTGCCGAAATTATAGTTCTTTTTTTTTGTTATTTAAAATATCACTAAATATAGCTAAACTCCTTCAACATTTGTGTGACATCAATTCGACGTCCATTTCCAAATCCATTTTTTTTTTTTGTCGTTTTTAATATTTTCTCCTCATCCAAAAACAACTGCCGCTGCCCCACAGCATAAAACTATCAAATCTTCTAAGTCTTCTGTTTCCATTTTGCTTTCTTATTTGAAAACAAATTATTTATTCATTTGTTTATTTAATCTTGAGAATGAATTTTGAGATTAAAATAAAAGAAAAAAAGAGCATTAGCTGTCTAGGCTATCAGCTCTACTTAAAACTACTTGTAGAAATGAATATAAATGGATATTCGTATATTTACAAATTTACATAATGCATTATATTTTCAGTTTGGTTAGTTTAATTAAGTTGTAAATTTTGTTAATGTTGGAGAGTGATGGCTCCCTTAGAAGTTCAAATGACGATGTGTTTCCATAGAAGCTGAATCTTAGGTTTGAGAAGTAGGTGCAGTTTAAAAGGATGTGTTTGATAGTAAGACTACATTTACAATGATTGCATCTTGCTGGAGTCGGTGGTTTTTGAGGGATCCAGCCATGTGAAAAGTGAGCGTGTCCTAGTCGAAGTCTGGAAATAATTACTATTTTTAACTTTTCAATTATTGTTGGATAAGTAGTATAGATGATGTGTTTATTTACAGAAGCGTAGTGGCTATGATGATCTATTTCTGTTTATATTTAAGCTTAGCGAGACTTGTGATATAATGGCTGATGTCCAATTTTTCTAACGTGCCATCCATTTTTAATGGAGCGTATGAAGTAAACTTTGCAGCAGTATCAGCTTTTTCATTGCCAAAGATGCCAATCTGACTCGGTATCCAGTAAATTCTTATTAAGTTACCCCTGTTCCATTTATAAATGAATGGATTATTTATAGCATATAGCCTGTCAGTAAATATAGAAGTCTTTTTCTTATCTGTTAGTATTAGACAAATAGCCGCATATACGTATAGCGCAAGTTTCAGCTGTAAATACTGGCGATTTTTCATAAAGAATGGATAGACTGAGGGCTTCGCCAGTTTCATTTACAACAGCATATGCTGATAGATAGCTCTTCAGTTCTACGAAGTGTATAAGAAATACATCTCTTGCAGTGTTGGTTTTTCTATGTTTCGTCAGTGACAAACCTAAGGCGGTACATCAACTAGTTTTTTAGAAATTGTCGGCTGGATGTTGAGATTTGAACAAAGCGTTAGTATTAGGGCTATTGTGGATTGAAAGCGTTTTGGTTTTCTTGCGGTTATAGTAGAGATGTCTTTGTTAAGTGGTAAATTTGTACTGTTTAAAAATTTGGGAAGCATTTTTAGTCTTGTCTTGTGTATCTTTCTTCTATTGAAAGAAGGTCAGCTCCGCAGAGAATATTTTCTAATAGAAATTTTTGCACCTGATTTGGACAGTTTATAATGTCTTGGAGGGTTTTCTCCAGAATGCTCATCAGCGTATAAGCAGTGGTCGAAAAAATAGTTGCTTTCTATAATTTTATTAATCTCGTCAAAAGCAATTGGAAACGAAACTACCCTGTGGAATCCCGTTCTTCAGATGCAATGTTTTTGAAAAATGACCGTAGACTTTTACTTTGAAGTGCTGGTTAGATAAAAAGGACCTAATAAGGGAGAAGAATCTTGGTCCAATAGACCAAGAATTAATTTGTTCAAGAATGTGTGAATACCTATTCTGTCAAAAGCCTTTTCGAAATCTGTCGACATGATTGTAGTATGGTTCATGACAGATAGAGTTTTAGTAATATAATGATCCAGCTGCAGCAAGGCATCAGTACAACCCTTATTCAATTTAAAAGCAACTTGTTCCTTAGCGACTAGGTTTTTTCTCTCTAGAAGCCAGGTGTGTCTGGTGGCAATAATTCTCTCCAAGATCTTAGACAGACAAGGTAGTAAGGAAATAGGGCGGTAATCACCAACAGATGAGCAGTTCTTTTTTTTGGGTATAGGTACTAAGATAACTAGTTTCCAAGACTGGGGAAGTATACCTTTTTGATAGATTGTGTAGTATACTTCGAGTAATTTATATTTACTTGTTTCGGATAGAGCTTTTACCATTTGGTAAGAGATTCGATCTAGACCTGGAGTTGTACCCTTGACCTTGTTCAAGCAGTTGTTAAGTTCCAGCATAGTAATTGGTTCCTCTAGTAGTTTTGCCTTAGCGTCATTAGTGTTGTTAGTGACTATATTAAAAGAGTGTTTAAATGAGATGAATAATGAATGAAAATTGGAGTCTTCTGCATAATCAACACAGATGCTACCGAAGAAGTTTGCAATATTAATTGGATCAGAAAGGTTCCATTAGGAGTGACTATTGCGTTTGGAATGTTGGGTTGATGAATTTCTGTTTATTGTTTTCGAGAATGTTTCGAAACTTACTTTTTCGCTGCCTTTACCTCTCTACGGAAAATTGCGATGCTTCTTCATATAAAATCAAATTTTGTTGCATGGGGCTAGTTTTGAATATATGCCATTTGTCATTTTAATTTTCAGTTTCAGCACTTGTGGAGAAATTCTGCAAGTCTGCCAGGTGGAGTAGAAACTTTTTGTTTTAGCTGAGATAATTGGTTTCTGGGAAAGGCTCATTGGTTTAGAAATTGGAAAGTGGTCACTGTTGCATAAGTCATCATCAAGATGTAATGGAAGTAAACTAAGTGAGCAGAGGGATATATGTACCTATGCTAGTGAAAGTATTATGCGAGGAAAAGTGTGTTCGTCTCTTCCGTCGTTTAGGACACATAGGACAAATTGTTGTATTATACTTTCCAGCAAGATGCCACGCCAATTGTTGCTTGTTGATCTCCATAAGGTGTTCCAACCGTTAAAATCACCTATTACTAATAGCGGAGTGGTAAACATGGATAGGATATTGACGATGTCACTGGTGAAGATCACTTAGTTCGGTGGAATATAAAAGAATAGAACAATTATTTTCATGTTTAATTGGATTTCCATTGCGACGACTTGATATTCTGAATTAACGGGAAGTGATTTATGCGGGATGTTTGCTTTGATTAGAATTCCAGTACCCTGTTTTGAGGATGTGTTTGAAGGAGAATTTGCAAAGTAGCAGCTATAATTCTTTGGTTGGATCGGCTTAAGATTATGAGCGAAGTGTATTTCTTGTAGAGCGATAAGACTAGGATCCAGTTTAAAAACCCGTTTATATTCCACTGTAATATAGTAAAGTCCATAGAGTAGGGAAAACTTGGATATATGTGCTTGGTTTACGGACTGGGCTTAGGGAAACAGTGTGGAATGGCTGTGTCATCGATATTATCTACATCGTCAACGGGTAAGAAGTATGGTAAAGTGAAGGTGTTTTTCTTGAGCTGCATTAGTAGGTTTATGTTTGTTTTTTATTGCTTCAATGATCTTGGATGTTACTATTAGAGTGGATGCAGTTGGATTAATTTCGTATATTTGCTTATTTTTGTTGGAAGTCTAGAGCTCTTGTTATTAAAAGGGGTTGATATTTCTGAGTTAATTACGGTGTTGTTTTTTATGGCATCTTTGCGTTTTTTAGGTGTATGTGGGAGAGCGGAGGCATATGTGTCGTTGAGGGTGGAATTAGTAGTGCAGTTTTCCTTATATTTCAGGCGGACTTCGCTAATACTGCAATATTCTTTAGCCTTAATTTTTAAGATTTCTCTCATTTGGGTATACCGAGCACAGTCTTTGTCAAGCAGAGAATGTTCACCCGAACAGTTAGCCCATTTCATGAGGCGGTAGGTTACATTTTGGGCATGTGAGGTTACCATTACATCTGTTTTTGGTATGTTCTAACTTTTGGCAGATCTTGCAACACATCGGATTTGAAATATAGTGATCCACCTTGCACTTATACCATGCCACGTCTACCGAAGTCAGCCGAAAGAGGTTAAGTTAACAATCATTTTACCGGTTGGTATACGGGATGTTCCGTCATTTCTCAGCTTGGTAATCTTATATACATCAGTGACAGCTTGTTCACTCATTTCCTCTATATATATATATATATATATATATATATATATATATATCTATATATATATATATATATATATATATATATATATATATATATATATATATATTTTTTTTTTTTTTTTTTTGTACGGCTATTAAACACGGTGTATAAAAAACATCTTTGACAGAATTAAGAGTGTCGTGTAGTTTACATGATATAGGACAAACGTTGAACAAGAATTTCGATTTCAAAAATTTTCCACTGACGAAGATTGCTAATTAGAATCAGAAGTTTACCGTTCTGTAATAGAATAATATAAGTGTATTCTGTACTAATATTATCTATGTATACATTTTTTTTAACATGAAAGGGCTGATACTGAAAAGATGTTTTTTTTTAGGTCCGCTGAGGAAATAAGTATATATTTAGCTACATCATTTTTGTTATAACAGTTTTGTAGTTCAGGGTAGTCAGTGCGTTTCTGTTTCTTAGAAGGAATATCAATGAAATCCCCTAAAACAGAAAACCTGTTGTTCGAAAATTTATCCGGAGGGCCCGGAGCATTAACGACGTTAATTATTTCCGATTAAATGATTAGTAATTCAACAAGTAAACCGTGTTAACTATAAACAAAATCAAATTTAATAATAACATGAGTTTTAAACACGTGTTAATAGTTTTTTTAATAAGGCAAAGAGTTGTGCTATACGAAACTGCAGGAAAAAGAGAAACGAAGAGAAAAAACAACCGTACGATATCAGAGCTAGTCGATGACTGTATTTTAAAACAAATTAATGGTTTGTTCCTGAAAGTTTGCTTAAATATTTTTTGTAAAGCAAGTATTTTTTATATGTGACCGCATGGCGAACATGCTTTTCTTTTTACCTATTAAGAGTTATTTGAACAGACCTAAATATATCAAATAAGCAAATATATGTTTGTAGTGTGACCAGAAAATAAATTTTTGCTCTGAACAAAAATTTGGCAAACACAGGCAAACAAATTTGGATCAAATATTTGCTCAATGTAACCGTATCTTTACTGTCTTACCTTTTCCAAAAAAAATCAAATTTTTATATCTTCATGTAATTTACATCTATTTTTCTATTCAAGTAACAAGTAAGTAACAAATTTCTTTAAAACATAAGCTTTTATCAGTGGTATCTCACTTTTTCGTTTTTAAACCAATATTACTCGTCTTTTTACTTTAAAATTTTTTAATTGAGGAAAGCTTGTTTCAAGTTCTGCTAAGTTATATTTTTACACCTATTTTTCTGACTTCATGTCAGTAAATTCAATTCCTACTTTGAATAAACGTTTTTTCCTACTATGCACATATGTACAGTGGCGGTAAACTAAAAATAGCACCGATGGGCAAGTTATACTTCGGACCAATAAAATAAAAAATCACTTGCTTTTCATTTGTACATTATTATACAATAATATTATGGCTAAGATCATTATTTTTGAGAATACTTGTTTTTATAGAAAAACTTAAAGGTTTTATTGCCATGATCGATACTTCAAAAAAACTTTGATTTTGAGCAGTCATTAAAATAGCACCATTTCAGCTTATTTTTGCCTCAAATAACATATTTAATTCAATCTTTAAAAAATCGCCATAAAAAACATAAGGTAAGCTTATTAAAATTTAATTAAGTAAGCTTTACAAAAATTTAATGGATTGTTTTAATAAAAATGAGTCATAACAAGCATTGTACGCCTAAAAATCGCGATATTATTAAAAAATGGTTTCTGATGGAAATTTGATTGGATGTTCCAACAAAATGATTGTAAATGCTTTAAAATTTGTTCAAAGAGTTGAAAAACATGGCCGGAGAGAGGTGAGCTATGGGGGTGTTTTTCCTATTACAGTGTTTGGCCTATACATTGGATAAAAACTATCATGGATAAGACTATTTATGTTGATATCCTACGAAATATTATGCTCCTCTATACTTGTGAGGAAATGCCGCTGGTATGTGTCCTTCAGCTGGACATTGACCCGAAGCGTACCAGCAAACTTGCTAAAATGTGGTTTTAAGAAAATAATAAAAATCAGATGAGGTGGACCGCTCAGTCACCTGATCTCAATCCCATTGAGAACTTGTGAATAGATATGAAGAAGGTTGTATCTCAAACACAACCAACTATTATTGAAGCTCTTTAGGTGACTGTCCAGCAAATCTAGAATTCAATTACAATTAAAAGATTCCAAAATTTAGTAAATTCAATGCCAAGACGTTTTGCAGCGGTTATTACCAATAAAGGATATGCTACAAAGTATTAATTTTGGCATATGCAGCGATAATAATAATGGTGAATTCAAAATCTTTAATTGATTTTAATTTGTTAATAGTTTAAGTGCTTATTTTTTAGCGCAAAAGAATCTAGTGCTAAATTTGACTAAGTGGTTTTGAGTTCGTTTTTAAAAATTTATAATTTATAACAAAACCTTAGTTAAACAAACTCATTTATTTAATAATAATACATAGTCTTAGAAGCAACTTGTGGCGTGGTTTCAGTAAAATCAACTGAACCTCATTGAAAATGTGAAACGAAGAATTTTTTTTTTTGACCGCTTCTGTATATAACGCACTAAGTTGTACGTTACCTTTGAGATCCTTGAAATGCTGTTCTACATTAACTTCTAATGGGAAGTTAAAATTTCATTTATGAATAAATTGTTGTCAACAAATACGGAGTTTATTATCTGCAGTTAACGTTATTCACATAATCATTGTTATTTAAACAAATCAAAGAAAAAAGAAATTTGTTCATTGTCTAATCCATTGCTCTTTTAAAGCCTAATTTACTTTAATAAATTAGGGGCCATCTATCGGCTTAAATTTGAACCAGCGGTTCTTTCGAATATGTCAATACTTATGTCATTCTATTCTGTCACATTCAGTATATTATCTCCACTGAACGAAATGAATCGATTTACGCTTGAGCAACGTTGGGATTTATTGGAAATGTATTTCCGAAACAAAGACTATTGGTCGGAAATTGTAAAAAAATCAAAAAAAAAAAATTCAAAAATTATCTTTTCGGATGAAGATCATTTTCATCTTGGTGGGTACGTTAATAAGCATAATACCGTATTTGGAGCTCAAAAAGTCCAACCGTGGTTTGATGTGGATTGTAGAGCGGAGGCATTATTGAGACATATTTCTTTGAAAATGAGGACGGCGCAACCATTAGGATCAATGTAGGCAGCTATCGCACTATGATAACCGATTTTTTTTTGTGCCCGCACTTCATGGTATTGAACGATGTGAACGATGTGAACGATGTGAACGATGTGTGGTTGCAACAGGATGGTGCAACTTGCTATACATCTCATGCCACAATCGATTTATTGCGTTAAACGTTTGATGGCCGTTTAATCAGCCGAAATGGTGATGTCAGTTAGAAGTCAAGAAGCTGCGATTTAACACCATTGGACTATTTTGCGTGGGGCGCCATTAAAGATAAGTGTTATGCCGACAAACTAGAGACAATTGAGCATTTGAAGGCCAACATTCGTAATGCCATTTCTGAGATACGACCCCATACACTCGAGAAAGTTCTCGAAAATTGGTCCGATGGAATGGGGTGCTGTGAGGTCAGCCGCGGCAGCCATATGAATGAAATAAAATTTAATTTATAACCGGAACAATTTTACTTCATAACAAAAAAATAAATTTGACAAAATTTCAAAACGTTTTTGTTTTATTCCTTTTTAAATTTGAACTTTTAAATGGCCCACCCTATACATATAATGTTTAATAGACGTATAACGTGGCTACCCGTATCATACCTTTTTAATTACATCAATGCTTATCTTCACCTTATATTCATAATTTTGTGTTCTAATGTATTGAAATACATCAACCCCTACAAAATATAACTTCTTAGCTTCATGAACGCAAGAAAAAACTGTTTGCATTCTCAAAAGTAATCTAAGCTAAGTAGCTGTAATGGCACATTACATTTCGCTTCTCTTATTAAAGCCAATTTTATGGATTTATGTTAACGATATATGTATGTACGCACATAAATACATACATTCACATTATGCCGTAAACCATCCAACCCAAAAATTTAAAAATAAATAAAAATACATATCTACTAAATAATGTATCCAACCAACGTTTAATGGCAGTATTTAAATTTGTGTATGAGTAGTTTACGTCAATCATAAATGTTTCCTTTTGTTTAGGCCTTGCTGCGATGTGTGTTTATGAATTGCATGGTCATAGTGGGATCGTCGTCGTCAACGTCCTTCTGGTTTATGTAAGAATTAGGATTGTTGTACCGTTTGCTTGCAGTTGTTAAAATAATGTGTAACGACAACGGTTGTAGAATTTCCGTCAAATATTAATCGTTTTTTCCATTTGTATATGGTATATGTATTCTACATATTTACATTCTTCTCAGCAAAGTCATACGACTTTTTATGGGTAATTTAAGAACGACTATTTTTTTTATACATCTTCTAAAATATATGAAAACACAATTCATTTATATTTATTTAATGCTTATAAAATATGAACTTTTTATTTCATTCCAGGTTTATTCATTAAAAAGAAAACATATTTGGATAATCATGGCGGAATTTCGTTTTGACCTTAGACCTCTATTTACCCAACCGATTGTGAAGGTTACATCAAATCTATTACCGCACACTTTCCGTGGAGATCGTCGGCAATGCTTGTGAGTCTTTGTAATATGTTAATTTTCAGATGTGATATTTGTCGTAAAGTTTAGATGATCATTTCTTTATACATTGCAGAGATGCTACATCAAAAATGTCGGAGATTATTGATCGTTTGGGTCAGTTATCGGCAAGTGCTCAGAAACTTAGTAAGCCAGTTACAACAGCACAACGTTTAAGAATGTCGGAAAATCAAACAATTTATTTGATGGCTGATGTTAATGCAGGAACGAAGTAAGTATTAGCTTTTTCTTTAGACGTATGTATATTATATTTTCTATTGTAAGTTTAATATTAAGTGATTTAAGAAAAAAAATTAAAATGCAATTTTTTTAATTAACCTAAATTAAAATTAATATTTTTTTCAAATGTATACCTTTACCATATGGCTACTCAAGGGGAAAAACAAACAAAAATACTCAAATAACTATAACTCTGCGAATCTTCGGCTATGGCTATATAATAAATCAGGATACAATCTTCGTTTATGATGCTCGGCTGAAAACAAACAATTTACTTAGGTAACTTGAACTCAAGATTAATTCGGTTTAAAATTAATATTGTTAGTGGAACGAAGGAAAATATTACGAAGAATAAAGAAAAGTTTCGAAAAGTCTTTCATTAAATGGCTATATCACGAAAGGTCTAAAAATCGGAAAGTTAAATAAAAATTACAATTTGTTTTATAAAGCAAAAGTTGGTTACGACGAACATAAGACAAGTTTTGAAATGTCTTTTATTATTTATTCTATTCTGTTTTCCTCTCTCCTCTCTGTCTGTGGAAACAATAGGAAAAAGAAAACAGAAGTTCCGAAAGTGCCACGGGTCCGGGTCAATGCGCATGTCAGAGCCATTTAAGGCCATTAGCAAACTGAAAGCTCCTTGTCCGAAAGGATAAAGATAAAAGCTTGAATCGTATGTCGGCCTAAAAATCGATGCCTTCTGCCAGAAAGTCTAAGGCAGTGACACAGTAGGTGCTCGACCGTTTCCATTTCCTCGTTATCGTCCCACAGTCTACAAAAATCGTAGTCGATATTCTCATATATATAAGTTGTTCTCCCATTTGTAATAACGCCCCTAGCCAGCGCTTCTGTTCGAGTTCGCTATTATAGTGACACAACGGCAGCAATACGGAGTCCAAAGTCCGTAGGTCTGCTGCGGCAGTTCACTAACTGTCTGGTTCCCCGAAATACCACAGTGACCTGGTACCCAGCAAAGTTTTACGACTTTATGCAGTCTTCCCCAGGCCAATCTGCAGTATAGAGTGATCTCAGATCTGACCGAGCATGGTTTGAGTGCCTTGAGAGCCGCCGGATTATTCACAAAGATATCACTGGTCCTCCAAGGCACTCAACAATACTTTGCATCGCTTCAAAATAAATGCATTTTGTGCAATAAAGTAAAAATGTCAGTTCGAGCATTACTATTCTATAATTAGATTTTTTTTAGGAATTTTATTATTACATTTATTTTAATTATTATAAGAATTATTATAATATGTTAGTTCTTGCTTCGGCACAACATATACTAAATTTGGAACGATACAGAGAGGATTAGCATGGCCCCTGCGCAAGGATGACACGCAAAATCGTGAAACGTTCAACATTTTTTGGAATTATACCCCACTCGTGCAAACTGGCCGTCGTAGTTCCAATATCCAAAGGGAATAATTGCTTTTCAGTCGCTGAATACCGCCCCATATCACTATTGCCCTGCCTCTCCAAAATCATTGAGAGGCTTATTGCTACAAGACTTAAGTGATTCATCGAAAAAAAGGTTATGACGACGCTCTCTTTCATCTCGAGAAAGCTTTTGATAGAATTGGATCTTACGTTGTTCTAAGACTTTAAAGTCTTGGTCCATCGGCTCTAGGATATTAAGATTTATTCAGTCTTTTTTGTCTCATAAATGTTTTAAAGTACGGATAAATGGTTATCTATCAGAAACTTTTCCCTTGGAGAATGGTATCCCACAGGGGTCTCCGTTATCGGTGGTCTTATTCCAAATAGCATTCAACGAAATAAGTAAAATTTTAAACTCAATACCAGCTGTTAATCATTGTTTGTACAGAAGTAACATTGTACGTACCTATCAACTAAAAGTTTTGTTCATATCGACACTCTCACTTATTTAACTAGGACACTTGTGCTGAGTAAAATTGACTATGGACTGTACCTAAACGGTAACAGCAGTAAATCAGTCATTAATATAATAAAACCGGACTATCACACGGCTGCAAGAGCTTCAGTCCATGCTTATAGAACTACTCCAACATCCCACCAACATCCTTACAGAAACTAACCTTCGAACTATAGAAAACAGAATCCAGGAAATTAAAGCGAGAATAATTCCTAAACTCCTTACCAGCACTAAAACCATTGTTGACAACGACATATTGTCTTTCATTATTGCACGAAGACGCCAACGCTTTAAGTCGGGAATAGCCTACTCCTTAGAGCTAGCCCGGTCAATAAGAATTTCCCTTCATCATTCTAAAAAAATCAGTATTAAACCACCGTGGAAATTTAATGCTATTTCCATAAATACATCACTATCCAAAATGAAAATAAATTACACCTCTAAAGAAGACTCTGCAGAAATGAAGGCATGTTTAGAAGATCTGGGCTTGTGCTACTTATACACTGATGGTACTAAGGCAACGTGTAATTCAATAACATACGCAGTAGTTGATAATGACGGCAACAGTCTGATTCTACGTACACTCCACAATTACTCCTCCGTTTTCACGGCAGAATCTTCTGCTTTATTTAGAGCTTCCAGTTGGCAAATTCCAATAAAAAGAAAATTATCATCCTCTCTGAGAGTCTTTCGGCGCTGAAAGCTATCTCAAGCTCTTTTAATAACAAATAGAGCATAATAATGAAAATCAGGGATGCCCTCATCGGAAATAAAGAAAAAATTAGAATACATTGGATTCCAGGCCATGTTGGCATTTTTGGAAAAGAAAAAGCTGACATTGTTGCAAAGTACGCTTCTTACGCTCCAATACTTATGGATTCGAACTTTGAAAAACTTGACCTTATACTGTATGTAACCAAATACATTAGAGACAAATTCAAGGAGCATAGTCTGCCATCAATCCGAACAACATCAGCCCTTCCTACCCAACAACAATGGAAAAAGGCAACATAAGGATTTTTTTCAGGTCTTTCTCTCACGAACACCTGATTAAGAAAGCTACGATTCCAACCTGTAATAGATGTAACACCGTTCTGACCATTAAGCAAGTTCTTAAATGTCCTGCACTAGCCAATACAAGAAGAATATTCCAGCCTCATCCCAAACTCACCAGTCTATTTTCCGAAACAACCATCACTAATATAAATATCATCTACAACTTTATTAAAGAAACCAAATTTCGTATCTGAGAAAACTATATAGCCGGTACCCTTTGCAGCTAGCGCTTTTTTTCTTTTTTTCCTTTCGTTTTAGTCGTTGAATTTATTCATTAGATTAAATAAACGAATAATAATAATAATAATAATAATAATAATAATAATAATAATAATAATAATAAGAATAATAATAATAATAATAATAATAATAATAATAATAATAATAATAATAATAATAATAATAATAATAATAATAATAATAATAATAATAATAATAATAATAATAATAATAATAATAATAATAATAATAATAATAATAATAATAATAATAATAATAATAATAATAATAATAATAATAATAATAATAATAATAATAATAATAATAATAATAATAATAATAATAATAATAATAATAATAATAATAATAATAATAATAATAATAATAATAATAATAATAATAATAATAATAATAATAATAATAATAATAATAATAATAATAATAATAATAATAATAATAATAATAATAATAATAATAATAATAATAATAATAATAATAATAATAATAATAATAATAATAATAATAATAATAATAATAATAATAATAATAATAATAATAATAATAATAATAATAATAATAATAATAATAATAATAATAATAATAATAATAATAATAATAATAATAATAATAATAATAATAATAATAATAATAATAATAATAATAATAATAATAATAATAATAATAATAATAATAATAATAATAATAATAATAATAATAATAATAATAATAATAATAATAATAATAATAATAATAATAATAATAATAATAATAATAATAATAATAATAATAATAATAATAATAATAATAATAATAATAATAATAATAATAATAATAATAATAATAATAATAATAATAATAATAATAATAATAATAATAATAATAATAATAATAATAATAATAATAATAATAATAATAATAATAATAATAATAATAATAATAATAATAATAATAATAATAATAATAATAATAATAATAATAATAATAATAATAATAATAATAATAATAATAATAATAATAATAATAATAATAATAATAATAATAATAATAATAATAATAATAATAATAATAATAATAATAATAATAATAATAATAATAATAATAATAATAATAATAATAATAATAATAATAATAATAATAATAATAATAATAATAATAATAATAATAATAATAATAATAATAATAATAATAATAATAATAATAATAATAATAATAATAATAATAATAATAATAATAATAATAATAATAATAATAATAATAATAATAATAATAATAATAATAATAATAATAATAATAATAATAATAATAATAATAATAATAATAATAATAATAATAATAATAATAATAATAATAATAATAATAATAATAATAATAATAATAATAATAATAATAATAATAATAATAATAATAATAATAATAATAATAATAATAATAATAATAATAATAATAATAATAATAATAATAATAATAATAATAATAATAATAATAATAATAATAATAATAATAATAATAATAATAATAATAATAATAATAATAATAATAATAATAATAATAATAATAATAATAATAATAATAATAATAATAATAATAATAATAATAATAATAATAATAATAATAATAATAATAATAATAATAATATATGTTATTTATTAAAATTTATTGTAGCATTTTGCAATAAGAAATGTTATACTTAAGCGATCAATGGTTGTGAAAAATAGCATGTAATGTTAGCTAACTTTCGTTAACTCATTTCATCTAAAAATTAAAATATTTTGCTAATTTTGAATAAATATGTTTGGACATAAAGTTTTAACAATTCATTTATACATCTGTTTTTGATTTCGTATGTCTGTTATAGCCTAAATAATGTTTTGATATCCTCTTTATAAAAAATACAAATATAATTAATATGCCTATTAAAGTCTAACTAAGTAATTATTTTTAATTATTTTTTTAAAGCTGATTTACTTATATTATTTACTATATTAAGTTAATATATTTTCTCAACATATCGTGCTGTTTCTATTTAATGTGTCTTTAAGCTAATAAAATAGTAATAATAATTTGAAATATTAATCGCATGACACGTTTAAGTGCGTTTTGTTCATAAAAAAAACGTTTCTAAAATCAATTTCTTCTAATCACAAACTTTAGTCAAAGTTTGTTAATTTTCTTGTATTTTTTATTATTATTTTAGTGGCTGTGTCTTAGGTCTACTTAAGGTGGGCACCAAAGACTTGTATCTGTTCGACGAAACCGGTCAAACACGCAAAGTGGAAAATGCACCATCTATTTTAGATTTCTATATACATGAATCACGGCAAAGAGCTGGACTAGGTAAAGATCTTTTTGAAACTATGTTGGCTGATGAAAATTGGACACCTCTCAAATGTTCAGTGGACAGACCATCAGAAAAGCTATTGGGTTTCTTAAAAAAGCATTATGGCTTAGTACGAACCATACCTCAAGCGAATAATTTTGTACTGTATGAGGGTTTCTTTGATGATGACAATAAACAACAACAGCAAGAACAAACAAATGGTGGCATGCATATCACAAACTGGTAAGTTAAATTATTTATTTTATTACTTTACTGTTTACGAGTCGTTTAGGAAAATCAAAAAAGAGAACTAGTCAAGTGCTTTACTATGCGTCATTCTTAATTTTTTTTTTCTCTTAATATTAAGTTTTAATATTTCTTTCTATTACCACCAATATAAAAACGAATAGGGGTAAGAAAATAAAAACCTGACGTGTTTCACGAATATTGTTCTTTGAAAACCACGTTCCATGTCAAGTGTTATACATTACCTACATTTTCCTATATGAGTCTTTCTTTTCACTAAATAGTTTGCTTGTAACTTTATGTGTCATGAAAACTAGCATAACAAACCCCTAAACTTTTCACACATTTTCGTTTTTTATTTTTATTTATGCCTCAATTTATTCAAGTTTTAATAAAACTAATTTATAGGTATGTGTTACGTAAATCTTATAGTTGTCGTACAGAGGAGTAGGGAAAGAAATTGGTTATAAAGTAGATTTTTAGTACGAGAAGTTAATTACAACTATATTACGAGTATTTGTCGAAATAACAGAGTATATATTTACAGTAACTCAGGGTAATGTAAATTATGAGGCTAATGTGGAACCATCAACTATTCCGCAATTAACATCTTATTTGCCAGCTACATCTGTTGTATACTAACTTTACAGAAAAATATTAGCAGCATGCACTTGGTCTCTTCAAGTCGCCTTTGAATGAAAACTAATGTGGTCAATTTCTTTGTACGCGCATTTGAACAAAAGATTTGGTCTTACTATTGGGTTGGACAATAAGTTCGTAGTGTTTTTATTCAAGACTTTTATTTCAACAAAACAAACCCAATTTAATATAAATAGTTCATATAGGCTTCTATACTGAATTGATATATTGATAAAATATATAAAAATAATTAGCTGTTCTTTAGTTTCGCTAAAATCAGTTGATCGATTTGAATAATTTTTGGTGTTGTTTTGTTTACTTAATATAGAAAACGTCTTGTATAAGGAGGGCCATCCATCGGTTTAAATTTGAACCAGCTGTTATTTCGAATCCGACAATACTTATGTCATTCTATTCTATCACAAAATTCAGTATATTATCTCCACTGAACGAAATGAACGTTAGGATTTATTGGAAATTTATTTCAAAAACAAAGGCAAAAAAAGCTTATTTTCATCTTGGTACCCATCAAACGTGGTCTTAAAGAAGTCAATGCACCCATTACAAGTGACTGTTTGGTGCAGTTTGTGGAGTGGAGGCATCTTTAGTCCATATTTCTTCGAAAATGAGGACCGCGCAACCGAAACACCTATCGCACTATGATATGCGATTTTTTTTGTGCTTCCTCTTCATGGTATTGATGTGAACGATGTTTGGTTTCAACAGGATGATGCAACTTGTCACACATCTCATGCCACAAGCAATTTATTGCGTCAAACGTTTGATGGCTGTTTAATTAGCCGAAATGGTGATGTCAGTTGGCCGACAAGAAGCTGCAATTTGACACCGTTGGACCATTTTCTGTAGGGCGCAGTTAAATATAAGTGTTATACCGACAAACCAGAGACAATTGACCATTTGAAGGCCAATATTCGTGATGCTATTGCCGAGATACGACCCCTTACACTCGGAAATTGGTCCGATCGAATGGAGTACTGTGAGGCCTGTACTTCACTTTTGTTGTGAATTTTATTGTAAATTTGTCAGAATCTTAAACCGTTTTTGTTTTATTGCATTAAATTTAAACTTTTAAATGGCCCACCCTATACTATACAAAATTAAATTTACTTCCATCGCCACTTCGGATTACTTCTGATAGATAACAATCCTATCTTCGAGATTATTGTTGATAATTTCAATTGTAGTACCATATAAAATTTTCTTCCCTTAAATCAGTCAACACAGTCGACGTTATCGAAATCTCACATAATTTTAGAATTCACTTTAATTGGCAATTTTGAATTAAAAGTAGGTTCAGTTGTCATTATGTTGAGTTACTTTCATCAACCTCGTGTCTATTGAATGAATGTGAAAAATCTAATGAATAATGTCATTGCGGCAATGATAATCATCGGCTAAAAATTCTGTATATCTGGCCCTTGCGATAATCACAAATAAATCAGAATACTAGTCGTTTAAAGTTTGCGAAATAAACTTGAGCGAGCAGTTTTACATTGAATTGTAAGCAAGTTACATTTAATAAGAAAAGGAAATGCAAACAATATAACGTATAGCCCATATTATTGATATTAATAAATTTAAGTTCAAAGGTTGAATAGGATAGTTTAGTTATAAACAAAATTCCAATTAGTCTGGCCGGTTTTGGGTTTTAGCGAGACTAATGAACAGTAATTTAATTTTATACAGATAGATCGGTGTAGGTAATTCGAAGTAAAGAATCGTAATTGTGAATATGTAAAATAAATTGAGTATATTTTAAACAAAATTTTAAATCTAACAAACATATTTTTATACAAAAACACTCCTTCAACTAACTTATATGTGCGTTAAAATTCTCTATAAATATATGCGTGCATAGTTAAGTTTAATTTATATATAAACGGAAACATTAAAAGGCATTTGACCAAAGTAAATAAAATTACTAATTTGCATAAGTAACCATAACATGCAAACATAAGAAAAATATAAAATATTTTGTATTTCTCGTTTTAAAATAATCATTTTAACAAAAAACAAAAAAAAATTAACTCATATTTTTTTATTTTTTATTTTGCATATATCTAACTACTACCAACCAATATGTGTTGTATCCATCATCATTATACAAAAATAAAAATAAAATTTTTTTAAACTGCCCACAACAACTACCACTAACTTTCAATTGAATAAATCAAATAATATTTACGTTATTAAAGTCCTAACACACAACTTTTTGGTGCTACATATTTGGGTGATGAAAACAATAAGAAACGCTCACAACGTCAATTAGAGGCTCCTAATTTAGCTACACAGATAACACAAATCTCACCAGTGGGACGTTATGGTGCTAGAAGACCTACTTGCAGTATGGCTGAGGTATTTAAATACAATTACTAAATGATTAATTTTTTTAATTATTTGTAATTTTAAATCATACACATATAATCATTAGCAAATTTCCTCTATGAACGGGTCTAAATTCCTTTTTATAATGGTATCAAACCCATTATAAAAAGATAGAATTTAGACCAGTTAAACAAACTAATTTTTTTGTAAATATGTATAATTTATTTTTATGTCTAATTTAAAATGTTAATAAAAACTAAAAGCATATTTTAAACTAATAACTAATTGATTAATATTTTATTAATACATTTTTCATTTTAGTGTATAAAGTATTATTGTACATATATGTTAAAAAAATATATAAACTAATTTCGTTTTCAGCTTTTTTGAATGACACTGTCAGTTAGAAATGTGTCCGACAATTATGCAACAGATAATTCATTTCTTGAATGTTTTTTATACTTTAAATATGACAATTTTAATGTAAAAGACTGTTTTGTCCAAAACTAATAAAATACTCAAATACAAGTTCGGATAATGACGATCAGAGCCGATGCAGCTCTATGTCGTTTTATGTAGTCTATTTTATTATAATACATCTGTTATTGTACTTACATACATATGTACATGCGTATATTCGTAGCTGAAGTACAAAGCCATTTATTTTTAATTTTTATTTATTTTTGATTTTCGCTAATAAAATGTCTAATTTTTATTATAAGAGAGTAAAAAGAGAGAGACATGTTCATTCATCTTAATCAAATAATAATTGATTTTGAATTTTTTTATTAAATACGCGGATTTGCATTAAAACTGACGATATACATATGTATCCAGCAAACACGAAGACAAACGTTTGAAATATGATGGTCTAGCGATTTAATATTGACTCTTTATAGCCCAAGATCTTGAAAATCTAAATTTTTTTAATATAACATAGATTTATATAAACTAAGAAACATTTGTTCTACGAAATTTTTTTAAAAAATGTAATTATTTTTGGGTTTTTGGGGTGTAAGCGAGCGTAGTGTGAAGTTTTTTACTATAAATTAGTTTTTTTTTAGTTTTTTTTACTATAAATCTACTTTTACACTTTTATTTATTACGCAAAAAACCTGGATTAATACGTTTTATTTTAAAAATAACAATTCAATCAATTTTACAGCTATTTATTCAGTCTTTTGATACCAACAGTAATACATATACATACATACAATAAATTTTACTTTTATGTGTGTATGTATGTATGTATATGCACACATATGTATGTATCAACTGAAGAAATTGTATATAAAAAATACATACGCATGTATTTTTACATTCATACTTAAAACATAATTCAAAAAATTTCAAACGTAGACGAACATGTATATATGTATGTGTATAAAAGTTCCATTATTTTTTAAAGAGCAAAAGAGCATCAGATAAATGAAAAAAAATATATCAACCGTCCGAATTATAGAGTAAAAAAAGTAAAACTGTCCGGTTTGGATAAGTGTCCGGATTATAAATGTGTCCAGAAAATCGCATGTCCGGATTACCTGGTTAAGACTGTACTTTATTTAGTACCTCTAAATTTTAAATTTTTAAACTGATTTTAAAATTTTAAATAGTTTTGAAAAAACAAAAAATTAATTTCCATATAATATAAAATATGCATAAAACGTATGTATGTATGTATATTCCAAGAAATTAGGTAAGTTTTTATCAAAATTTTCGGTCAACTTTATCTTGTCGGTCAACTGACAACTCCGTTCCGGCTAATTAAAAGCCCATCAAACGTTTGACGCAATAAATTGATTGTGGTATGAGATGTGTTAAAACTAAACATCGTTCACATCAATACCATGAAGAGCGGGCACAAAAAAAATCTTTATCATGGTGCGATAGGTATCTCTGTTGACCGTAATTGTTGCGAAATATGAAATATTGCCCAATTATGCCTCTGCTCTACAAGTTGCACAAAAAATTCGCTCGTAATGGGTGCATTGGCTTCTGTAAGACCACGTTTGGGTTTTCTGAGCCCCAAATATGGCAATTTTGCTTATTAACGTACCCCCACCAGCTTCATCCAGAAAGGTGATTTTAAATGATGATAAATTTCTAATAAATTCCAACGTAGCTCAACCTTAAATCGATTCATTTCGTTCAGTGGACATAATACACTGAATTTTGTGACAGAATGATATAAGTATTGCCAGATTCGAAATAACCACTGGTTTAAATTTAAGCTTTTAAATTTTTTTTTATTTTTCCGTATTTTTTCAAATACAACAATAGTTGTCTATGAAAATCTATTTTTTGTGGCACTGTGCTTAAAAGGCAATTTCATATAAAAAAGAAACGAGACATGGTTAAGATCAGTCTATATTTGAAAATGCCATAAAGTTCTTACCAAATTTTACTTAAAAAAAAATATTGTTTTAAAGAAGTAAAAAATGCAAGTTTGCTAATAATGAAGTGATATTGTCAGAAGTTTCTCTACCTGGGGTGCACTTAATCACAGTTTTTCATAATCGCAATTATCGATTAATCGCAGTTTCTTTAAGACAAAACTAAAATTTGTAATTCTTTAATCAATACAACAAAAATAATATATACTTATTTTATAAAAAAGAGTCAAAAATGTACCCATCGGATTTACATTTTCTAGAAAACGATATTTAAAAATCTTACATCTTTTTCTCTACTGTTTCACAAAAAAAAAAAAAAAAAAAAAATACAATACATTTGTTACCTCTTTTTGTGCATATTTAACAGATAAGTTTTTTGCGACTACCGAAAATTTAAAAATTGTAAGTTGACTCACTTATGCGGTACAAGTGCGACTTGCAAATACAACGTAAACAAAAATAACGCGTCATATGATTGGTCACTAAGACGAGATTGTATTCTTGTAGAGAATTGTCCGTTGTTGAAAATGCTCTTTCGCATTCTGTTGTAGATGGCTTTACCGTTTGAAAAGCTTTGTGTAGTAAAGATATACTATACCTTGATCAAAAAGTTCCCGGAATAATCCCCGTGTAGCAGTCCCATCCTTTCGATTTCGGGTTTTTTTTTTTTTGTTAAGTTGGTACATCTGTTGTTGATATTCTCGCTAAATCTTAGCATCATAGCTTGACATTTGTGAAAGCTACGTAGCCAAGAGTACATCTATCTCTATGTGTGTTGGCGATTTTTTACAATTTTGGTCGTGTTGAGTTCGCAAAAGACATAATTTGCGAGGGTGAATCCGCTCCCACATTAAAAAGGATCATTACTGGAGACGAGTCGTGTGTTTATGAGTACGACACGCAATCCAGCCATCAGACAAGTGAATGGCGTTCACTAAATGAGCCGAGACCAAAAAAACCACGTCATTTTCAGTCAAAAAAGAAGGCAATGATCATGGTTTTCATGGATTACAACGGTGTAGTGAACCATAATTTTTGCCAGAAGGCCAGACAGCAGAGTATTATTTGGGCGTTATAAGACGTTTGCGTGAATCAAATCGCCGAAAGGGCCAGAATTGTGGACAGAAAACCCGTGGATTTTGCACCATGATAACGCATCATCGAAACTTTTCGACGAAAAATGCAACAAATACCATCCAACACTCACCAAATTCATCTGGTTTGGCTCCTTGTGACTTCTTTCTGTTCAATCGAGTTAAAAAACCATTACGGAGAACCCGTTTCAACCGAGAGGAAAAAATGGAAAAATCGCAGGAATCACTGATTGGCATACCGAAACTCGAATATAAAAATGCTTCGAGAACTGTATCAAGCGCTGGCATAAGTGTGTTGCAGTCGATGGGGATTACTTTGAAGGGGACAATGTAGATTTAGATGAACAAACTTGTAATATTAATTTTCTGAACAAACTCCGGGTACTTTTTGATCAAGGTGGTATTTTATGTTTTATTCTTTGTTTTGTTCTATAAGAAAAATTCTTCAAGGAACATATAAGAATCTTTTATTGGAAGAGGCTCAGGGAAAGCTCTGTCAATTCTGCCTGTAACTCAGATTCCATATTGTCAATTTTCAAATCCATATAAGCGTTTAAGTGAATGTCTAGAATAATTAAATAAATCTTTGTTCAATTATATTCTTTTTTTTGTCTTTTATCTATCCTAGTCTTAATAGCTAATAAATCATTTTAGCAATATCCATTTTTTTTGTGGTTCAAATTTTTATGCAAAAATGACAACGAGCCTTCAGCTTGTACAATACTTGCAATTGAGCTGCAGAGAGCTTTAACTGGCAAAATTACATTACATGCAAAGTTAAGATAGTGTTTAAGTACAACTCAAATTTAATTTAGTTTATTTTACATTTTCTTTTAAGTGTATTTTATTACCTTATACATATTTTTTATACTTGATGGAAATATAAGGTAAAATCTAGTGAGTTACGGTACTCAAGTAATAAATCAATTAACTTGTTTTTGACTCGTTAAGAAAAAGTTTGATTTTAAAATATCCTTTGACATCAAGTCCGCATGTTTGCTGAAATTACGTTGTTGCGGCCGATGTGTACTTGTTACCGTTCTTTTTTTCGTGTACGCAACTGGTACGAGAATAAAATATTCCAATGCCTGATTGAATTGTAAAAAGCACTAGCAAATAAAACAGCTCCATCTCTTATTAAATAAAAAATCAACTTTACAGGATTAACTATAAAAACTAATTTTTAAGTTAGGGTTTACACAAAATTAAATTGCAGCTTAGAGTTTGAAGTATATGTAGTCATGTCACATGATTCAAAAACACGCACATATTTTTTAAGGGTCACATTATTTCCTTTTTAATACTTTTTCTTATGTTACTTTAATGTTTAAGGACGATATACCTTTTTCGAACATATTAATTATATGTACTGGATTTTTAATTTATAAGTTTTTAAAAAGTTACTTTTGTAATTACTTTCAATATTTAAACTGGAATGAATTTTGAAAAGTCACAAAAATAATCGAGCGTATCTTTCAAATTAAAAATAATAGTTTTAAACAAATAGTGTGAAATAAAGAATTCTGTAACAAATATATATATATATATTTTGATTTATATTATAATTTACGATGGAAGCCAAACGTAGTCATACGCATAATACTCCACAATATGCTAGTAATGGACATCGTATTCCTACCGGTACTTCAAAAAATCAAGTTACGGTAGGTAGTAGTAAAAATTTTTTTCTTTCAACAATTTTTTCTGTATTTTCAATATTGAGTGAAAGTAATGAAAAGATTGTTGCTTCTATCTTGATGTAAGATAACGAAATTTAAAGTTTTACCTACTTATGTACCTAATTTTATAAAGAAAAATGCCAGTGAAGTCAGTTTGACTCCTAGCCAAGCGGAACAAGCTAAATTAAATGTAAGTAGAAATATTCAACAAATGGAATACAGTTATTAAAATTATATATTTGTGTTTCGTTTTCAGGGACGAAAACATCCATTGGATGCTTTGAGTAAAACACCTTCTAGACTGCAAACTGTAGAACGTAGATCGGTAATACGTGTTCAATTTTATATATTAGTTTTTTATGTAACATTTTTTCTTAGGGTTTGCAAGAAGTAGACGAAGAATATTTAAAACAAAACGTTTTTAGGAAACCTTTTATTCCCCGTAATTCGGTATAAAAATATTTGCATATTTAGAACATTTTTAAACAGGGAAATAATAAATCTCAACTTTTCTTGCAAAATAGGGACTTCATGAGGGCAATGCTACACAAAATCAATTTAATCCACCAGCAGCTGGGCAGCCCTCTGTTGTAAGTAAATAAATTGCAGAATTTTGTGGAAGTTTCAGGATATAAGCAATTATTAACCGAATTACGTTTATTTTTAATATACAATTATTTTAAGCATCCTCAAGCGGTTCCACAAAACTCGCCAAACCTACAAAACAATCAATCTTATATGAGGGCTCAACAACAAAATTATCAAAATCCAAATAATTTACCTCCATCAAATATTCAAATGCAGCCACAGGGCCAACTTACACCCGGAGCGGTACCCGTTCAAGCTCAACAACAAGCAATAAATCCAAATAATCATGTAAATAGCAGCTCAGCATATTCTTATTTACTCATTTACAAATAAATATTAGCGAAAAGTTTATTTCATTATATTTTTAATTTTTTTTCTACACAAACATTTGTTAAAAACAGGCTCCCGTTGCCGCACAACAAGATTATCAAAAGCAAGTTATGCAAGAACACCATCAAACAAATATTCAAGGAAATCCGATCCAACAGACTGGTCAACAACCAGCAATACAACCTCCAAATAATAATGTAGCCCCACCACCGAATCCAGAACCTGAAATGTGTACAACTTGTCCCAATTGCCAAACAACAATTTATTTAGTACGTGGTGCTGAAATGTCTCATGAAATGCCTCCTGCTCAACCACCAAATAATGCTGGTCAACAAATGGTTGTTGACCCAGCAATTGCTGGAGCTGTTTAAAATTACTTACATGCGTAGAGTACAAAACAAAATTGTTACAGTAATATTAAATCGTTTATTGTATATTTTGTTTAAATTTTGCGATGTATTTGAAATTCGATTAATATGATTTTGTACTATAATCAAAACGTTTTATTCAACTTTTAATTTTTTACGTCTGTACAAAACAGTTTGATGCAAAGGTTCAAATTGCCGTTTTATTAAAAAGAAACTTTGAAATCGAGGAAAAGGTAACATGAAAAAGGAAATTATAAAGAAAAACTTAAGGTGGGACTTTAAACGAGGTATAGAAGAGTAGGGAAATAGATCGTAGGAAAAGCAGGTGTGCTTAATACACCGAAAAATGTCGAATGGGGAAATATGCAAAAAAAAATAAGACAGAACCACCCGCTGGTTCTAATAAATCGGCCTTAGATTAAAGAATCACCGGTCTGAGGGAAAAACACTGCTTTCGATATCGAGTGAACGTTCGTGTAGATCTCGGTATTCGGTCGTAAGGTGCCTATTATGAACTAAATTCGATTTTCAACTGTAGTCGAAATAACTGATCGAATGATTTGTCATTTGATATTATGGCTCACAATTAACGAAAATAATTCAATAAGTGGTATTAGGTTCACCAAAATAAAAAAGTTATAAATATTTTAATCTTCAACAATTTTTTTAATTTTATTTGCAGCGTCGAAGGTAAAATTGTGTTCGTTGAAAAACTCGATGCACAACGAAATTTTCGACAGTGATACCAACTTATAATATAAACTTTACATTTGATAGTCGATATTCGATAGCCAACGAATATCGTTTGTCGAATTCAACTCTAATAGTGTCCTAACCTATATATCGAGGGGTGTCATAGAATCCAATAATGTCGGAATTGGATTTGAAAACGACACAAAAATTAATTTTCTGTTATGAAATCCAAGATTATCGGTTTTGTTTTCGAACTTGAATAAGTAACGGTTTTAGGTGTCACAGAATGTGTTGATATCGGTTTTGTTATTGGAAATAAATCAAGCGGCTAACAGCTGTCAACTTTAAATTTTTTCTGTGGTTTTTATTTGTGCGCTTTTATTTTTTTTTTTAGTAAAAATTAGATATTTTGTCCAAATGTAAGTAAATTTATGCTTATATTATAAAAATACTAGAGTAACCCCTCCCGCATTGCTGGGAGCCTGCCTGAACTTGCTTTTTGACTGATGTTGGCAGATAACTAAGTTTTAACTGTTACCGTTCTCCACACATGCAAAATTCCATATTTTCTTAAAACGGATCGACCGCCAAGTTATTTAGAAACTTCAACTCTTAACATTCTCAAGATATCAATATCGACTTTGTGTGGAGGTACCATGCCCACCTTTTTAATTCCGCCCACTTTTTAAGTAATGGTTTTTATTATCTAAGAAGTCATTTAGAACAAATTCACTTCCTTCCATTCTAACCGTTCTCAAGATATACAAAAATCAATATTACTGAATGTCATTGTACAAATAAGACATTACGATACATGGTTTGTTACCTTTTTCAAGGAAATGGAGGGAATTTCGTGGATATTTGTATGGGAATATATAGGAAAATCTAAATGTCATATCTCTGGAACCAGTGTGCCGATTTCGTTCAAACTTCAATATACACTGAAATTTTGGTTTGTATTGATCGACCCGCTTCTGCAGTTAATGGTGACATCAAAGTGTACGCTTCTTTATATATATATAGATGCATAAAAGGATTATTTTGTTATTAACATATAGGGGAAAACAAAAAAAAAAAAAAAAAAAAAACTTCATTATGGTCGCATTTATGGAGAAATATCCAGACCTTGTGAGGGTCTTTACGAAGAAAGATAAGCCAACGGTGGATTCTCTTTGGCAACAATTTGGGGATATCACTAAACTGTGCAGGCCCACCACAAAAAGATGTAAATGGATGGAGAAAGGTAAAAAATGTGTGCTGCATTTAAAGTTGTATTGTGTTGTTTGTGTTTTCTTATTTATAGACATGGACTGAGTGGAAAAGTGAGGTTAAGAAAACTTGAGCAATCGAAAAGGGTACCGAGTCTGTCGCAAATGCAGTTACGGACCTAAAAAAAAGAGTTCGTAAGTCTGAATAGAGGCATCTTGCAAGCAATGCAAGAAAAAGTGAGATAAAAGAAAACAGTTTAAGCTGTTTACTGAAGTTTGAGTACCAAAAAGACGGAGATAATAGCTGAACAATTTTTAATTTTTTATTAAGTTTTATAATTTTAATGTTTTGTTCAGACTGAATTTAATGTTATCTTTTGAATTTTGTTATTGAAATATATAATTATAGCTGCAAGTTGTATCAATGGCGGAATCTTGAATTTGGAAAAGTGTTCTTGTATTGTTTCTAAGACCATACGGAAGGCGTCTTTCTTTAAGCGGTAATAAGATATAAATCTGCTAAGCAGCTTGAAATGTGAATGTACCGTTTAAAATATTCCTTTATATGTACTTACGTTGCCTCCGTAATTCGAGTGGATTGCTAAAATCTCGTAATTTTATTTTTACCTTCTCGGAATACTCTTCCTCTAATAACAAATATGCGACAACAGCAGAAGTTATTTTATTTGTTTATACATATGTATAAACACACAGGGATTTTTAATATTTTTAATAAAAGCACTATATTTTATCCCAAAGATTATGATAAAAATTGTAAACAACAGCTGAATAGGACATCGGTTTTGTTTTCATTCGAAAATAACAAAACCGACTTGGTTTTCTGACACCAAATGAATCCAATATTGGTTTTCAAAAACTACAAAAAACTAAATCGACTTGGATTTTAAGCCACCCCTGATTACTATAGGGTCCGCCGCTTATTTCGTGAATGGTAACACTTAGCTCATGTCTGATTTGCAAGATAATTAGTTTTATCCTTCCGCTGAACGAATATGGTTGTGTATATGCTTAAACTTCGCTTCGCTAAGTGGGCCTGCAATCGACTTACAGAAGATGCCGATTTTGCCAAAAAAAAATCATCTTTTCAGATGAAGCTCATTTTGATCTTGGCGGGTATGTAAACAAGCGAAATTGTCGCATTTGGGGCACAGAAAACCCTCATGCATACATTGAAAAGCCGATACACCCAAGACGAGTCACTGTTTGGTGAGGATTTTGGTCCAGAGGCATAATTGGGCCATTTTTCTTCGAAAATGAGGAAGGACTGGCCGTTACAGTCAATGGCGATCGTTATCGGGCTATGTTGAACGAATTTTTGTTCACAAAAATTGAAGAGGAGGATATTAGCAACATTTGGTTTCAACAGGACGGCGCTACGTGCCACACAGCCGAAGCTACACTCGATGATTTGCGCCCTGTTTTTGAAGATCGCATTATCAGCCGCAGAGCTGATGTCGTTTGGCCACCTCGGAGCTGCGATTTAACACCGTTGGACTTTTATTTGTGAGGTGCCGTCACAGATAAGTGTTGCGCCAACAAGCCAGAGACAATTGACGCTTTAAAGGACAATAATCGTGAAGACATTGGTGAAATACAGCTGCATACAATCGATAATGTGCTTAAAAATTTGACCGATCGTGTAGGCTACTGCATGGAAAGCCGAGACAGCCATTTGAATGAAATCATTTTCCATTATTAACCGGAAGGATTGTACTTTCAAATAAAAAAAGAAATTTGAGAAAATATTCAGTAGTTTTTTTTATAGCATTTTCAAAAAAAAAAATTATTTGGCGGACCCTGTATTTTTACATTACTGTAAGCACGCACCGCTGTAGTATAGTAGGTTAGACACCCACCTGACAGCCAAAATGTACTCGGTTGAATCCCTTGGTAAACCATCGGACAATTTTATATCGGTATCACTTCAGAACATTGCTAGCGACTGGTTATGATTATTTATGCTATGAAAAACATATCTAACTAATACATCTGCCGTACGGGCGTTTAGCTCTAGGTCCCTTTCAATGAGTTTAAATTGTAAGAGAAAACTTCAGTACAAAAGTTATTACAAATGAACAAAGTTGGGCTTATTGCATTGGATTTCGTTTTCCACTACTTTTAGTGATAGTGGAAAATATAATGCATTATCGCCCCTAATATTCAGTGGTAGTGGAAATTAAGTGCACTAAATGAAACGATTTTAGTGGTATTGGAAATTAAGTCCACTAAGCAAAACGATTTTAGTAGTAGTGGAAATTTAGTGCACTAAATTAAGCGATTTTAGTCGATTTTTAGTAGAAAATCCATTTTATAGGCCATAATCGCTTATTATAGGCTGCTCCATACACCATACACTCGGTTAGTCTACTTGCACTTTTAAAAACATTTTTTCTTCCATTTAATTTCGGAAAAATTAAAAAAACAATTGGAAAATTGTTGCAAAAAACAAACAAAATTCTTAATCAGAAACAACAATAACAATGTAATGTATTATAAACCCATCCAAATCGGATGCTAGTGGCTATTTTACTTCTAATGTACATTTAATTTTACAATGTATTGGGAATGAAACTAATCCAAATCGGATGCTAAAAGTATAAATAAATTGTCAAACTATAAATAAATTGTCAACTAAAATAATGGAATTTTCAGTAATTAGCAAAAATTTTACTGGTGGTAATGCAATCCACTTATGATTTACTTAAGCTATGTATATATGGAATAGTATCATGCCTATGTATGAAAGTATATAGAATGACAGTTTACCCCTTTATAAAAACGAGAATGGAACTGAATGGTTTTTTTACTTCTAATGTACACTTAATTTTACAATGTATTGGGAATGGGACTCATCCAAATCGGATGCTAGTTGTATGTGCTTAAAAATTTTATTGAAATTATTCCAATTGACATAATAGTATACAATCGGATGTATTTCATTTGTAATAACTTTTGTACAGCTGGGATATTTATATATTATGGTATTTGTCAAACAACAAACTTACCCAAAGAAAATATACGGGTTGTTTTGTGCATGAAAATTAAAAAAATTACTTTCTCAAATGTTGCACATTTACCCAATTTTTGTATACGGGAACGCTTTTAGGTAAAATGGGATCAGGACGCCCAATGTAGAGTAAGGAAACAGACCTAAATTCAGCAAAATATCGGGTGGGCCATCTATCGGTTTAAATTTGAACCAGCGCACATGGGGGTATTTGATACCAAGAATGGGAATTAATTAAAAAAAAAAAAATCAGAAAACAGTAAACAGTAGGCATAAAAATATTTTTGGTATGATTTCCGTTATGCCGCTACGTTCTTCCAAAGCAAGATTTTTTTTGTGTTTTTTAAATAAAAGTAAAAACACAATTTTTTTCTTTTCAAAGTGAAATTTCTATAGTTTTTTTAAAGATAATGTGAAAAGTAATAATGGAACCATTAACTTAAGGCTAGTGAGATTATTTTTGCGTTTTTTAT
The DNA here is from genome assembly GCA_023159175.1 of Wohlfahrtia magnifica. Lineage (NCBI taxonomy): Eukaryota > Metazoa > Arthropoda > Insecta > Diptera > Sarcophagidae > Wohlfahrtia > Wohlfahrtia magnifica. The sequence goes on along the minus strand of JAKWBJ010000496.1, from coordinate 1,864,808 downwards.
TTTTATGTTCGGTACACATGTACACATTTTTTATGTCTTTTGAAATAGGTTAAAAATCAGCAATTTTTGGGAAATATGTAGACTTAACCCTAGAACCGTAACCTTTTTTTATTTATTATTAATTTATTCATCAGTATTCATAATACTGTTAAAAATTCAGAATTTAATATTTCTAATAATATTTCTAATATTGATATGGTTTTACTTCACCGACATAATTTACCTGTTCACATAGATATTCTGGAGCATTATTGTGTTTTATTTTTTGTATAAAGCTGAGAGTATTACATTTAAGACGTTGTTCGATATTCAGCCATTTGAGCGTATCAAGCTTATATTGTATCGATGTATATCTATTGCATTTTAAAATCGTCCTCATTGCTTTATTTTGTAGTTTTTGTAGCCTTTCTAACTGTGATTTATTACAGCACGTAAATATTATTGTTGACCCAAATTCAAAATGAGGTTTTATAATAGTGTTGTATATATTTATTGCCGTTATTGTAGAAACTTTCTTTCTAATTCTACTAAAAAATAATTTTTTTTACCTATTTTCTTACATATGTATTCTATATGATTCTTAAATTTTAATTTCTTATCTATTATAAATCCCAGATATTTTATATTCTCAACTTTTTCTATAACTTGATCATTAATTTTAAATTCCCAATCGGTATTCATATTTATCTCCAGAATTTTAGTCTTTTTTCTTTCAGTTTTGATTTGTTCATCTTCAGCCATTTGTTAACGTTATCTATATTATTTTTTAGATTGTGTCTACACTCTTCGTCGGATGACCCCTCTGTGTATATCAGCGTATCGTCTGCATATAATACAATTTCACATTTTTCCAGAACATTTGGCATATGATTAATGTGTATAATAAATAATAGTGCACCCAGTATTGAGCCTTGTGGGACACCGAAATCGTCAATAATTGTATCAGACTTTAATCCATTAAATTTAGTAATTTGCTTTCTGTTCTCCAAATATGATTCAAACCATCTGAGTTCGTTGCCGTGAATGCCATACATATATAATTTTCGAATTAATACTATCCTGTCAATAGTTTCAAATGCTCGTTTAAAGTCTAAAAATACCGCCACGATATTCCTTTTCTTTTCAATGTTTTTCCATCGATTAATAACAACTTTAACTTTTTATACATAAACACTAACCATTAGTTGAAACGACTAACATACATTTACAACCAATTTTTAGCGTGCCAATGTACAAATTGTATTGTAAAAAATAGCTTTTTAACTTTGTTTTGAATAGAAATTATTGAATAGAACTATTGAGATTAACTATTTCAATTAGTAAAAAAATAACAAAAAAATTATATTTAAATCCAGTTCATATTAAAGAAAATAAACTAAATTAAAGTAAATAATATAAAAATATATATTAATTTTTTATTAGATTCTTCTGTGTGTTCGTTCTCCTATGCTCTCACAATTTGTGGATATTGAGTTTGTCATTATATGCTTTTAAAAGGGACAAAAACCGCAAATCTTGAAAGTTACACAAAGATTAGCCATTAGTTGAATCGACTAACACGAGCTTTATAACTAAAAAAAAAAAAAAACAATACTTACTGAAGAAATGTGAATGTTCACTAGAAGAGAACACTGACGACAGAGAATACCGAAGAGTTCAAGTTGATCGCGCGATCTAATAAAAAGCCGCATATAAAAATAAAGGTGATGTTAGTCGAATCGACTAAAGTTACGGTTCTAGGGTTAAAGTAGTGAGTTAAGTTATTTTTCCCAAAAAATGAAAAAAATGTTAAGAGAGAATTTTTCGAGAAAATGTGCAAGAGAAAAACTAATGAGGATATATTTTTAAGACTTCTAGTGACTTCCGATCCTATTATTTTCAATATGAGAAAGTTAAAAGGAAAAAGGCAATAATTTAATAAAAAAAAAAATCCAGAAAATTTTGAATATAGTGATGATAATGATGATGTTGATGGCAATGATAGTTATAAATCCGATGATACTGAATAAAGTCTTTTCATATACTATGATTATTTTTGTTATGAGAAAAATAAAAGTATTGAGAAAATAAAAATAAAAAAGGGAAGAAAACTAATAATTTCCACTAAAGTATTTTATTTAATTTATTTAAAATTTAGTTATTACACTAATGTAAACACTAAATAAATATAAAAAGCTCTAGCAGCTAGGCCTTAAGCTAAAATATTTACAGAACTTAATACATAAGAGGATATTAATAACTTTTACAATTTACAGTAATTGTTTTATTAATTATATTTTGCCATACAATATTGTGTTTTTGCAAAAATAAAATTATTTGCTTAATAGACAATTCATTTGGGTTTAAGCTACCAAAGAACTTTGTTCTAGACGTTCTTTATAAAGGACAGTTAGTGGGAATGTGTGTAATGTTAAGGGGAGAGCTATTGTTACAGCTGCACACGGGAGAATCAGACTGGTCTAAAATGTAATCCTGAGTAATTCTCGTATGACCCATCCTAAGTCTTATAATTTTTGTGACATCTTTACGACAAAAGTCACTATTGGCAGGAGACCAGTTGAATATGTTGCTTTTATTATAATTTATAGATTTATACCAGAGATTTGTTAAGTTCCATCGGAAAGAGTTTTTCTACGATTATGTCCTTCATTATGTGTTTTCTAATATCACTAAAATTACTGTTGATGGCAGTGAAAATGGCATATTCCACACTAGCATCACAATTCTTAATAGCTTCATAAACGGCTATTAATTCAGATGAAATGACTGAGGTATAATTGGCAGTATGTAAATAAGAGGGTTCTCTGTAGAGAAGTGTCCTCCTTCCTATATCTAGACAAAGACAAATCAACAGAGTTTTGAGGAAGTAGCCTTAGCGGATGAATAATATTATCATGCTTCAGTATTCTAGTCGGAAACCTATATTCCAATGTTGTCCCATGCTTCTCTGTAATGTCGAGTTCTCTTTGATTTAAAGTAATTCTCAACAATTTTCCCAAGCGGAGTGTCAAATTAAGTGATAACTGATTTTATAAGCTTTCCTGATTCAAGTTGATATAAATCCTCAAAATTCATAACATTTGATTCAAACATAATGTTATTAATGGGAGTAGTTATATGAGCGTCAAGGGCACAGCGAATACTTGAGTTCACGATGGTTCTAATTTTATTAAGAGAAAGAAGTCTTAGATGTATTACCATAGAGGAAAAACCCATACCTAATTTTAGATATCAGCGTTTCGAAGATAAGCATTTAATTATGTTGGAACGCTTCATTAGACCCTTTGCAACATTTGTAATATGTGGGTTCCATCTTAGAGTTTTATTGAATGTAACACCCAGTATCCTTAATTCATTGACCCTGCTTGAGTTGCATATTGGCAGTGACCATGTTACAGCAACAATTGTATTTTTTTATATATATGTAATTTTTACGAAAAAGCACAACAGAAAGTGGAAACACCTGAGGGATTCCGTTATGCAATCCAAACGTTTGGGAATCGTACTTTCCCAAACGAACAATAATTTTCCTATTAGTTAAGAAATATATAATTAATAACACTGGTCTACAGCAAAAAATGCCTGAATTCTAATACGTTTTCAGTTTTTTTACACCGGGCTCCAATTTTCTTTATGGGCGTTGCAAATTTTTCGCCCAAAATATGGTAGTTATGTCAATATATTTCATCATAACTTGAATACGATTTGACCGATTTTAACGCAGGTACATCCAAAAGTTTAAGAACAAAATTTCCTATAAATAAGTATAAATTTATTGAAAGCGAGAAAATTTTTTGTTTTTTGTAGACCAGTGTAATCTTGGGTCCAAACTTCCAAGAAATGAGTTGGTTAACAACAGTAAATTCTGATTTTGTCGTAAGCTTTTTCAAAATCGATTGAAAGGATAGTAAGGTGATTTTTTATTGACATTTAACAGCGAAGTGTTCAAGAAACAAGAGGGCGTCAAATGTAGACTTACCCTTTTTAAAACCCATTTGATTAATATTAAGGAGGTTATTGGACGAAATTAGCCACCAAATCCTATTTGCGACAATTCTGTCCTTAACTTAACCTATGCACGAATTTAGTGAAACAAGTCTATAAGACTTTGTCAATGTTTTGTCAGTCTCCGGTTTTAAAATCGGAATAATTAACGAGGTCTTGTATTGTTGATGAATATGCGTATTAAGAATCATATTATAAAGGTTTAGAATTCTACACTTAACAACATCAGGAGCATTTTTCATCATTGCATACGAAACCCTATCTACACCAGGGGATTTTCCTATGAGACTGTTCAATGTAGAATTAAATTCAATTTAGTTTATGTCTTGCTCTATAAACTTTCCTTTCACATATGGTGTAATGTTCGATAAATTATTTTTAAAATTAGATTGGCTTGAAATCTTAGAGGAAAATTGTCATCCGAATAATTGGTGGACCAGAATCTAGCTAATTCATTAGCTATATCAGATTTGTCTATTAGTCTGTTGTAGGGAGGAGTCTCAGTTTGTAAACAATGGATACCAAATGAAGTTTTGTAGCCACAAAATCTTCTAATATTATTCCAAATTTTCCTAGGAAGAGTTGTACAATACAAAAACAACAGGGCATTTTTGCTTCTTTCCATGTCAAAAAGTGGTTGTGGTGAAATAAAAAAGCAGCTGTCAAAAGTGAAAAAATATAAACAAACGAGAAAAAAACACTAAAAATTGTACAAATAAAAAATTTTATTTTATTATTATATTTATTTATTATATTTATTTATTATATTTATACATATATTTATATATTTATTTATTATATTTATTATTTTTTATTAAAAAAAAGCTAAATAATAATAAAAAATATATATCAATTAGTGATAATGACTCCTCTACCACATTAAAAGAGACTTACGCTTCAAATTGCCGATGCTTGTCTTAAAAATATGTGGAAATGTTACAAAATATGTATAAATATGTGTTTTATTTAGCGACAGCAAGAAAAAAAGTTGTGGAATTATTTATTTATTTATTATTATTTTATTTATTATTATTTATTAATTCAGTTTAAATAAAAATCACACACAATCGTAAATTTTCCCAAAAATTTTAAAATTTTCACAAAACATTAAGGTTTTTATATGAAAACATAAATATAAAAAAAACATTAATAAAAATTGTTGGCAGAGATAGGATGATAAAAAATAACCAGCTGGTTCTTAAACACCACCTTATAAATAATTTCACCATGATCCTAAACAATATTTCCTGGTTTAAAAGGGTTAGTTGGGGATTCCACCATGGGACTGGAATATGTGTATACATTGGCCTGGAGAATGGTATAGAGTTGTTAGAGGATCGAATAATAATTTTTCTTAGATTTGCAGCTCCGTTATTGACATTCCCATCGATTGGTCTATTGGATTCGTAAAACGTACAGTATCTGCTGTAAATTTCCCAGTTGGCAAGGTCAGTTCTAAAGTGGAGTCTAACTGAGTGGAAAGGATCAACGACATTATTAAATAGAGAAATAATAATTGGAAAATGATCACTTCCCCAAAGATCATTTTCTATATCCAAGTGAAAGTAAACCTAACTCAGGAGTGCAAAATATCAAGTCAATATGAGTGAGGGTGTTTTGTGTTGAAAAATGTGTAGGGGATTTGTCATTTAACAAAATTAAGTTGTTATCATTTACGAAATTATTCAAGTACCTCTTTTATTATCACTGCTATACCTGTTTTTTTTCCATATTGCATCTAGCATCATAGTTTCCATTGGTCGTACGCCTATGGCATATTGTTTGACCTTATGTGTATTTTTCAATCATTATTGCTACTTTTAATTTCTTATTTCGTATCAAAATGTGTGCATATTTATCGAAATGTACGTAATTATGTATAAATTTTATATTCAAATAGAAGAATCCTTTATTTCTAATTTCTTTTCCTTAGTTCCTAAATTTATTCCTTTAACTATTTTATTTTTTTTAATATTTTAATATTTAATATTTTTAATGTTAATATTTTTTCCTACTAAGTTGATTTTCCTCTTGGTTGTCATTTTTGTTACCTGTTTTATTTTTATTTTTATGTTATTAAACTATTATTTTATTTATTATCCTTTTTTAATATGAGATTTGTGAACCATTCTTCCAGATTATGTTCGAATTGTTCCTCCTTTATCTTCTTTTACTATTTGCTCTATATACCTAGGAGTCAATTTGTTACCTAATCTTTTATTTATTTTCACATACACGATATCATTTGGATTATACTTAGGGAAAGCTGTTCTTTTTATTTTATTAAGAGCTTCTAGTGCGCTATTGTTAAGAGATATTTCCTTCTTTGCAGACATTCGCTTGGACAATCGTCCCTCCTCCCCTCTTAACATTAGGGTAAGTGGCTTTGCCAGCTTAGCATAATCCTTAATGAAACGTCTGTAAACTCCAGACATTCCCCAGTATGATCGAAGCTTTTTAAGTGTCCTAGGGATGGGAACATTCTCTATCGCTTTCACTTTTGCTGGGTGTGCTTTAACTCCATTAGCAGTTACAATGAAGCCTAAGAATTCAACTTCCCTTGAAAAAAATTTACATTTATCCAATTGGATTTTCATTTTTGCGTCTTGTAGGACTCAAAAAATTGTTTCCAAATTCCTTGCGTGTTCTTCCTAGGTTTTGCCAAAAATTATGATATCATCTATATAGATATAACAAATTTTGCCTATGTGCGTTCGCAAAATATCATCTAGTGCTCGCTGAAAGATAGCACAAGCATTTTTTAATCCAAAAGGAAGGCGAGTAAACCCATATTTTCCGTTATTAATCTAAATACAGTCTTTTCTATCAAATCAATCACTGAAAAAAATCTGTTGCGTCCCAATTGTGCAAGAACCTCAATGATCTCAGGAATCGGATATCGGTCACTAATTGTTACAGAATTCAATTTTCTATAATCAATCACTAACCTATACTGATTATTCCCTGCAGAATCAGGTTTCTTATTCACAATCGAAACAGGCGAATTGTAAGGTGAACGTGATGGGCGAATTATTCCATCTTCGAGAAGTTTATTTATCTGCTCCTCTACCTCTGACTTTAGCGACATTGATAAGGGTAATATCTGGTATATACTGGAGAATCTGTTACCGTTTTAATCTCACCAACAACCTTTGTTGTGTGAGTTTTTTGTCCGAATCAGCGTATAGTGTTTGAAATTTTTGCAGCAAATGTTAAAGTTAAATGTTCTATTTTTATGTAATTTTGTTTTCTATAAGCATATAATCATCTGACGTAAATATGACTGCTTTTAGCTGTTTTCAACTGTCTTTACCAATTATGGCGTCAAAAGATTTCAGTGCCGGTAGGATAAAAAATTTAAGTCTTATGTCTTTAAGTCCGAAAAGAGTAAGTTCGATATGATGTGAAACCTTTGTTTTACCCCCTATCGAATCTGCTAAAAATATGTCCTGATTAGATTTAAGGTGTTTTGCCGTAAAGGCTGAATGTAATTTTTATTGGAGCCGGTATCTATGAGGAATTTAAGTATTTTTCCATCACTTGTCCTACATACAAAATAAGGAAGTGATGAAGCGTTTTCTGAAGAATGGATGTCAACAAATTGTTTAGGGTCAGAACAATCTTTTTCTTGACTTTCATACTCTTGTTAATATTCCTGCCAAAATTGTTCATCGCTAATTTCCTCTTGCAAAAATTGATCGTTATTATCCATTAGCCTATTGTTTGTATCTTGAGAGATATGATTCACTCTCTGATATTTATTTGGGAAACTTTGTTTAATCTGGTTTGATGGTGGCGGTGGTCGCATTCCTGAAAATGAGTTGAAATTTGGTCGATTTATATAGTTAACGCCTCTTGATTGCTGTGAGCTATCAATTTCCATAGGAACCGGCCTTGGAAAAGGTTTTGGGGCGACTGGTCTTGGTGGTTGTAAATTTTGGTTAAGATTTTGAGAGCGTATGATGCTGTATGTGGATTAAATTGTGGTCTTTGAATTTGCGGTACTTGTACCTGAGGTGGATGAAATCTTCGATTTTTGTTTTGGTTATACGTGTATTATGGTCTATAAACTTGGTTCTCAAGTTTCATACACAAGTGTAGAGCTTGTGGTAAATCTAAAGGCTCTTTCATACCCAAAAGTTTTGGAAGGTCGCCGTTTAGGCCTCTTATAAACGTATCCATTGCTTTATTTCTGTAGGTTTGCGTTAGCAAATGTAAAGCTTCCTGACCAATCTCCAAACTTGATATTTTATTAAGTATAAGTGAGAGATGGTTATAAACCTCCTGGTAAAATTGTGGAATTGAGCTCTTTCCTTGCACTAGAGATGCAAGCTGACACTCAAGAGTCGTAATGTCACGTCTGTCCGCATAATGGAGATTCGGACAATAGGAAATTGCTTTCCAATCCAAGGGCACATTATACGATTCGAGCATCATATCTGCGTTCCCTGTTACCTTGTTTCTTATGGTATTAAGAATACTATAGTATTTTAGAGTTCCTTTCATATTTTCATAAATCTTAAGGACGCGGTCTACGCTTTTCCTCCATGAACTGAATTCCGCCGGATTTCCTGAAAAATCCCTAAGGCTTTTCACGATGTCGGGTATTCTGTCTAGGTCTCCTATTTATCCCAGATGTTCCGGTCTAATAGTCTCGTCCGTAAGTATGCTGTTTGGGCTGTTACTAATATTTTCCTGAACTACTTTCCCAACTGCATTGTTTATAAGCCTTTTCTAAGTCTGACTGTGTAATTGGTATACTAGCTTGTGTAGAATCACGCTGGGTATTTGATACACCAGGTGTCTCTAAGATACTGGGTCTAATTAGATTACTTGGATTCGACATATTTTATTAAGTTATTTTAGTTTTATGTTATAGTCTTGATTTTATTATTTATTCCCTTCTGGAAGGGATGTTCTACTCTGGAGGGTCTGGAATTCAGATTCGCAATGTTGAACTTTTTTTATAATTGCAAAAAATTTAATTTTAATTGATTAAGGATAACCTATAATCTAAATTGATTAATTTAATTTGAAACAATCTGGAGGGTCCCGTAGGAATCGCAGATTTTCACAAAAAAATTATTTAAATTTATAGATTACGTTTCTTTTAAAAATTTTATTTTGATATTTTTTTACGAAATTTTTATTTTTCTTTACTTTAATTTTAATCAAAAGCTAAGTTGCTTTCAATTTTTTTTTTAATTTATCACTTTTCTTTCAAATTTTATCTATTTTTTTTATCTTTATTTAAATTTATTTTCACTTGCTTAAAAAAATTTCCTTAAAATATTACTTTTCCTTTCTTCACAATTCTTAAATTTAATCTTAAAAATACTTCTTACATTATTATTATGATCTTCATACAATGGTGACGGCGACTACTTCCTTTTTGCTGTCCGCTACTGGGGGTCTACCACTTCACACTCTCTGTGGGGTAACGTTGAGTCCTCTTTGGGCTGTAACGTTGGATGTGGCTTCCTGTTGCACTACTTAAGGGCTTACGTAGTGTGATAGCACTTCTTGAAGGCTTTGTTTTATTTTTATTTTATTTTTTATTATACTTTATTTTCTGTTTGGTTACAAAATTGAACTCAACTTTAAAGCTTAAAATTAATATTACCTACGATTTAACCAAATTTTGCCAAGGCATCAAATTTCCGTTGAAATAACGTGTACGCAAAATTAGCAAAATGATGACCGTAAATAAGGTTGAACTATTTCGCAACCAATTGTCAGCAATTTAATTGTTTTTAATACACAAAAAACTGCCTGTTGCGAAGTTTCAACATTTGTGGCGTTAACTTATATATGTTGACAAGATTTTAAATTTTATTCTGGAGTGAATCTCAAAATCGAATCTCAAATGAGTGAATCTTAAATTTATTGACTCAAAATCATTATTTGGGGATGTAGGTGAATGTTGAATGGAGTTGTGAACAAGAAGAGATACACTACCATATGAATTAGAACTGTTATAATTACATCGTAAAATTTATAGGTATTGGGATATCTATATTATTATTAATATGAGATTCTTGAATTGAAATTATTTTAAAATCATGTTTTCTTAGTGCCTGGAGTTCATTATAATTAACTTTATATCCTCTAATATTCCAAATATTAAAACAATACATAATGACAAAAAAGAAGGTAAACGAATTAAATGCAAATGATATGAAAATTTCAATTTAGATTAAATTCTGTATCCTAATGTCAACATAACAACCAACATCTAGTGCGTCAAGCTGGGCGAAAAAATAAAAAAGGGACTATAAAATTAGCTCACATTATCTTTTACGATAATGTAGTTCTGTGCCAGACTCCCATTAAAATCCACATCCCAGAAGAGTACTTACTTACATATTTTTGTCGTATCTATAGTAAACAAAGGCTGATTAGTTGGGATCAACCTGTTCGGGGGGATCACTTGAACTTTCCCCCCCCATCAGATTACAATTTAATTTTTTGTGTTTTCGATGTTTTAGTGTTTTATAACTGTTCTTTAATAAATTAAATAATACGAGTTTACTTGTTAGCTTGTAAATAAATTTTTTTATTATTTTGTTTTGATGCTTATTCACTCAAAAGAGGTAATCGAAAGTACGCACAGGCAAAGATCACGTCTAATCGTGTCAACTGACAGATTGATAATGACCACTAAAGTATACTCAGAGAAAAGGCAACAGAAATTCAACAAAAATAACCTTAAATCAGCAAGAAACAACTTTGAAAGCTAGCCAAGGTGGAAATTCGTAACTTCAACAACGTTCAACGTAAAAACAACTGAGACCTAAAATCAGTGTGGAAACAACTTTGATTTTAAATTGCTAGTATTTGTTTTTACTTTGGCCAATCTCAAATCAAAAATGAAATTTTTAATTCAAAAACGAGCAACGTTTGTTTCAAAATAGAAACATTTTTAAATCAAAGTGGAAAATATTCAAATCAACATAGCACAAATTTCCTTATAGGTGTAGCTTCTTCAAATCGAGCACTTTGTACTCAGGCTATTTTTATATTTTCTATATTATATTTTCTTTCCAATCTTTATACGTTTTTAATTTAAAATATAATTTATTTTTTATACATTTTTTTCAAAGTAAACAATTTACAATATCATTTTTAAAAGGATACGAAATACATAAATTTCAACATTTTCTGCAGTTATTTCGGATGGTTCAAACAAGCATTTGTATATGTATGCGAGAGAGAACATCGTGTGTATATAGTTTGCAATGAAAGTACTACTGATGAAAGGGGAATAGAATTTTAAAATTTTTTTACATAAATATACACTTAATATATATATTTAAATTTTTGCTAATTAATACATTTCTATTTTGTATACTAAAAACCAATAAATGAATAAATATTTCAGGGAGCGCCAATAAGTTTGGTTAGGCTTAGTGTTCTTAGTATATTAAGGCCACTAGAGTATTCTAACGGAGTGGTCAGTGGTCGACAGGTGGATAGCATCAAATAGGCTGTTTGATCGTTAGATTTACAAGGGTCTAAAATGGGTATTTATTATAGGCTATCGTATAGATTGCTGAACTACTGCATCGTTTTCCATACAAAAATACTGTCTAATAAGTCAACTCTGTGATGGCAGCCGTGCGGCACTGCGTGCGGGCGGTGAGATTTAGATTGATTAGTGAATGTGGGACTGCTCTTATGAACCATTCTGTCAGATTGTGCTAGGTACTAAGTCAGAGCAGTATCAGCAGCAACAAAGTTGTCAGCGAACTGCCTAGAACGTGTTCGGAAAACAGGTCTTTCTTTACCTGTGAAATGATTGATAAGACCACTAAAGAGATTACTTATCTTTAGAAAGGCAAGAGAATGGGTCTTTGTCAAATCCGAAGGCCCAAAGAGTGATAGAAGTGACTGCAAAATATCCAAGGCCTATGAAACATTAACTAAATATAAATTTAATTTAAAGAAAATCGATTTTATTTTTCAAAATATGATGAACCCTATTAAAATATAATTTTTAATAAAAAACAAGGTTGGATGAATCTTAAAAAATGTTAAAATATTTTAAATTATTTTTGATTTTAGAAAGTTTTTTTTTTTTTTTTTTTTGATCATTCTGTTAAATTTTTTAACTAATTTTATACATGTGAAAGAAAGCTATTTTGGTACTTCTGGTACTTTTAATGGCAAAGATAAATTTATAGAATATATGTATGTAAGTAAATTGTAACTTATTTATAATTGTGCTTATTTTCTATTTTCTGCATTTAACAAGCAATAAAGCAATAAAAAATGTCCTACAGAATTGTTTTGGATTGAAGCCAAATAACTTCTCTGTGTGCTACAAACAATTATATGAATAGTTCAACCACTTTCACTATTGTTTAGAACTTTTTGTTGTATTAGTAAGCATGTCATGCATAGCGGTTTACTTTTTTGTTATATATGTATGTTTCTGTTTTATACTTTTGTATGTATGTATTTAGTATATACAATTTCTATTAAACTTATCAGCAGCAGTCAACCGACCACCTCATAAAGTGAGCTCTTCTTCAGTTTTCTTGTTTCGTTCGCTTTTGGCCACCAAAAAACAAAACTATTACCAAACAAAGAATATACAATATGTATGTAGCAGTGTGTGTATAAGCTCAACATTAAGTTTCATTATATATTTTTTGTTTCCTTTTCCTTTGCTGTTGATGTTCTTATTTTTTTTAATAAATTGTATGTTGAAAACTGAAAAAATGTAAACTAAAGCATTGAATGTTATATGTACATACATATAGTATTTTTTTTACAAACAAAAACTTTTATTTAAAATACACTTGCGAAAAACATTTTATAAATATAAAATAATAAGTGTCCAAATTTTAATTTGAAATGTAATCGACAACAAATTAATGAACAAAATGTAATGCCTATTCTGTTTGGAAAAAAATTCTATAGCATCTATGGCCATGACGACAAGCCATATAACAGCTTTCTGTCAATCCAATTGCCTTAATGTCATGAATTACAATAACCTTCAATTGGTAAAAAGTTTCTGGGTTGTTACATTACTAATAGACTACAAACGTACGACCAAAGAAAATAATCAACATCGTCAGGGTTGTGAAAGCCAAGAAACAGATCTGACTCAATCAACAGATATGATTATAAAATCACCGGCTCCTTCATATTCATACTTGCTCTGTTTACTTATTGAACTATTTATGTATCTAGAACAACAATACCATAAATTTGTTTTTATATTTTATATGGATAGTTTATCGAATTTACTTAAATAAATACATTTTATAATTTTATTGCCAAAGAGTGCTAATAGGAAAATTTAGGCTAGGCTCGATTCCACGCCATGCAGCTTGTATATTAGTCCACATTTCGAAACGTAGCAACAACAACTCTTCTGAGAAATTTCCATAGATATACGATGGGATTAAGACAGGGTGACTGGGGCGGCGTTATAACCGTTGTCATTAGTCTGTAAATCTGTAAATACTTGTCTGTGGTCTGTTTCAACTGCTTTAGCGAACACAAAATCCACCATTACAGTTTAAGTCACTTCTAGTTTGGCTGTCGGATTGTAAAGACGAGTTTTTTTCAAAGCGGAAAATTTTGAGTTGCTTCAAACTATCATGTGTGAAAACCGAGTGCTTTGCAAGTGTTAGTGATGAATTGTGAAGAGTTGTTGTTACAAAGTTGAGACTCCCAGGGGTAATTCTGTGGTATCTCAGTTTTTGACTTCAAGGTCAGTAACAATTTGGGGAAGTGAGGTTAGATAGGACTAACGGAGTGGAGTTACCATACTCGTGCGGTGGGTTTTGGTGCTGCCAGAGTGTGTTTTTGTTGACGGTTTCGGCGTGTTTATTGGACATTGATTTTCGGGTTGTATTTCGGTTCGGGCGTGTTTATTTGGAATTGGTGACGGACTTGGCTGCGTTAAGTGACTTCCTGTTGGCTGTGATTATTTTGACTTTGGTGAGTCGTTGGATTTTTGAATTTTATATTATGCCTCCTGCGGGGAAACCTCGCAAGACGGCGAAGGGTGATGCCTCTGACGCTGCGTCTGGGGCAGTCACTGATGCGGTGATGGGGCACCCTCCACCTGCGAAGTTTCGTCTCCGTCATACGGAGAGCGAGCTGAGCAGTTCGGGGTCTGAAGTTAAGGCGAATGGTGGTAAGGCGACCACCAAACGTTTTAAGCCTGCTGCTGTTGTTGATCCTGCTGCTGTTGCTGCTGATGTCGTTAAGAGTGGTGCTGGTCGCGGTTCTGCTGTTGGCGCTGCTGCTGGTGGTGTTGCTGGTGGTGCTGTTGGTTTTGGTGTTTGTACTACGTCGGATGCTGATGCTGCTGCTGCTATCTCTGATAGCTCTGCGGTTGGTGGTGGGTTCTCTGCTGCGTTTCCCACGTTGGCATCTGTTGGCAGGGAGAGCAGACAGTGTAAAAGGGCTGTGGCTTCGGCTACCGCCTTTCCTATTGGCTGCGATGCTGGTGTGACTGTGGCTGACGTTAAGGTTGTCACTGACAGTTTCCGTGAGGTGCTGTTCGGTGAGAATCTGAGTGCGGAGACGATGGGCAGACTCATGAGCCAGGCTGGTAGATACGAGGAGTTGGTAATGAGACTGTTGGTGGACAATGAGCGGTTGAGGGGTAGGCTGGACATCCTCCAGTCTCCCAGATCGGTTCAGTCGATGACCACGGTGCCAGCTCCCGCTGCTAGGCCTGTTTTTCAGGCCCCAACGGTTGCTGCGATTGTGAGGGCACAGGGTGTCGCGGTTCCCAGGCCTACACCCAAGCCTGTGGAAACCTGGTCGGTGGTCGTTCGTGACAAGAAGAAGGGCGCAACTTCCAAGCAGGTAGTGAGTAAGGTTGTCGAACAGGTCGGACCCACCCTTGGAGTTAGAGTGCACGAGATGCGGCCGCTGAAGAGGACCAGTTGTGCGGTTATTCGTACACCTTCGGTAGCGGAGAGGTCGAAGATTGCCTCAAACAAAAAGCTTGAGGAGGTCGGCCTGGAGGTGGCTGTCAGCGATAAGCTTGATCCAAGGGTGGTGGTTGCCGGAGTGCACGCGGCGACCACTCCCGATGAATTTATGTCTGAGCTGTTCGAGATGAACCTGAAGGAGCGTATGAGCTATGAGGTGTTTAAGAGGAGCGTTCGTCTGGTTACCAGTCCCTGGAGGTCTGACCCTGCCGGACAGGTCAGCGTTGTACTGGAGTGCAGTGAGCGTGTTGCGAACGCGCTTCTTGATGTCGGCAGGGTCTATGTGAAGTGCTTCAGGTTGCGGCCACAGGATGCGATCCCGCACTGCTACCGCTGCCTCGGCTTTGACCACCTGCAGCGTGAGTGCAGGATGGGGCAGGACGTGTGTAGAAAGTGCGGGATGATGGGACATCTGGCCTCCCGTTGTGTTAACCCGGTGGGGTGCCGTAACTGCGAGATGAGGGGCCTGCCAGCGTACCATAGTATGCTGTCGTTTGCGTGTCCCACGTACTCGGCTATGGTTGCCAGGGCGAACGCCAGACATTAATGGAGTTGCGCCTTTTGCAGCTGAATTGTCAGCGCTCGAAGGCGGTGACGTGCGAGCTTGGGCAAGCTATGTGTCAGCTGGACGCTAGATTTGCCCTGATCCAGGAGCCGTACTTTGCGAATGGTGATGTTAGGGGGATTCCGGGGGAGATGCGCGTATTTACTGACGGTGTGGAAAGGCCGCGATTGTAGTTAGGGACAGCGACGTGGACTGTACGAAGTTAGTTGATAGCCAGCTTGGGGTATGTGTTAGGGTAAAAGGGTGGTTTGGGGAGATGTTTCTGGCTAGCATCTACTGTAGGCCTGGCGTTTCATTGGAACCCTATCTAGGGTGTATGGATACAGTACTACTCGCGGCGAGTAGTATTCCGGTTATCCTCGGCCTAGATGCGAACGCCTCCTCTCGTATGTGGTTCAGTAAGATCTCCAGACTTGGGTCTGGACATCCGAACCTTATACGAGAAGGAGTGCTTAGTGAATGATGTGACAGCTGCGAATGGGGCGGCAATTACTGCTTTAGACTTTATTTGGAGAGTTTGTGACGATTGGGGGATAAGTGACCATAATCTCATCGAGATTAGTGTTACTTGTCCACAACGGACTAGGGAGACTGGTGGCGTTTTACGATGGCGAACGCGTGACGTTGATTGGGACCATTATCGGTACTGTTTTAGGGAGGCATTGTCATCGGTGCCAATTGAAGACTTTAGGCTACTAACGATTGACGACCAGGTTGACAAGATTGTCCGGACGGCATCTGCGGTGAATGATGTACTGTTGGGCCGAGCTCAAATGGTGGGCCGAGGGTCAAATGGTGGACCCCTGAGTTAGAGACGATGCGGCGGCGCGTTCGACACCTCCGGAGACGTTTCCAGAGGGGTAGGCGTACCAATGCTGAAGATCTAGCTCAGCGTAGAACCGAGTATCTGGGCAGCCTTAAGACGTACAAGGACATGATTGTTACAATTAAGGAGGACGAGTGGAGGAGATTTGTACAGGACAATAGGGATGACTCCTGGGGTAGGGTTTACCGTATCTGCATGGGTAGAAAGAGTCAGGTGGACATAGGATGCCTCCATGTTGGCGACACAGTGTTGTCTTCATGGAGGGACTGCACGGACGGATTGTTGGGGGTTTTCTTTCAAAGGGCGGAGCCAGGCAACTATCCTCCCCCACCGGTGGAGGTTGCTGACCCTCCAAACTTGGAGAGGTCGGAAGTAGATGACTGTTTTTGTCGGGTGAGAAGCAGGAAGTCCCCAGGTTTGGATGGGTTGACCGGAGAGATGTGTAAGAACATTTGGAAGGCCATCCCTGAATACCTGGAGGCGGTGTACGGTAGGTGCATTAATGAGGGCTACTTCCCGAAGGAAATGTGCTCGTGTTGTGGTACTTCTTAAGTCGCCTGATAGAGTGAGGAGTAATCCTCGCTCTTATCGTGGCATCAGCCTCTTGCCAGTATTTGGAAAAGTGCTGGAAAGAATCATGGTGTACAGACTCAAGGAATGCTACAGCGAGGGCCCTTCATGTTATCAGTTTGGTTTTAGGGAAGGCAAAGGCGTCGAAGACGCTTGGATGCATGTGAAGAGTTCTGTCGAACAGTCATCTTCGAAGTATATGCTTGGGCTTTCCATTGATTTTAAGGGAGCCTTCGATTATCTTTCGTGGGACAAGGTCTTACGAAGGATATCGGAGGTTGGCTGTCGTGAGATGGGCATTTGGAGCAGCTATTTCGAGGGTAGAAAAGCGTGTGTTGTTGGATCCTTTGAAACGGTTTGGATGGAGGTTGTTCGGGGTTGTCCGCAGGGGTCCATCTGTGGTCCATTCATCTGGAATCTCATGATGGATACTCTGTTTAGACAGCTCGGGCTGACATTTAAACTAAAGCCATCCGTATTGCTTGTGAGTGGGGTGTAGGGGTTGATGTGCACGTCGCAGTGGATAAAACGGTGATGATGTTGATTAAGGGCATATTGTCAACCGGGCGACCTCCACTCATTAGAATTGGTGACAACAGCATTCGCTATGTGACTCAGGTCAGGTACCTCGGAATAGTTGTAGGGGAGCGTATGAGATTCCAGGCTCATCTCACCCATGTCAGGCATAAACTGGCAGCTATTGTTGGAAAGGTTAGGCGCATATTGAGGAGTGATTGGGGACTCAGCAGGCGTGCGTCCGTATCATATACGATGGGCTTTTCGTCGCTTGTGCGGCCTATGGCGCGTCGGTGTGGTATAAGTCGGTCATGTCTGTTGTTGGACAGAGTAAGATTCTCACGTGTCAGAGAATTGCATTCTTGGCATGTGTTCCGGTGTGTCGGACAGTCTCTACCGACGCTTTGCAAGTTCTTGTTGGTGTGCCACCGCTTGACTTGGAAGTGGTGCGTCGTAGCATTGCTTTCAGGGTCAAGAGGGGACTGCCACTTGGGACGAACGATTGGCTTTCTGTTTCGGAGCTCGAGAATGGGAGAGATAGATATAAGGCCCTTTTGCAGGGGTGCCTCGTAGATAGGTGGCAGACGAGATGGACGAACAGCGACAAGGGTTAGGGTGACTTATGGATTCATTCCGGACGTTACGTTCGTACGGGAACACCCTGACTTTGGCTTTGGCTTGAGTCTGGGGTTCATACTGACGGGACATGGCTCTTTCAATGCATTTTTGCATCGAATTGGCCAGACTGAATCAGCTGACTGTCGGTGTGGGAAGGGAATTGAGGACTGGAGGCATGTACTGACTTCGTGCCCGGACTATGATGACGTTAGGGATTTAGATAGTACGGGTATTACTCATACTGGGGGGGTGTGGAATTTCAGTAAGGTATTGTTGGACGATCGTACTTAGGGTAGGCTGGGCGTTTTTGCCCTTGAGGTGTTTAGGCGTAGAAGGACGGCACTATTAGCGGAGGTTGAACCTGCATCACCATCTTAGCGGTCTCCTGGCTGGCCTTTTTCTGGCTTGGCGTCCTGTTGATGGTTGGTGTGTTATGCTGCTTACTGTGATTGTCTGCTGTTTGCTGTTTCCCGGCCTGCTGTTTGCGGCTTGATTTGTGGCTGCAGTTTTGGGTGTTGTGTTTTTGTACTGGTCTGCTTTTGACTGGTTGTGTTCTTGTTTTTGTGTATTGTGTCCGTGGCGCACGATGTCATTTTGAGTTCTCCCGTGAGGGTGGCTCCGTTTATTATTGTGTTGTTTGAGTGTTTCTTGTTTGTTGTATTCACCATCTTGGTCACCAGTCCAAAGTTGTTTGGGACTTACACTGGTAGTAGCATTTATGCTACGAAGCCTGACCGGAGGCTTAATTCTGGTGCCACGGGTGTCGGGAGCCCCAGGAATTTCGTTTCCTGCCCGACTTGTGGGAGCAACGTGGTGGCTGTGGTTTAAACCCAAATCGCGGGGAGAGCTATGCTGGCTCGGTGTGGAGTTACATTTTTAACCGGGTGCCGTGACCCATAGATCGGTAGGAGTTTAGATAGTCTCCGGCACCTCATCAAGGTGTGAGGTCATGTCCAAATAACATGGCTTTAAATTGGTACTCACTGGTGATTCTAATCATAGGTGGGGGCGTTGGTGGACGCATTATATTCACTCGTGCTTTGGCACCGTGAGGTAACGTCCTAGGGCAGGTACTCACGTTAAACCACTGACTTAATTATGGTTTAAGTGTCAAAATTTAAAGTTGGTTCGACAACTTTTGGTTGTAAATTCCTTCCTATCACCAAACCAGGTGACGAAGACCCTTAGGCAAAGGTAAAAAATTTAAAATTTATTTTCTTTGGACCGGATAGTAGGAACGCAAATTAGGCGAATTTTGTTCTTTGTATCCATTTAACAAAAATAAGCCTAATCAGTAAAAAAGATTTTTACGACGTTTAGGTTTTGTATTTAATATTTTTTTTTTTTTTTTTGCAAATTTGAACCCTTTCTTTGCCATATGAAGTATTTAAAACTCGTACATAGAGAGAAAAATCACAATTTAAAATCGATGTAAGTCGTTGTTGAATTAAAAATTTTACAATTTGAATTTTGTTAACGTTAATTCAAATTTTAATGCACAACATACATTTGTAATCTTAGTGGTATTTTCAGTAGTATAGTGCAAAGCTCTTGCAGAAAGCATACATCGAAGTCTGCTCTTTAGAACCCCAATACATATGTACATATATCTGTATTTATAAAGAGGAATATAAGACAATTGCATTTACTACCTAACATCCTAGCAGTATTCAGCTACGTATTATGCTGTAAATATTGTTTCAGCTGCCTCATATTTCATACGAAGAAGCCACGGTTTGATCAGGAATATAGAGCATCTACATAGCGGATGTTTATATTATAGTCTCACAACTATAAAAACAGATATTGCTTAGAATAGGAAATTCGAGTAAAACTGGTATGCTTACGATCATGACATTCAAGCTGTAATATCAGGAAGGGATTCAAATACAAATGATGGAACTTATTTCCATCCATACAACCAATTATTCCTGGAAAACGTGTTTTCGGATAAAAGGTTGTTTTATTTGTATTCTTTCCTCTTCTGTCCTCCCAGCGTTTATCCATTTCTTGAAATTTTTTTTTTCACAGAATTTTATAATTTTATTTATTTTTTTTTTTTTAATGCAGCAAACAGTGGGTTGCGACACTCCATTATTAAAATCATTATCAATACTTCCTTTTTGATAGCTTCCATCGGCAAAAATTCTCAGTGCGCAAAACAATTTAAGAATTGGTGGAATGACAGAACACCGGGTTGACCAATTTTAATGCAAGTAGTGTTCATTAGGAAAGTATCAGATCTGCTGAACAAACTATAGACAGGAAATTTTCATCAGAATTATATGTATTATAAGAAATCTGTATAAAAATATTTATTGTTAAAAAATAAAATTTAAAAATACCATTTTAATTCGTGAGCGCACAAATTCGTGAAGTTCATTAAGGCTTTTCTGTTTTTCAGCGTAAGTGGCATTCCTCTGTGTGGTAGGCTTAACACCAAGCTCTAAGTCATTAGGTAGTTTAAGCTCAGTTCCGAAAATAATCTTGGCAGATGATCTAGATGTTGAGTTATTGACAGCTGATCGGTGCGCCAGTAGAAACCTCGGTGTTTGTCTCAATCCTTCTGATGATCGCTCACTATTTTTCGCAAATATTACTCCAGGGTTCGATTAAATCGTTCTACCATTCCATCAGACTGTGGGTGAAGCAGCGTCATTCGAGTCTTCTTAGTACCGTATATCTCACACATTTATTTGAATATAGCAGACTCGAAATTTCTGCCCTGATCAGAATGTAACTGTATTGGAACCCCATAGCGGCATATCCAGTTGTTCACAAAAACGTTTACAATTGTGTTCGCCTCTTGATTCGGAATGGCATACACTTGTGGCCATTTGCTAAAATAACCCATCACGACGAGAACATCACGATTTCTGGCATTACCGCTAGGAAACGGGCCTGCTGCGTCCATCGCTATCCGTTCGAAGGGTGCGCCCGAGTTGTATTGTTGCAGCTGACCTCGGCTTCTTTCTACTGGACCCTTAGCTGCAATACACTGGGTACAGTTTGCTATCCAATGCTTGCTGACACCCAACGCAATAAAAACGTTGTTTTAATTTCTCTGGCGATATAAGCATCCATTAATCAACTTCAAACTGTCCAATTGTTCCTAATACGCTTTTGTAAGAGGACCTTCTGTTGATATTTCATTTCGGGTGGGCCGTCTGTCCTCTTCTTTTGCTGATATAATCTTTGCCAATATTGGGTCACTCACTTTGCACATTTCTTCATGCTTCCAGCCACTTATATTCATTGCAGAACTTCTGCCAAGTTTTTTATGTGTTCGTCGAATGTTCTGCCTATCACTATTATGTCATCGAGGTAAACCAGACAAGTCTTTCAATGGAGTCCTTTTAGTACGCGCTCCATAAGCCGCTCGAATGTGGCCAGCGCATTGCAGAGTCTACATGGCATAACTTTAAACTGCCACAAGCCACCGTTCGCACTGAAAGCAGTTTCCTCCTTATCCTTGTCTGCGATCTCTACCTACCAATACCCGCTTTATGGATCCAATGTAGAGAACCATCTTGTTCCAGCTAACGTGTTGAGCGTATCGTCAATTCTTGGTAGCTGGTAGCTGTCCTTTTTAGTGACATCATTTAGCTTCCTGTAGTCATTTAGCTTCCTGTGACAGACTCTCCAGTAGCTGTTCGTAGTCTGATACTATTGGGTACCTCACACTTTCCCTTCACTATATCAGATCTGATTATAGACTGTGCCGCACCGGTGTCTATAGTGGAGGTGTATTGTCTGCCATTAATGTAACCGCACGCTGTAAGATTGCTGTTATTTTTATGTATCACTGATATGGAGATTGTGGGGCCCTCGCTTGTGGGAGCTAGCTCTTGCCCATCAGTGCTAGCTCGCTTTAGTTTAACGGGGACTCTTTTGTTGTTTGATGGTAGTTGGCCCGTTTATTATTTCGCGGTGGTGAGGCGGATCTTGACCTCTTGCGTGGCACTTTACAGTTTCTTTGGAAGTGGCCACTCTATCCACAGTTAGAACATTTTAATTTTGATTTCTGCTCAGCTAGAAGCCTCTTGACCACCACCTCTGTTTTGTTGATTTTTAATCTCCTTCTCTGCCACAACTTCAATATTACGCACCTTGTGCTGTGATATCGTGCGAGCAGTCTCCTGCGCTAGTGCGAAAGCCACAGTATCTGCAAAGGTTGTCTTTTGTGTAGCACATACAGCTAGCTTAACATCGGGGTCTCGTATGCCGGTTTTGAGATGGTCTACTAGTGGATGTTTTTCTCCTGGATAGATAGGTAAGCTGCACCAAACTCTCGACTTCCATTGCAAAGACTTGAAGCGACTCATTAGCCTTTTGCGTTCGGCACCTTAACTTCATGCGGTACAAATCGCGTTTGTGCTCGTCACCAAATTTACGCTGTAACGCCAACATTAAGTCGTTGTAGTTGTTTCTGCGGCTGACTGGCATGGTTTCTACAATTTCTGCACCTTTTAAAGCTAAAATTAGTCCTAGAGCCTTCTCTTCATCGTTCCATCCATATTTACTGGCTACTGTGTCGAATTGAAATTTAAATGCCGCCAAAGGTGTACTACCATCAAAGCAGGGTGTCTTTATTCTGCTGGAAACTTCTGGTATGATTCGTACTGGTTCGGGTTTCTGGCACTGGAGACTTAATTTTTTCTTCCATTACATTAAATTTTTCATCAACAGTTTTCTCAAAATTTTTCATTCTTGTCTCCATACCATCTACCCTTTTGCTTACAGTCGCATATATTTGACGTAATTGCTCAGTTGTTTCTTCAAATTTATGTTCAAATTGTATAGTAATTTTTAGTCTCAGTTCCTCAAATTTTGTTTCAATTTTTGCCAGAAAATTCTGGTTTTCGGCTCTAGAAGAATCGCGTACTTCAGCCAAGAGTTTTTGATTATTTTATCTAGAAGTTTCACGTACCTCCGCAAAAATTTTTTGATTCTCGGCTCTAGAAGTCTTGAAGTTCCGCTCTACATATTTCTTGTACCTCAACCAAAATCATTTTGCTCTGTACCTGCATTTTTTCCATTTTAGCAGCCAGCAGCGACTTAACGTCTATACTACTTGTTGTTGTAGAGGCACTCATCTCAGGCTCATCTTCATCATCAAATTCGTGAGTATTGATGCTATGACAGCTCTAATTTATTTAATTCCCGTCTGAGCCTGTCCACTTTTAATTCTTGGAATTTCATTTTACTCCTTTTTTATTTATTTAATTTTATTTTTATTTTATATACGCAATCCCACTTCTGACACCAGTGTTACGTTTTAATCTTTTTAAAACGTTTGAGTTCGTTTAAATTGCGTTAAAACAAAATAAACACCGTTTTATTTTGTTGCTTTACAGTTATATTTTTATTTGCTACACAATAACTTTTATACAGTTTACAACAACTTCATATTCGCTTATGCAACACTTTTATTTCCGCTATAACACGTCTTTATCTTGCGACAGCAACACGATAATTAGCTCACATGTAGGTTAAACAGTACTTTATATACCTAATTGCCTTCCTTTTTTAAGGTTCAGGAAATATCGACCATCTTCCATATCCGTTAATTCAAATGACACAAAATATAACAAAATCCCACAATGCAGTGTTGTATTTTTATTTTCGTAACAATAAATATACATAAATAAAATTAAAAGGAAATAAAATATTTTTTTTATAACTTTTTGGAAATTACAAAAAATCATTATTCGCTAATTTTGGTCAAAGTTATGTACCTGCATTTAATTTTGAATAAAATCAGCAATAGCCAACCGATTTTCATGATTTATACATATACATTATATTATATATATATATATTATATTATATTATATATACTATATATATATTATATATATTATATTATATATATATATATATATATACATTATATTATATATATATATATATATATATATATATATATATATATATATACATTATTTTATTCTCAACATCTAAGCTTTAATTTAGATGCTTAACGTGTAAAATTTTCATTCCGACAAATTTGTTATGACTTTAAAAAAATAATAATAATTTTATTTTTCGCAACTAAGTTATGAATAACTTCGAAACTTGAAAATACAAAAAAATGTTATTCGGATGACCTATGGGAAATTTTGTTCCTAAACATTTGCTGGTACTTGCACTTAAATCGGTCAAATCGTTTTGAAGTTATGATGAAATATATTGACATAATTACCATATTCTGGGCGAAAAATTTGTCATGCTCATAAAAAAAATAAAAAATTTGTCCAATGGAAAAAAACTGAAAACACGTGTAGATGTTATAAAAAAGTAACATAGTCAATTTTAATAAAAATAATAACAATTAAACTCTTAAAGATAGAAATTATTTACTTTTGCAGTAGAAAAAGAGAAGAAACGATACTTTTAGAGCAACAATTAACAGGGATTAACACATCACAATAATTTCAAGCAAGTTTTACTGTACAGCATAGCAAGTATATTTTGTTTATGTTTTCTTCTCTTAAATATAAATAAATTTCTTAAAGTGTACATATAGAATATAATACAATATGTAAATATATTCAACTTTTAAAGAGGACATTTCATAAATAGTCTGTTTACATATCTGTACAGGTTTTTAAAATGTACTCGTATTGTTATTTAAAATGTGAAAGTTACTACTATACTCTTACATATAGATATTTATAGACATATGTATGTATTTATATCCATATGTATGCATATATACCATACATATGTACTTATTTAAAATTCATTTTAGTCGTAACACACCGAAAATTAATTAGTTTTACACAATAAAAGAATGTCTAACATTTTTCAAACTTTTTTATTTTTTACAGATTATTCATAGCGGTTCAACACCAAATAAAAGCGGTGCTGAATCTGGAAGGTAAATTTATTTCATATAAATTCTTTCACTCGCTTTTAAATATGCTTCTATAATTTGTTTTTATTATTAGATCGTAATTTATCTTTTTATTAACCCTAACCAATTTTAACTCATACAGCAAGAATTTGTTATAATATGTAAGATTTAAGTCTGAATTCTGTATGAAAAAGAACAGGTTATAACAACAAATTTTAAAAGAAAACTATTTTCACTTGTGATTTTGTATGTATACCATTAATACAGTAAAAAATTGTTTCGGTTTAAAAAGAAATTAAAAGAAAAGTTAATGTAACGGTAAAATTTATATAAAAAATAAGTAGAATGATCCACTATTTTGATAATAATTTCATTTGAATTTCTATACCATGTAAAATAATGGTGCACAGTAAACCAAAATTTGAAGAAATTAAATTATTTGATAAGGATTAGATTAAAGCAGGAAATACATATCTATTATTAACCCATTTGAAACTTTCCAAATCAGCGTATTTTTAAAAATTAACACAATGTGAACAACGTTGCAAATAGAGTTCAGACTTTTACAAAAAGTTTTCAAGAAAAAACTATAGCTAATCTTAATTCGAAAAAGTACTGTTAGAATACTATGAAGCGATAAAACTAAAATGGACAGGACTATAAGGCTATAGAAAATCGTGAAGCTGAACTACCGCTTTCAATATCGATTCATGTTGATCGAATAATTTTATTCTTTGCATTACTGCATTTGATATTGAGTCCTCGAACGAGTCTAATCTCTACACCTTTTTCGATAGTAAAATAGCTATCGTAAGCAAAAACAAAAATTTATTAATTTCGAATTTAACGAAAAATTATGGAAAATATATATTTTTTATTTATGTTTAATTTAAAACACAACAAATTATATTGTTTATATATATATATATATATATATATATATATATATATATATATATATATATATAAGATATATATATATATATATATATATATATATATATATATATATATATAAGACCAGCACCCAGGGGATGGCCCCTACTCATGCAGTGCATTGTGCTGGTACTAGGAAAATAGGTTATTGGGAGGAGGACAGAGGAGTAGTGTTTATGGACGTTAGATTTAAATTTACTCATGTCGTAAGTGGCAGGAAATACTTTCGCTGGAAGATTATTCCACAACCGAACAGTGCGACCAAAGAACGAATTCTCCCTATAATGCGTTGTGCGATTTACTGGACAATCAACTACAAAGGGATGCGCTCTACGAGAAATACGAGTACTACTTAAAAATATATGATTTTTGGGAATTAATTCCTTAATTTCGTTAGAACACATTCCGTTATAGTACCGATAGAACAATGAAACACACGCCACATTGCGACGGTGCTCCAATGAATCGATAGAGTTGGCTACCCTACCGTCATTGATGAGCATCTCCAAAATAGACTTTGAAGCACCAGCCCATACATGAGAGTTGATTTCCATTTTGGGACGGATATAGGTCTTGTAAATATTAAGGAGATCAGATGTGGTGAAGTATTTCTTGCACCGTCTCAAAAAACCAAGGCACTTGAATGCTTCTTTCGACACTTGAAATATGTGATTATTCCAACGAACGTCACAGTGAATTCTGATGCCCAGAACATCAAGAGCATCTGATTCCTCAATATCCACATTACCCATTGACACAGATGACAGCACACCACCACGCCTGTGTGTTAAAAAACAACATTACGTGCATTAAAATCGACCCTGTTCGCACGACCCCACTCGGAGACCTTCACCAGGTCACTTGTGAGTATGACGTTCATATTCATCCTTTTTACCCCAACCTCCAAAAGGCTCGGTCTACGATCAAAGGAATATGAGTGACAAATGTTGCTGTCATCCGCAAAAGAGTAGATAGGATTAGAAGTGAGAAGAAGAAAGTCGTTAAGAAATATTAGAAAAAGAGTAGGAGAAAGAACAGAACCTTGCGGTACCCCTGAGTTTACCCTGAACTCGTCGGATGAGACCCCATCTATAACGACTCTTCTAGAGCGATCTCTGAGAAATCTCGATATAAATGGAGAGAAGTGACTACCGACACCAAAAGCATTAAGTTTCGAAGTAAGAGCCTCGTGCCAAACTCTATCAAACGCCTTTGAGATATCCAGAGCCACAATCTTACTCTCTCCAAAACCATGAATGGACTTGTTCCACTTGTCCGAGAGCAACGCCAGCAGGTCACCAGTAGAACGGCCCTTTCGGAAACCGTACTGACGATCGCTAAGTAAATCGTTGGACTCCAGATATCCCACAAGGTGGTGATTAATCATACTCTCCATAACCTTGGAGAGTGTGGAACAAACTGCTATTGGACGGTAGTTCTCAAGGTTACTAGCCTCGCCCTTTTTGGGGATTGGCGTTACATTAGCAACCTTCCAGCAAGATGGAAAAATACCGGCGCGATATGACGCACTGAAAAGGTGAGCTAATGGACGCGCAAGCTTCGAAGAGCACTGCTTCAGGACCAGTGCTGGTATGCCATCCGGCTCAGAAGACTTGTTAACGTTGAGATTTGCAAGAACTCTTTTTACAGCACGAGCTCGAAAGAATATACTAGGCATAGTTACTGATACTCTTTCAAGTTCGGGCAGTGGTTGAACGCTCTCCGGCAAGTGAGAATTACCTGCAAACATTTCGGCCAAAAGGTTTGCCTTTTCAACCGGGTTCGTGAATGAGTGGTCATTCTTTATAAGAGCAGGAACCGAACTAGCGTTGTTCCTCAGCCTTTTAACGAATGACCAAAAGTTTTTACTTCCCCGCGGAAAAGTAAGAACTTTAGCACGAGGGCGCTGCTCGTATAAAGCCTTCTCGCGTCTAAGTACTGCAGCACACGAAGATCTCGCCTGTTTGGATGAAAATATCCATTCCTAGCCTTATTATATTCACCACCATTTCTGCCATGGCATCGACGTTTGAGTCAAGGAAACAAAGTTTCCAATTAAAATGCCCAAAAAAATCGTTCATCTCAGCCCACGAGGGTATTGTTCTGGTGCCCATCTACACACGATATATGTGTAGGTTCATTCACTAATTGCGCAAGGTGATTGTGCGCGCCAAATAACTCAACGTATTGGCCTTCCGGAGTTGTACGGACTGAATGGCGTAACCAAGACGAATTATGAACATTGAAATCACCAGCAACAACAATTTCACTGTTCGGATAATTCGAAAGGATACTCGATACTGAGTCGGAAAGAGAGTCGAAGCCAGATATGGTAACCTCTCTTCCCGCGTTTGGGCATCTATACAAAAACCCGAAGTGCAAAAGATGTGCCCTGATTCTGAACTTAACCCATAGGCAGTTAAATTCCGCATCATACATGCCAAGAGGTTGCTGGCATTGGTACACAACTTCATTGCGAATGTACATAGCAAGACCCCTATGAAAGTTAAAAAGGCACAGAAGGTGATACCCAGGGATATGAAAATCCTGTGGATCAGCATTTTCAGAAACCTGGGTCTCACATAAGGCGAAAACATCCGGCCTATGGAGACAAATGTGCGCATACACGGAGAAAAAGTTCGCCCGCAGCCCACGTACATTGCAGAAATCAATCCGAAAGCGTCCTGCCATTACGTAAATTGAACCAAATAAAAGAAAAAATAAATATATAAATTAACCACGAGTAAACAAAAATCAAACAAACCCCCTCTGAATGCGTACGACAAGGAAATGGGTTACTGCTGGTTGATTATTCAGCAGCCAGTGTTATACCTTCACCACTGAATAATCCAACTGCAACCCCTCCAAGTGGTTCGCACCCAAAGGTTTGGAAATTAATGCTGAGGGGAAGGGAAAGCACTATTGCCGATGGTAGGGCACATAAATAAATTCTCCCCTATGGATCAAACAGTCTTTCATTTTGCCGATGTTTATTCTTGCCCGTATTCGAATTAGTTATTGTCAGGTGTGTGTTTATTTTTTTATGTTAGTGTTTTGTTGTTTATTTCATTCCAATAATTTGTTCTGTTATTAATATATTGTTGTTTTCGTTCTTATTGATGATGTATTTTCTTGTTCCATTTATTATTATTTATATTGTGCTCGAGCTTGACACTTTTTTCCAGCAAGCGTGGCACCCGGTGGGTAAACATAATTCGAGCACGCTGAATGCAGTAGTACTAACCGTTTTTTAGGTTAACTCTTTTTGTCGAGACATACCGTTATTCGAAATATTGAACTTCCCATATTCCAAAAATAAAAAGAAAAAATGGCTTTATATGGCTTTGGAGTATCCGTCTGTTAATTACTACCTAAATTATATAGAGAACATAACCTACATATTTAGGTCACTGACACACCTAAAATATGTACAAAGTTTAAAGAATACAATGTTAAAGCAGTTTTAAAAAGTAAGAGCGTTGTTATGCGTTTTAAAATCGTAGAATTATCATGTGTTTGAGTTATTAGTTATTAGTTATTAAAAAATTGTATAAACTTTCTTTTGTATTTGCGAGATATTCTGCGACGAGTAAAAACATTTTTAAATAGGCTTGAAGTTCATTAAACAAGCTTAAGGAAAAGACAGAATTTGTTGGCCTAGCTTTTATAATTTAATAAAAAGTTCCGAGAAAACGTTTAATCGAGAGATAAATAAGAAAATAATGTTCTCAAAAGCATAGTAACATATGAAATAGAAACAGAAAAATAAGCGAATTTTAATCAAAATTCAAAATGTGGTTCATACACGAAGGGGTTAAGAAAACACTCAATTATTGTATTTATTAATTTTTTTCACATTTTGTATATTTTCATTTCGTGTTTAATAAAAATATATAATAATAAATTAAAGCCAAATAAAAAATTTTGGACTAAACAAACAAAAATCAAATAAATCTCGGTCACAACTTCAACAACTTAGAAAAACGTAGCTACGATCGTAATGCAGAATATATAACGTGTCCGCCATCTAACGTTTTTTTTTTTTTTTTCAACTAGTGCTTATTTCGTGAATGGTAACACTTAGCTCATGTCTGATTTAACAGATAATTAGTTTTGTCCTTCCGATGAATGAATATGGTTGTGCATACGCTTTTTTCGCTTCGCTAAATGGGCCTGCGATCGACTTACAGAAGATGCCGATTTTGCCAAAAAAAAATCATCTTTTCAGATGAAGCTCATTTTGATCTTGGCGGATATGTAAACAAGCAAAATTGTCGCATTTGGGGCACAGAAAACCCGCACGCATACATTAAAAAGTCGATACACCCAAGACGAGGCATAATTCGAAAATGAGCAAGGAGTGGCCGTTACAGTCAATGGCGATCGTTATCGGGTCATGTTGAACAAATTTTTGTTCACAAAATTTGAAGAGGAGGATATTAGCAACATTTGGTTTCAACAGGACGGCGCTACTTGCTACACAGCCGAAGCTACACTCGATGGTTTGCGCCCTGTTTTCAAAAAAAAAAATTATTTGGCGGACTCTATACAATCGATAGAAATTGGACGAAATCGAAACGCATATTACCATAGATGCTCAACGGATAAAATTTCGGTTCGGATCGAAGCGCAGAGTAGGAGTGATTATAAACAATTTTGCTGTATGAGTTAATAGTGGTTGGGGCAAGTACTAAAACTGTTCTTTCATTTGTTTATACATTATTGTTTCATTCGTTTATACATTATTTAATTTTATGTTAATTTTTTTTTTCTTTTTTATTATTTCAGAATATCATAACTTACTGGACATTTTGCATAATTTTGGTAGCTGTTTTATTTTTTATTTTTATTTTTTAATTCATAAGTAATAATTTATTTGTAATTTTATAACAATTCATTTTTTTATTTAATTTGTTGGCATTGTTAAACATATAGTTAACATTTAATTGTAAAGTAAATTAATTGTAACATAAAAAGCATTTAAAAGGCAGCATATACATGTTTGATAATTATTTTGTTTTATTTAATTTTCTATTCTTGTTAATATTTTTTTTTTATCGTAATACAGCTTTGATATTTTGTAACGTTTTACATATGTAGACTTAGCTCTAGTTTATTATATTGAAAACAAGCGCAAATAAAGAGGCTTGAACTGTAGAAATTTAAAAAATAAGTTATAAATTAAATCTTATATTTCTTACAACCTTGCAAAAGTTCTTCCGCAAGTTACTTCCTAGTGTACACATGGCTTTAGTTGCTCTATATGTTGCACACCTTTCTAATTGTCCTTTTTCATTCCATTTTGTCTTGAGTTGTTTATAGTGGGAGGTGATATTTGGGTGCAAAATAAGCAATATTTTTTCTTTACGGTCAGTGAAAGTTTTCTTTACTGACAGATTTTTCTCAGAGCAATGTACACAATTATCTACGGGGTAAAACAGGATATTTTTAACGTTCTTCTATAGGTTTACATACCAAAGCTTTCTATTTCCCATTAAAGAGAACAGATCAAATGTAAAATTTTAAATATCTACATAAAACTTTTTTATAGTTTTTATTCTATTCAACATTCATTGAGTGTTTTTCTTCTAATATCCATGTACATACTTAGTTACTCCTATACAATTTTAGACTATATATTCGTTTACTTCAGTAAGTCGGTATGGTATCGTAGATCTTTGATTTTATCAGCCATAATTGTCATTTCACCTTCGCACCTAATATGTACACTAGGGCTATAAGCAAATTTTTGGCATAGTACGACGATGTGGGTAATGTTTTATTAACGAAATACATTATCTTGAGTTATTTTGCAAAAAAAAAAAAAAAAAATACATTACGCACCAAATTTATTTTCTAAGTCAATAAAAAGAAATCTTTTATCTTTTCAATTGGGTATAACTTAGACTGATATTTTGGTATTAGTATATATGCTAAAAGTGCAAAGATGCCATCGAATGCCATTGTATTTCTTCTAGATTTTTGGACCATGCCATCTCATTGCACACAAATACAAATTTAATATTTAATTGCTGTCGGTGCGTGAACTTTTTTGACGACAGCGAAAAAGTAAAAATGTATTTTATAGTTTTTAATGGCCATTCGACTATACTATGCCAGTTTTTATATTTGCAAAAAAATTAAAAAAGTTGTAGCCCTAATGTACACCGTTGACTTTGTTTTCATGCTAACTTATTGTGACCAGTAAAAACTTTGTATACATTTTGCCTAAGATAGTTAAAATTTCCAAAAGCTTATGGTGAAAACCTTTCCATAGTCTATGAAGCATAAGAAGATATCCTTATGAACCACAATTTTAACCAAGTGTGTTTGCATAGGAGAGTTGCCAAGCCATCCCCATAACGGAATTGGGTTCTTTTTATTTGTTGTTCGCATACGTTTTATAAACTTTTTCGGATTATTATAATAGCACCTTTTAGAACTTTACTTGTAAGGCTTTTTCTGGGATAAAGTTATGATGATTGAAACTGAATTACATACATAAATTTGGGTGGTTTGCTATTAAAACTTTGTATGGGAATTATATAGTTCGGGTCACAATTGTGGGTTGAGTTATTAATGAGAGAGTGAATTACATGACATCAAATCATCCGTATGCCTCATTCACCAACAAGGCAAATCAGTGCATATTCAAAGATTGATAAAAAAATATTACTTTTCTAATGCCACTAATATGAATTTTCAATATATTTTACAATTTTTAAATATAAAGAGGTCTATAAAATTTTAAATAAATAGCCCAGAAGTATTCAAAATATTCAAAAATTAAATAATTAAAAAAAATACCAAAGAATCAAATATACATAACAAAATGTAATATACTACATATAAAGAGGTCGAAAAGTTATTTAGAAAAGGTGTTCACTTCAATTTGCAAGTAATTTCTTAAGTAAGTAATTTATTAACTCTTGTTTTTATAATAAAATTATAATTTATTATAAAATTAATTAGATAATTACAGTTGCTTTAAAATCTTTTATACTTAATCAATAGTTACAAAAACTAAACCAGTCGTTATTTAGTTAGCGTGTAACAGTAGTCTTATTACCTAAGTACATAATTTAACTTGAAACCGCATATATGTACACAAATTTAATAGTATACAGATTTTGATTTTAGAGCTAAAAATATGTCTGAATTTAATATAAAGTTATTGATATATTACTTTTAGTAACCAGCAAACAACTGAGAATGTTAATGATAATTTACAAAACTTAAATTTAAACGACCATGAATTAACTGAACAAGAACCAGTAGTAAATGATAACCAGCCTGAACGGGAACAAGAACAAGATTTACAAACATCGGTAGATAATGAACCACCGCCTACTTTTACAGATGCCGCTTCAGAACTTGAATTGAATACAACAGATCATAGTGGCAATGAAAACGAACAGTCGTCTCAACCCCAAAATACTAACAATTCCATAGCAAATTCAACCTCACAACCCTCGAAAAACACATCCATCTTTGAAATGGAAAATCGCAAGACGGCACCCACATTTCATTTAAGTAAACAGCACACTGGAATGAAAAATCGTTCATATGGTGTAGGTATGGCTGTAACTCCCTCTTCAAAAATGGAATTCAATCAAGAAACAAGAGAAGACTTTGGTGTGGTTAAAATCAATCGCCCCATTGGCAAACAACCATTATCACCGAATGCTAATGAGGATACAATGTCCACTGTATCTTCATCTGGAGAGGGTTTAACTGATCAAGGCTATTATGATTTAAAGTTTTATCATAACAAATTGTGGTAATTTTAAATCTTAAAAGAATTATTATCATATACATACATATCGTTGGTCACATGTAGAAAGTTCCTACCTCAAATAATTTCAAATTTGCAGGTGAGAAATGTATTGGAATTATGTGTCTTTCTACATGAGACCAACGATATGTAAGTACATACAAAAATATATCTGTGGTCACAATCAATAAGCGCGTAAGTCGACTTAAGTCAATATGGGTTATGTACGCTATCATATTCTACTAACAAAACAATTTCTCTAACGATATTTTTCAAAAAGTTGTTAATAAAAACATCTTGACCTAAGTCGTAATGAAGCCCCATTACATTTATAATAAGCATACTTACGAAAATAAGACCATTATCGTTTTTGGTCTTAGTATTGTTCGTTTATCTTTAATTTTGCAACAATTTTTTTTTTCTAATGCACTTTCTCAACCTTTTCTGAAACACTTCTATCAGGGATGGAAAGTTTGGTACAATTGTACTTATTTAGCACTATTTGCAAGTCAAAAGTACAAAGGCACCCCAATGACTAATTTAGCACTATTACGAAATTTTTCCTATTACTTTTCACGAATGTGTTTTAAAGAACTGTATTTCATCGTTATCCAAATTTGTCCGTTTCATTCATTTCCATATAGCAACTTTTAGTTAAACATTCATTCTGAATTGTTTGGCACATTTTGCTCGATCATCTGGAAGAACTTGTAGCATCGAACGTTTTTTAACGACAATAAAAGTTCCGAGCGCTGGCGGATCTAGAAATTATCAAATCTTTAAAGAACAACATATCGCATACTAAATTATAAACGGTCACAACTCAAAATTCACGAATGTTCAGGAGAATTT
The DNA here is from genome assembly GCA_023159175.1 of Wohlfahrtia magnifica. Lineage (NCBI taxonomy): Eukaryota > Metazoa > Arthropoda > Insecta > Diptera > Sarcophagidae > Wohlfahrtia > Wohlfahrtia magnifica. The sequence goes on along the minus strand of JAKWBJ010000496.1, from coordinate 1,830,323 downwards.
TTTTTAAAAACATGTTTTAACATGGATACACACATAAAGAGGACAGTAAAGCAAATGAAATTTCCGTGGTCGTTAGAAATTTGACTTGCTAACTGGTTTATTATTATCTCCGGCACAACATGGTTTTCGATAAGGTTGCTCAACTGTAACCAATCTTCTACAGCTAAGAACTTTGATTAATCGTGGATTTATACAACAAAAGCAAACTGATGTAATCTATACCGATTTTAGTAAGGCATTTGTTAAAGTTAACCATAAACTACTGATAAAAAAATTGAACTGATGGGCTTTACTCCAAATTATCTTTTATGGATTTTGTCTTACCTAAGAAATAGGACGCAGAATGTTTATTTCAAGGAAGTTAACTCCAAGTCAATTTTTGTGTTAATTGGTGTTCCGCAGGGAAGTCATCTAGGACTATTGTTGTTTTCTTTGTTTATAAATTAACTGTAAAATATCAAACATTCTAATGTTCTAAAGTATGTCGATGATGTGAAAATATTTCTTAGCTACAATCAATCTACCGATCATAATTTACTATAAAGAGAGTTAGATGCGTTTTGTCCCTGGTTTAAATTTAACCTTGAGCTAAATCCGAAGAAATATAATTTTGTGTTTCTTTCGTCGACAGCATATATGTGTGAATTACAAATTGGATACTTTCTCGGATCTACATATGTATACTACTAAACTATAATACGAAACTTAATTTCATACAACGCTTGGAATTTATAAAACGTTGGGTGGAGGAATTTTCTGATTCGTATATCACAAAATATTTATTAACTTATCTTGTGAGACACATTCTAGAATATGGCACAATAATTTTGGATCTAACATATAAAGTTCGTTTAATTTGCCACCATACACTAGTTCAAAAGAACTCTTTTGAAACCGCCAATTCTCAAGAGCCGTAGAACTATGCTAAATGCCTGCTCCGATTTTCTGATTAGTAATATTTCATTTAATATTCCATCTCGTCCCACACGTCATTATTATCTTCTATCGGTTAATGTATTTAGAGAATATTACACTAATTCTGATCGTTTTTTAGTAAACTTCACAAATATGTTGATTTCTCTCTAAGTGTACGAGGGCGGATTGATATTGAAGCTACCTAAGTAGGAAAAAAAAATTTTTTTTTTTTTTTCAAAAACCATTCATTTCTCAACATAGTCTCCTTTTAGCTCAATACACTTAGTAAGACGACTTTCCAACTTTTTTACACCATCTGAATAATACGATTTTGGGAACTCCTCAAAATACGCATTAGTTTCGGTAATCACTTTTTTTTGAAATGAATATTTTTCCTGCGAGCCATTTTTTCAAGTTTGGAAACAGGAAAAAGTCACTAGTGGTTAAATATGGACTATAAGGTGGATGATCAACCAATTCGAAGTGGATTTCTCTCTCTCTCTTTTAGCATCGTATCTAATGCTGTGTGAACCGGTGCGTTGTCTTCATGAAGGAGCACTTTTTTCTTGTTTAAATGTGGTCGTTTTTCCTTGATTGCATCAACCAATTGATCCAATGCACGATAATACTCTTCTGTGATTGTGGATCCCTTTTCAAGATAATCGATGAGCAATATTCTGTGTGCACCCCAAAACACAGAGGCCATAACCTTGCCAGCCGATTTCGCTGTCTTCGCCTTCTGCGGAGCACTTCCACCAGCTTCCACCCATTGCTTCGATCGATTTTTGGTTTCAGGTGTGTAGTGGTGGACCCACGTTTCATCAACAGTTATTAATCTACGCCAAAAAGCAGCAGGATTATGCTTTATCATGTCCAAACACCGCTGTGAAGTGATCTATCGAACTCGTTTTTGTTCAACGCTGAGCAAACGCGGCACCTATCTTGCCGATAGCTTTTTCATATGCAAATGTTCATGCAAAATGTTGAACACACGTTCACATGATATGTTTACCATTTCAGCAATCTCACGGATTTTGGGCCGGCGATTATTCATATCGATATCGAGGATTTTCTTGATATTTTCTTCAGTAACCACCTCTTTTGGCCTCCCTGTTGATGGTATTGTTGCAGTGCTTGTACGGCTCCGTTTAAATTCAGCAATCCAATATTTTACCATATAATCTGACGGAGCAGATTCGCCGTAATGTTTATCAAGCTTTTCTTTTGTCTCCTTCGCCGTTTTGCCTTTCAAATAATAGTGTTTAATCACTACACAAATTCACTTTTTCCATTTTCCAAGAAACACAAAAGTTGCTTACTTCAAACGACTACAACAAATAAACTAATCGATGAATTTGGCTAAAATTTTAACAGCTGACGTTTGACAGATCGTAATTTCTAAGAAAGAAAAAGTTTTTGTGTTTGTGCTGCCATCTAGCGCTAGTTAGCTTCAATGTTAATCCGCCCTCGTACATATTATTAAGAGTAGATTAATTACACATTTAAATACTTTATGCATCATAATCATAATAGCTTGTAAGGATCATTGTATCCATAGATGAAAATAAAAAAAAAACAAATTTTGAGTTGTGACTGTTTAAGTTTAGTATGCGATATAGAGCGTGTACAAATGAATTTTTATTTGAATTTTTAGTTAATTTTTTATTTTAAAAAAATATATAGAAAAGAATTTGGTACAATCGGCTTGAACAAGTACTTTTTTCATAAAAGTTGTTACAATTTGAAAATCATATTTTGCATACTTGACTTCTATATACAAAAAGTTATTTTTTCTCAAAAGTATAATTTTCGACTTAAGCTGTTATTGCTTGGGACCACAGATATATTAATTCATAATTTTAGCATCTAAGAAAGCGTTTTGATATCAAACAGACAAGAAGTTATATCGCTATATTCACTTATAAAACTAGTAGAAGTATTAAATATCTTAATCAAAATTTTGGAAAACAAATCATATTACACGTGACTAAGAAAAAATATCGCTGAACACCAATAACTCTTCTTAGGTATCTCTCATATTTTAACACAATATTTAACATTATTTATAAAGAAATTTTTTGTTTAATGATATATTACAAAGATTAATAAGTTATAGAGTACATATAAATGCAAATGTTTATATACATTTTATTATACATATCGCATGCATAAAGCCTAGTACACTTCAAAATTGTGGAAAATGTTGTGCAGCATTCCTTTTTCGCACGAAAAAATTGACACGCAACCAATGTAGTCATTTAGCATTTTTTCAAAATTTTCCGTTTTTATGCCATAAAATTTAGCATATTTTTTACATTTGTAAACAAAAACCATATGTTTTCTCCAACAACATAACAAATGGAACATAAATATTATTAGAGACATAAATATTTTTTCACTTAGGAAATAATGAATATTTTTAGAACAATATTTTTATTTATTTATTGATATAAGTTCCATGAAAAACTAACAAGCTTTTAAATTGTTTTGTGAGCAGTTTTGATTTTTTAAGATAACCTTACACCAGTGCGGTACAACTGTTTCATCAATAACAAAATTTTTTCCGTGGTTAAAAATCACTATAACAACGATGCGATTCACATTTTCAGACCATTCCATGGGATTATAATAAAAGACTTATTTATTCTATGTTTTAGCAGTATTTATATCCCTACTGCTGCCTAAAATTTCGTACGAAATAAGTGAGTCTCATGTTATTTCGTAATTATTGCTAGATTTTTGTTGCAGTTGGAAAATAATGTTGACATACATATACATTACACATGTTTTTCGTAAAAAGAAGAGTACTGCTTTCTCAACATTATTTCACAATTATTTCGTACGAAATAATTTTATATGTAATTTAACAGCATTTCGCACGAAATTTTGAACACAATACCAGGCTTAATACCCATTTTTGAAAACGTTCAAACCAAATAAAATTATGACTATAAAACGAGGTTTAATTGAATCATCATAATATAAACAAATCCCTTAAACATAAGTAACACCTTACGTGTTGTTCTATTTTTATATTTTGCTTATTTCAATTTTGTTTGCCAGATACCGGCAGCTCGCCTACATTGATTTAATTATAAGTATTTCTTGTTACTGAGTATTTTGTTTCTTTTTGTAAAAAAACGAATTTAACGCACACTACTACATAAAAAGGATATAAATATATATTATAACAAACATACATACATATATTAAATAGTATCACAAATATACGCAAACAAGAAGTCTGTTTGTTAAGTCGAATGAGGATAAGAAGAAAAATAATAAAAAAAAATGCTAAGGACAGTCGTCTGCAAGAAGTTTGTATTACAAATTATCTTAAGTTATTGAGTATACAGTATTGAGTATATTTCAAAATTGTACTAATATATTTTAAGTCGAACAGTGTGATTAACAAGGCGTATTCTTCCTACTTGCATTATCGTTTATATGTCGTTGTTGTTTTTATTGTTGATTAGTTTCTAAACTTGTATTTCTGAAATTCTGCAACGGAAATAAATGAAATTTCATAAGATTGTATTATACATCTCTTTCTCCACGATTGTCAGCTCCTCAACTAATTTTTCAGCCAATCCCACATTTGCTAATAACTTGCTTTTGAAATTCTAATACATTTGGTACAGTTGGCTGGCTAATAACTAGGGTTTTACTTCCAATTTCAATCGTTTTAACTAATATTTGTTAAATAGATACTGCGGTTCATCAAAATAGAACCAGTTACTTTAAATAGTAATCTAAACTCGAAAATCAAACCTAAGTTCATTGTATTGATACCTTTCCTTCACGGTTTCAGTCAAGCACACAATTCTCACTTTATTGCTTGGTTCAATAGAATAGAATCACATTCAGTATTTATTAGATCAGTCGTCCGTTGCGATGAATTTTAAGAAAAAATAAAAGGAGTATAAAAGGACATTAAGCTCTCCGTAAAAGGTAAAAATTGATGCTTACCACTCTGAAGGATATCATTATCGGGAAATCGTTAAAAAGAATCGGGTTAAGCCATACTGTGGTAATGAATCATCTAAAAAATCGTTAAACCTATAATAAAAGTCTCAAAGGAGCTATACCCACACATCTTTAACAATACACGGCAATGTAAAAATTGATGGATTGTTTAAAATTCAGCTTAATCAATCTCTTAAATTAAGTATTTAGCTGAATTAAATGCAAATAAATCAGAAGTGGGCGCGATATTTTAATCAGAGGACAATCTACAGTAACGAAAACTGAAGAGAAAGCTTGAACTGAATACAGTTCGCTAACAACACCTTCAATTTGTAAAGGTATAATTTTGGCATTCCCTTCAGTTTTCGTAACTATGGATGTCCACTGATTAGCTCACTGTATAGTTTCATTTAGTTCGCGTCAACCATCTCCGTTTCACACTGAAGGTCAGCGAGTTTCTATATTAATGTATCAATTGGTTCAAAAACCATAATCTTTGCCATAATCAGGATTTTTTCACATCTGCAACCAACAGTTCCAACGAATATTTTTTTATTTTCCTTTACCCATTGCAATCACTGAGGAAATGTATTAAAGATTAAAAAGTATTCGATGAGAACCTTTGGATAAAAAGAATTATGAACTGAGTAATTCCTTTTGATAAATGTTTAGTACTAGTATTCTGTTTAATAGTTCGATATACCAAACAGATCGTGTATAAATTAGTTTCTTATTTAAAAAAAATTTATTATTGTTACAATAGTATAAAATAAAATTAGTAAAATTGTAAAGTTTAAATACACAAATAATAATTGTACTTCTATTTAATAAATTTCTTCCATTTACAGAAATCAATCATATGAAAAATAATTTGAGGATGATTTGCTCTAATTGAATATTAAAATAAAAGTATATAATATATAAAATAAAGCAATATATAAAAATGTATAAAATATTTATATATATACATATATATATATATATATATATATATATATATATATAATTTCCGAAATATATATATATATATATATATATATATATATATAATTTCCGAAATATATATATATATATATATATATAAATATATATAAATTCGTACCAAATAGCAGCGTCTAATTTTGAAATTAACCATGGCCCCATGAAAGTCAAAGTTTTAAGTGTAATTAACATGGGAAAAGTTCGGTTATTACTTTGGAATTTTGTAAGTTATGCACTAATGAACGGATCATATCGACACAAAGTAATCCAAAGTAATGACAGAACTTTTTCCATCTCAATTACAGTTAAAACTATATATATAAAAAAGTCTATATATTTGTATCTTCTATTATCTCTCTATATATTACATATATGTACGTATAAAGTTAAACTAATATTCTGCACTGAATGAATAGTTAAGAAAACATTTTCATAAATGTATTATAATCATTTAATAATTATAAAAAATAAAGAAACACAAAAAAACAAACAAAAGTTTTCGAGAAATTGTTTTAATTTATTAATTTATGTATTGGTTTGTATATTATATAAGTCTTTTAATATTCTTTATACTTTAAACAGAAATGAAATATGTATGTATGTATACTAATCAATTAATTAATAATGAATTTGTTTTTACAATCAAATTATAAATAAGATTTTTATAGGAATGCGTGAAGCGCATTCGTACTCATATTAATAAGTATTCTATATTTGTTACTGTGTTTTATATTTTTTTATTCATTGTGTTCATTTATTAAAATTCTAAATGTAATCAATGTTTGTTTTTACATTTTTGTTTTTTACTGGTTTACTGATTACTTTTATTCAATATGAAATGTTTAATAAGATTTGTTCCAAGTTCATTGATGCAAGAAATCTTTATCCATATAGTTGTTATAATCATCTTCATATTGTTGTTTTTGTTGTGGATCAATAGATTTATCTCTATAGCATTCTTCCGCATAAAGCGCTGCAGAAGATTCCCATTCCACTCACATATAAATAAAATTGAATCTAGAGAAGAAGAAAAGTTATATTAAAATATAAATAAATTTTATAATAGACAAAAAGTCTTTAACTATTAATTTACTAGAAAGCTATTGCCTAATTTCTTTTTTGATATTGTTTGAAAAAAAATGAAGTTCGAAGTAAATTTTTAAACGATAGGTAATAATTGAAAAATACCAACGCTTGCAAATATCTCATTTCTTTTATGAAAAAAAACTACAAGACCATAAACCAGCAAACCATCACCTTAAATGCAAACAGACGTATCATAATGAAAATCTGGCAAGTGTTTACCATAGCATGATTTTTAATACACTTGCTGCTATGTTTGCTAAGCTCAGATCTAGATGTATTCCCGACGGTTGAGATGTATTCCCGACGGTTAGATGTATTCCCAAATATTTAACTTCAGAATTCTAGGGAATAGTTTTGTTATTTATTTTAATAGCCGGATAAGACTCATTGCGTAAAATGAATGTTACGTAAGTTAATTTTTTTTCGTTAATCTTTATTCTTCATTGCCTCAACCAGGTCTCCAGCTTCATTAAATGGTCTTGCCAAATCCGAGTTGCTTCCTGCGGATCTTCACGAATGCTTGGAATAGCTGTATCATCAGCGAATGCCGTAGTGTGGGTACTACTACATGTTGCATATCGGATGTATACATAAATAATAAATATAGAATGAGTCCCAGTATGCTTTCTTGTGGTACTCCGGCCATGATACTCTGAGATTCGCTTACATGTTCGCCTTCCTTAACCTTAAACTTTCGTACAGTCAGGTATCTCTGTAATATGTTGCAGACATTTGGTGGTAAATTTTGTCTGTTTCTATATCAAGCCTTCATGTCATACCTGTCGAACACCTGTTATACGTTGGTAAAAATAGCGACGCACTATTTTTTTCTTTAAATGTCCTTCTAACGGCACTCGCCACTCTGTGTTTGTTCAATTCTGCTGTGCTTCACAAAATTACAAATTCATGATTTGGAATACAGTCATTTTCAGCTTCTTTATTAAGGCTTTCTCAAACATTTTTAATATATTAAAATATATAAAATATAAAATATTAAAATATATATAAAAATCAGCATAAAATTAGGTAAAAAACAACAACATAAAATTGCAATAAAATTTAAAAATAAAAGTTAACAAAAAAACAAAATTAATTTGGTCATAAATGTAGGTATAATTAAAGAAATGCAGAAAAACAAACAAAATACGAAATAGAAATTCAACGAATTTTTAATTCTGTTGGGCATAGAGTCGATAACTTTAAGGCAGTTTCAACAGCCGTGTTAGTTATAGCATATTTCCTGAACTTTTTGCAACAGTTCAGCGTTATTTTGTACATTTTCTTTTCTCAACCGATTTTTTAGGTCTCCCCAAAGATTTTCAATTGGGTTTAGACCGGGCGAGTGGCTTAGCCACTCCAGGAGTCAAATGTTATTTCCCCGAAGCCAAGAACTTACTAATCTGGAGGAGTGTTTAGGGTTATCTTGTTGAAAGGTCCAGTGTATCGCCATCACTTCGCTAGCAAATGGAAGCATGACTTCCTCAACCATACCTTTATAATCTTCTTTGGTTATTGTTTCGGGAATAGGGTAAATAGGTCCTACTCCATTCCTCCGTATTTGACTGTTTGTGTAACGCCTCTTAGTCTTCTTACATTACGCCTTGCGTCATTACCAAATAAATTTATCTTGGTTTCATCGCTCCAGAGAATATTATGCCATTTTTTAATACCTTCGGGTCAACATTACGAATTGTGATCTTTTGCAAACTTCCTCTTCTACGTCTGCCGTCCGTTTTTCTAAGCAATGGAACTTTGCGAGCTATTCTTCCTGGAAGATTAACGTCACACAGACGGCGCCGCACAGTTCTTGTTGACATTTGATGATCTATTTTAGCGGCGATTGCTTTTGAAGACTTAAAAGGATCTCGCTTAGCTAGCATCGTGATTTAGCAGTTCGTAATAGCGCTGTTTTTCTCATAGCACCACGTTTTTCTATAACTTTTTAAGGTTTGAGAGCATTAAGCACGAAATTTTTTGATCGCCCAAGTGCATCAGCTATAAATAAATTTATAAGATTTTTTATGTTCTCGAAGCTTTTGAATAAGTCTTCTCTGCTCCAATGCACAATGTTGCGATATACCCATCCATTGTTAATATTAGTATAAAACTCAAATCTAGTTACCTCAATATTAATTTTTTTTTTTGATAACAAACCTTTAAATGTTAATATTATCTATATGACCGATCCTCGTGTTTCAGGTTTGAGGATCATGGAGATAGTGATATTTTTCAAGCACGGGAATAATATTCTAGTCGTAAAACGGCATTAAATATGAAGAGAATTAATCTTCTAGACAAACGTGGCAGCACAATAATAATTTTATTAGTGAAATATCGGGTGCCTTCTTTAAATTTAAGTCGTTAGTAACACTTTTAATGTCATGCACCTTATCTCATCGGTCAGACTGCATTAAACCGTACTACTAAAGACGGCAATTCAACAACGTCGTCTGCAGTATTCGGTGTCAAAATTTGCTTTAAGTGTTCATCAAATAAGTTCACTTTTTCGAGATCATCTCTTGCCCAGTATCTACTCGACCTTAGCAAAGGAGGCCTGCTTAGTAAATGTCTTTTAAGGTTTCTCGCTGCTCGCAATAAGGATTAATTCGAACTTGCGGCAGCAAGGTATTTGTTTAAAAACGCAGTTCTTCTCGATTTCAGCAGAATTTTGACTTATTTGTACGCTCTTTTAATTCTTAGGCCACGGAGATCTAAATTGTTACTACACTCGCCGTATTCTCTCTTCAGCTTATTACTGTTCCACATCTGAAGAGAGAATTCTAGCAATTCTGACTTGGCAGGGAGGTAAAGCAGCGTGCTGACCAGCCAACTTGAGATTATTTTCGAGCCTCTTAATTGAGCGGTGCGTCTAATATATTTTTTAAAATTTCAGCCAATTTATTCAAGTGCCCATCTGCGCGATGCAACCAATTGAAGATTAAATTTCGTGAGAGCCCAACACAGTAACTATAGCAGGCAAGTGGTCCGATGTCAAATATAGTGAGGATTCAGCTTGAATCGCTTCACCAGGAATACTTTTTATAAAATTGAAGTCGATCAAATCTGGAATCTTGTGCCGATCAGTGGATAGATGAGTTGACACTTGAAATCATACTGTAATGATTTAGATATAATAATAATAAAATACGCCCCTTTGGGCTTATTGGGTAAGATCTCCAATAATCGGGGTCTCAGCGACTTAAAAAATATGCTTACTGCTCCTCAGTGATGGAATATCTGGGTTGACCAGATACACCGATCACCAATTTGTGTAGAAAATCCTGAATAAAAGTTGTGATAGCTTGAAGCTAGTCCTCGTAAAATTCGTTCATTAGATTGTGCTTTATTCTCGATTTAATTAATATCGCTTAACTTCCACATGATCTGCCTCTAGGATCCTTAGTATCATAAAAATGTAACTATTAATTTTTAAGAAACTCTTTGATGAGAGATGAGTTTCAGAGATTAGCATGATGGCTATTTATTTGTTTTATAAAAAATATCGAATTTCGTTTTTGTGTTGACGGATGCCGTTTTCATTCTAGAAACATATCTGCAGACAATCTATGGTTCAGCCTACAGAAGCATCTGCTGCAAACTCATATCAAATGGCACATTTTAGTGGTTGCTTTATACCATCCATTCAGATTTGTATAACATATTTAATCTTTTAAACATAATTTGCCTATATTATGAAGTAATATGAACCAGGTCAGATATTTTTTCAGTGTTCAATGCAATTCTGCTAAGACTTTTGGTAATATCATTTCTTTTAGTTTTTTTTTTTTTTCGAAAACTTCAAGATTTTCGACTTTGAACTTAAAAAAAAAATCAAAATCATGGTACAAGAATATCCTCGCAAAATCAGCTGGTTTTTCCCTTTGCTTTGCTAATCAGCTGAAATGTCAAATTTGTTTTTGTTTATATTTTTTACGAACATTTTGTGTTTTTCTGAGAAACAAAAACATCTAATCTGGACATTTCATCGTACAATAAAATGACCGTTCTTTTTATATTATTTACCTATCTATTTATTTATCTTATGCTTACCTGCATAATGCTTGCGGCAATGAAGAAATTATTGGACCATACCCTTGTGAATTATCATAGAGTTCAAAAAGTGGAGCAGCTACGAGTTTGTAATTTTTTGGCACCGCGAACAATGCTAAATATTAAAAATAGAAAAAATTACGTTTAGTAGTGAAATGGATACACAACATAATTGAATTGATATTTAAATAGTATGTTCTAAATCTTAATAATAATTTTGTAAAACTATTTTTTTTAATTTTGTATTTCGGAAAAATATTAACTAATTACTGAATATGTCTTAATTTAACAAGGTTATTAAAATTCGTTTTTTAATTAATCATGAGTATGCAAAATTTATATTTACAAAAGATTATTTATTTTGATAAGAACGGATAAATTTTTATTTAAATTTGTTTAAAAAAAAATGTATTACATTTTTGATGTTTCTTTTCTTTTCATTAACAATATCGTTGAGGAATGGTGTTTTATATAAATTCAAGAAATGATTTAAATATAATGCGATATATATTATCCTTCTCAGTCTAAACAAAACACGAATCATTTTTAAAATTTTATTTTTTTATTTACAAAGGTCAAATAATAAAATATTAAGAAGTTAATAGTTTGTAAAAGATTTTATTAAAAAGTTAATCGAAATAAATGATGATCAATCACACCACAATTTTTGTTGTTCGTTTTGAAAACCGTTTCTAATTACATGGCTGATATTATTATAACTGTGAACTTTGTCATATTATATAGCCTTATAGCCTTTTCAGACTTGTATTTATTTTTTAGGAACGCATGGAAGCTGTTCAAAGTGTGAAACATGCATTCACATTTGCAACATCTAACATTAACCATCATTAGCTGTCAAATAAATAAAAAGCACTTAAAAGCAAAAAAGTCATTTTTCTAGTCATTTTTTATATGCATATATTAAAAAAAAAAACATATATTCGAATAGAATATACTACAAGAAAATAGTTTTTAAAAAATATTTGAAAAAAAATTAATTAAAAAAAAATATTTTTAAAAAATAAAAAATAAAATATTTAATTTTTTTATTGATGTCATAAATGCCGTTAATAAACGTAAATTTTCAGTGATGCCAATACAATTTATTGGCATTTGTTAGTGATGGCACTAAAATTAAAGCAAGATGTTGGGTGGAACAAAATGATTTAGAAACATTTCACAGAGAAGTTGAAAAATACTGAATTTTAAACCTACATATACAATTCTTATGGAAAAATTTCAACATTTTTGAAAATTAATGATTGATGTTAGATGTTGATAAGCGTGAAAAGCCTATTATTAATTAATTATCGAATATAAAACGCTATTTTGAAATACATTTTTAAAATTTACATATTTACTTTTTGTTTTATTTACTTGTTAATAAATATATATTTTTAAAAGCAAATATTCCTATGACTATGTGACTAACAATTAAAAGCCACATTACAACATTTAAAATGTACAATACACAAACGAGAAAAAACACAGGCCAATGCAAATTCTTGAACAGAATTATTACAAAATCAGAAGAAAAATTATAGAAACTTATATATGCCTCTTAACTCTACAATTTTAAAGGCACATTAACAATATTTAACATTTCATGAAAAAAGGCAGAAGAATTTGATTGGCCAAAGTACATAAATACTTTCAATAAAAAAATACAGAATTTCTTAGTCATTATTTTAAGAGATATTTTAAAGAAACAATACAATGAAAATTAATAATGTACTATAAGTGACAAAAATTTGAAGTTAGATTTGAACACTAATTTCCATAAAAAATTAATCTAGCGACTTCGATTTACACAATTAATCTGCTAGTTAGGTATTACTTTAATGAAATGTGTTTTTAATAATTAAAAAATTTACATTAAAGTTATTGTTGAAATGAATTTACAATTAAAATGACCTTCAAGAGAGAAAAAGAGAAATACAACTTATTGCCTCGACTTATTTGCTAAACATTAACAAACAATAATAAGGAAATAAATTTTAATATAATATTTAAAACATTACCCTTTTCGTGTAGTTGTACTAAAAACAAACGTTTATGTTCCTTAGGTTTTGTAATATGTGGTGGTATGTAGGGATACTGAGGAGGTTCAAAATTCGGTCGCCACCAATTTCCAATTGTATCTTCAACAATCCATTCTTGTTTAACACCATCTTGCCGGCCTAAAGTCTAAATAAATTACAACAATTCGGATATAACAATAACAAAGTGATTTTCAGAAAACAACTTTTAAATTAATACATTATCTATTCATTCATAGATACATATATAGTGGGTTAATTTACAAAACAACATCCATAACAACACCACTAATACATTTGCATGTTCATCATCATCGTGTTTTACTCTCTCCATATATAACTTGATTATTTAAACTAATTAACAATAATGGTGTTAAAAGGGTTTTTTTTTTTAATATTATTTTTACAATTTTCTTCATCTCGACAGCATTGCAATCATGAGTATTGTAAATGCATTTTACAAATAATGCACTTGTGAATACTTACTTCTGTTAGTAGTCGTTTGAGACCCTCTACTTCATCTTCGCCAGCATTTAGTTCACCACCTGGCAGTTTAAAGAACGTAGTTCCCAGTTGTAGTAATAAAACGTGAGGTAAACCATGTTCGTGAACCAAAAGAACGCCTTCAACGGAACGTCTCATACCGATACGATCAAATTCTTCACGCATACGTTGAAATCGGGAAGGTACAGAAGGATCCTTCTCGAACAACGATTCTTTTGTTCCAAAGGTATAGTTCGTTAGAGGATACCTTAAACAAAAGAAAAGACATAAGTATATGTACACTTGCTAGAATACATATTCGTGCAACCTAAGCCTAAAATTTCAATTTCAAAAAATGACCAGGCTTTTAAGTATATAGTAAAGATAAGTTGAAGGGTATACTTAATTTTATTATGTATTTATAATATTATGTTTCCATTCCTTTTTAAAGAAAAAAATCGAAATTATGCAAATAATTAACCAGAAAAAGAATTAGTACATTTAAAATTTTATTGGAAAAAAAAATATTTTATTTATTTAGTCTATGGAATTTAATTCCGTACAGAAAAAAGTTATATGGTTTAAGTTAAATACAAAATTTTTACAAAATGAAAATTATTAATTTAAATATAATAAAATTAATTAAAATACAGTATTATTTTTCTTTCCAAAATTTAATTAAGAGCGAGTCTGCTTTCATATGAAGGAAGTATATATGAGACCCATCCAAGTCCTCTCAGATAAAATAGAAGAAACTGTTTCTACACTGATTCAATATGTTAGAATAAATGTGAAAGTAAGGATTCCATATAATAGATCCGTATTCAAGGATCGGTCGAACCAAACATGTATATAACTGTTTCGTTATTATGGATCGGAAAATTCATTTGACCAACGTTTCATAAATCCTAATAATCCATTAGCTTTATTAACCATCATAAAAATATGATCATAGAATTTAAGATCATATATAATAGAAACCATTTTCAGATTTGTTTCATTAAAGTGATAAGAATTATCAAACTTTTGTGAACGATATGACATGTGTTTACATTTTTGATATCTAAATCCAATAAATTTATATCACACCATTGAGAAAAATATTCGATGTCAGTTTAAAGAGAGGATTGACCAGAAATATTATTAAAAGAGTTAAAAATGTTGACGTCATCCGCATAAGGTGTGCATCAAAATAATAAGATCACCTTAATATTTGCTCAATTCATCCAAGTTATAAAATGTTATGTATGGTCACCTTATTCAAAAAAATTCTACGTTCAAATAAGTGAATAATAAGCCGGTTTTGCTCTTAGAGATGTACCGTTATATTATGTTTATTTAAATTTATGTGAATAAGTGCAAAATTCAATGCATCAAAATGATAATAAGCAGCTAATCTAATCAGAAGGTATCACAATTGTTATCTTATTTTTTTCCTTTTATAATTTATAATTTAAATAATATCTACGCGATATGAGTCGCGGGAAATCCTTTGTCACCTTATGAACAAGGACAAATTGTGGCACTTTATGAGCAGGGATTGAGTATGCGTGGAATGGCAAAAAACTGGGACGATCTTTGTGTGTTTTGCAAAATTTTCTCAAAAGCAGAGAAAATTATGCAAAATTAAAAAGCACGGGTCATTCAAAGGTCCTGACTGCCCGTGAAACTCGGCTAATTTCACGAAAGGCGTCGAATTCCCTGAAAAGTGCGGTAACAATAAAAGAGGAATTGAAATTACAAGCTTAAAAAAGCACAATTCTAAGAGCTACCAACGCCCAGCCTAACCTTGTTCGAGCAAGATTAAAAAAATTCTCTGTCTGACTAAGCGGCATAAAATTAAGCGTAAGGAGTTTGCGAAAAACAACATGGCAACTAACTGGCATCAGGTAAACATTTTTTTTAAAAAGGTTATAAGATATTCCATAAATTTTTGGGTTTGTAGGTAATTTTTTCTCATGAGAAAAAATGTAACCTGAATGGGCCAGATGGTTTCAATTGCTATTGGCGAGATTTAAGGAATGAGCCCTTGTTTTTTCCAAACAGAATTTCGGCGGTGGCAGTTTGATGGTTCGGGCTGGCTTTAGCTCACATGGTACCCTGGAACTCTACTTTCCTTCCACTCGAATGGATAGTTTAGAGTACCAGGGCATTCTGTCTGAACGTTTGCTGCCTTATTTGGCCCAAAATGCTGACAAAACTTTCACCTTTCAGCAAGATAACACAGGAATTCATGTCAGCAAGTTGACCAGACAATGGTTTGAGGAGCACAATATTGAAGAACGTGATTGGCCAGCACGTTCCCACGACTTAAACCCCATGGAAAATTTGTGTGGACTGCTTGTGCGTAATGTTTATGCAGACAACAAACAGTATCGGACAAAAGATGAATTAAAAGTGGCAATGTGCAACAGCTAGCGCGAAATCCGCTCCAACGTTCTGGACAATTTAGTAAGTGCGATGCCATCCCGTGTTTTTTAGAAAATAGAAAGAAATGGGAACTGCATAAATTAAAAATAATTGATTAATGCTTAGTTTAAATAAAAGTTTGGATAAATGAGTCGCTGACCTTATCATTTTGACGCATTGAATTTGCACTTATTTACATAAATTTAAATAAACATAATATAATGGTACAAATGGTACATCTCTAAAAGCAAAACCGGCTTATTATTTGCTTATTTGAACGTAGAATTTTTTAATAAGGTGACCATACGTAACATTTTATAGTTTGGATGAATTGAGCAAATATTAAGGTGACCTTATCATTTTGAAGCACATCTTACATAAGAACATTTGAACTGGAAATTACACAATAAGCCGTTGATAAAAAATGTAAACAATACAGGACTCAAATGACTACCATGTGGCACTCCAGAAGGGACATTAATAATCTTAGAAACGACATTTTTCTATTTTACTTATTGTGTTCTGCCAGACAGATACGAATTAAGCCAGCGAATTGAATTGTTGCTAATTCCCATAGATGAGAGTTTAAAAAGTAATAAATCATGGTTAACTTTATCAAATGCCTTACTAAAATCGGTGTAGATAACATCAGTTTACTTAAAATTAATTGAACCATCATTTATGATAGTTGTAAGCTCCAATATATTAGTAGCTGTAGATCGTGATTTTCGAAAACCATGTTGACATGAAGATAAAAGGGATGAAACTTGATAAACACTGTCGGTTAAAATCTTTTTAAAAAGTTTAGGTATTGCATTCAACTTGGCGATTCCTCGATAATTCGAAACTGCCAGTCTGCTTCCATTTTTAATTAAAGGTATTATGAATGATTGTCTTTTAATTATTATTAGTAGCTTGTGGGACATTGTAAGCATTGAGAAACTTTCGAGTCTTTTTGGCATTGATTTGATATTTATTTTTCGCTAATTTTGGTCCCTTCATCCATAATAACGCTTTCAAGCATTTCTATCAAGGTAATATTATGTTTGCTGATCTTGCGCTCTAGTAAATCTCACAAATGCTCTGTGGGGTTAAGGTTTGGTGATTGAAGGTGAATTTTTCACTGAATTTTCAATTGACGTTACAATGGAACCACAACTTCATATTTTGCACATATTGTTTGATTTTATTATCATATTGTAACGAAATGTATTATTGTACGCATCAGCAGCTGTGCATTTTCTTTTCATTGCGGATCCTACAAATGCCAATTCTATAACCCCTTGAGCCGACGTGCACCCGCAAACCATAATACCACCTTCTCAGTACTTTACAGTTGAAACAAAGTTTTCTTTATTTAACGCTGTCCCTTCTTCCACCAAACCAACTTCTTTCCTTATACTTTAAGGATGGTGTACTTACTTTTGTCGGAATATTAGACCCGTTGTAAGAGTTCGGAAGCTATTTTTATGTACATATTAATAAATTTTATTTAATTCCATTTTTTAATGGCAAACATCTACAGCTTCCTTAGTGCTACAAAGCCATGAATAGGCCTCGTTCAATAGTTTTAATACGGTATCTTCATGAATGTCTTTATTTCAAGTTTCTTTTACATTCACGGTAACTTTGGAGACCGTTATTCATAAATTATCTGTTATCTATGCATAAATAAATCGTATCTCCCGGTCGGTTAACTCAAATTGGCGGCGTATTCGTGGCTTGGACAATACAGAACCGTAAAATTGAAAGTTTTTCGTAACGTACTGGATATAAAAGCGGCTTCTCACAATATTCAATTCAATTTTGCATAAAGATTTTCCTCTATTAGAAAATTTTTGAATGATTCCTCGCTCATCAGCCCAAATGGGTTTCTACTGCGAAAAAGAAAGATCTTAATTATTCAGGTCGAGGCGAAAGCAAGTTTCGGAATTTCTTCAACACTTAGGATATCCAAGAAATTACTAATAATAATTATAGGACATCATAAAATAATTTTTTTCTAATAATATTTCAAATGTACGAATACTTTTTCTAGTTAATTGTTTGTATAATTTCATTTATTTATTTTTTAATAAAATAAAATAAATTTTATTTATAATATTATGTTTTCATTTATGTTTTATTTAAAATTTATTTCATTTTATTTTTAAATAAAAGCGTTGAAGAAATTCCGAAACTTG
Source organism: Wohlfahrtia magnifica (assembly GCA_023159175.1). Lineage (NCBI taxonomy): Eukaryota > Metazoa > Arthropoda > Insecta > Diptera > Sarcophagidae > Wohlfahrtia > Wohlfahrtia magnifica. The sequence continues at coordinate 1,812,211 of JAKWBJ010000496.1, read as the reverse complement.
CTTTCGCCTCGACCTGAATAATTAAGATTTTTCTTTTAAAAATAAATTTTAAATAAAAAATAAGTGAAAACATAATATTATAAATACATAATAAAATTCAAGTATAAGGGTATACTATACAATCTTTACTAAAAATATAGTGACCAGATCGACTTAAAAACACGATTGTCGTAATGCGCCAATAATTAGTGTTTTTTATATGTCAATCATGTAATTATACAATTTATTGGCTCATACTTCAACTCAGAATATTATTGTGCTTATTTATCTCAATAAAATGCAACCCTGGTGCGACAATCGTATGAAAGTTTAGCGGCAATCATGCACCAATGTAAATTCCAAAAATACACCAATATTTATTGTGTTCTTGTGTGGCAAGTGAAGAAGACAATAATCGCCGATTTTTATTTTTTGATTTCTTTCTGAAAAAACACGTGTTTATGCGGTATTTATAATTGTCATACCTTAAAATATGCATTTTTTAATTATTCATGTATATGTAAATTGCATCACAAACCATTTCTCTTTTTCATTATTTTTACTTTTTTTATCAAGCGGACACCTGATAATCAAAGCCGATGCAATTTGTAATTTTTAGAGAACAAATCATCTTTGAGAATTAATTCTTTAGAGAATTAAATATAATTTGTAATTATATTCTAATTTAAATAAATAAAAATGTTAGCGAATTAATTTTTTTTTAATTTTTTGAAATGCTTTCTCATATGCACCATCAATGGCCCTTCATGTGAACCAATCTCTTAAGGTAGCCATACACTTGTGATTTGTGACTATGATTTGTTATGTTTGACATCTTTTTACATGTTAATGGGGCTGTATGACAAGTCACAATAAATTGAAAATTTTCAACAAATTGAAAAATTCAACAAGTCACAATAAATTGAAAATTTTGAAATTGAAAAATAAAATTGAAAATTTTCAATTTATTGTGACTTGTTGAATTTTTCAATTTATTGAAAATTTTCAATAAATAAATTTTGAAATTGAAAAATTCAATTGAAAATTTTCAATTTATTGTGACTTGTTGTCATACAGCCCCATTAACATGTAATTTATTTATTGTGATTTGTAACAAAGTGTATGACGTCAAAGTGCGCTCATTTCGGTAAAAATAAAATTTTATTAATACAAAAGTGAAAATATTTTTTGTGGTTGCAGAGATGGCAAGCAAACAATTTTTATTAATATTTATTGAAATTTTACGAAATGAAAATGCAATTTGGCAGAGTAAAAGCAATGTCTATAAAGACAGAAATGAAAAACAAAAAGGATGGGAGAAGCTGAATGCAAAATACAAAGAATATGATAAAACTGCAACAATTGAAATGGCAATAAAGAAATATCATGCAATCAGAGCTTGTTATAGACGTGAAATGCAAAAATTTAAAAGAATTAGATTTTTTTTTGTTTTCTTTTTCTGATTTGTGCACAAATAAATTAAAAGTGCAATTGCATCATCCGCTTTACAATTCATTTTTTCTTGTTGACGTTTAAGATTATTGTGATTTGTTATAGTGTGTGGAGAAATGACAACTGAACAAATCACAGTCACAAATCACAAGTGTATGGCTACCTTTACCCACACACATTTTCTTTTCTTTTTTTGTATTTCTTTTTATTTATCTGTTCACTAAATGACCTCAATATAAATAAAGAGGACGCTATTTTGTTCGTTTTTTTTTTTCAAAGAACGAACCATTTAAACACAAAAAAAAAATAATTTAATTTACCACAACAGCTGATTCATAGAGTTGACGTAAATTAGAATAATCTTATGACAGCTTTGGGACAATTATTGTCAATAGATCGTTTCGCGCGATCTTGTGACAATAATTTTGTATAAAGTAAAACACCCGTGTGAATAAAGAATTTTTAATTGGGACAATTTTAATATAGTGTGGTAATTTGTCACAATTAAATTTGTATCAGATTGGTGTATTTGAGTCAATCGTGTGATCCCAGCTTAAGGTGTACGAATATTTATGCTGGCAAGAAAAATTAAATTAAATTTTAAAAATCGATTGCCACAAAAATATTCTGACAGAAAAAAAATATTATACGGAATTTATAAAAAAAAAAAATCAGTATATTGAAAGCACGGCGTTTTTAAAGAAAGATTTTTTTTCAGTTTTGAAATTACACTCGGGTTTATGAATAAATTAAGTCAAACTGCTATGTAGAGAATTGACGACAGTGTGCATTTAAGGAATCAGTATCCATGTATTCATGAAAGCAAACTGAAAATTATAAAGACAAATAGTGTTAAGAGAAACTTTAAAAATACATACTACGCGAAACTATCGGTAGATTTTGAAACGTATAAGAAAATAATGGATATTCGAAAAATTAACGTCGATTAGGAAAGGTGTCGAGTTTTTGGCGGTACTGAAATTTTACAATGTTTTAAATATAAGGGTTATAATCACTTGGCAAGAGTGCAAAAATAAGGAAACGTGCATTAAATGTCATGGAGACCATAAAATTGAAAAGTGTGACAAGGAAAGTATGTATAAACTGTGTACAAATGAACAGAAAGTTAAACCCCGGTTTGGATGAAAATCATGACACCTATGAGTCGAAAATGTTCGGTTTACCAAAATAAATTAAGTATTAAGCAAAGACGATTAGGAGTTAGTTTTTAACAATCAATGAATTTAATTCGTAGTATACATTTAAATATATTTAAATGTTTAAGGTTTGAAAAACAATTATAATCAGGTAGAAATTATGACATTAAATGAGAATTCAGATTTTGTAATACTTTCTGAAACCCACTTGACTAACGACATAGAAGATTGTGAAATAACACTTAACGACTATAAACACTTTAAATCAATATTGGAATCTGCAAGAACCGGAGGTGTAATGATTTATTATAGGAATAATGTGAAAGTTAAAAAAAATGTTGAAAAGAATAAACGGCCTAAAATATTGGATAAATGCGTGCAAAATGAAATGTGAATATGAACATATAAATAATTGCAGGTAGCCTAGTTATAGTGAGGCAGCATTTTGTGTACAATTTAAAGAAATCATGGAAGAATTGGGTGAATACAATTGTGGAATTATAAACGCGGGTGATTTTATTATAGACTGGACGAGCAATGGATTTTATAGACGATAATTAGAAAGTATTTTTAATGACAATAGAGTGAAACAGATAGTAACTGTTTATACAAGAGTCACTTAAAGTACAAGGACAATAATAGACTATGTGGTTACAAATAAGTAAAATGTATCGGTACGGATAAATCATCACAACAAAATATCCGACCGTGAAACAATTAATATAAATATTGAGATTGAGAATACTACAAATAACAAAGTGCATTACAAGGAAATTGAGAGATTTAATTATAATAAAAATGCATTACAAAGGAAATTGTATTCAAGACGCGGTTCATATGACAACCGAAATGTAGGATTATTTGACTTCTGGATTGAGGGTGCGTATTTACCAGAAAAATATGAGTGAAAGAATATAAATGAATTCCTTGGTTTGGTCGCGATTTAATGATACTCAAGAAACAGAAAAGAAAAATAAAAAAGAAAATTAATAGTTACCGAATTGCCACAATAGAATATACCACTGAAGCATGAAATAGTTATAGAGAAGTAAGAAATGTTTATAAGACTAAAGTCGTCTCTGAGAAAAAATTATATGTGATATATAAGATAAAAAATGCCAAAAACCAAAAGGAAATGTTGAGAAAAATTGAAGATCTAATCATAAGGAATAATAAAACTGTGATACAATCTGTGATATTTAAACAAATAGAATAGAATAATGTAAAAAAGATAAGATATAGTATACATAATGTGCAATATATAAGTAACGTACCTGCCAGCAATTGTAAATTCAGATTTAGTGAGATAAGCAAGGACGAGCTCAAAAATGTGTGTTAGATTATGAATAATAAACCTGACTTTAATAAATTATCAGTGAAAATTATACTAGATAATTGGAATCTTGTAGGAAGTGCAATATTACTGATAATAAATGACTCACTGAGAGCAGGGACTTTTCCGTAGCAATGGTAACACCTATTGAGAAAATAAAAGGTACACAGATATGGGAAGAATATCGGCCGATCAATACATTGAAAACCTGCGAAAAAATAATAGAGGTCGTGAAAATACAACTCGAAGATTATATGGAGCGAAATGGACTTTTTTCAAAATATCAGTCGGTATTTCGTATGAAATTTTCATGTGAAGCGGCTGTCAATTATGTAATAAACAGGTGGAAGAAAATTGAAAAGTAATAAAATATTGGGAATTTTCTTAGACTTCAAGAGAGCTTTTGAGACAATAGATAGAAAAATATTGTTACAAAATTTTTACTTATATGGTGTTCAGGATAATGAACTTAAATAGTTTGAGTCATATTTAAAATACAGACAACAAGTAATGAAGGTGAATAGTGTTAAGTCAAGTGCAATTGACAATGATTTCGATGTTCCATATTGGGTGCGCTTTTATTTATAATATATATAAACGGTATGCCAAATATTTTGGAGCGAAGTGAAATGGTATTATACGCAAACGATACTCTAATTTTTAATGAGGCGGTAAATGAAACAGTGTCACGAAAATGTAGCACACGACTTGCTTAGAATTGACCGAAGGTTGAAAATGAATAGAATGAAATTTAATGAGAACAAAACTAAGGCAATGGAAATAAATATGAACAGTGATCTTGTGATAAATATGGACGATACCGAAATAGAGAAAGTGAGAGAAATTAAATATCTCGGTTTTATAATTGATAAAGGTTTGAAATTTAAAGAACATATCGAATATATATGCAAAAAAAATTGTTTTTTTTTAACGTTTAAGACAAAAAGTATCTACAATGACGGCAATAAACATTTATATTGTGATAATTAGACCACACTTTGAATTTGGCGCTACGATATTGTTTTTGTGCTATACAAATGCGGACTATTCTAAAATGCAACCGGCACACTTCAATTCAATTAATGCTTGGTGCACTGAAGTGGTTAAGCATACGGCAATGTTTGCAATTAATTTCATAAAGAAAATGAAAGTGGAAAATGCGCCTCAATACTTGTGTGAACAACTGGAATATGTTAGGGAAATACAACCGTACTACTTACGTAATTGTGATAACTTCAGAATACAAAGGGTACCGACAACATTTGGGCAGTGCACCTTATTCTAGAATGGCCTTAATTTGTACAACAGTCTGCCGAGTGGAATCAGAAATGAGACTATTAATAGTGTTTTCAACAAGAAAATTGTTGATTTTGTTAAGAGTAATGTTATATTATAATTTTGTAAATTTTGTTATAATTGTGGAAATTAGAATATTGTTAATCAGAGTATTGAGAATACTACTAAATAAATAATAAAAAAACAAAATAAATTTAAGGGTAAGCAAGTCATAAAACGAGTTAAATCAATAAAGCAGAAAAAAATTTGAATTCAGTTTGTTTGGCGTAAACGTAATGTACAATTTTGCCCTAAAAACACTAAAGAAACTGTTAAGAATAGAAGCTTATCAGTGATGGTATAGGCTTGTATGGCAGTATGAGAATAAGCCCGACTTTCATAGTAAGCATTATTTGGGCCTTTAATTCGCTCAGAAATTATTTATACGGAGCGGTAAAAGTAAAATCTACACTGATCACCAACCTTTAACCTTTTAACCTTTAATAATCATATATATATATTTGTATTTTTTGTCGGTTGAAAATATCTTCCCTATTACTGCATCAAAATTTATGATATATGATTCATTTTAAAGATAAATTTCTACTTCAATGACGAAAAATAGTGAGAAGTCTTGAAGTTAATGTTTTCGTTAAAAAAAAAACATTTTAAAGTCGTTAGGTTCATAGTTTTCTGTATTACAGTTTTACATAATATATTTTGTTGTTACAAAAACAGTTATTGGTAATATTCTTGTCGGCTATGCAGTGTTTGTTTTGTCAAGTGTAATAATACAATTACGTTAACTATATAGTCTAATAGGTTTCAAGAAAACAAGCACCTTAATAACAAATAAACAACGTGTCATTTTTAGTAAAACAAGTAAGTAATTGTAATCATAACATATAGTATTTCTAAAAGGTGTTTTTTTGTTGGTTGCAAATACGTTTCTCACTAATGCAAATTGTCGGCTATCCAGTAATTTTTTCGAAATGTATTAATACAGGGTCCTTTAACATATGGTGTAAAATGATGCCAAACTTTGCCAGTTAAAGAGTTTCCAATACTTTTTTCCCTACTGCATGTTGTCGGCAATGCAGAGTTTGTGTTATCAAGTATAGTAATACAGGTTTGCTTAATATATAATGTCAGGTGATGTTAAAATTTAACATTTAAATTGCTCTCAAGAAATAAGTGCACATATAACATAAAAACAACGATATATTATTTTTTAAAGATGCCTTTGAGAGTTGCAAACATCTTCCGCTCTACTGCATGTTGTCGACAATGCAGTGCTTCTTTTATTAAGTGTAATAATACTGAGAAAAGATTTATTTTAGTACTGATTGTGTTCAACAGGAGGAAACAGACAATACTCAGTTGTATCTAAAAGAATTTTTGAATATATTAAATGTAAATTAGAAACCTTAATGATAAACAGGTGCAAAATAAAGAAAGTTTCTAAACAAACTTTTTGGGAGTTGCTCATTTCGTTTCTTTTTTAAACATTTTATGTTACAGCTGGAAATTTCTTTTTTGTTTGTTGTTGTTATTTAATAAGTCATTTATTTAATATAATTAAAAACAAATTGAAAAATTTAGGTTTATTTCATTAAAGTTATTGTAATAGTTGCCCGACTTTCAATGTAAGCCATAGTATGTATGTACATTCTATAAAAAAGTAACATATTTTATTTTTATAGCAAAATAGATTGTTTTTGCAGCTAAAAAAGAGAAAAAACTACGTTTATGGAACAGCTAATAGAGATTAACATTATACAACAGTTCGAATTCAATTCGCATTATATAGTTGCATTCAATCCGGATTTTAGAGTATTAAATGTAATGAAAAATCATGTCCGGATTACCGAGATCCGGATAATAAAGACTTTACTGTATTCGAAAACCGGTTTTTGAATTATGTCGAATAATGGACAATTCTAAATAGAACAATCCAAGGGTAGCGCTAAACGGTATCTTATTGTAAAAAACTTGTTTCAAAATGCATTAAAAAATAATATACATATTTATAAATATGTCTAAATATTTTATGTTTATTATCAAAAAACGTACAAAAACATTTTGACATTTGCCTTAACATACAGAACATATATTGCCCATGATATTGCCTGTTGGTTTTTTAAAAACATTAGTTGTGCGGACAACTTCAACCAGTGTTTCCACAATGAAGATCTTATCTTACTTTTCAAGATTTTGTAACCAAAATAAGACGTGAAGATATTTTCCTACATTTTTTAAGAATTATTTTCGTCAAACTACTTGTTGAAATTTATCCAATACACTTATTAGCTCACATTTACAGGTCTTTATTCTTGCCAGCTTTATCAAAAAAATAACGTATTTCAGAGAATTGCCATTCATAAATTTAAAAAGCATACATACTTAAAAATACTGCAAACTTTTTATTGCAATAAAGATCCCTTGGAAAACAACCTTAGTTTCGCGCTTTTTGTCTACCTAGTTCATCCGCTAATGTCGAAAAGATATTTTCAAAATTTAATCTTAACAAAACAAAATACAGGAACAAATTATACAACAAGACATTGGAGAGTATTTTACATACTTAAAATTATTTGTTAGTAAACAAATTTTCATGCTGTAGTTCAAAAATAGACGTTAATATTTCGTTATCGTTATCGTTATCGTTATCATTATCATTATTATCATTATTATTATCATTATTATTATCATTATTATTATCATTATTATTATCATTATTATTATCATTATTATTATCATTATTATTATCATTATTATTATCATTATTATTATCATTATTATTATCATTATTATTATCATTATTATTATCATTATTATTATCATTATTATTATCATTATTATTATCATTATTATTATCATTATTATTATCATTATTATTATCATTATTATTATCATTATTATTATCATTATTATTATCATTATTATTATCATTAGTATTATCATTAGTATTATCATTAGTATTATCATTAGTATTATCATTAGTATTATCATTAGTATTATCATTAGTATTATCATTAGTATTATCATTAGTATTATCATTAGTATTATCATTAGTATTATCATTAGTATTATCATTAGTATTATAATTAGTATTATCATTAGTATTATCATTAGTATTATCATTAGTATTATCATTAGTATTATCATTAGTATTATCATTAGTATTATCATTAGTATTATAATTAGTATTATCATTAGTATTAATAGCATTGAGTCTAAAGATTAGACCGTCATGTTCGTGAAAATAAAGCCATCTACACCCGGGACTTTATTATTTTTCAGTATCATCACTAACGATTAACTTCAGATAAAACGGTGAGTTCTATATTAGAGATGTTGGGAATTCTATCATTCAGATCTGAATAAACTCTGAGACAGTCGCGACCAAGGGCGAAGAATTATTCAAAGTGGTGGAATGCGAAATAGCGGATATGAGAGCTGACGAAAACTTCTCGTTAATTATTTTTATGTCAAAACGTGATAGACCAAATAAGATTATTTTAAAAGTTTTGGCTTGTTTCATCTCATATATATAGAACTGATAATTTATCTCTTTTAAAACACGTACCGCATTACTGTATAATGTAAACGAGTTGGGAATTATTTGTGTTCCAACAGTCATCCTTTTAAAATTATAATGCTCGTTAACTAAACTAATGATATTTGAAAATCTTGATAGCAACCTCTTCCTTATCATCAGGCGGAAGCTGGAATCTATTTCAGAAGCAGAAATAAACATGATATTTTCAACTTGAGGAAGAGATGCCAAATGACGAAAATAATTTTATAATAATATTTTATATGATATATATATTAGTATTATCATTAGTATTATCATTATCATTATCATTATCATTATCATTATCATTATCATTATCATTATCATTATCATTATCATTATCATTATCATTATCATTATCATTATCATTATCATTATCATTATCATTATCATCATTATTATTATTATTATTATTATTATTATTATTATTATTATTATTATTATTATTATTATTATTATTATTATTATTATTATTATTATTATTATTATTATTATTATTATTATTATTATTATTATTATTATTATTATTATTATTATTATTATTATTATTATTATTATTATTATTATTATTATTATTATTATTATTATTATTATTATTATTATTATTATTATTATTATTATTATTATTATTATTATTATTATTATTATTATTATTATTATTATTATTATTATTATTATTATTATTATTATTATTATTATTATTATTATTATTATTATTATTATTATTATTATTATTATTATTATTATTATTATTATTATTATTATTATTATTATTATTATTATTATTATTATTATTATTATTATTATTATTATTATTATTATTATTATTATTATTATTATTATTATTATTATTATTATTATTATTATTATTATTATTATTATTATTATTATTATTATTATTATTATTATTATTATTATTATTATTATTATTATTATTATTATTATTATTATTATTATTATTATTATTATTATTATTATTATTATTATTATTATTATTATTATTATTATTATTATTATTATTATTATTATTATTATTATTATTATTATTATTATTATTATTATTATTATTATTATTATTATTATTATTATTATTATTATTATTATTATTATTATTATTATTATTATTATTATTATTATTATTATTATTATTATTATTATTATTATTATTATTATTATTATTATTATTATTATTATTATTATTATTATTATTATTATTATTATTATTATTATTATTATTATTATTATTATTATTATTATTATTATTATTATTATTATTATTATTATTATTATTATTATTATTATTATTATTATTATTATTATTATTATTATTATTATTATTATTATTATTATTATTATTATTATTATTTATTATTATTATTATTATTATTATTATTATTATTATTATTATTATTATTATTATTATTATTATTATTATTATTATTATTATTATTATTATTATTATTATTATTATTATTATTATTATTATTATTATTATTATTATTATTATTATTATTATTATTATTATTATTATTATTATTATTATTATTATTATTATTATTATTATTATTATTATTATTATTATTATTATTATTATTATTATTATTATTATTATTATTATTATTATTATTATTATTATTATTATTATTATTATTATTATTATTATTATTATTATTATTATTATTATTATTATTATTATTATTATTATTATTATTATTATTATTATTATTATTATTATTATTATTATTATTATTATTATTATTATTATTATTATTATTATTATTATTATTATTATTATTATTATTATTATTATTATTATTATTATTATTATTATTATTATTATTATTATTATTATTATTATTATTATTATTATTATTATTATTATTATTATTATTATTATTATTATTATTATTATTATTATTATTATTATTATTATTATTATTATTATTATTATTATTATTATTATTATTATTATTATTATTATTATTATTATTATTATTATTATTATTATTATTATTATTATTATTATTATTATTATTATTATTATTATTATTATTATTATTATTATTATTATTATTATTATTATTATTATTATTATTATTATTATTATTATTATTATTATTATTATTATTATTATTATTATTATTATTATTATTATTATTATTATTATTATTATTATTATTATTATTATTATTATTATTATTATTATTATTATTATTATTATTATTATTATTATTATTATTATTATTATTATTATTATTATTATTATTATTATTATTATTATTATTATTATTATTATTATTATTATTATTATTATTATTATTATTATTATTATTATTATTATTATTATTATTATTATTATTATTATTATTATTATTATTATTATTATTATTATTATTATTATTATTATTATTATTATTATTATTATTATTATTATTATTATTATTATTATTATTATTATTATTATTATTATTATTATTATTATTATTATTAATTTAATGACTAAAAGATTGTTTTTAATAAGTGATAGAATTTTAATAATTTTAAATATAATACAATATGCATATATATTTGATACATGGTGAAAGTAGATAAGGTGAAGTTGCACTATTATTCAATTTTTTTTTATTTAGGGGCTTTTATTCCATTTTAATATAAGTTTGATACATTTTTAAATTTTCCGTTCTTTTTAATAATAATTCAAACATAACAGTAACGAAATCGATGTACATATTGTTACGTTTTAACCTTATTATAGCGTTTGAGATCGTTTTTATTGCGTTAAAATAAAACTCTATTTTTATTTTATTTGTTTTCAATTAGTCTTCTTTATTAATTCCAATGTGCTTTAATACACCAAATTCGCTTTTAAAACACTTTTTATTTGCGAATTAAACAGACTTTACTTCTTGACAGCCAATTCAAAACGAACTAACTCACCAGCCGCAAATCGCCGCTTTTATACTATTTCATCTTAGTTTAGAATGTTCTAGTACGGACATTTTCGCCGTTAATTCAAATGCTCTAAATTAACACAAAAAGTAACCGATCCATGCACTTGGCAGCACTTTTAATTAGTGCACATAATTTTAGAAGTTTTTATGCCTTGACACAAGCCAATACATTCTTTAGCTAAAAGCTCATAATAAGCTCTGACGTGGTGAATTTTGCCTTTAGCATCTTCAGTGCTAAAAGCACAGAGTTTGCAACACTTTTACTTATGTATGAATTTTTATTTTATTTTTTTGTTAATGAATAAAGGGTGTGAAGATAGCTTCGTAAGTTAAATTCTTTTTTTAACATTTTTTTAATTTTAACAGTCACTGTTATTTAACATGAAAAAGTGTGAAGTTAGCTTCGTAAGTTAAATTCTTTTTTCAATAACAGTAGAAATAAAAGAATTTAACATTGCAAAAAAGAATTTAACTTTACGAAGCCAAATTTTTTTAGGTGTTATATTTTAATTTTAAAAATAATTAAAAAACATTAAAATCAAAAAAAGTAATGTGAATGAAGAAATTCTAAAATATTTACTAATGAAAATGTAAAATATTTATTGTTGTTGTACAAATTGTAGTTTTATAAAAGCATACAGTAATATAAAATAAATTTTAAAAAATCAGGTAAAAGATAAAATTCTGGGGGAATCGGACCTATTTGGGTGGAAAGGTATTCCATCAAGGAATTCAAGAGTTTTTACCCCATGACCCAGAAGTCCTTGTGGACCGAGATATAGCCCGTTGAAAAAGGCCATTAAATTAAATTAAAAAGACCAGTTAATGTTAATGTGTTGTCTATGGCCAAATATGGCCTTTTTCAACGGGGTATATCTCGGTCCACAAGGACTTTTGGGTCATGGGGTAAAAACTCGTGAATTCCTTGATGGAATACCTTTCCACCCAAATAGGTCCGATTCCCCCAGAATTTTATCTTTTACCCGATTTTTCTAATATCTTATGTGTCTATGGCCAAATATGGCCTTTTTCAACGGGCTATATCTCGGTCCACAAGGACTTCTGGGTCATGGGGTAAAAACTCTTGAATTCCTTGATGGAATACCTTTCCACCCAAATAGGTCCGATTCCCCCAGAATTTTATCTTTTACCTGATTTTTTAAAATTTATTTTATATTACTGTATGCTTTTATAAAACTACAATTTGTACAATAACAATAAATATTTTACATTTTCATTAGTAAATATTTTAGAATTTCTTCATTCACATTACTTTTTTAGATTTTAATGTTTTTTAATTATTTTTAAAATTAAAATATAACACCTAAAAAAATTTGGCTTCGTAAAGTTAAATTCTTTTTTGCAATGTTAAATTCTTTTATTTCTACTGTTTTTGAAAAAAGATATAACTTACGAAGCTAACTTCACACTTTTTATGTTAAATAACAGTGACTGTTAAAATTACTAAAATGTTAAAAAAAAGAATTTAATTTACGAAGCTAACTTCACACCCTTTAATGAATAAAGTTTTGTTACTATATTAAAAAATGAAGATTTTATCTAAAATTTAATTTTTTTTTTTTTTTGGAAAAATGAAGATTTGCTCCCAAAATTTCTGGCAACACTGACTGCAACTTACAATATTTCACCATGGTACTAGCTAAACAAAAATTATCATTGGAATTAAGTCCCGTTGTACACTATAAAAATGTTCTTTTAACAAGTCTGAGTTTATTCGTGAGAGGAGAAAAAAGAATGGAATGGAGTACACACACAGCAAAATTATTACCACATACATCTTCGATTCGAGGCCACATACAATGTAAGTAGGACCCATTAAATGCCTGTATACAATTTTTATTTACATTTAAACAACGTTGACCTAGGCCGTCAGATGTGTCCAATGGAACAGACATTGTAAGCGAGGGTTGAATGGGTTCAATACTACAGACATTCTAAGTGAAGGTTGAATGAGTACAATAGTACAGACATTGTTAGTGAAGGTTAGATGGGTCCGATACTACAGTTTAACTGTAAGATATGGATTTTTTCATTTTATTTATATATCGCCAATGCAATAATGATTGTATCGTAGGTAAGTCACCCGCCTACCAACCAGAAGGTTGTCGGTTCAATACCAGGCCAGACCATCTTAAAAAAAAAAGTTTTTCGACAGCCGGTATCACCTCATAAAATTCGCTAGTAACTGGTTATGAGTATAAATACTATGGAAAACTTCTCTAAATGCATTTGCCGTTCGGAGCCGCTGTTGAACTGTAGGTCGCTTTCAATGAGTTTAAAAATAGAATCGGGTGCAGTCATTGACTGAGAGAAGTCCCCATGTTCCTTCATGGAATGTTATGGGAATTATAAATAATAATAATGAAAATACAGTTTGTAGGCCATAATCGCTTCTGTATTGACTGCTCCACACACCACACACACGGTTAATACACATACATGTTTAAAAACACTTTTCTTTTCCATTCATTTTTATTTTCCGAATTTTAATTCGGAAAAATTGAGATGAACAATTGGAAAAATAGCAGCAAAAAACAAAAAAAAAAACATAATTGAAACTACAATGTAATGCATTACAAACCCATACAAATCGGATTTTAGTGGGATGGCTTTTTTACTTCTAATGTACATTTAAATTTTTACCATGTATTGGACATGAGACTCATCCAAATCGGATGCTGGTTTGTGTTTAAAATTTTATTTCAATTTTTCCTATTGACATAATAGTATACAATCGGATGTGTTTCATTTCTAATAACTTTTGTATCGCTGTGCACTCTCGTGTACTCTCATTACCATGAAAACTTAAATTTCATTGAAATAAATATCGCAGCGGAGGCGCGAATGCAAGTTGTAAAGAGAATTAGCGATAGTTTCTGCGAGAAAACTTTCGTAGTGTACAACGAGAGTATTTGTTGAAAACAGGAAAAGAAATTATTATAACAATAAAACTTCTATTTCATTTTCCGAGAAATTATTGCTCAACTTCAAGTTGAAAATATAAAACCGATATCGTATGTTAATTATCGATAAAATTAAAAAAAAAACATTAAAAATATGGCAACATTTGTAACAAAAGTAATACTTTTGACAGCTTGGAGTGTGGTATGTAGTTTTTTTCCTTGTAGAAACAATATTGAAAAAGTTTTCTATTTACTTACAAGTTTATTGTCCGATTTATTGTTAAGGATTGACTGGGACTAAATTTCTGTGTACCATTATCCATTTGCCCTTGACTACTGCGGCGTGGCCAGCCAGTTCCGGATTTGTTTGTTACTTGCGTCGCCATGTTGTAATTTACACTATACACACTTTTTTTTAATCAATAGTTTTATATTTTTTATTATAATTGATTTCACTAAAGCTTTTAAAATGAATGTCTCACAGTTTATCACAAAAAAATAAAAATTATATATACTTTTTTAATGTTCAAATATTTACAATTATTTAACGCCGAATCTTTTATGCACAATGTATATTTTATGCACCTTCTAATGCGAACAGCAATCAAATAGCTGAAGAAATAAAAGCGAAATTTTGGAAAAAGAATAATGTCGGTTGACAATTCTTGTGTATGTCGTACACAGTTGTAGAATTTAGTACTTTTTCACAATTAGTCTGCTTTTACAAAGCGGCGATTGATGGACAGGCAATTTTTACATTATCTTTTGAAGTTGCATAAACCTTTCACAAACAAGAATTTAATTGACGGACATGAACTCTTCATTTCTACTCCTTTCTTTCTCTTTCATATGAAACAGTCATGGCGTTATTACATAAGTTGGTGGCAACGTGCAACAATACAAAAAGAAAAGGCATTTTTGACTCTAATTATGTCAAAAAGTGGCAGCGGTGAAGTAAAATATAAAAATAAATGTCAAAAGTGAAAAAAATATAAATAAACAAAAAGAAAAAAACAGAAAACATACAAATAACAAATAAAATTTTAATTTTTATGCAAAAAAGATAAATTATAACAAAAAAAATATTTCAAATAATGATTGCTATCCACCTGCCACATCGATAGCGACATAAGCTTCAATTTGGCGATGACTCTCTTAAAAATATGTATGAATGTGACAAAATGTGTACAAATGTGTGTTTTATTTAGCGACAGCAAATTTCAATAAAAAATTTGTGGAATTATTTAGATTTAGTAAAAAATTCATGATGTGGATATAGTAATACCATACATATCCACCGTCTTGCAGACGTAACGAACATACATATGTAGCATATTTGCTATGTTTTGCTACGTTACAACAACAAATTACATAAAAATGACATTTGCTACTCTCTACATATTTGCTACACAAAATTTTTTTTTTGCAAATTTGCTATAATTAAACAGCTGTGTTTTTATTTTGTTTGGATACCCAAAACACTTAATCCTGTTTATACACGGTAGATATGTTTCAAACGGTACACGGTACCTGTAAAAACACGACTATGTATAAAATATAAGACATTTTGAAAAATGATTTTATTTAGTTATTTATTGATTTTAATATTTCAATTTGCTAAACGTTATTTAAGAGAAAATCGCTCTTTGTTGCAGAAATTTAGAGTTTATGTAGTTAAATTGCAAATATGCAACGAAGAGTGATTTCCACTTAACATACAACGTTATGATTTCGAAGATTTTTATTTTTATCATGTTTTAGTATTTTTCCAGCAGAATACAAAAATTAGGTGGGGTATAATATTCCAAAAAATTGTAGGGTTCCATGAGTTCAGACTCTTCAGAGCCACTTTTAAAATTTGAATAAATATGCTTCCAATCACTTTATCCATTTACTTTTTTAATTAGTTTTGTTCATATTTTTTATTATCAACAACCACACCACATTTTCTTACGTTGCATGTTTGCCGGTCGATCATTTAATTTCAGGATGTGTTGTAAAATATTACAGATTTTCTGGCCTACTGTGAAAAAGAAAAATACTTTTATACCTTGAAGATTTTCGAGAATGCTTCTTTTGAGTATAATTACTGGGTATTGTATGATTGGCTATTGTAGAAGTTGTTTAGATAGAGGGAGGAAGAGTCGGCACAAGACCTTCTATATGACTGTACCGCTTCACGAAGGCGTAGTCTATGGCATTCTGGTACAATTCTCTTTCATGATCTGGACTGTCTCAGAGATGTGTTAATAATAAATCTGACCATATGTATATATTCTTATTGTTAGAAGTTCCTTCCTGGAGAAAAAAACTTCCGATAGGTACAGTTGTCGCTGAGTTGAAAATACTTGGCCGACTGGAAGTCGGGTCTTTTCGATTGTTGTGGGAACGAGATATTTGTCAGAAGCAGAGCAAAGAGGCATCAAAAAGAAATAACAGTTTGGTCATTCAACACAATTATTAAAAGCTGTAGCACACTTTAAGGTTCTTTTAAAGCAAAATAAAAAAGTGTATTTGAAACACACTTGTATTATTTGTAAATAGCAAATATAATACTACTATTCTTTACAACCGATCTGTGAGTTAAGGATACTATTGGTAACTCTGTTCAAAATTTTGCTTGTTTTCTTCAGTTGTTTTTCTTTTGTGTTCGAAAAATTGTCTTTTTGTGTGTTTTGTTGTCCAAGCAAAGTTGCTATTGTGTTATTTAAAAACAAAAAATATTTGAATTTATCACTGTCATTAACTACAATTGCTTTAAAGTTTGTTCAGATTATACAATAATAAAATTCAAACAATTTGAAATAAAAAAGAAATCATTTTTTTAACTTCCTGTTTCAGGTCAAAAACGAAGAAAAATTTAGAAAAAAATACGACGTGACGAAAAAGTGTTTTTTTTTTTTGGGTGGAGATAGAAAAAGATAAAATAATTTACTTGTACATGTATGTAAAGTTTTGCTTATAATTTAAAAAAAGCGACAAAATTGATTTAAAATTGTGGAAGCATAATAAAATCGATATGAACAAAGAAATTTACTATGAGGGATGGCTGATAAAATCACCGCCCACGAAGCGTATATGGCGTGCCGTAAGTATCAAATTCCTTTCCTTTTATTATTACGTTGTTACTTTATTTTCCATATACATATGTATGTATGTCTGTGCATGTACATACATATTTATTATTCTATTTTATTTTGTTCTTTATAAAAGATTAATAATGTAGAGAAATTTCCAAAAAGAAAATAGTTAACTAACATAAAAGAAACAATCCAGATTTTATATTTTTAAATAATTCTCAAAAAATATGTCAGTCTGTCTGCTAGTCTAGAGAAACATGTACATATATATGTATGTATTGAAGGTGCATATTATACAGAATTGCTATTAAATTAAGTAGGTATTTATTTGATAATTATTATTAATTTATTCAATCATTCTTATGCATTCCAATTATTTGTTTGTGTGTGCTTTGAAAAAAATACTTTTATTTATGAATGAATTGCTTGCAAACGGTAATGAGTCAGTAGTCAATCACTTTTTATAAACAAAATCAATCATCCCCTCTAATCATCCCCTCCAACTCCGTTCATTTTTTTTAATTTAACAGGGAGTTGTGTCAAACGGGAGAAAATGGCTAAGATCGAATAGCTACATAGATACTGACCTTTCTGAAATTTAGATGAAGTTACGGTCACATTTGTCAAATATTTGCCGAAAAAACGTAATGTGTGTGAAGATAAATTCGACTTTGAAAAGCCAAGACAATAACCTTACTTTTTTAGCATGCTCAAATTTGAACAGAATACTGCTAAGAGATTAATAGTGACTACATACTAAATGTGAAATATCTTCAGAGGATAAATGGACATTTCGGGAAAATATGATTTTTCAGGACATACCACTATATGGGCCCTGTTCAGGACTCTCTTAGCCAGCATGTGTATATAGTGGTTTATGTGTACACTTCCATATTTTAGAGAAATGCCCACTCATCCTCCCAAGAATATACATATTTTTCAAAAAGGCGATTTTTAAATTCCATTTTCTCAAATTCGGTGATTTTTCCAGACATACCACTATATGGGACCTGTTTAGGATCCTTTTAGCCAGCATGTGTATATGGTGGTATATGTGTACACTTACATATTTTAGAGAAATGCCCACTCATCTTCCCAAAAATTTTCAAATTTTCCAAAAAGGCCATTTTCTCAAATCCGGTGATTATTCCAGACATACCACTATATGGACTCTCTTGTAGACCCCTTGGACGACCATATTTGTATAGTGGTATATGGGAGCACCTTCATATTTTCCCGAAATCCACTTATTCTATGAAGATATTTTACATTTTGTATGTAATCACTGTTAATCTCTTAATAGTACTCAGTTGACGAAATGTGTGCATATTAAAAAAGTAAGGTTGGTGTCTTGGCTATTCAAATTCGAATTTATCTTCACACACATATTGGAAAGATTGTGCGTTGATGAGCATATGTACTCAACGAAAATTGGAAGCTATCTAAAACAATATTTGTCAATAACTCAAAACAAAAAAAAAAAAAAAAAACAAAAAATGACGCATCAAGCTGTTTGCGTTATGTGATACTTCAGGATATGCTTACAATTTCGAAATCCCCGATGGGAATCCTGATGTACCAGCACATGGTGAACCTGTTCTCCAATCAACAGCAAACATAGTGGTAAAATTGCTAAGAGTAGTACCCCGTTATCAAATCTAAAAGTTTATTTTGACAATTATTACACTACAGTGCAGTTAGTAGTATTTATGCGAACTCGTAGTATCTTATTTGTTGGTACTATTCGTTGAAATAGAATTAAAAATTGGAAACTGCCTGATGAAAAAGTAATACTAAAACATGATCGTGGAACTAGCGAAAATATGTGGCTAGTAAACACGGAATTGATGTAGCTTCGTTATCTTGGAAAGATAATCGAATTGTGAATTTAATTTCAACTTATGTTGGAGCAAGAACAATATCTACAATATCCGGACACAAAGACATTATTTTTTGCTTCTAACTTTACACTCGAGTTTTTATATGGGAGTAGTGCCTGGTGTATTTTTTAACATACATATTTTTTAGTAACATTTTTTTAAGTAAAAATGGTGTTAATTCATCAAAAATCACAATATATATTTTTTTCATAAAAATCAGATAGCTTTGGCATTTAAGGGTTAAACATTTGGCTTATTGCCTAGTCAGTCACACATGTTAATAAGTCCATTATGATGTGTCCGATGGCTGTGGTATAAAGTATTTTACTGTGGTGGATTGATTTTTTCTTACAATGTCACTTGATGAGTATTTTTCACATTTGCCTTTTATTGTGCAAAATTTTCGTAAAAACTAACAATACTACTACAAATTCATCGATCACATTCCCCACAATATGTATTTTAACTTAAATATCTGTTTGGTTTACAATAGCATTTTAAGCAACTAACAACAACTTATTCAACTGCTTGTTCGTTATTTATTAGTTGTATCTACATATGTATATTAGACATTTAATCATGTTTACATACTACTATTAAACACATACAAAACAATTTACAACAGTGCTTTTAGTAGTGGAAAATGAAAATCAACTATAATTTAAATAACGTAATTTTTTTTAATTCTTGGAACAAATGTTAGTCATAATAGATTTCTTATTTTGCAACTTATCAATTATTTTCATATAGTACGGCGTGATTGTGTTTATAACTAAATAAGGATTAAAGTTTACATTGTATAAGAATCACTAGCAGCAAAGTTAATACAATATGAAATTGAATAAAATGTAAATAATCTGCGTTTGAATTTGCGTAACACAAATATCGTGTAATATCAATAAACGTATCAACTTATATTTAGAGAGTGTTGTAATGTTAAAAGTTTTATCCTCGCATGTGCTTACATATTTCTGTGGATATTTATTAATAAATGTATCATTAAAGACATCTTTATTAAGTATGTACTAAAATTTTAACAAAAATATTTCTTAAAAATATGTGATGAAGTAACAAAACATAAAATATACGTACAATTATACTTGTAATACGATTAAAAAAAAAAACGTAAAATATCAAATATAAAATTTTATTTGTGCAGATTTGTTTGTACTGTCTGTTTCTTCTATCTTTCATCACATTAAAAGTATTACTGGTTTTCTGTCACAACAACAATTTTAGGGCTTGCACACAACCAGCATCAAAATTAAACATATTGTTACGAGAATAAAAAATCCTGAATTGTAGAATTTTGGCGTATTGTGTGTCACCCTGTCAATGTCATACTTATTTGTGTGTATGGCAGCACTGCCAATTAAATCATTCCTGGGTAACACAATCATACATTTTTAAAATAAACGGATAGAGGATATGAGATCATATGAAGCAATTTCAGAATTTTCCAAACTGTAGGCAATTAGGTATATAAGGTGATTGCTTTGCCCATGTAGTTAGTTCAGTTATCGTTTTGTTGCCATTAGGCAAAGATGTGGTTAAGCGGAAATAAAAGTGTTGTATAGGCGAATATTAAGTTGTTGTATTCAGATAAACTGTATAAACGTTATAGTGAAGTAAATAGATACAACTGTAACAACAATAAAGCGGTGTTTGTTTTATTTTAACGCAATTTAAAGGAACTTAAACGTTTTAAAAAGGTTAAAACGTAACAGTATGAAAAAATTTTACACAAAATTCTATTTTTATTTCTGGACACAAATTTTACTTTTTTAACCAATATAATGGATCTATATTTTCGATTCTTCCTGTATTGCACATTTCTGCAGAAAATTTAAAACTGTCACTTTCATATTTGCATATATAGGGACTGTCAGGTTTTTTCATTTTAGTTATTAAAAGTCAACAAAGTTGAAGTCAACAAAGTCAACAAAGGTGATAAAAAAATTCCTTTAGGGTACTAGTCTATGATATCTTATTGTGTTTATCCTATTGGTTCTAGAAAATTGCAGTCTATTGTAAAGATAAGCAGGTTGTCTAGTATAAATAATCTTATGCAAAAAATTGAGAGAACTACATTTCAAAAAGTTTTCCAACAGGATATTATAAATTCTTGAGAAATGGGAAATATTGTAGTGTCTATCTAAAATATATCTGGCGATGTTATTATATGTAACATTAAGTTTCTGTTTGCTGACCGAATCTAGACTCGAAAAAAGTTCACATCCATATAAATGAGTTATATTTAATATATTTTTATTTTTTATTTATTGATTGAATTTAGCACAAGAAGACCAAGATTTTATAATTTAAAATACATTGTTTGAATAAAACTAAAATATCCAAAAAATATAAAAAAATTTAAAATGTACCAATCAAAATATAGCGATTACAGAAAACAGTAGAACAAGAGTAAAATTACACATGAAGCTATTTATATCGTGTTCACACCAGAGAATGACAAAAGTATGGTTTTGTGTATTTTTAAAGTGTTGGTGGCTTTAGAGCATCTATTTTAGCTCCTTCATTATTTTGGAAATGGCAAATCATTTTTATTTTATTAAGGGTGGAATAACGAAACATAAGATCCACTCGTTTGAAATTTTTTGAAAATTATTTCGAAGTCCTTGCAAATCTCTATTAAACCTTGGATGACAGAATAATTAAAATTTAACATACTTCGCCTTTGAACAATATCCGCAAGAATTTCATTGATCTTTGCGTAATTTTCAAAAATTGACTCAAATATTGACTCCTTTTATGTTAACTACTGTATTAGGCATAATTTTAGAAATACAATTGGAAGTGTATAGTGGCATACAAGAAAATTATCTTAAGGAATCGTCGCTCCACATATCAATTGTAACTTCAGCGTTACCGTTGGTAATAAGATTTGGTATGTGTGGTTTTATTTATTTTTCCTCTGTGGCCACCGATTGGATTTTTCTGTCTAATTCAACATTTTTACCACACTTTCCAAAAATTTGTAGACACTTTTAAACTAATTTACGAAAACCGGAGCCTTCTACGCTACTGAAAAGACGAAAGTCTTCTATAGCAATATCCATGATTGCTTCAGCTCAAACACTTCTCTTCGGTATTTATTTAAATTGGTGTACTGTTATGAGGCTGTGTATGAAAATATTTCGGCTCCAGGTTTTCTTAGCACATTGCATATTCCTTCAATTAATTTCTTTAAAATTTCGTCACAGTTCTCCATTATTAAAACTTGTACATAGTATGCAAAACCCATATTCGTACACCCGATAAAAATAAGAAAATTTACAAAATATTCAACGCATAAGCAAATTTTTGAAAATTTCGTGTCTATTTATTGTAGGTATCATATCATATAAATCGACAGCTAGATGGCGGTGTATTCAGATAATGGGTAACAAAAACCGTATTCGTACAGAGTAACAATTTCATTAGTATTAAGAATATAATGCATAAGGATTAAAATTAATATTTTGTTGGATATCCTTTTTGGTTCATGACAGTACTTAGACGTCTTGGAATCGATTCCACTAGTTTATATTCTGTAAGTGTACACACTTCAAAAGTTCAAATGCTAATGAAAACGTGAAAACACCGACCGGCTTATTATTTACTGTCTAATTTTGGGGATTTCCCACATTTTTATTGTCCCATATTTTTGTAGAAATTTTTTTACTTTTGATCTTCCATGTAAGGATGCATATACGAGTACATATATGAAAATTTTTGGAAATTTGTCATAAGTGAAAGATTGTAAATATTCTTATTAAGCGTTTGTATATGTGCTTTTGAACATATATTTTGACTTTTGGATCAGGTAGTGTTCTTTAATGGGTTTTCCGAAAAAAAACATTGCAACGGGAATTAAAAAATACAATATTAAACGCAATTAGCCTTTGATTTTTTAATGCTAAGTACGAGGTATTTTTTATAAATGAGTTTTTAATTGCTATATAAAAAAATTCTAGGAATTGGCTCAATGTTCTTTGGCCCGTCACAAAAAACACAAACAATGATGTAAAAGCATACCATTTATTTTATTTATCCATACACGCATGTCATATGAGTATACGAGTACTTAATGTACTTTCAAAATTTTTCCATTCCCATTGATACACATAGTTTGTTGTATACAGACATGTTTGCTAGAAGTGTGAAGTGGAATTATATCTGTATGTTATTAATGTATTGGGTATACACAACACCCATAAATATAGATAAGTACTTATGCATACTTTGTTTGTGAGTACTTATTGTCATTCACACTTGCCAACAGAGTAGCAGTACTGCTCGAAATAAAGTCGTTCGTAAAGAACGATTCTTTTTGAGAGCCGAATTTAAAAAAAAATTCTTTTAAAATTAGAATTTTAAAATTTAAAATTTTTTAATTTACAATATAAAATATTTTAATTTAAAATTTTTTAATTTGAAATATGTGCTCACGAGTCTATCAAAAAATATTTTGAGCGAAAAATATAATTCGCGCTCACGAATTAAAAATAAAACTCACGAGCACGAGTCATAAAACGAGCAAATCAAAGAAAACTCTGCTCACGAGTCGAGTTTTTACGTACTATACTTGCCAATTAAGGGATTTTACGCAAATAAGGCCTTAATTGAGCTCAGTGTACTATACAAAACCACAATTTATAAATTGCTTAATTAGTACTAAATTGTACAATTATAGCCTTGACAGACAGGATTTGTGTACTATACTAGCATAGTACCATATTTGTGTCAACCTATACTACAAATTAACCATTAAACATTGTGTTTTAAAGCACGTATATTATGAAACGTGGTATAAATGTAGTATATTATTAGTACTCACTAAACACAGCTTCGTTTAACATGAAATAGGTAACCCTAGCATAAAGTCAGCTTTAAATACAGTATGCAAAATCCCTTTTCGTACAAATTTTCAAATTACATTTTTTAAAAGCATTAGTTTTTAGTAAATTAATTATTTAAATAAACTTTTTTATACGTCGTTTATTTTATTCCTTAATACAAATAAAAAACGACATTTTAATCAATTTTTTTTTTTTTAGAAAAATAACGATATTCGAGTAAAAAAATTTTTAAGGTTGTATGAATACATACATACATTTTTCATACTGTTTGAATGACAGTTAATTTTGCGTTTTTATTTAAACAATTGGTTCAACATATCATCACCTAAAATTCAAAAGAGCCTAACAAACAAAATAAATCAAAATTGAGTTTTTTTAATGATAATGCTACAGCATATTAAAGTACACAAATTTTAAATCTTCCATTCGCAAAAATAACGAATTTATTAGAGAAATTCAAAATTGCGTGACATAAAATGACTTTTTTTTACAAGTCAAAGAGGCTTAACAACATATTAGGCCGCACCAAACAAAGTAGTTCTGATTAAACTGTGACTTTCAAACGTTTTTGTTGTTTTCCATCATCATGTTTATACTTACAATACTTTTCATTTTAATAAATTTTTTTATTTTCCATATATTACAACAAAAAGTGATGATAGGTCTATTTTCATTTCATGTGACGATATAATAGTAATACGTATTACTACATGTCTGTCACACCCTAGTCAAAAACCGTAGTATACATACCTTGGTATATAAAGCGCACGTCTGTCAGAGCTCAGGAGTAACAACTACAGTTAGTCAAATAATTGACAACGTGTTTAAATGCTCTATATTCAGATGGTTACACCGACAAAACCACTTGTTGTTGCTTTGTATTTTTACAAATGAGTAATCTATGAAGCCGTTACCTTTTTATATCCAAATAAATTCAGAGAGTACATGTGGTAAATTTTTTGTGTTTAGTTATTCCACATTATCGAGTTAGTTAGATATAAAAAATAGGGAATAATTGACAGGAAAATTAACATAGTGAATATTTTGGAGCTGGTAGGTAAATTTGTAACTCTTTTTTTTTTTAATTAGTTCTAAAAAATTTATTATTTTTTTGGACAAAAAATGGTGCGTCCACTGCCGAAGAACATGGTGGAGCGCCCTCACCACCTTCTAAGAGAAGGTAAAAGCTGTCGTGCTGTAGCAGCGATTCCCGACGTTAGCAAAAGTGTCATTATAAAACAGCGCAAAAATATGGCCTCCACCACCTATTTCTGCAAGTGGCCGAAAGAAAATCTTGAGCGTGGAACAGCATCGGCGGATTCTTCGAATCCACAAAAATTTGGTCCAATTTGGCAATTTAAACCTGTCTATGGAGACAGTTAGAAACACATTGCGTTTGCTGGTCTATGAGGTCGAGCAAAAGTAAAGAAACAACTCACAAAACGCCATCAAAATCTTCGTACTTAAATTGGACTATAGAGGAGTGGAAGATGGTAATATTTTTGGATTAAACCAAAATTAAACGGATGGGATCAGATGGTAGGGAATGGACCTGGCGAAAACCAGGAAGCGCTTTAGAGGCACGACACGTTAAGCCAACCTTGAAGTTTGGAGGCGGTATTGTTATGGCTTTGGGATGTATGATGGCGGAGGAAGTTGGTACTATACAGTAAGATAACTGCCAACTATTACGTCGATATTTTGTCTACGAATTTCCTGCTACTTGCCAAATATTACATGTACAGTCCTCAGATGTTGTGTTCTAGCATGGCAATTATCCCAAACACACCCCCAAAATAACTCAAAAGTGGCTTAACGAAAGTGGGTATAAAGTAATGTCACGGCCACCCCAGTCACCTGATCTCAATCCTATTGAGCAACTCTTAGAGAGCTGAAAAAAGGTGTGGTGGGAGTTCCAACTTCTTTAAATGAATTGTGGGGGCATGTTAAAGCTTGTGGAATGATACCACCCAGTGTTTGCCAGAACCTGGTTGAAAGCATGCCAATTGAGAATTGAGGCTGTTATAACTGCCAACGGTGGGTATACAAAATATTAATTTATGTAAATTAAGAAATTACACAAAAAATTGACCACATGCACTTTTTGAATTTATTTGAATATAGAGCATTCAAACAAGTGGTCAATTGTTTGAGCCACTGTATATACAGTAAGAAATTTCTATATTCATACAAATTTTCAAACAAGATTTTTTAAATTCCTTATTTTTTAATAAAATAAATATTTCAAAATAATATTTTTTGCGCGATTTTATGTAAAGAAGCTTTATTACTTCGAACAGACAAAAAACGGCACTTAAAGCATTTTGTTTTTACAAAAATATTAAAATTCAAGTAAAAAATTTTTTAAAGCTTATTAGAAACGATCCACCGTATTCTCCAAATATTACTCCTTCTAACCATTGGCTGTTTCGACGGATACAACATCTTTTTGCATGTCAACGAATCACTTCTTTTGAAGAAATATGAAATCAGCTTCAAAGGCGAAAAGTTTTTCTGAGATGAGTTTCGGACACTGGCCCACAGGTGGGAAAAAGGTGTAAGCAGTGGTTTGATAAATTATCTTTTTTGGCCTAAAAAAGACGGTCCGAATTCATTTTTAATACGTAAATTATAATTATTTTTGCTGTAAATAAACTAGAGCAACGCCTTAATCACAGACTGATTCCGCCCTAAAGTGGCGATGTTTCCTTTGAGCATTCCAGTGCTCCAAGCAGCTTGCAATTTCTCAATACTTGATTAGATTGAGGATGGTAGCAAGTGGTGCCGCACAGATATGTTCCCGACTAATATAGGGTGTCACGGTACCTTCCCTATCCAATACATTCGCTGTTTCGTTATCATCTATCCCACAGTGTTCAGGTACCCAAAACAACTGGACCTTATTCTTAAGCGGAAGCCTATGTAACGTATCGTAGCAACATTTGACCAGTCTACATTTTATACGATTCGAGGCAATTGTCCTAAGGCATCTTGGCTGTCAGAGAAGATATCTGTGGCAATATGGAAGAGTAGCTACAAAAAAGGAAACAATGAATTTGACTACAGTTTTTCAGTAGAGGTGAAATTCTGTCAGGTTATTTTCGAGATTGCGTATAAATATGATAAATCTGTCGCCATATAAAAGAAAAGCTTAATTCGACTTAAGCTACTCTTCCATATCGACACAGATATACCCTTGAGCTTAAAAAATTATATGAAATTTATTTTTTATAGCTGGTAATTAATTACATATGTACATATATTAAAAACATTACCAACAAAAATATGGAAAATCGGACTTATAATTCAATTATGTGTGAATTAAATAAACCTAGTGGGCGTGATACCAGTTTCCGTCTTGGTTGTAAAGTTTCAGATCGGAGATATATACATAAGTCATAGATAACTTTTGTTTCATTTCAGCAATATGAGGTATATTTATACTTCTTATAAAATCGGATTTAAGATGCAATTGTGGAGGACAGCCAAGTTCTCAGCAGTTTAAGACCAGTTTTCTATTTTTAGCTGCAAAAATATGTACTTGATTAAAATTTATTGATTCATACAGTAAATTTTAAATCAAATAGTTAAAACAGAAAATCATTTTAAAAACAGTTATAAAATATTTTTCTTTTTTAATTAAAACTTAAATAACCCTTTCCGCGTTGCTGGGATCCTTTGTGTTGTTGTATTCCTACAAAATGCATTTGACATAACAGAAATTTAAAGAA
Organism: Wohlfahrtia magnifica; assembly: GCA_023159175.1. Classification (NCBI taxonomy): domain Eukaryota; kingdom Metazoa; phylum Arthropoda; class Insecta; order Diptera; family Sarcophagidae; genus Wohlfahrtia; species Wohlfahrtia magnifica. The sequence continues at coordinate 1,784,007 of JAKWBJ010000496.1, read as the reverse complement.
ATGCACATATTGTATATGAGAAAACCACAATCACAAATTGACAACTTTTGTATATATATAAATATGAATACATACATATATAAATAGCTTTCACCCACTTAACCAATCTCTTCCGCTTTTTGGCTGATGTGAATACATAACGATACTTTAACTGTTATTACCATTCTTCACACATGATGATGATGTGTCATATCCATTTGTTATTTAAACCAAATTTATAAACTTACTATTACCATTCGTAAGATATACAAAAATTAATAGTTACTATGTATAGGAGTTGCCACGCCCAATTATCAAATTCCGCCCACTTTAAAACTGATGATTTGTATTGAATGTCAAGTCATTTAGACCAAATTCAGCAACTTATACTTCAACCGTTATCAAGATATACAAAAAACAGTATTTATCGATCATATTTTATGCAGAACTTAGAATATGTGCACTGAATAAACGTACCATATTTTATTTAAATACCTTTAACAGGAGCAGAGATAAAGGAATGACCGCTTACAGCGCCACATTTTGAGAATTTTTTGAGTTTCTTTTTTCCTAAACCATCGCGTAGCAATTACGAACAAAATTTCAGAAGAAAGTATTAAATTTGGTCCAGTCGTTTTCAAGTTTTAGGCATCCGAACAAATCACAAATAATTTATATGGATATAAATTTAAGTTATTAGAATCAAAAGATGAAAAAAAATTTCTTGAATTAACTAATATATGTTAAAAAATTACGTAAATAATATATTATTTAAAGCCATATGTTTTATAATTGTTAATAACTTTTTACCTACTCCAACAGTTTTGTTTATCTCATAAATTATTCTCTATGTATGTGCTCATTAAAACAATAGGAGATTTTTGCCTGTGTGTGTTTGTGTATTTGTTTTATTTAGTAATATCATAATTAATATCATATTTATTATATTATTATCTGAAAGTCTAATGAAAAAACACTTTTATATTGAATTTCTTTCTAGCGTTGGCGTAGGCGTTGGTTTACTTTAAAACAAGGCGAGATACCCGAACAGTTTTGCCTTGAATACTATGCCGACCGTAAGTGTCGCAAATTGAAGGGTGTCATCGATTTGGATCAATGCGAACAGGTGGATTGTGGTTTGCGTTTGGAGAATCGCAAACAAAAGTTTCAGTTTATGTTTGATATTAAAACACCTAAACGTACATATTATTTGGCAGCGGATACGGAAGCAGATATGCGTGACTGGGTAAATTGTATATGTCAGGTGTGTCATCTTCATGATACTAAACAATCACAAGGTAAAGAAAAATATATAAATAAAAAATAAACAATCATAAAACATGAAATTTGTTAATAGATGATAATCGCTCCCACAATATTGCTGCTACAACACACACTAACACCTCAAATGACACGACAACGACTACTATCAATTCATCTAGTGGTACTAATACCAGTAATTCTCATCAGAACTTGAACAATGACATTCTTAGAAGGCCTTTAAATGTTGTAGAACAGCAACCGTTAACAGCAGCAACTGCAAATGCAACCAGTGCTTTAAATTCATGTAAGGATAGTGCTTACGTTAATACTGAGTATACAAATCGTGAGACACTACTATGTGATGCACATTTTGATAAACAACAATTGGTTAATGTAGCCTCAACTATGGCTACAGCTGGCACACCGCAGCAGCAAGTAGGACAAACAGGATCGTCAGCTTTATATTTAAACACGGCAGCATTTCAAGAAAATTCACGTATTTCCGTTAATTCAAATGGAGTTATTCGTAAAATTCCGGAAAATTTAGTTTTAAATAATACTCCGCTACCAGAATCTCAACAACACAGCGTACAACCTTCTCCAGCGTTAAGTACTGCATCAGGTCCCTATATACCCATAAGTGAATGTTACTCCGGCAGCCCAAAATTTGTGGTATACTGACTTTTCTTATAAAAAGTAAATATTGTTATTGTTAATTTATATTATTTCTTCATTAGTTGGATGGAGAAAATCCCTCAACACCTTTAAATAATTTGGATCCAAAATTCTATGATACCCCAAGAAGCCATAACAATATTGGTTTAAACTTAACCAATGATCAATCATACTCACCCAAAATTACAAATTGTGGAATTGTAAAGATTTTAACATATTTTTTATAATTCTGTTTTTTTTTTTTTTTTTAATTTATATTAATCATTTTTAGCAACAACCTATCAATGTATCCAAAAATCGCAGCCAAAAATCTGATTCAGATTCAGAAAGTGTTTTTACTGATGATGATGACTGGGCTCATCCAATGCCCTTAAGAGAAAATATGGGTATGTGTTATAATTTTATAGTCTCTAAGCTGTATTCTTAACTAAAAATAAAAACAAACATGAAAACATAATTATGAATTAAAGTTTTTCGGATTAAGAATACAGAACAAAAAGGGGACTATTTTTCACGTACAGGTTATATACAAATATTTTATATTTTACATATTTTATACAAATATTTTTATTGCACAGATCGTAATACAAGACCTTCCGATAGTTCGGTGGAAAATGAATCTTTTGTTTTGACATATTCACAACGTTTTTCAAAATTACCAGACGACGTCAAAAAAGAGCAACAGCATTCATCAATTCCGAGTTCCAGTGATTGTTTGGAAAAGCTAGCAAGAGTATTAAAAAATAAAAATAACTTGATATTAGATTTTAAAGATAATGAAAAGTAAGAATTCAATATAAGTTGTTTGTCACTAATCAAAATATGGATGAAAAACACATTAATTTTTTTAGATTAACGCGTGATTTACCACAGTTTTCTGATACAGAAAATACTTCCCCAGCTATTATTGGACCACGAGATGCCAGATCTGTAGTTGATGAAAGTTACGACATTCCACGTTCACATCAACTACCTTACTACAACATGGCACATTTGATGGAAAAAACAACAAGTCCCGAAGCCGATCCTATAGCTTCATCAACCCCAAATTTAATGGCTGGCTTAGGTACCGTTCCAGGTTCTCCATCGTCTGTTGTTTCCGTGGCTCATTCTCTTGGTCCGCAATCATCGAATATACGCACATTACCCAGACCTCATTGTTATACCAATGCAGCACCCAGTAAAGTAGAGGGCAACGTGTTTCGTTATGACTTCATTGAGCAAACAAACGTTCCACCTGTCAATAGAAAGTTAAAACCAAAGCTTAGTATTGAAGCTGATAAGCCGCCAGAAGAATTACCAGCAAAACCGCCACAGCTAACAGTACAGCAAATAGACAATTTAACTAATCGTTCTCAATCTTCACAAATACAAACACTAGCTGACCTTCTTTGCTTCGAAAATCTTTCTTTAAAACCTCCTTCTGTGGATAGAAAAAATAAACCAAATGCTTATAAGGTATTGAAGAAAAAAAAAAACATTTGTTTCTAATCAATTTTAATTTTTAATTAATTTTAGATCGGGAATTCCAATACATTAGGTAGTAATAAACGAACATCAGGTGCTCCTCTATCAATGGTTCTTTCAAATGACAATGATTCTTCATCAACATATCTTACTGAAACACGCACGTTACCACGACAGCCGAGGCCTAATTATGCCTTCAATACGTCAAATGCTTCATTATGTAATACTCCAATTGCAATTAATGCTTCACCGACAGTACTCACAATACAACATCAGCGTACAGCATCAGCTAATGCGACAATGCAACAAATGCCTACCACATCAGTAAATACAAATTCCACTCAATTGCAGCTACCTCCAAAAAATGAACACAAATTACAATATTTCGATTTAGATGTAGCTAATGCTCCAGCTATTAATCGACAAAGTACTAGTGTTGGCAATTTAAATAACTCCTCAGTGGGTCGGTTGGGTTTAGCAGCTGATCCTTCTGCTAGGGTTCCTGTGCAAAGTACAGTAGTTTACAATTCAGTGGACTTTGTAAAAACGGAAGCATTTAAACGTATACGTGAAGAAAGAAAAAAAGAAAATGAAGGTGTTAGCGCCAATAAATAGAAAAGTGGAGAGAGAGAATAGAGATAAAGGAAATTATAAATTACAATATCTTCGTATTATTTACTTCTGTAATGAATATAAATCGGAAACTAATGAAATTCTTACACATTATATAGGCAGTAAATATTTTTTGTAATATATAGTCTTAAATAGATTAATTTACGTTTAAATTTTTTATAGAACCTTAAAGTGCTCTCTAGCATTTATTTTATTGTAAATTAAGTTTTAATTTGAAAATCTGTTTTTAATATTTTAATTTTATTTTTTATATTTGAATTTTAAAAATTTTAGAGAACAGATTATAGAATAGAATATTATACTATAGAATATAAAGGATATTATACCATAATTTAAGGTCATTCCGTGATTTCTAACAACTATCAAGTCAAAAATAATAAATCCAACGAAGTTACACATAATCGGGGTAGTTGTAGATTCTGTTTGTTGTCAGAATGAGAATTAAAATAGTCAAAAAACATATGTCGTGTTCTATGTTTAAATTATAATTATTGTTTAAGAATCTGTTTTTAGCCTTTTTTTTATATATAATTCGATTAACTGGCAGATGGGAGAGTTATGTAGATACACACCGTCCTTAAAGAGCACCTTCGCCCTCTCCTGTACCCTGTCGAAAAGCCACAAAATGAGAGCCCATACAGAGTTGAATTCCATCCTAGGTCGGATAAAGTTCTTGTAACGATTAATAAGGTCAGAGGGAGTGATATATTTCCTAACGTCACAGTGAATTCTCATGCCTAAAATATCAGGAGCATCTGACTTCTCAATACCTATATTATCCATAGTCATCACTATTGTTATATGATGATAATGTATCCATAGTCACAAGGGACACTATACTACTACGTTTGTGTGTTAGAAAGCAACATGGAGTCCTGCGCGCATTAAAATCACTTGTGTGTTATTCATGCTCCGTCTTTTCACTTCAATCTTCAAAAGGCTCGGCCTGCGATCAATAGAATATAAATGACAAAGCTACTGTAATCTTCGAAAGAATATATAGGATTGGAGATGAAAAGAAGAAAAAAGTTAAGAATTATTAAAAATAGAGTGAGAGAAAAATTTAGCAATGGCCAACAACATTTGAAAAGCTTCTTTACTTAAGTAATCACTCATATTCCACGTTTCAACTATGTCTCCGCATTGAGTTACGTTTTGATCGAAAGTTGGTATTCCAAAACAAATAAAAAAAAAAACTGAATCAAAAACATAGGACGTATAAAATAGAAACAGAAAAATAAGTAAATTGTAACAAAATGTTAAAATGTATTGCATACGCAACGGGTTCAATAAGAAAACACTTTTTATTTGTCTTTTTCATGCGTAAATTTATATTTTTATAAAATTGTTTACATTTTGTATATTTTCATTTTTTATTTAATAAACATAAATAAATTAGTAGAAAAACGCATCTACTATCGTAATGTAGAATACATACAATCGAAAGAAACTTGACAGAATCGAAAATCAAAATACCACATTTGCTAAATGTAGGAAATTTCGATTCGAATCGAAACGCAGAATAGGGGTGAATAATACTATTGTGCAAATCATTTACAAGCAGCTGATTCGAATAATGATTGTTTTTCTTTTCTGATAAATTGGATTCTATAAAAACACTGATTATGAAGGCTTAAAAAAAGTGAGGTTAGAAATAATTTGTTTCAATATTATTAAAGTAAGCACATAAAAAATATATTATATCTTAAGTCGGTTTAAATAGTTATCGATTATGAATACTGATTTTTGATTTTCAAATTAAATAACACTGCTTACCAATCATTGTTAAACCAAAAAAAGCAAATTTTGTTAGAAGTTTTTTGTTTATACATTCTAAACTAAAAACTGCAAAAACTTTAAAATGAAACATAAAATTAGTTTATAATTATTGTTCATATCAAAATTATACTTTTAAAATATATACTTCCCTAACCAAAGTGCAATAAGCTATTTAAAAAATAAATGTTGTAAACAAAAGTCTTAGGTCGATTAACCATGTTTTTTTTTAAAGCTTACTCAAAAGGTGTTAATTACATGTTGTCGTCTTTCTATGTTAGCTTGGTATCTACAAAGTCATAATTTATGGCAAATCAATAATAAGAAATTACTTATTTCATGCAAACCGCCCATGTGCTGCAAAACGTAAAATTTTTAAATCACTCGTGAGTCAAATCGCAATCTCGTATTTTCATGTGTTGAAACATGTAAAGTCTGGTAACACTTGTTTTTTTGTATAAGAATAAGAAAGCTGTGCACTGTAAATCAATAGTTTTAAAGTAAACAAATGTAACACAGCTATCAAATAAAAAAGGATATTTTTCAATTGAATTTTTTTTTTGTTTTATTAAAATTAATTAAAATGATATATTTTTTTAAGGAAACAAATAAAAACATAAAATTGTAGTTATACGCTTTCATTTCTGCTAGTTGACACCTAGTTATTGCAATATACACGAGGTTACCAAGAAGTCATTTCAGCGATTGATAGCGATTTTGAGCACACCAATTTTATAAATACAAATCGTAATCACAATTTTTTTGCGATGTGTGAGTTTCAGCACATGGGCCAATATTATTATAAAATGTTAGATTTATACAATATTAGGTTTTTGAACTCTATCATGTATGTGTATATATAGAAAAAGTAATAAATTCTGTTATCGTTATGAACATTTGAACATAATGTAATAATAATAATAGTGGTGCTAAAGACCGTTATTCACTAATAATTTGAATTAAAAAAATTAAAGTTCACTTAGAAAGTCGATGATATGTACAATAAAATAATAAAAAAAAAAAAATACAAGAAATGGTAATAACAAACTAAAAACTTCTATGCACGCAGATAACGATATGGCAGACTAAATAATAACAGGTTTTCAATTAAAATTTTGTGCCTAAATCTAATGTTTTTGCAAAGCGACAAACAAACCGGAAATATAAAAACATAACACGAAAATAAAAAGTTTAAGAAAACATAACATATAAGACATACATACAAATATAATTTTCTTTTAGCGAGCAATAAATATTTTTTTATCGTATTTTCCATAAAGGGTAGTTTACACGATAATACTTTTCGTACGCAAAATTAGAGAGAAAATATAAAATTCCATCCGTATATTAACAATAAGATCAAAAATCTTGCGACAGATTTTTTACGTTTACACGACACGCTAAAAACCAAAAGTAAGTAAAATGAAAGCAGCTGTTTTAAAAGAGAGCAATGGTGCGTAATGCCAAATTTTCATTCGTATTTTCTATCAATGTCGTACGCTCTTATTACATATTGAGTGTACACGATACTATCTGCTATCTTCTACACATAAACTTCACATGTCGAACGAACCTGTGTTATCGAGTAAACCCCCTAAGGGATATTTTTTAAAAATCATAATAAAGAATAGTAATTTACATATGAACAAAGAAAAATAATAAACATTTAAATATACATATTTATATACACACATACATATTTTTTTACGCTTACATACAAACAAAATTAAAAAAAATGTAGTGATACACATTTATATATTGAATTACTTTTTCTGAATAAATGTTTTTTATATGTATTAAAAATATATTCTTTTCATAAATTCATATTGAACTATTTTAAGCAAATTGTCTTCCCTCCAGGTGGCGGCATATACACGTATTTACCAATAATGAGATCTATTATTTATTTATTTATTAGTGCTTTATCAAATTTATTTATAGCATAAAATAGTAAATGATGTAATGTCGAGTATACGTGTGGTTGAAACTGAGTACCATTTCAGAGCAACCTATGCATTCCCTTGGTTGTGTTCTTTCATAGAAATTTTGTGTTTAGTTGTACGGACTCTTCTAGCTACAATGATGCAATCTTGCCTGGAGACACCTTTTATAGTAGGGAGGGCGTAATATACTATTATTATGCGATCTTAATAAGCTATTTGATGTCGTTTAGAACATTTAAAATTTTCCGATACATATGATATGTTTAATTGTATTTAGTTCAGCTTAAAAGATTCCGGTGTAATTAGTGAGAATAGCATACGATGTGCTTCTATTTAAAAATTAACCGTTAGTAAAAGTCGTAATTATTGCTTGCACTTTGCTTTGAAATATGTGGAGATCAGTTTCATCACTGTTGAAAGAGTTCACCAAAGTATTGACAACTAGTTTTATATGTATCACATTTTTGATAGTTATAACGCTTAATCCGTATGGTAAAGATATTCTAATTTATTTTGTATAGTTATTAATATGAGAGACATTTCAATTTATCAAAATTATTTATTGATTTCTTATGCTATGTTCACACGAGACTTCGGATTATTTCACTCTCTGTTTATATTACATATTTGGATTAACGCTTTCGCACGGCATTTTGTAGCTGCTATTAAATAGAATCTATGCTTTTTTGTTTTTATTAATTTTTTCCGCTTGACAGCATACTTTAGGGAGGACAATTTAATAAATTTGAAATATTAAATCTATAATAAAAGCATTTTTAAGCTGATTAGAAGTAATACACAGGGTAATTGAATTTGTTCTCAAAATTTTGTATGAAAATGTATGTAATTAAATCATAATCGTGGTTGTATTATGAATAAGAAAGCGAATAACAAAAAAAGGTTGTCGTGCGAACATTAATCACCACTATTCAGAGTTTTAATTATGAAAAAAACAAGCAATCGAAACAAATAGAAGAAGCCAATAATGTTCTTAAAAGCATAGGATCGTATGAAATAGAAACAGAAAAATTAGCAAATTGTAATAAAAACTCGAAATGTAGTGCATAAACAAAAGGGTGTAATAAGAAAACACTTAACTTTTGTTTGTCCTATATTTGTCATTTAATAACTCGAAAACTACACAAACGATTTACAAATCAATATATGCATAGAAAGGTTTACTTTCAAGGATTGTCTTTTAAAAAAAGCAGGCGGTGCCACTCCCATATATAAAATTATTTGCCTATATCTTCAAAACGATAGCAGCAAGAGTTTCTAAATTAGGTCCAAATAGGACCGGGCGGAATCGCATAAGTGCCTCCCATGCAATGTAAGTATTGGTTTTTGTATTTCTTCGGAACAGATAGAGTGGAAGTCTCAAAATTTGGTCTAAATAACTTCGTAGTTAACACAAAAAATGGGCCGAATTGGATAAGTGGACATGGTGCCTCTCATACAAAGTAAATTTTGATTTTTGTATTTCTTGAGATGGGTTAAAGCGAAAGTTTTTTAATTCGGTCTAAGAAACTTCGTAGTTAATACCAATCATCAGTCAAAAAGTGGGCGGAATCATTCAAAGTAAATATTGATTTTTTTTTGTTTGGTGGGTTTATTGCATTGGATTTTATTTTTCACTACTTTTAGTGGTAGTGGAAAAAATAGTGCATTATCGTCCCTAATATTCAGTGGTAGTGGTAATTGAGTGCACTAAATGAAACGATTTTAGTGGTATTGAAAATTGAGTACGCTAAATGAAGCGATTTTAGTGGTAATGGAAATGCATTTATTATGAATGATTAGTGGTAATGTACTAGAAATCCATTGGCACTATAGTGGAATATAAATTCAGCTTCATTGCCTCAGATTCACCATCGTTTTCATAAAGGGATGAACTCTCATATACTTGTATACACAGACATGATACTTTTACATAGTATATGGGCATTTCCATTCTGGCGTGACGTTACATTTGTACGACAAAATATTAAAAATTAATATAAAAAGTCAAATTTGTAAAAAGATTTTTATATATTTGAGAAACAATTAAGTAGCGCTAGCGTCAGTAAAAAATTAAAACATTAGAGTCTAAGGATATGAAGATATAAGCAAAAGTGTAATTTGGCGTTACGTTACAAAAAACGGAAGTGGTGTTTGACTTGAATCACAAAATTGCATAACTGCGAAATTAGCAAGATTTTTTGCATAAAACCTTTTTTAGTAGGATTTGATTTAATATAAATTTATTTTCTAATTTACGAAATTCAAACATTTTTACTCCTTTTTTGTTATCAGCCTTAATATCTGACGTGACGTTATATAACGTTACGTTACTTAAATTTCATTTGATATTTTTGTATTAAGAAAAGAAAAAAGATATAAATATTAGAAAATTATATTAATATATTTATTACTATCTCTACCCATCATGCGTTGCCTGGCCAGCTATTTAAGGACAACAACTTTTTGTGTACCGTTGCAAACTAATTATTTATTGATTTAAAGTCTCAATAATATATAACAATTATTTAATGTGTATGAGAGATGCCACGTTCATTTATACAATTCCACCCACTTTTTAATTCATAATTTATATTAATTACTAAGGCACTTAGACCAAATTCAGAAACTCAATGTTTGCGAATCTCAGGATATGCAAAAATTAATATTAAGTTTGTAGGGAAGATACCATACATACTTATCCGATGATTTCATCTCAGTGAGTGGTTCTTAAGTTATGGTGGTATCAATTCATAAAATACCGACTTAATATGGTAAGTCAAGTAAGTAAATGCCGACAAAGTCAATATTTCTCTCTCTTTTGTATATTTCATACAAATCAAAATCAGCTGTCAACATATATAGAACAAGGATTTGCCTTTAAAATTTCCAAAAACAAAATTTTGAAAATTCCAAAAAAGATACTTGTTCTACTTGATTGCGCCTATCAGAAAAATTGTGTCATTTCCTAGGTATTTCAAGTTCATTCTTTTTGGCTCACCAAGTAATTAATAAAAATATATTTACAAAAAAATTTGAAATAAATAATTATTCACAATTTGAGGTTTTACACTTTGAAAAATTAATAGAAAATTAACTATTTATTTAAAAATTGAAGTTTTTTTTAATTACTTGACTGGAACAAGAAACTTGATAGCATATTACAAAAGCTTGATTTTAAAGCATGGATAACGAGCCGTGTTTATATAAATCCACATATAAAGGCAAAATGATATTGATCGCTGTATATGTTAACAATTGGATAATTACATGTGAGAACAAGCAAGAGATTTAAGGCACAACTATCACACGAATTTGACGTGTCTGATAAAGGTGTTCTAAGTCACTTTTTGGCGATGAATATTTCACGATAAGGTGAAATCGGAGCCACTAAAGTATCTCAAGATCAGTATATAAAGGACATTTTAAAATAACATCAGATGAAGTACCAGTATCAGTACTGCTTGATCTAGGATTTAAAATACATTATACTGAAAATTGCAAAAGATTCGATCGGAAAGAATATCAATCTGTTACAGGCGCATTAACTTATCTTGTTATAACAACTATTATAACAACTAGACCTGACCTTGGGTATCGAAGTTTGCGCAACACAACACAGATCCACGCATTGAGCATATAACAGCAGTTAAACATATTTTACGTTACCTGAAAAGTACAATTGATCTCGGATTAATATATAAAGCTGAAGGTAGCAATTTTAAAGATTATGCCGATTCAGTCTAGGGAGGTAATCCAATTGACCGCAAATCTTATACTGCATATGTATATATATTCTTCTTTGGCGAAAATATTATCTCTTGCGAATCCAAGAAACAGGCAACTGTAGCTCTAAGTTCGACGTAGGAAGAGTTTATCGCTATGTCTAATGCATACAAAGAAGCCACATGCCTAAGATGCTTGTTAAGTGAAATTGGTATTAATAATGGTTAACCTGTTTTGTTAAAGGTGGACAGTCAAGGTGCGATCAAGCTGGCAGTAAATCGTGTTTACCACAAATGTACTAAACAGATTGATATAGAATTTCGCCATATAAGTGAAGTAATTAGCAGCGGAGATATACTCTTGCAATATTGCCCTTCAACAGAAATGATAGCGGATGTCCTGACGAAGAATCCTCCTAAGTCGAAACATCAATATTTTGTAAAATTAATAATATATGAATATGAAATTTTTTTAATTTATTTATTAAAATTTATTAAAAAAAATTTTATTTATTAAAATGTTTTTTATGTTATTTATTATTTAATTTGTATTGACCTTGAAAGCGTCTAAAAATGCGTCCACAATGTGTAAAATAATATCTTGGATTAAAATTAACAACAAATTAAACACTCACTTTGGAAAAATAGCGGTAAATATGTAATATTCTGCTGAAAAGATAAAGGGTATAAAAGTGAATACATACAGGTTTGTTTTGTTTTTTTTGCCAATTTGTTATTTTGCTGTTGTTGTACTTAAAATAAATTGAAGTCGACTTAACAAAAATGTGTTGTCTTTTTTATTACACTTTTTATGCATTCCGGAGTACAAGAATTATATCTATATACTCATTAATGCTCCCCACTGTATATTAATTTTAGTTAATTTTCTCCTTTTGTTTGGCGATATTTTGAAAAATTTCGGGACACAGTCACCTCATTTATAAGTACATTCTACACCTAAAATACTTTTTTTTGATATCGCATTTGCTTCAATATTTGTGCAAACAGTATTTAATAATTTTTATAATAATTAATATAATTTATATTGAATAAATGCACAATAAATAAATATATTTATACACAAAAATTTTGTTAGCACACATATTTCTTAAGAAAATTGAATTCTAATACATAAACCAAACTTGGTAACTCTTGCAAAGTAAAAGCTACGTCATCTAACAAGACAATATGCGCAATTGGTAGTCATTATTTTATCCTTCTTGGTACTATCTATGATTATTTGTTTGTGAAAATACCTTGAAACGTTCGTAAATTATTCAAAACGAAATTGATTTTGAATTTTAGTTTTTCAAATCGAAATAGTTAATAACCCTCAAAATCCATAAACTTATCCAGTGAAGAAAATATAAAGGATAAAAAAAATTGCAATTGCATGATGGTTTCTCTATTAAGATTTTTCTTTAGAAGAATGCAATAAAAAGCTAGGGTGTTTCTTGTATTTATACTGAAGGGTAGTTTCTAAACTATTCTCCAGTGGTATTTCTTGGAGTATCGACAGAGTATTTTTGAAACCAACCAAGGAGTTATGACTTGGACTAGTTACAAAACTAACCTCTCCTTTATAATGCAGTGCATTAGTGACATAAAGTATTTTTGAGATGACACATATATAGATGGATAACGTAATGCATGAATGGGTTATATTAAGGTCTTCACATAGATCATAGCAATGATAAAAGGAACACGTTCTTTTCATACATTTTGGTCAGGTTTGGAGTACACATTACACACGTGTTGGAAGTAGTCGCATTTTCTGCAGGGATAAATGTTGAACTAAAAAACAATATTGGAAGAATCTCCGTCACAACTTTAACAACATAGAAAAACGTGGCTACGATCGTAATGCAGAATACATAAAGGGTCCGCCAAATACATTTTTTTTTTTTGAAAATGCTATAAAAAAAACTACTGAATATATTCTCAAATTTCTTTTTTTATTTGAAAGTACAATCCTTCCGGTTAATAATGGAAAATAATTTCATTCAAATGGCTGTCACGGCTGGCCATGCAGTGCCTTAATTTTTGCACTTGTTTTGTAAACCTCTTTCATAAGAAAATGATGAACTACCAAGATGGTTCTTTACCTAAGATTTGTAACTTTATCTTCATAGAACAATAAAAATTTCGTAAAAGTAGTTGAAGCAAAAAGAAAATTGACCAAAATGGTCCAAACATGACAGAAGGGCTAAATATTTGGCCGTATTAGCTTCCACTTATGGTAGATAATATAAAATAAATATCTAATGTAAATGAATTGATAATTACAATGTGCTAGTCGATAATTTTATCTAGCTAGGCACCCTTCTAGTAGCGTGAGCTATAAGCTTAAAACTTAATTTGAAAATACATATGTATTTACAAGTTTAAGTCAAGGTTAACTACATAAAAAATTTTTCAGGAAAAATTGTTAACTGCACTTGATGACACACAACAGAAACCACCAGGTAGTTTATTACACACTTACAAATAACATAAATTAACCACAAAAGGTCGAACACCCAAGAGAAGACATTCCCTGACTAAGCACATTCACACTTTTATGTATCTGTGGTGGGTTTGTCTGACAACAAATTTGTTTAATATGTATAAGATTTCAAACATAAGTGTTTAGTAGATGGGAAAACATTTAAATGGTTTTGTTTTCCCTATATTTAGAATAATTTGAATAAGGTAACAAATCATTTGTCATACAAATTTGTAAATTTAAAAAATGTTAATCCTTTTTTTCTTTGCATTTTTGTTTAAGACAATATTTGATTAGACAATATTTTTGTAAAAGAGCATATTTTTCTTCATAGATTTTAAAATAAGATTTTTTCGCAATTGGAATAGGGAAAATAAGTGCTTGTTTTGAAAAAGAGCTACTAATTTTAAAATAATCGAATATATTCAAAAATTAGCGCCGGATCTAAAAGAAATAATAAGAAAACAAGGTTTTAGTATTATAATATTGCTATTTTTCATAAATACAGGTAGGATAAGAATATTTTTGGATTGATATATCCTCCACAGCTACGATCGTACATATGTATATAATAACCAGAAATATGCTTTTAAAAGTGTGTTATGCGTATAAAATATGTAGGAAAAATCCGAAAATAACAACAAAAATGTCTTCTTAAATAATAGAAAAAGATTTATTCAACAATTCAATATTTTTTGAATACATAAAGGGTCCGCCAAATATTTTTTTTTTTTTTTTTTTGAAAATGCTATAAAAAAAACTACTGAATATTTTCTCAAATTTCTTTTTTTATTTGAAAGTGCAATCCTTCCGGTTAATAATGGAAAATAATTTCATTCAAATGGCTGCCTCGGCAGGCCATGCAGTACCCTACACGATCGGTCCAACTTTTAAGCACATTATCGATTGTGTGCAGCTGTATTTCACCAATGTCTTCACGATTATTGTCCTTTAAAGCGTCAATTGTCTCTGGCTTGTTGACGAATATTGTCCTTTAAAGCGTCAATTGTCTCTGGCTTGTTGGCGCAACACTTATCTGTGACGGCACCCCACAAATAAAAGTCCAACGGTGTTAAATCGCAGTTCCGAGGTGGCCAAACGACATCAGCTCTGCGGCTGATAATGCCATCTTCAAAAACAGGGCGCAAAACATCGAGTGTAGCTTCGGCTGTGTGGCACGTAGCGCCGTCCTGTTGAAACCAAATGTTGCTAATATCCTCCTCTTCAATTTTTGTGAAAAAAAATTCGTTCAACATGGCGCGATAACGATCCTAATGGACTGTAACGGCCATTCCTTGCTCATTTTCGAAGAAAAATGGCCGAATTATGCCTCTGGACCAAAATCCGCACCAAACAGTGACTCGTCTTGGGTGTATCGGCTTTTCAATGTATGCGTGCGTGTTTTCTGTGCCCCAAATGCGACAATTTTGCTTGTTTACATACCCGCCAAGATCAAAATGAGCTTCATCTGAAAAGATGATTTTTTTTGGCAAAATCGGCATCTTCTGTAAGTCGTTCGCAGGCCCACTTAGCGAAGCGTTGTTCAAGCGTTACCATTCACGAAATAAGCACTAGTTGAAAAAAAACGTTAAATGTCGGACCCTTTACAATCGAAAAAAAAACTGAACGGATTCGTAAAATAGAATACCAATGGGTCGATTATGGATAGAAACAGACATTTGTAGTTGCCTAGATAGCAATTGGAATTAAAAGATTTTTAGTTGCCATTTGCCATACGTAATACAATTTTCGACAACTGGCAACGCAACTAAAGTTCTGTTGCCATCCATATTCAACCCACAAATGTGCAAAATTAAGAAAATTTTGCATCGAAATGTAGAATAGAGGTGAATATTACATTTTTGGTGTGCTATCTATCTACTAAACTTTTAATAGCGTCATTGGGTGTGTCAAATCAATTCTATTGTTGCTAAGCAAATTTCTATTCATACATTAACCGACTTTTTAGAAACCTTTTTTATAACGATAATCCTCTTTTTTCAAAATGTTTAAACATGTTTAATCCATGGTTACACACCTTTGATTTATAATATATATATATGTATTTTCTAAAATCATGGCAACAATAATTTACATTTAAACAGTTCAATTTTCAACAACCCCATCAGTTTGACAACTATCAATTTATTTTTCGATACATATTCGTTTGCTCAGCTTAGAAAACTATTTTAAAACTTACAAAAAAATAAAAATCTTTAAAATGTCGTTGGTTTATATAACATGTCACGATGAGAATATATTTGACGTCGATAAAGTAAAGGATTATAATAAAAAACGTGAAAAAGTTAAATATATTTCGAAATTTAGAAAAATGGTAAAAGAAGAAATAAAGGCCAGACATGTTATAGAATTACCGGATAAAAAAAAGCTTTTAACAAGCGCTGTTAAAAACAATCATCAAACCATGGGTTATGCCGAGACGCCAGCAGATTTGCCATGTAATTTTTTGAAGAAAAATCATGGTGTTAAATGGCAAAGATTAAATGAACATAAATGTCCACCAAAAAGAATAATTCCTCCTGTTCCGCCATTTAACAGGTCCATGGTCAAACCAAAGGAAAAGGAAGTAATGAAGAAAGAAAAAGAAAATTCATTATGTCCTCATACAAGATATTTTAAGGGGCATCCGCATAGAGCTAATTTTGTGGCTATTAATGTAGATAAAGCAAAAAATTTAAAAACTAAAAAGCCACCACCGCGTTACATCGATACTCCCAAAGGTGACACACATAATTTGCTAAACACAGGCCTATTACCGCAATATGTATGTTTGAAAAATTTTGCAAAGGTGCCGAGTTATTTAAATGGTCGGAAAAAAATATTAAAAAAATTAAATGCAAAATGTGAAAAAGTGGTATTGGAAGAATTTCAATGTCCTTTATATGATGAAAAGGCTTCTGGGTTAAGAAAATTAACTCTCGACGAAAGGCAATCCCTTATAGAAGTAAGTAAAAAGCAAATAAAATATAATTTTGAATATCTATATGTATTTAATCATTTTCGGTTTACTTCTACTGTAGGGTCTCAAAACGAATTTTGCCGAGTTATTTAAAATTTATCAATCGTTATCTGTCTATGTCGATACGGTCGCTAAAAAAATCCATAAAAATAAAATTGAAAAAGATTTACGTCAATTGGAACAGGATCTTTATTTAATAGAACACAACCCAGAAATATACGTCTCTGAATATTAAATATATATAAAACCACAAATTTTTTATGTCCAAATTTTACTTGCACCTTCAATTTGCTTAATTATATATTTTATAAATAAATCCTTAATTCTAGAAATTAAAAATCGTCTTGATTTAATAAAAATCTGCAGAAGGTACACTTAATGCTTTCCTCAGATGGAAATAATTCATTTAATTTGGCGTCTTCATCGTTTCTAGCCAATGCATAACAATGTGGGCAAAACATAGTTTTGTATAGCGATATCTGAAAAGATATAACAACAATGTTAGATTTATACAATGGGTTCTAATCTTGTTATCTTTAATCAAATATTATTTAAAATGTTTTTTAATAAGTCATCCACTAAATGAGAAAAGATTAGTAATGCTTTGTTTAATCAATGTGCTTTGATTGTTTAATAACACGGGGTAACAAAAAAGGGAAATGTTTCATTAACATCATGAGTAAAATCTAATTAATTTTGAGTTGAGAAAAACGAATATAAAAAATGATTGGCTTTTGTTGTTAAGAAATACATGTGTACTACTAGTCCATACATATTTTATTTTATGGCAACAAAGAAAGTAAATCTAAAGTTTTCAGAATTTTAAATATACTCTCAAAGTTCTGAAATAAATACGAAAATTCTGCGTTAAATGATAGCTCGGTATGAGAAAGAAATTACCTATATTCATTGAGCTCTATTTTCACATTAAAATAATATTTGCAGCCGGTGGTAAATTGCATTTCTTCGGCGAAAATGTGTTATTTTTTATTAAGATGTAACAATATTTATTCACTAAATTTTAGTCGAAATGTTAATAACACTCCCCAAAAAGTTTAGATAAAAATGCTCAAATTAATATCAAACTAAACTTATATAAACTTGCAGAAGATAACTAAATGTATAACTTTGATAGCCTTATTAAAAACAAATTAATGCACTTGACTTGTTTTGAAATTTTAAACAATTAAATTTCGAAGAAAGTTTGCAGTTGGAGACTCTAAGAAATTAAACATTATACTGTATCTTCAGGCAAGAGCTAATCTATCATTCTTGTGTTGATTTTTGAATTCAGTGTGTAGAAATACATTGTATGCTTGTTTCGAGATTAAAGTATAGTACATATTTTCGAAAATATTTTCTAAATCGCAACATCCTGTAAATGGTTGCCACGACATCGAGGCTTCTGTTGAGACTTTGACGGAAGCTTTCAATAGGGCGATGGACGATGCATGCGGATCATGGGTCTGTAAGGGTAGGAAGCAACCATCATGGTGAAATTCCGCTTCGGGAGACATCCGTAAGGAGCGTCGCCAGCTATTTGATGAGGCTATGAGAGCGGGCGACTGGCCTCTTATATATCCTCATGGCATAGATTTAAGAACCAGATTAGGAAAGCAAAATGCACAGGGAGTATGCTCTAGTGGCATTCCTGGATATAGAGGGGGACTCTAACAATGTGACACCGTATGCGATTTGATCGGCTCTGTTGGTCCGTGATCAGATTCATAGGGAGACTTTTGACCAACAGAGTCATTGTCTCCACTGGAAGGGGCACCCCACAGCGGGGTTCTTTCCACTCACCTGTGGAATTTGACCACCAACACTCTGCTTATGATACTTTATAATAATCGATTCAACACTGTAGCGTTTGCGGATGATGTGTCTGTGACAGTGTCGGGAAAATTTCTCGACAATGTCGCAGCGACTTTAAACATCTCTGAGCCTTCTTAGTCGGTGGAGCTGAGCGTTAACCCGAGAAAGACGGAATTTGTATTGTTCACACGCAGATACAAAGTTCTTCGTTTTCCCTACCGCGGGGCTGTCGGATGGCGCGAAGTATCTGGGGGTAAACCTGGACTCCAAGCTATCCTGGCTCCAGAATACTTTGATTTAAAAAAACAACTCGACCAACTTACTTCTGAATAATAATCGAACGTTTAAACGTGTTTTTTAGTAAATCGGACTACATAATACAGTTTGTTGGAATTCGTAAGATTCTCCTTTCAGATCGAAAACATACATAATAACCCCCAAATTTGTTTGTAAACTATATTTTAGTACTTATTTTATTCTTAAGAGAACACACAAATTAATGCCTAATACCACCTACCTGCGTATATGAAATACTACATCTTTTTACATTATGTTCATTGTCACATTTTTCAAAATTATTTATAGCCCCATTGCACATTATGCAATACTCCTTTTTGTGAGCAAAACTCTCCACATTAAATTTTATGATTTCATATTCATCTGTAATTAATAGTAAAAAATCATCAACAGTTTTTTTTAACTGATTTTCCTCATCACACTGTTCAATCGTGGCCAATTTTTGTGTTAAGTGCGTAAACTGAGATTGCATGCATACAATCGATAATTCTTGAAATGGTGAAAACTTGTAGTGGTCATTTGATTTAATTTTCTTTAAATACTGTAGACGACTCAAAATATAAAGTAATTGTATGCTTGCTTCTAAGAATTGCACATCCCTTTCAGTTTGCTTTTTTATTTTACGAAATTTTAATCTGAAATATATAAAATAAAAACATTTAAAAACCCGAAGTTATTTTTTTTTATTATTTATGGCAATACTTACTTTTGGTATGTGGCAAATTTGCGTACAATTATTAATTTAATTCGTAGTTTTTGCAGAAACGCATCAGTGAATCGTTTTGGGAACGTTAATTCTTCCAAAGGCAAATATTTAACATATCTATCCGTATCTAGATTATTGAAAATATCTAAACTAATGGACATAATTAAATCTTGAACGATATTCATATTCTTTAAGTTTAAATTGGTAAGCTTTTCAAAACTATCTTGGGTGCTTAGTTTACACACATTAAGAAATATAGAGTTTAAAGAAAACTTGGACTGATGGATGTACTCTTTATTGCGATAAAGCAAAAAAGACCATAAATTTTTGGATGCTGAAGCTGCAACGCCTAATATTTGATAATTTGATGAGTCGAAATCGTGTTCAATATCAAGCTGTTCGATGTTAAGTTCCTCTCTGCTGGAACATACAACTTTTATGTACTTTATATTACCCGTAATGGTTGTAATTATAAACTCATTCTCGCTTATCGATTCAAGACCTAAAAAAGAAATAGAAATTTTATACTTATACATATTTCCATAATTTAAAAATGCTATTTACCAGTTATATTAATACCGCTTATATAAAGCCTTGACTTAGTTACAATAGTACTCTCGTCCACATCTATACGATATGCCAACAAATATGCTGATTTACAAATTATTATCAAGTATGAATTCAATTCTACGGAATAATTAATTATGGCTTTTTTACAAGCTATACGATCAGCTTTACTCCATAAGAAGTCCATTTGTTGAAAACATTTACTTTCATTATTTATTTTTACCAACAAAACTCTGCCTTGATCATCACATGCTAACAGCATTTGATGTTGAAAATTTGTAATATATGTTATACGTTCCAGAATTGTTTTTAAAATACAATATTTTTCAAAGGTATTATACGATTCTTTATACTTAAGGGCAATTAAACAGCCATTTGCTGTGCCAAGATATACAATAGTTCCATTGGATGTTACCGAAGAGCTGAAACTAGTAATTACGTATTTTCCAATAAAATTTTTCAAATCACTTAAGGTTTTTATATTCGATGATAGCTCTTTAGAGGGAAATATATCATTATAGAGTATATTCGACAAATTACTTTCGGCTATATGCCATTCTCCGGTTATTATATTTTTCCGATAAATTTCACAAAGTCCATAAGTCGTTAGAAGACAGAGCAGGTTATCATTGCCCCTAAGTATAACGTCTGCCTGCAGAACTCTCGCTTTAAGAGGATCTACTGAAGATTCTGCAACATAAATGGGATCTAGGGCCAATTCTTGAGTTTCTAAAACATTACCGTTTTCATAAATCGATACCAAATCAATATCTTTTAATAGCTTGGTAAGTGGCTTATCCTGGGGTACGGTAATCTGTTTACTACCAAACGGCATTAAGACCATTGTGCCACAGCTGTGCATTAATTCGAAAATAATTACTTCAAAAGAATTGCCTGTTAATACCATGCAATTTTTCTGAGAGTTTAAACTTAAATTTGAAGTAGATTCCAATTTAAATTCACTGCTTGATAACTGTGTTAATTTCATATTTATGTCGATTACGCTATCTCCTCCACTTAAATACAACTATGGGTATCGTACGCTCTTCTAACTCTTAACAATCTTCGAAAAAGCTGCGAATAAAAGAATAAAAACAAACTAGAAAAATTATTTACAAAAACATTGTTTTTTTTATCCATCGAACTCCACTTAACGGAACTGATATAGATAAAATTTTAGACAATTGCTGGATTATGAACTTACCATTAGAAGAATATTTGAACTGTGATGCAGTCGTGCGATAACCAGTAATGTCTTCAAAACGTGGTGTTGAGTTTCTAAAAGCTATAGCAGAGCATATAACCGCTAAGCACGGTGGTCATGACTCGATAATAAAAATGGTAAGTTTCATTCCTTTATGTTATTAAAAAAGTAATTTTTTATTTAATATTAAATGGCAAATAATTTATAAATGGGTTTATAAGAAGTCTACTAGACAAACAGCTGTAGTGTTCGAATACATTGTTATTGTTCTTTCTAAGTGTTGCCATACGATTCTTTTTTGTTTTGCGCTGCCATTCTTTAAAGAAATCAGTAGTTACGTCAAGAGCGTTTGACGGTCAAGTCTATGTAGTGTGTGGTCAAGTCCGATCTATATTATATCCTATCTCTCGGAATGACTTGACCAAATAAACTACAAGAACCTCATCACATTCATATTTTAGACCGACGTAGTAATATATACAAGTTAAATTTTATCGAATTTTGTTCTACCTACTAGGTTTTTAAAGAAGAAAAAACCGCTTTTTTTACTTGCCATCTAACGCCCTTAAGGAACGGTCTAATGCTTTTAAGGAGCAACGGTATTATTTTGAAATAGTTTAAATTTACAGATAAATTATTGAAAATTATATCAAAAAACAATACCAAAACAACTGGATCTTATTCCTAATCAAAAACCTTTGCAACGTATCATAGCAATCGGATATGTTCTGTAAATCGAAAACGAGTGAAACTGAAATCGAGTCAATTTTCAAAGACAAATAAAACTGAAATGTAAAGTTAAAGTTTTCATAATCAAAGAAGTTATTTTAGATGTAACTAAGCGAATTAATAGCAAAAAGTACCAAAATTTTGTCAGATTTGAAAATTATAGCAATTTAAAATTTCGTTCGACTTTAAAATCATTCGATTTTGGTCTACGGAATATATACCCAAATATTTGACCAATCTACATGTTATATATATCTACATGTTATATAATGCCCTTAAGACAGCTTGGCTGTCGGAGAATATACATATTAATGATCTTACCTCTGATCCTACTGTCCCACACATTAGTTAGATATGGAT
This sequence comes from Wohlfahrtia magnifica, assembly GCA_023159175.1. NCBI lineage: Eukaryota > Metazoa > Arthropoda > Insecta > Diptera > Sarcophagidae > Wohlfahrtia > Wohlfahrtia magnifica. Next base: position 1,761,406 of record JAKWBJ010000496.1, on the reverse strand, counting down.
ATAAAAATGTAAGACCACGTAACTAACATTTTTACTATTTTATAGTAGAAACAAAATATGTTAGAAAATAAGATTCAAACACCTCAATAACACGTCAGTCTTCTACATTATTCATCAACAACAATCGTCAACAGTACATTCAATTTTAATAGAGAAATTAAAGTACAGTTCTTTAGCATTTTAGCTGACGATATATAATATTTTTAGTGACATTAAATTGAAGTTATAAATATTTTTACAGTTTCGTATTACGGGTGGTGGAGAAGGACGCTGTATTGGAGAATTTACTGTTGCCAAGGAACATTTAAATGCTGGTGGAGGCTTACATGGTGGATATACAGCTACACTAGTAGATAACGTAACTACTTATGCCTTACTGTCAGCCAATTCTCATCCAGGAGTAACAGTCGATCTGCGTGTTAGTTATTTAACTGGCGCAAAAGAGGGAGAAGAAATAGTTGTTGATGCTAATACATTAAAAGTTGGCAAAAAACTGGCTTTCATTGAATGTGTTCTTAAAAAGAAATCAGATGGCTCAATTGTAGCTAAAGGTGGTCAAACAAAATATGTTGACAATTAATAAAATAAGTTATTATTATTAAAACAATTGCAAAAATTATATTTTAGATTAATATAAACACTTACATATATCGGGGGTACTATAGTTGGAATATAGAATATTATTACTTATATAATGGAATATTTTAATTATACATACAATCACATACATACGAGTATATGTACATTTTTTAACATTTTGCTTAGAGTAAGTTTATCAAAAACGTAAGTTCATTTTTTGATCTCTTAAGTTGCCTTATATAACGCGTTTTCCCATAACACGTGATTCACATATTATAAGAAGGCAAGTTGTGTACATATATTTTGCATAGCTGGGCGATTTACATTGTTTTTTGGTCAGTCAATCTCGTTGTACCCGATCGTTTTGTTGTAAAAAGTGGTGGTGAATATATGTGAATAACACACATATTTATTTAATACAGCTATAGCTAATTTTTGGTGAATGCAGTTATTGGCAAATAATTATCTAACGGATCAGCTTATGTTCCGCCGGCACATCTCAGGTGAACAAAGAAAATCTGATTCAGTTGTTGAAAATCTGCCTCAAGATGAAGTTCAACACTATCCTGTTAAAATAGAGAAGTAGCTTCGATAAGTGGCGGTAAGTGTACTTATTTGGTTACATCCCTATAGTTAAAAAAGCAAACAAAATTGTTTTCTTTAATTTTTTGTTAGTTTACTTCTATTTTATTTAATAAATAAAGACTAATTTAAAAAATTACACGAAATTCTCATTTGATTTCAAATGGGTTAAACTACCTTCTAAATGTTTAACAGTTGGCTTCACCTGATGCTTTTTGTAGGTCGGCGCTGGTAATAGCTTCTTTTAATCGAAAACATGCAAAACTCAGCAAATAATTCTTTTATACAATATTGTAGTGTTTCTCTCAATACAATGCTTTATTTTTATACTTTTTGTTTGTTTGTTATTTTTTATTTATTTATTTTTTTTTTCAAAGAAATTAGGAATGAATAAACATGAAAGATTTTATTTTATTTGCAGGAGCTTTTCAAATAAATTTCTAAACATTTGCTCGCTACTGTGTATGTGTAAATATAATAAATAGATCATTAGACCGTGAACTTACCCATACAAATTTTAGTTGCTTTTAGAATCTCAATTGTAATGTATAAAAAAATCGCAAATATGTCGTCAAAGCGTAGTGTAAAATTTTTGAAACAAATTGCTGATTATTGCCTTAAACATGGAGGTCACGATTCTATATTAAAAGTTGTAAGTGCTTAAGCAAAATATAAATAGTGCTAGCAAGTGTCGTAATTATATATTTTTGAATGCATTGTGTTTTTTTATTTTTTAACAATTTATTACACTAAACTATTAAGTTTAACCGTTTTCAAGGTTCAAATCTCGTTTAAATTACTTTTAACCATAAGAGTTGGTCTAATTTAAAAATGTTAATTTTAAAATTACCATGTACATACGTAGTACATAGTTAATATTACGTGTATTTCAATTAAATTTAAAAAAAATTTAAAAATGTTTTGAATAAGAAAATGTAAATACCTTGTTCTTTTCGATTTCACAATTCTTTTGCTATGTATGTTCATGCATATGTACATACATAAGTGAAATTGAAAAATTATTAATAATTAACATTTTCTGCTATCACATCGATTTCCAATTTTTAGGAAACGGGTAGTATTACTAACTCGTTGTATAAATATGAATTATATTAATATTATATATCTTTTACATTAACATATCGCACTTGATCAACAAGAGGGTATTAACTCAAAATTTTTTTAATTTATCTTTTTGCAAGAGGCTAACAAGGCTAACAACATCAATATCTATCTACTGTAAAAATATCAACGTATTTCGATTACTTTTTTATCTAGAAAACCACATTCGAGACCATTTTCGTGATAGTGTAGTGACTACCTTTATATCAACAAAAAATGTTATTTTGAGTGAATACAAAAGTGGAAATAGAAGTGTAGCGTAAATGTTCATAAAAAGGGTATTATTTTTTGCTTACTGTGATATATTCAGATTTTCAAATTCTCTTAAAATGTAACCACAAAGAATTTTTCACCTCTACTAAAAATTTTAAAATTTTGAGTTAATACTCCCTAGTTGATCGAGTGCGATATAAATTAATAAATTAATCAACCTTTTGATATACTATATGTATATATATGTTGATATACTATATGTATACGAAAAATAACCCATACTATTGATATCAACTGAGCGTAGTTCCTTCAAAACTTTCCAAGTTTTTTCTTTTCCCGACCAACTGTTATACTACACAGTTGAGACAGTTGAGAGTTTAGATTAGCAATTACATACATATGTATGTATGTACATAATATGGTAAAACTTACATAATATGGTAACATATTGAACTACAAATAGCAACGTATTGCTAAAATAAAATATAGTTTTGAAACATAAAACCTGTTGAGAGATAAACGACCTTAATTCGATTTCTTTAGGATGATTAATGTTAGCAAACAAAGAGCAATTTATAATGGTTGAATTCACAACTTGTGTCATATTATTGTGTTATGGTAGGTAAGACACCCGCCTATCGACCAAGAGGTCCTCGGTTCAAACACAGTCCAGACCATCTGACAATTTTCAACAGTGGTATTACCTCATTAGATTACTAGCGATTGGTTATGAGTATTTATGTTATGAAAAACTTTTCTAACTAATACATCTGCTGTTCGGAGCCGGCTTTAAGCTGTAAGAATATCAGGTGCAGTTTATTGATTGAGAGAAGTCCCCCTTGTTCCACTTGTGACGTCGCGGGAATTATGTATGTACAGACATATGTAAAACAAAAAAATTTTTCAGACAAAATTTTTTTAAATAAAAACAAATCCTTATATATAAAAATCAATGTGTGTTTGAAGTCTAAAATACTATTATAGCGAGAGTTTTCAAATTTTGTTCCAATCACTTTTCTATGAAACTAATTTACTGAAATCAGGGGGAGAGATACCCCCATATATAGCAAATATTAATTTTCGAATACTATTACACTTATTGCGATAAAATTTTATCCCAAATCCTTATTAAAAAAACCAATAGATAAAATCTTGGCGGGATAGGATTAGTGGGAAAATCAACCCCATAGAAAGCAAACATTAATTGTAGATAATGACTGCATACAACTAAACAGCAGATTCTACAGTGTATAGAGCACCTTCAATTTTTAGATTTCAATTCAATTCAACTTTAATTTTGTCTATAGCATATACATACACATATAATTTAATAATAATATGTACATGTAAAGAGTTTAAGGAATTTATCCTCCTTCTACTTAAGTATAATATAGTTTCTATTTTATATAGATACATTTAAATACATTTAGATTTTTTAATATAATAGATGGAGGTAAAAATTTGAAAAAACCTATAAGAATAAATGTGTATAAATAAAAACAAAATCTTAGAAACTAAATACTTAAATCTAATTAAAAGTTCAGAGTGAGGCGAGCACAGCTATATGATTATAATCTGAATAAGAACACTTATCGTTAAAATATGCAGTCAATCTGCCAATTTTGACGGTCACCAAATCTACACCTGCAAGATGATGGTCTTGCTGTAGAGTACCGTCTAGGGATATTATATATTAATTTTAATATTCTTTTTCAAATGACAAATTGTACTATTGGCCCAAAGGAACTGCATAAAATATAACCGCATAAAATATTAATTTGAATATTAACATTTTGTTGCCAATACTTAACGCCGATATTCTATTAATAAAGGGATACACGGTCCTAATTAGTATTTATTTACAATATACGAAATATGATTCTTAAATGTTAATTTTGTATCTAGAACAACTCCTAAGTATTTTACATTTGTTTCCAAATTTATCTCCGTATTATTCACAATTATATTGTCCTGGTATTTCCGAGTATAGCATACTTGAACATAGTAGGTGACGTCAGCAAAAATGGACTTTAATGTGAAACACATCAGAAGATTTTGCTTCTATATGAACTCTAAAAGTTTTGTTTGATAAGAAGCTTTGTATGACTTTAAGTTGAAATTTATTAACTTATAAGTTAACCCTTCATGCCATACAGTGATAAAAGCTGCCTTTATGTCCAACAGCACCATTCTGGTAGTTTCTGTTGATTGAAGTTGGGCTTGACGATCTTCCTAATATGGACTAAGGGATGAATGGTATTATGCTCTCTTCGAAAACCAAACTGATTGGATGCGAGAATATTATTCACATCCTAAAAAATGTAAGCCTGTTCGTAATAACCCTTTCTAACACTTTGCTGATAGACGATAATAAACTTATTGGACGGTATGAAGATGGAGAATCAGGAGGCTTGTTAGGCTTCTTAATGGCAATTAATTTGGTCTCTTTGAATCTATTAAGGAAGTATCCTAATTCTAGGCAACTTCCTAGTTTTCAGACCTCTTACAATAGCGGAAATGCTAGCACAAGATGTGGAAGTTTGATCACCCATAGTAGAGTTAGTATTGAACTCGTTAATTCTGTCTCTAACTAGTAATTCACACTTGTATGCCGTTGTAGAGAAGCGTGAATTATTATGTTTAAGTACTGGAATGATTTGAGAACTCTTCCTTAAAATTTTTGTCGGATTCCAAAAAGGAGAAGAGCTTTTGTCCAATGTAGACAGTAACCCATTCCAAGATCTATTTCTAAATTGAGAGATCTCCCAGCTAATTATAGAATTAAGAATCTTCAATTCATAATAGTCCTCCGTAACCCTGTACTTTAACCACCTTCTGCGGTGATAATTGCGTCTCCTGATTACGGATTTTATATTTTGCGGTAACTGAGTGCTGGAATTTCTTTTAAGTTCTCGTGGCACACTGAAGGCAATCGCATAATTTATGGTACAAATGAGGTGATGTAGTACTGGGTCAATACTTTCATTGGACTGTATTAAGTTCTCAGACGTAAGAATAAGATTTTCGTTAAGATTTTGAAGTTAATATAACTGATGTTTACAATGTCGTATTGACTTTTCATCGTTATTACAACAGGTAGATGGTCGGAATTTAGTTCGTTTATAACTTCGACGGAGGATAAATAATCCATATTAGAGATAAAGAAATCAATGTTTGAACTATGTCGATTTATTTGCGAAGGTATATATGTACTGTCATCCGGATATATACTGTTGAGATTGTAAGAATCCTGATTCTGGTATAAAATATTCCCCCAACAATTTGCTCTGGCACAACCCAATGACCGATATCTGCTATTTAAATCGCCACCTATTATGTATCTATCGCCCCGACTAAGTCTGTAAATATCAGCAGCAAACATTCTTTTCAGAGATCCATCGGTGAGTATTCTGCCACCTGGAAAATAGCAAGAATATATGTCCACACTACCAATAGTTGTAAGGATCCTAGTACCAATATTTCCAATAAGAGAAGTGTTAACAATTAAAATTGTTGAATGGGAAATGTTCTTCCTTATTACTATGGCTACACCGCCACCCCTTTCTGTTTCCTGTGGATTTGGAATCTCGGTTGGCTAAGCGTTAAATTGGGCTTAAGCCAAGTTTCAGTTAATAAACATATTATAAGCTAAAAGGAATTGAAATAATTCATTGCGTTCCGAGTAATAATTCTAATATTATTAAACAATACGATATAAATTTAAATGCAATATTAGATATCACCTGAAATTAGTCTAATTTACTTACAATTTCTTAGATTTGTAATTAACTCAATTCTGAGCGATTGTAGTTCTGGAATAGAAAACAATTGTCAAGAATTAGCATTTGTATCACTTTCAATGTTCTGTCTGTTATAATTCTTGTCATTGTAACTATTACTATGGTTTCTGTACTGTTGCCATACACCTAAAGAACGTGGTATACTTTGTTGGAGAGAATTCGCAAAATTGTTGTTGTAGTTGTAAAAATTATTACCATAAATTTGTTGTTGTTTTTTATAGGTTTGTTACGTTGCATAATGTTCAAATAGTGTGATTGGGTAAAACAATTATCCGTTGATGTATGGAGTCCGCTGCAGTTGGCACATTTTAATAAACTTTCTGTGCAGAGAAGTGTTATGATTTCCAGCGCACTGCACAAAATTTTTTCACCTTACAACGGCTAGAACCATGACCATACATTTGACAGTTATGGCACTGAGTAACACGATTCTGTTTCGTAGTTTGCAAGTCCCTGATGTAATCTATAACAGAAAAGTTTTGTCTTAACTCCTTGATAGAGATGGTCTTACGTTGAAAGTAAACTACGTAAATGATAAAATACTCATATTGGTTTTTCTTGTGAACAATTTTTACGGCGAGACATTTTAAGCCCTTTTTGTATTAATTTATATTTAATAACTGCTGGGTCTTGAATTTCTGAAGCGAATAGCAGAGCTTTATAGGGTTTTTCGTCCTTGGTAGCGCACGTAAATAATTCGTATTTATCATTTAGACGTACGTAAATAATTCGTATTTATCATTTAGATTGTTACACAAAAGATCAAAATCATGCTCAGAATTAATTAATTGTCCGATCGATATTTTTCTTATGGCATATTCAAGGCGAATTAAAAAATTCGCCTTGGGCATATTCTTTTATTTTCGCTATTTTGCGAATTTCACATATTTCTTCTACTTTACATTTTAGATTTGTTATTGGTGGGATATTGTTATGTCCCATATAAAAAGTATATTTGGCAACATTGTTAACATTGCCAACATAGTTGACTTTTTTCTTATATTTTTAGTACTTAAGATGTCATTAAATTAATAAAAGGGTTACAAAGAATTACAAGAGCGCGTGATTCAGTCCAATCGTCAGGCTACTTTTATTTCAAAACTATGTACAACAGATATGTATTTTGGTTTGTTTTGGTGTTGTTTCGGAGTCGATATCATCACCATCTTTGGTTTGCAACGGTAAAAAATAATTATTGTTATTGCCCTCAGTCGGTGAAGTATTGTTGTTTTTGGGTTTTTTCCCATCCATTATTTCAAGATGTGCATGCACATCACTATTTACAAGATTCGCTTAATGATGTTTTTACAATTATTCCTTTTACAATTATTTACAATTATGCTTATTGTTTTTAAATTAAAGTTTTAAATATTTTTAATTAATTTTTTATATATTAGGATCATTGCATATGTATTTATATAGTTACTCTTCTTAACCTTCCTTTATCCTCTAGAAAAACTTATCCGCTAAAATAACTTTCACTTGTCCTTCAATTCTTATGTTCATAATCCATAACCTTATCTGTCCTCTAAAACTCACTCAAATTAAAATATTTATCTCTCTCTTATTATAGTTGTTATATTTTTTACATTAATTCCTATTCACATTATATATAAGTTATTGCTATTTGTTGTTTTAATTTTAACGGTAACTTTTAAGAAATTTTAGTAATATAATTGTTATTGCAAAAAAAAAAGATCAGTCTTTAACTAACAATTAAAGAGTAAAGTGTTTCTTTTTTATTCCCTCCAAATAAAATAATATAACTGGCGACGAGGATGGGATGTGTTCGTGAAAAAATAACATATTCAGTGATGGTTTGGTATTAAAAAGTAATTTTTTAATACAAATCAAAAAGAACTCTAAAATTAAAATAATATTTTAAATTTTAAATAATAAATCTATAATCAAACTTTTAAAAATTAAAATAATAAAAAACACTAAATTAAGTTTCTACGACTTAATTAAAATAATTTTAAAAAAACTGAAAACCTAAGAAACGAAAATATGGTAATAAATCAAATATTTCAACATTAAAATAAAAAAAAAAAACACTAAATTAAGTTTCTAAGACTTAAAGTATTATAAAAAATACATAAACATAATTAATATATTCTTATAAATTAGAGTAATATAAAAGAAATTAGTAAAATTTTGTAAAACTGCTGTAATTGAAATTTTAAAATCATATGCGACCGCTTAGTCATCTTATGGTCAAAGAAAGTGTTCGATATTTTAAATAATGGGTCCGCCATCTAACGTTTTTTTTCCAACTAGTGCATATTTCGTGAATGGTAACACTTATCCTTCCGCTTACGCTTGAACAACGCTTCGCTAAGTGGGCCTGCGATCGACTTAGAGAAGATGCCGATTTTGCCAAAAAAAATCATCTTTTCAGATGAAGCTCATTTTGATCTTGGCGGATATGTAAACAAGCAAAATTGTCGCAATTGGGGCGCAGAAAACCCGCACGCATACATTGAAAAGCCGATACACCCAAAACGAGTCACTGTTGGTGCGGATTTTGGTCCAGAGGCATAATTCGGCCATTTTTCTTCGAAAATGAGCAAGGAGTGGCCGTTACAGTCAATGGCGATCGTTATCGGGCCATATTGAACGAATTTTTGTTCACAAAAATTGAAAAGGAGGATATTAGCAACATTTGATTTCAACAGGACGGCGCTACGTGCCACACAGCCGAAGCTACACTCGATGATTTGCGCCCTGTTTTTGAAGATCGCGTTATCAGCCGCAGAGCTGATGTCGTTTGGCCACCTCGGAGCTGCGATTTAACACCGTTGGACTTTTATTTATGGGGTGCCGTCACAGATAAGTGTTGCGCCAACAAGCCAGAGACAATTGACGCTTTAAAGGACAATGTTCGCCAACAAGCCAGAGACAATTGACGCTTTAAAGGACAATATTCGTGAAGACATTGGTGAAATACAGCTGCATACAATCGATAATGTGCTTAAAAATTGGACCGATCGTGTAGGCTACTGCATGGAAAGCCGAGACAGTCATTTGAATGAAATTATTTTCCATTATTAACCGGAAGTATTGTACTTTCAAATAAAAAAAGAAATTTAAGAAAGTATTCAGTAGTTTTTTTTTTTATAGCATTTTCAAAAAAAATATTTGGCGGACCCTTTATAATATACGTGGTCTTTAACCAACCTTTAGACAATTAAAGTATGAAAAACAAATCTTATAAAGCAACAACTATTTTAAAAGATCTAAAAAAGAGTGCAACTTCAAATGTAACACTAACAACCATTAATGTTTAAAAAAAATAAAAATAAATATTTTATGATGATAATAAAAACAACAACAAATACTTTAAAACAAATGACAAATTGTGTTACATACAAAAAACAACAATAAATATTTTAAAAGAAGTTACTTTAATAAAATAAACAACAACACTAAATATAGATGTAATACATATTATGGGTATTAAAAAGGTGGCCTTGAATTAAAATTAACATCCAAATCAACAACAACAATTAGAAAGAGAAAAAGAAAAACAATAAATAAAAATGCAAAAAAAATTACAATAACAAATAAATATTTTGAGTGCAATTGAAATTAACAAATTAAAAGAAGAAGAAAAACAACAACAATAAAATAACTTGAAAAAAGAGAGAAATCAAATAAGAAAGAAAAAAAAAGAGAAGCAATGAATATATGAACATTAAAAAAATTAAAAAAACAACATTAAACAGAAACTAACATTAAATAACAACATTGAACAACACCAAACATTCGACGATTAGAAATAACAAACAACAACATCATGGCTTTAACTTTGGCAGAGAGTTTGTGCGAAGTAAGAAATCTACCTGCTGTTAATGGGACAAGTGACTATAAGCTGAGTAATTACTTAAAAAATGTAACAACTGTATTGAAACTAAGGCCAGCACAATAAAATCTGTGTTAAGTAATAGGCTGCAAAGAAAAGCATTGAGAGCAGCGGAGACGTTGATGAATCCTAAATGGGAGTGTTTAATTCAAAAACTTAAAGAAGAATTTGGCGTAAAACGCAGTTTTTTTAATTTAATGTGTGATGCATTGTATGTGGATGCCAGAAATATTGAAGAGCTACATTACAAGTTAAGTAATATTTTATGTAAAATGAATACAAAATATAGTTTGGAACCAGATATTTTATATACACCAGATAATAACGAGAAATTAATATTTGATATTTATATTAATTATTTACCCATAAATATTAAGACTTTTAATTCAAAATAACATAAACTCTATTACTATTTCATATACCTTCCTTTTAGAAAATAAATTATTGAACGATAATAGATTAATTAATATGAAAAATAGTGTTCAAACTTAGGATAATAAACTTAAGAATAGTAATAATAATTTTAATAATAACAATAATTATAATAATAATTTTAACAATCGTCCGTCAGTCTGTAAATCACAATAGAAATTTTCGTGGAAATTTCAGTGGCAGGCCAAATTTTAATTTTAACAATAGATATTTGCAACCGAATCAAGGTGATTTTAATAGGAATTTTTGTAATCAAGTACCAATGGAGGTCGACGCTCTTGATACCACAGAAAATTTTCATTTTCAGCCTCAGAATTATCATTACCACTAGCAGTTTTAACAATAGATAATCGAAAGGTAAGATGTTTAATTGATAGCGGTGCTGCTACCACACTTGGCGATTATGACTTTTTTTCTAAAATAGGAAATATGAGAAAATTAGTCAGATCATTGTTGTTGAATACAATAGTTGGTGATAGTATTATAAACGAAGGAGTGGTTAGTGTACCGGATGAATTTGGAGAAAATTAAGTACTATGTCAGTTAAACTGACCAATTTTAATAATAAAAAGTTCGATTGCATAATAGGTGTTAATATTTTGCGTCCTTTAAGAGTCAAAATCGATTTTCATAGTGAACGGTAATGAAATTAAGGTAGCAAATAATTATTCGAATGTGTCTTACGGAGATTTGAATTACCTGGAAAAATTTAAGGTAGGTAAATTAGGTGATTTAGACCCTGTCGACTTGAATGCAGAGGAACGAAAATTGTTGAGGAAATTTTTATATGAGAACAAGAAAACTTTTTACATTAAGGGTCAGAACTTGACGACAACGAACTGTGTTAAGCATAACATAGTGACAACCTCTGATAATTCCATATATTGTAGAAATTAAATGGCATCCGCAGATTTTGAAAAATGAGATAGAAAGGCAAATAGATGATATGTTGCGCCAGAATATAATTCGACCCAGCAAATCCCCTTATAATTCTCCACTATGGATTGTGAAGAAGAAATCTGATAATTCGGAGAGGCAAAAGTGGCGTTTAGTAACAGATTTTAGAAAATTAAATGAGGTTACGGTGGATGGCAAGATTCCATTGCCGAATATTGAATCATTGTTTGACAAATTGGGCAGGGCGCAATACTTTTCCTCATTGGGCCTTGCAAAAGGATTCCATGAGATATTAATGGAGGAAACCGATATAGAAAGGACTGCAGTTTCAATATCAAGGGGTCATTTTGAGTTTATTCGAATGCCCTTCGGCTTTAAGAATGCGCCTGCCACATTTCAAAGGATGTTAAATTATGTTTTGGCCGATTATATTAATAGGATATGTATAGTAGGATGATATTTTAGTTTTTTCTACATCATTGACTGAGCATTTTGAAAGTATAAGGAAGATATTTAGGAGACTGAATGAATATAACCTGAAGGTGCAAATTGACAAGTGTACATTCTTGTCTAAGAAGCCAACTTTCTCGGCCATATCATTACAAATCGGGGTATTAGACCGAATCCGGAAAAGATTAGGATTATTCAGAATTTGAAATTACCTGAGAATGTGAGAAAAATAAAGTCCTTTTTTGGCCTCACCGGATATTACAGGAAATTTATTAGGATTTATTCCTTGATAGCTAGTTCCATAATAAAATATCGTAAGAATAATAGTAAAATAAATATCAATGACAATCAATATATTGAAGCTTTTGAGAAACTAAAGAGTATATTAGTAAATCCTCCATTATTATGTTATCCTGATTTTAGTAGGAAATTTGTTCTGGGCAGTATTAAGTCAGGAGGGAAGGTCTATTAGTTATGCTAGTAGGATTCTAAATGGTCGTGAAAAAAATTATTCAACCCTTGAAAAGGAATTGTTGGCAATTGTGTGGTCTATAAGGTATTATCGCCCTTATCTCTATGGCAGGAAGTTTATAGTTCGGACTGATCATCAGCCATTAAAATGGCTTTATTCTTTAAAGAATACGACTTCGAGAATAATTAGATGGAAAATTTTTTTGGATGAATTTTATTTCGATATTGAATATGTTAAAGGTAAAGAGAATAGAGTGGCTGATTTTTTGAGTAGAGTCCAATTGAATCAAACGTATGTGAATACCATTTCTGAGCGGGGAAATAACTAAAATGGAAATTTTTTTGTAGTGGACAAAATTGTCAATAAATACAGAATACAGATTAGGATCATGAGGAAGAAGAATAAGGAAATAGAAATACTTTTTGTTAGATATAGAATTATTTATGTATCTGAGGATGATTTAACCAAGAACCTTTATTTAAACGATTTGTTTAGGAAACAGCTAAAAAAAGAAAAGGTTGGCGATTTGTCGAAGGATCATTGAATTATTTTCTGAGAATAATGAATTAAACTTTGTAAAATGTGATAAGATAGCAGTTGATGTAGAGTCTGAGGAGTCTTTATTGAATATCATTAATAATAATCACACGGAATCATAGAGGAATTCAAGAGAACTATGAGGAATTAAAAGATCGTTATTTTAATCCCAAATTATTTAAATTTGTATTGTAATAATTGCAAAATATGTCGTGAGATATGACAGGAATCCCATTAAGAAAAAATTTCAATATATTCCTACACCAGATAGACCGAATACAATAATTCACGTAGATATTTTCCATGTTTGGAAAACATATTTTTTAACTACAATAGACAAGCTTTTAAAATTAGGCACAGCACATTAATTGTCCGATAAGAATATGGTTACTGTAAAGGCTAAGATTCAAGAGAGGATTGCGTTCTTAGGTAAGCCTGAAAAATTTGTAATGGACAACGTGTTTAACAATGCCCTTATGAAGTTGTTTTGTCAGGAAAATAGTATAGAGGTTCATTTCACAACTCCGAATTCACATACGGGAAACTCTGATGTGGAGACAATGCACTCCACACTACTGGAACACATTAGAATTTTGAAGAATGCTGAAGGTTTAAGCGACCCTGAGGAATTGGTCTTAAAGGCGGTAAATTTTTATAACAATACTATTCACGGCACTACAAAATTAAGATCAATTGATTCTATAAATAAGTTAGATTTAAATTTGAAGGAAATAAGGCAAAGGATAGAAAATTATAAAAGAAGAGCAATAGATAGAGAAAATGAAAAGAGAGAGGATATTAACATTGATTTCAAAAGGGATAATTTATATCTTAAAACCCCGCTGCTGTGAGGCAGAAAATTGCGAAGAGATTTGTTAAATATCATTATACTAACCCAAATAAAATAGACTTAGCCCAGTTTCGAAGACCACTTAAGTCCTTAAAATGAAGAAAAAAATA